>OU015491.1:82045122-83245122 GCA_907164885.2 Dolomedes plantarius | reverse complement strand
CAAACTGTACTATATTAACTGTACAATATTCTTTAGTATGTCCTATTAGATTTAATTTGAATATTTTCTTCTACATTATTTTGTCTATAAAAATATCCCTTACGATTTTTTTGTAAATATTTTTTTACATCAATTGTATACATTGATCGTCGTATTTATTATAAATATATATACATATATTTAATTTTTTTTTGCGTTAATTGCATACATTGACCGTTGTATTTAGTTTGAATGTACAACGTAGCGAAGTGCGGGTTTTCAGTTAGTCTATATATAATAACAGTTCTGTGACTGACTGACTGACAGATAACGCACAGACCAAGTCGATGGACCTAAAAGGCTGAAATTTTGCATGGCGATTCTTCTTAATGTATAGGAGTGCACTAAAAGAGGTTTTTGAAAAATTCTTCTTAGTTTTTTAAAAATTAAATTTTTAAGCTGTTTTGTAATATTCTTTAAAGTTTACATTTTAAATAATAATCTGGGGGTTATAAAATTTATATCACGAGAAAGATCATAAAAATTCCTTTAAAATGAAATCCTTTACGAATCTTTACATCCATTTTTTTATTTTTGGCGAATTTTTAAAGATTAGATTTTAGAATTTAATTTATTAAATCATGATCACGTGGTTTCTTTTCTTTTTGTGATACTTTAAATTAATTTTGTGTCAGGTACATAACAGCGAAATAAATTGGCCAAAAAAAATTAAAATACGGCAAAAGATAAAATTTAACCACTAGACTAATTCAGATGGAAGTTTTTAAAGAATTTAATTTTAATTTGTATATTTTATGAATATTAAACGCACAAATTAAATGCCTACATTGACCGTTGGATTTAATTTGAATATTTTCTTCTAAATTATTTTGTCAATAAAAATATCCGATTTATATATATATATATTAATTGCATACATTGATCATTCTATTTAATTTGAATATATTCCGTAGCGAAGCACGGGTAATCAGCTAGCATGATCATAGAACTCCTGTTTGACCTTATCAAAAAATCTTGATTTAACTGTTTTGTAAAACATGATACACTCTTTCACCACTAAACTCTTTGAGTATTATAAAATAGCCGTTTGTTTGTTTAATTATAGCTATTTTTGAGTAAATATTTCGTACTCCATATTTTATGAACTTTAAAAAATTTTCCACTGTTGTCAATGGATCTCCTTTTATGTGTGCGGAACGGAATGACTTTTTATTTGGCCCTGCAAATTTTTTTCTTCGAATTCCTCGTTCATTGCTATTTTCTTGTACTCTTCTACCATTCATTTCAAATTAGAAGAAAAATTAATCAGTAAAACTATCAATAAGGTTTTCTTTTTATTGAGAGGTAAGCAAGAAGGTACAAAATTACTCGTACAGAGCGAGGAATTGTCAGGAGTATTAAAAGCCTGTACTATCATCATAGCTTGTAGTTCAAGGAGGGTTTTTTTTTTTTTTTTTGGAGGGGGGGGGGGGTTATGAGTTTGCGATATTCTTTAGATTTCACAAAGAAATCTCTTCTCTTCATTCGCGTTGTATCATCAAAAGAGACGAATAGAATAATCAGAGAAATCTTATAGTTTTTGACCTTGAATTGACAACAGAATTCATATAATCAGAGTGTTGAAGACCATCCCAGATTCAAAGCTGATAAGCAGGCCCTTATAAAACATTCGTACTTAGATAAGAAGAAATTTTATTTTCTCCAATCAGAAGTCCTTAGATTAATGACAGTTTGGAGATTTTTACAAAGCTCGGAGAACGATTTATCATCAGGCGCGCACCGAGCGAATAAGGTAAAATACTTTTAGATTTTATCTAAATAGTTAGTAAAAAGTTTGTAGTGATCTATAACAGTGCATTCAGGGTTAAAATGTTGTAACTTCAATGCATAACTAAAGCTTTCTTACTTCTTTGAGATAAATAGATAAAAAAATGAAATAATGTTTTATGATAAAATAGTTTTTTATTTAAATGTGGATTAAAAACTATAACCTTTTATAGAAAAAGGTATAATATTTCACCTGCAAAAAGATGTTGTTTGCGTATTATTAATTAATCAATTTAGTTATATATTTATTTCTCGCAAACCAGCAGAAAGTTTCCAATAGTTATTTAATGTTTAGCAACAAAGCATAGCATTTTTCTCATTTCTAATTTACTTATTTTAAAAACATTTAATTAAAAATTTGTGATTTTGTGAAGAGGAAAAAAAAGTTGCAGGATTGTAGACAACTAAGTATATATATATATATATATATATATATATATATATATATATATATATATATATACTTTTCCATTTTGTTTGTTAAAAAAAGCCATCTTTGTATTTTTCCATAAAACTTTTACAACCAAATTTTTATTAGTAAAAATACTTTACGTAAAAGATAATTCACAAACGTTTTAGACGCTTGACTGATTTAGTAAAGAAATTTAAGAACGAGAGTTTTATTCGTAAATATTTCCTAGATTTTTATCTTAATTGAAACTTTTATCTTATTAACCGTTTGCTTCTGTTGATATTTTCTCATCGGATCTTTTCTTTTATAGAAGACCTCAAGTAATAGCATATTTTTTAACAATATTTGCGCTTTATAATTAATCCACAAAGGACATATTTAACACTATTATACCACAGTTGCAGTTAGTTTCTGGTATAAGTCAATAGTTTATAAATTTAAGATTTTATTTGAAATGGGATTATAAAACGTTTTCTAATCCTTAAAAGACCTGATACGAAAAATTTTTAGAACAGACTAATTTTCTGTCTGGTTCAAAATGTTTTCTGAATGACAAGAAGTTAAAGCAATCCTACGATGCATAATATTTTGTTATTTAAAGAAATGTGTTTAGCTATCGTAAAAACATTTTTTTAAATGCTGTACAAAAAAATCAATTACGATCACATTCAAAAATTCTTACACAAAATAATTTTTTGCAAAAGCATATTTGGTTAAATTTATAAAAATCTCGATGAAAAGTTTCGCTGTCGCTAAACGATTATGCGATACAATGTATTGTTAACATGGTGCATCTCTAATTTGTCAAATAAATCATATTTTTGTGTAATGTATAGGATTTTAATAAAATTTTCACATATACAGACACACAATGCATTTCTCAGAATCGGGAAGAGGGAATCTTTTCAAATAAACTTGTGACTATATATATATATATATATATAAAATAAAAATTCAATAATTTGAAAAGTTTAGACAGTAGCATGATGCAGTTTTCACAGAAATGCACAGATTTTAAGAAAAACAGGAAATTTTTTCTGTCAGTAGTTTGTGCAGTGGTGAAACAAAGTTTGCAATGCAGCTACAATTGCAAATGTTCAATGCGACTGCCGTCATTTATGAGAATGGCTGTCAGACGTGGCACAACACCCTGCACAGCTTCGAAGAGGGTTCCCGCTGTAAATCAGATCACATGATGACGAATAGCTTCTTTCAACATGACCAATGACGTCGGCCGAACTTTGGACACATGTGACTTCAAGTAGGCTCATAACTAAAGGTCCCAAGGTGTAAGGTTTGGAGACCTTGGTGGACATTAATGCGAGAAAGAGCTATTGCTGACACGGTCATCGATAAATGCCAATCGCAGGATGTGCTTGACAGGATCTGTGATGTGCGGAGGTGCTCCAACCTTGTGAATGTTGCATTATGGTGCGCTTGCCTCTCTTGCAAGGTGGGAATGATGCGGTCTATTAACAGCGCTGCATAACGCTTGTATGTGACAGAAAAATATAAGTGTACCGGCTGACGGATTTGTTTAAATAGCTCAGGCAGCAACTCCAGGACCACTACACTGCCACGTGTAGCTGTTCTTGCAATAAAATATTTCGTTGTTAAAATAAATCCCATGTATTTCTGTGCATTTGTGTAAAAACCGCATCGTGCTACTGTCTATACTTTTCGAATTATTGAATTTTTACTTTTTCTGTGACTTTCGGATCACCACATATATATATACAGTGGCGTACACTTATACAGTGTTCGTATATACAGTGTTCGTACACTTACGATTTTCAATGAAATAGGGATCTATCCATTAATTAAAATGAATATTTCAAAATGGGTATTTAATAATAAGATCTATAATCTATTCTTAACAAAACTACATGAAATATTTTGAAAACATAGTAAAACTTTATTTTTAAGAAACCAGTAACCCAAAAAGTAACAAAAACTTTATCTCACAAAAGTCATCATACACTAAAATACTTTCAGATAAATTCATAATTAAAATTATCGTCTGCCACTTTATTTTTATTTTTGAATAGTGGTGGCATTTAAAATATCGTTTGGCTTTAATTTTTGCTTGCCTACTGTGTAATATTCTATTTATTATTTAAAAATGGCTCGTAGTGGTAAAGAAATAACAAACAGGATTCGAAAATTGATTATTTTTTATCATAGTAGTGGTAAATCAGTTTGGAATATTGCTAAATTACTTAATTTATCCCATTCTACTGTGCAGTATGTGATAAAACGCTTTAAAGAAGAAAATCGAATCGAAAACAAGGTAAGAAAAGGTCGTCCGGCAAAGTAAACAAAATGTGATCAGAGATTTATAATTAGAAAATTTGTGAAAAATCCACGTTTGAGTGCTGTAAAAGTTTCTGCAGAATTTAATGAAATATCTTCTACTTCAATTTCCCCTGAAACTGTTCGACGAGTTCTCAGAGCAGCTGGATTACATGGGCGTTCTGCCGTAGAAATTTTTTTGTGAGTGAGAAAAATGGAAAGCTTAGGATTTGCTTCGCACTATCAATGATAAATAAGCCCCAAACGTATTGGAATAATGTCTTATTTGCCGATGAAAGCAAGTTTAAAATTTTTGTTTCCGATGGGCGTATAATTGTAAGGAAAAGAAAAAATGAGGAACTTATTCCCAAGAACTTAGTATGAACAGTTAATCATGACGGTGGAGGTGTCCTTGTGTGGGGATGCATGTCAGCATCAGGACTACGTAATTTGGTATTTATTGATGGCATAATGAATCATGCTGTTTATATAAATACTAGCTGTACCGTCCCGGCGTTGCTCGGGTAATGTAATTACCAATTTTTTAGTAGCCTTAACCCTTTGTTAATGGGCGTCGCTGTCATCCTTTTCCTCACCACGATACATTATTTTACCCATATAAATTTAATCCTTTCTGGCACATTTTGGCAAAATTTTTGACATAGGATTACTTAAAACTTTCCACAACAGTCAGCCAGACAAAAAACGTATGATGTTTATTGTGAAGTTGGAGGCTTAAATCTCAGCAAATGTATTCTAATTTTGAATAACAGTTTAGTTGCAAACTTGTTTAAGTATTTTCATAAACAACAAAAATAAGGTTCTGTGCCAATAAGGGTTAAATAAAAAGAATTCTGTGTAATATGCATATTTCTAATATATGTCTTACAATAATATGCAATGTATTTTCATATTATATGATATTAACGAAGTGTTGGCCAAAAGAATTACGGCATTACTAAATGCGATTTTTTAATCGATTATCACTGCAATAGTAATCGATTTCCTTTAACCACCCAATCCCTCATAGAAAACAAACGCCCCAACACATCACGTGCTTGACGTTGAAAAAGACACGCCTATTTTCCCTTGCTTTACCTTCGTCCGGAAATGAAGAACGAAATCTCCAAAATGAGATTTCTCGCAAGAGGTTCCGAATCATAAAATAAATTATTAAAAAATAACTACAATTTGTAAATTAATTTTGGTTCTGGCTTTCGAAACTGTGATGTCTAGGGTCTCTGAGATAAAAATGTCGTAAAAATGTAACGACATTTACGTATCGACTCGACAATTTGGAAAAAAGGGTCGCGGCCAAAATCGCGTCTTTTTCCGAAAAACGGGTGCGTACAGGCGATCGAAAAAAATCACAATTAATCGATAAATTAAGACAGACAATTTTAATTGTGATTTCCGTATAGTGCCATCTTTCCCGTATAGGCTCGTCCGAAAAAAAAAATTCTTGGACGGATACGTTAGGATTTACGGAGCTTTTACTCGTCCGGGAGCTCCAAATCACGACTAAATATTTAATTACGGAAAATCTAATTAAAAAATCGAAAAAAGGGCTTCGAGGTGCATAATGAGACCTCGGGGAGCATCTTCGTGTCGAATCTCAAGACTGTCCGACCTGCCGTCTTTGCACCGTGCCGCGAGCAGACAAAAACTCGGTCACACACACACAGACTTTGCCTTTTATATATAAAGATTTTAAGAGACAATTTAAAATTATCAGCCCAAAATTTGGGTAATGGAAACAACTTTGTTTTTTATCAAGATAACGATCCTAAGCACACGACTCTCTATAATTGTCCACAAGTTTTGAAGACACCACCTCAATCGCCAGATTTAAACCCAATAGAACGTATTTGGAGAAAACTGAAGGGTGAGTACGAAAACACGACATTCACATGAAAAGCGAGCTAAAAACAATTATGATGGAAGAATGGATGAATATTGATGCAGAAACTACAAAAGAACTAGTGCAATCTATTCCCAGACGTTTAAAAGCTGTTGTGGATGCTAAAGGATATCCTACTAAATATTAATTTAACGAAAAATTAGATTATTTACAAATAAATTAGATTATTTACTTTTTAACAAGTGTAAGATGACTTTTGGGAGCTACTGTGTGTGTATGTACACATATATATATATATATATATATATATATATATATAACAGCATCTCATCATTCTGACTTGAACGCTGAAAGAAGACTGTCAACCCAATGTTGGTGAAAGGCATTTGTATGTCTTCCTTTAAAAGATTGTATTAAGAGACCGTAAAGTGTCCAAATACGTAAGATACAGGCCATAGGTGGCCTCAAATGGGGATCACTCATAATCCCTGCACTTTAAGCATAGCTTATCGCTTTGCTTGTGTTTACTCTGTTGCTATCCAAGCTTGATAAATGATATACTTCGAACTGAGAAATGTCTTATCTAAACCCGTGCTTCATTTAAGAGGGCGGTCCTATTTTTAGGTTCATATTTATTGATGATTGAGTGGAACTGATTATGTTTTCTTGTTAACAAAGGAATTTGCTAACAAAGGAACGATAAATGATTAATAAAGGGAGAAATAACTGTAATCGAGAACAGTAATAATATAATACTCTCGAATTCAGACCAGGGCCTTTCTGACAAGTGTTCAGAAAAATATTGAGAGTGTTTTACAGGTCAGAACTTATAGGAACTCGTAAGAGAAAGTTTTACCGTTTTAAGTTTATTGATAAAAATTAGAAGAGATCTTTTGTACAAGTGTAACATGAATTTGCAGATGAGAAGGAAAGAGTTTAAAGATTGGTTCTCGGATTATTCAAAATCCACAAAGCCTACGAAAGACTAGGGGAAAATTACTCTTTACAGATCCCTCAGAGTTAGGGCTTAAGAAATTCGTGAGAGTGAAAAAAACCAAGTATTCCTCAAGAAGAAGTTTTTAATATTTTTAATATATATACAAAAACAAAGTACAATAAACTACCGTACATTGGGTTTTAGCTTGACTAGGGCCAGGAGACAATATTTCTGTCGGAGTTATATCTTTCAACTGTTGTCTTCAACAATAAACGTATGCAGTTACGTCAACAATAAACGTATGCAGTTTCACAGTTTTTAATTGTAAAGGTTTCTTCGGTACGCCGAAACAAAGATGTCAAACTGCAGAATCAAAATGCTATAGTAAGTAATTCCAACTTTCTTCAAAGAAGTAGATGACTTCGAACTATGTCTTCTATAAATTCTAAATTTCCTCTAAAACTCTCTCACCTCTTTAATCTTTTATTTCAGCAAAAGTCTCAAACCGTAAAAGTATAAATTGTAAATGAACCTGTTCGTTGTCTGTAAGTAAATAAGGACTTAAACATACCAAAAAAATTGAATTCAATGATGATAGTCACTACAAATTTGATGATCTATTATCTTTAAAATGAATTTCACTTTTTGTCTAAATTAGATTTTGATATATTACAGATATTCTGGAAAAAATGAAGATTCTATTTCTCCTATTGATTGTAACGTTGGCAAGTGGTGACAAAATTGTGAAAACGACAAATGGACCAGTGAAAGGCACTTCTTTATCTCCAAATAAAGTCGAGGCTTTCCTTGGCATTCCGTACGCTGAACCCCCTGTGGGACCATTGAGGTTTGCAAAACCAGTTCCAAAGTCCTCGTGGGAAGAAACTTATAATGCTAATGAGTTGCCACCTGTTTGTATACAAAGTTCTCTCGGAAAGATCTACTACGCTCCTGATCCCGACGACGAGATGAGTGAGGATTGCCTATACCTTAACCTATGGGTACCTGATGGAGGAAGTGATTTGAAACCTATCATGCTGTTCATCCATGGTGGTGCATTCATGATTGGATCGTCAAATATGAAAGTTTACGATGGCGCCAAACTCTCGGAGCAAGGTGATGTCATTGTTGCGACAATCAATTACAGAGTTGGAAGTCTCGGATTTTTCTCTGGTAAATAGCTTGACGTTTTTATTACTTTTTAGAAACGAAGATTTCAGATTGTTTTTTCTACTTAGGTTTTGCATTATGTGTAGCAGACATATCAAACATATTACATGATTCGGTGCTGAAATTTCTAACTCTAATTCTTTGTAATTTTCGCTAACTTAGAGCTCATTTCACTTAAAAAGTTTTTTACACTTCTGTTATTTTTTCATCTGAAAAACCGTTGCCCACATCGTATGGTCGTTAGCGTCTCTAGCTTCCACAAAGTACGTAAAAGCCATAGACTTAACTGTGTTGTTCCTTCAGTTTTCGTCCACCTCTATGGTGCATCCACAATTAACTAGCCAACACATTCGCGGTGTGAATGGGTCATTCCCAAGACAAAGCCCTTTGTCTGGAAAAAGAAAATATAAAAAACATAATAATGACGTCTTACTCTTTTGCACATCTGACTGTCTAGCCAAGGGGTGGGCAAATAGCGGCCCGCTACAGATTTTTTTTTTTTTCCCGCAAGACACCCAGAAAAATCTGAACAGCCAGAAAAATTGCCAATATTTTATTTTATTTATATTTATTGATTTTTATGATACAATTTATACCTTTTCTGAAATGCAAAGTTAACTAATAAATGCAATAATTTTAAGAGGTGCGGCCCTCCACTAACCTCCGCTTACACAATGTGGCCCCTGGGCCAAAACAATTGCCCTCCCCTGGTCTAGACTATCAATATATTGAGCTAAAATAATTTGAATTAGTTCTATTAATATATTATGTATTTAGAATTATAAATATAACGAAATAACTCTATCTATAGTAATGCAAAAGGCTACATTTTTGTATCTGAAATATCAATAATCAAAATTTGGTGTAATAACATTTTAGCAGATTTTTCGAGAACGGTTTTAAATATATTCTTTTATTAATATTTAGGTTGCGTAATACCTGTAAAAGGAAAACGTTTAATCCATATAAATAGTTCGTCACTAAAACTTTAAAGTATAATAAATATACATGCGTTTCATAATTTTTATTATTTTCTCTTAGTGAACACGCAATCAATGTGTTTCTCTTTGTGCTCCTTGCCTGCTTGTAATATTAAGATATCTGATTGTGCATATGCAAAAATTACCCCACAGCTCTGGACATGTACGGAAGATATTTTTATTCCAGTTTGCAGATCTATATATAAAGCATTATTAAATGCATGTGTTTCCTGGATGTCAAATTATATTTAACAGTCAAATTAGAAATTCAAAATTTCTCCTACTTTGTGACTTGTGCTCCATGTGCTAGTGCTATAGAGTAACATAAAAAATATTAATCCAGCAAAAGTTCTGCTCGAAACGGCACAACAAAATTTTTCTACGACTAAAAAGGAAATAAAACTATTGACTTTGAACTTTTCTTGAAATACCTTGTGTTCATTATTTTCTTAGATAATATTTCAGTATTGTAAGGTGAATGATAGTTGTTAGAACAAATTTCTGATAACACACTCATGAAACTAGAAATCACAGATTACCTCTCTCATTTAAAGACACTCGTATCACTGCCGAGTTAAGGAAAATTTATAAGATACTCAACATCAAACTATACTATAATTATGAAAATAAATATCAAACTTTTGTACTTATCATTAATACTCTTAATATCTACAGAACTCGAAATTTTTTGCAGTGTCCGAGCTTAATGCGTGCAGCGAAAGTGTGTATATCATGATTACTACTTAATAGCAAACAGTTCGACTAAGAAGAATAATAAGTTTGCAATTGAAATTTACACATTAAGTTCAATGACTACTTTTCTAATCAGTTTTCTTCTTATTTGATTTACATAAAATTCTACTAATGTAAATCTCATTAACATCAAATAATTTCTGAAGAATCATGATATTTTAATGTAACATACAGGGTGAATACCCTAATGATAACATTTTCAAATAAAATATAAGTACATAAAAAAATTATAAATTTTTGTAATTCATTCTAAGCGTTTATTTAAGGATTTTTTCTCAATTTCATTACCAGGTTTCATCGACAGTGCCCCTGGAAGCATGGGAATGTACGATCAAGTAATGGCAATCCAGTGGATCAAAGACAATGCAAGAAAATTTGGTGGTGATCCCGAAAATTTAGTGCTCTTTGGGGAAAGTGCCGGAGGATTTTCAGTATCGATGCACCTAATATCACCTTTGTCTAAGGGTCTCTTCAAAAGAGCCATTTTACAAAGTGGAACTGCCATTCAACCACTTTTTAGTGACCACAACGGACTCATGATGGTGAGTCAGATGACTGCCGGACTTCTGGGGTGTGCAGATGAGAGCGATTCACTACAGAAAAATCCGAAGGACGTTATAGATTGTTTGAAAACTCTTCCGTCGGAGAAATTTCCTGAAGCGGATGGTATTCTCCTCAGAAATGGTGGAATGTTTATTCCACGCATTGGGGATTCATTTCTTCCAGAAAATGCTATCGATTCCTTTAAGAAAGGCCATTTTAAGGATACGGAAGTTCTTCTTGGAATAACTCGAGACGAGGGGCCTATATTGTTAACCCTACACATGCGTGAACTACTGGGCATATTTGGAGATAAAGGTGAAACTGTCGAGTTTAACGAGACATCCGCCAGGCAATACCTGAGTCACATCTCGAAAAACAGCGGCGTAGATGGAGACATTGAAATTGTAGAAGAATATTTCGATCGAGTGAAAAAGGATCAAGACTACACGTATTTAAGAGCAACAGCTGACGTTATTGGGGATTTCATAATTACATGTGGCGCTGTTTTTCAAGCCGACTATTATTCTTTGAGGGATAATCCAGTATATTTCTACCTATTCGACTATCGCCCGGATTCAACGCCACTGGCCGAATGGATGGGAGTTGCTCATTTCGATGAAATGCAATATGTGTTCGGAAATCCAATGCATCAGGATTTTACGGAATATGAAAGTGAATTTAGCCGAGATATCATGGACATGTGGATAGCTTTTGCTAAAACTGGGTAAGAGTCGTTCATGCGATATAATATCTTTCGTGATATCGATTCTTCCAATATAAAGTCTACTATACTACTTATGAATATTTTATATTTGCTATTTATAAAAAGATATTCACTCTTATTTTTAATTAGAAGCTTCTATGAGTGGAGAATGATCAGATTCTTTTGTCAGTAGAACAGATGCATCAGTGCTGCTTGTCGTGACATTTTTTTATTATAAATATAAATTTCTAGATACTCACCCTTCTCACTTTAATTTGATCCCCCAATGCTTATATAGTTAATGCTGAAAATTAATTTTTGGGTATATCTAAAATCAAATTACACTAAATACAATAATTGATCCTGAAATTCTGGCAGCAATGGTCAGGAGTTTATTTTCAGGTTCAGCCCTCTCGAAATATCCAATCCTTGACAAAAGTTTCATCATTGAAAACAATCACTCAGTTTTTAAACGCTACAACACACTTTGTTGAGTTCTCAAATTTTTCACTAATGAATAGAAATTTAGTCTTCCAGTGATTATCACCGAAGAATATACGTTTGTTGCTAGTCTGAAGTTAATCTTTGTTCAGACCAACAGAGACTTTTGTGTACCCTAACTTGCTGAAAAGAATGTATTGAAAATTTTTATTACTTCTTAAAAAGTAGTTAACAGACCCAATTCTTATTAAGACGTAAAAGCAAAAAATATAAACCCCTTGTCATATGTTTTTCGTATGGTTTATATATCATTGACAGTCTCATAAAATGCCTCGATTCAAATAATTTGTTTCATAAAACTTCTTTATCATCTGCATGACAACCTGGTACAGGCCAAGGGAAAGCCAGTCAGTAATTTCCATCCAGCCCGATCAGACGGCGATATTCTCCATCGATTAATTCTAATGATCTTTAGATATATATCTCTCGACACAATCAATCCATCTAGTACATGGTCTCCCTCTTCTTCTAGTACATTCCATTTTATAAAAAGTCAGTTTTTAACAGGGTCAGTGTCTTCATACCTATAAACATGGCCAAGCTATCTAATACGATAAGATTTAATTTCCCTTATTATATTTCATTGCCTATATCTGAGATATAATTCATCGTTATAACGAATTCTCCAGATGTTATTTTCTCACACTGCACCATAAATTCGACGTAGAATCTTTCGCTTAAGGTTCATTAAAACTGTCTTCCTTAATTCGAGCCATTTCATTTTGAAGATGCATACTCCTCTTAACTCTACTTCTGTATAATACAGCATTCTTTCCCCCAAATTATGAGTAATCGAGTCATCAGGGTGAAATTTTTATTATCTTCTTGTAAATCCACTTAGATTATTCAACCATTTATAACGCTACTTCCTCTACTAATTTCTCCTTTTTTTTTCTTTCAGAAATCCAAATATTCCAGGAGGTGTGGAATGGCCTCGATATACTTACCAAGACCCGAAATATCTAGTGATCAGTAAAAGAGACAGAGTTGGTGTCAAACCAGACAACCATCGATGTGAATCTTGGAGAAAGCTTTTTCAAACTGTAATCGACGAGGACACTCTTCAGAAACTGAAAAAATCGGCTTAAAAATTCCGATTTTCTATGCGCTACAAGCAATGCTTACGCATTTTAACATAATAAAGCAATCTCACAATTATCAGTTTTGCCGATGATTCGTGTGTCACAAAAGAAAAGATATTAGATATAATATGCGAACAACGCGTAAAATTGTCACTATGGCTCTAACATAATTCTTGGAGAATGAAAAAAGAAAATCTGTAAGTTTTATTATATTAAATGAAACACCAATTAATTAATTTTATGCATTTAATGCATATGAGTGGTTGATGTATTTTAGGGCATAAGGGCCATATTTTGTTTATCCTACATTTCTTGTTTACCGTTCACACCCATTTAAAATGATAATCAGAAGTTCATTATATCACTGCAATATGTAATTTCTTTTCGGATTATGCAATTATTTTTATTTGGGGGAGGAAGAATAAATGTCGGACAGAGGTGCTTCTTTTGAAATGTCAACTAATTAGAGTAGTTATTTAGTATTAGTTAATGGTTGCATACATTATTTTTAAAGACCGCTTAGATTTTTTTTTTACACGGTACTAGCAAAAACACTAAACACGGTCAATATGTTATTTTTTCAGAGGAAATTTATTCTGGGGAGGTAGGGAGGGACATCTAAATAAAAATATGTCTTCATCTGTATACAAATAAATGGAGTAAATTTCTAGTTAATATTATTTTCAATAAAATCTATGTGAAAGAATTTATTTTCCTCAATAAGTAAGTAAATAGCAGTAAAGTTTTTCCAGGACTAGAGTAGCAATTTTTTGAGGATCCTCTGCGATAAGCCACTGCAATTACAAAGAGGTCTGTAAGTTATAGGGAATATTAACCATCAAAGATTGATTATCTAAGACAATAGGATTCCCGCTCGTAACAAAGGAAGTCCAAGACGGAAATTTACACCGTAAATTGATATAAAAATGATAGATTTAAAAATAAGGAAAAGAATATCAAAAATTAGATTTCTGCATGTACCTAAATACTCTTTATTTATAAGAAATGACATAAATTATGAACTTACAAATTTAAATTATCGGATAGCATGACTAGTTCGTCATATTCGACATCCGTTATATCTCCAGGCACATCATCGAATTCTGTTTCCTCTTCACCATCACTGTTAATCTGATCCATAAATAAATAATCACCTTCCGTACCATCTAGATTCTTAGATATACTACATTTCTAAATGACTTTTGAAACCTTCAACCATCCACATGTTCCACTGTCGTTTTAAATTTCCTTTGAATGGTTTATTGATACACACATCTAATGTCTGAATTAATGGCATTAATCCACCTGGAATAACTACCATGTCTGTGTTACACTCTTTTATCAACTTTTTCGTATTATCCGTTAGATGGGATCTGACCAAGACCTAAATTAAGACTTTCTGTATTCTTTAAGGCACCAGGAATTATTTACTCCCTCAAGCATTTCCCCCATACACATATTGTTCCCCTAATCGCTTGTCAATTCAGTATACCATCGTTCGAAAGCCTGGGAAAATCCTTCGAATGAATGACTTCAAAAGATAAGAGCATCGCACATGCACATTTCAGGTTTCTTCATCAATAAAAGGGACAGAGAATGTACAGAGAATATACCTGAAAATTATAAAATGTAGTTTAAAATTATAGGCACGCGTTATACGCGTTATAGATATATATATATATATATATATATATATATATATATATATATATATATATATATGTGTGTGTGTGTGTGTGTGTGTGTGTCTATATATATATATATATATAATGTTCGGTTTTTAGGCTAAAATGACTTTCTACAAAATGAAGAAAACTAAATGACTTATAAGTACATTTAATAATTTTACATTGACTCTACCGAGTCAGTGACAGAAACAAAAGTTGTTGTTTTTTTCTCTATCAGGTATGCACGAGTAAGGAAAGAGGTAGAACAGGAAAGTATCAATATATTATTTACAAAAAAAAAATTCAGGTAGTTTCTTCTAACGAAACTACCGCGGGTTATTAACGTAGAATTGCTTATCGTTGCTTACCTCTCTTGTATGTATACATGTATCTATATATATATGTACGTATGTATGTATATAAATATATGTATGTCAAAATTTTGACGCATCTCGGTACTTTTCTCTTTAACTTGTTTAAGCGAAAGACAGGGTTTGGCTCGCTGCCAAAATTATAACTCGCGAGGACGGATGGATAAATATGGTTTTTGCGTCTGAAATTTTTTCTTTCCACAGGACCGTTATGGAGGAACGTAATCCTACGTTAAAAGATAATATATTTTGGAAAGGATGGTATTATTGTGGGCATTAAAATCATTTTTTCCCTCATTTCCTCAAGTCGGTGTATCAAGCAAACAAGTTAAAATAGCCAAGACGATTAATTGAATTTCACCCTGGTTTATCCAATTTCATTGTAAGCTATTAAAGTTGTCTGTATACTAAATCTGCCTCCTTTAAATTCTCATCAAATCATGGAACAGTTTTCGTTGTTACAGACAAGCAAGTATACAAGTTAATTACATTAACCTTACGTAGTACGCCGCCCACATAGTGTAGTGGTTAACGCTCTGAGCTGCCACGCAGTGGGCTTGAGTTCAAATCCCGAATTACCCCTTTACCATTACACTGTTACCAACAAACCGTTAATGGTGATCCCATAATAAAGTAGCCAGCAAAACTTCAAGAGTCTTCATGGGCCAGTGTCAGAGAAGTATCTACCGTCAGAAGAAATGTGCCAATCGCATTTCGGGAAAAACTGTAGCCAGGTTTAACTTATCCAGTCGTGCAGTAATGGCAATAAAGTAATTTTAGAGATAAACTTCATAAAAACTTTATTCGTTTATTATAGCCAAACATTAAAAACCCTACTTCGATTACACAATAAATAAAAGACTAGAATTAGTAAACAATAAAGGAGAACGAATCACCCAACGTTAAAAGGCAGGAACAAAGGCAAGTCCTATTTCCTGCAGCTCTCCTCTTCTGTGCTGGAAGTTCCTTTTAATGTGCTAGAAATACAAACGTGCCGTGGTCATGTCTAGTGTTTAAGTTTGCATATTGCATTAAAATTTGCATTTCTGCATAAGTATCACCACAAAACTTTACGTAGTAAACAAATAGCTTTTCATATATATGAGAAGCCTTCGTTGGTTCTTGGTGCATATGAATACGATTTGCTGTACAATAACTGGTAATTGGAGCTTTCAAAAAATTGCTGTGTCAGTTCCGAAGTTTCTGGAATCTTGCAAGTAGAACGATTGTTCTCTTTCTCCTACGCGAATAGAGTCAACAGAATGGATTTGTTTCCGAAGTAGCCTTCAACTTCCTACCTTTTAGTCACGATTCATAAATACCTAAAAGATATATATTAGTTTAATTATCATCATATCTCCTCTTAGGAAATCTGGCATCGCCAGAAATTGTGTTAAATTAAACCATGAATTCATAAATTGATTTCAAAGGGTCAATGGGCTTGTTGAAGATAGCCTCAAAAGTCGGAATGCTACCTTTGCCCATTCATTCCCCTTAAGCAATCTTTCGCTACTTTGATCCGACATCCCTACATAGAATACCCCACCACTATAAATTCATTATTAGGATGAATACGACGATTAGTGATATCTGACAAAAGGAGAGCAGTTCCACGGTATTTTTCATTATCCGTCAGATAGTTTTTAGGTGCTACAAAACTTCAATGTAAGAAGCATATTACCCCATTACCATAAGGAAATTTGTAACCTCTAAAAACAACCGATATATATTAGCAATGAAACATATACTCCAATAAAATAGCATATAAAAAAACAATATCCATTAACCTTATAATAAAATCCAGAATATTTTTGCTCGCCGTTTCCTAAGTCGCTTGCAATTTCACTACCAAGGCATAGCTATTTCCTAATTTACATAAATGTGCGACACACTGTTACTCCGAGGCTAAACGAGTCTGCCTATCGACATAAACCATTGTGCTTCAAGCCTTTTTAACCAGAAATTGCTTATAAGTTTGGCTTAGGTCAAATATAAGCAGTAAATCTAACAATGTAGGCACCGTTCAACCAAATTGATTCTCTACGTTTCGACTCAATGCTAGCCGTATAACTACCTCCTGTTACTTGCAAAATAGAGTGCCAAAAGTTATTCTCGTGAAACCCACAAAGAGAGATACGTAGACTTGGAAATATTTCAAACCCAAAAATCTAGTAGGACTGCTTGTATGAATAGTTAGGGTTTGATTTAAGTGTAAAACAGCCCTAGAGTGAGTCTAAAATACTCTTTATATAGTCAAACTCGAAATATGAAACACAACACCATAATTATCGATATTACATATTGAACCTTACTAATAACCAAGTCAAAAAGGATTTCCAATTCTTTTATTTTTCCAAAAATATTAATCGTCTCATTCCAAACTAGACTCAGTTTGCAGTCCAATAACTTTAGGTACATTGGTCCATCATCCTACTTCCCTACACTTCATTTTTAAATATAAAACTCTCCCATCCTTACGATAGCATCGCATCTCTCTCCAACGAAAAATTTCGTTTACACAGCTTTGTGCATATCAATCAACCACGATAACAAGCAAAATAAAGTAAATGGATTGACTCCATTTTTCTAATTTCGGACATAGGTAAGCTGAGGGAAGTTCAGGAAATGAGTTGCATAATACTGCAAGATCTTCCTCAATTTTAGATGTATCATGCAACAAAAAGCAAATAAATATGTATATGATTTTCATAAACTTTTGGCACAGATTCATAACAAAGCTAACGTTTATCAGTTTTATATTATCTTAATTCAAAACATTATCTGAAGTTAAAGGTTACATTCTGGAGATAAAATATTACAAACACTTCGATAACATCTCTGTAGATTTTGTAAGCAACAGAATTTTTTCCTGAATCAGAAATCTGACAGTTACAGGTTGGAAATATTTATTTATATGTCGTTCAGGACCTGTCATTTAGAAGCTGTGTAGTGAAAAGGTAAATTATATTTTATTTACACAACTCTGAATGATTCGAAATAACATGTCTCACCCAGGCTATTTTTGATACCTAGATTTACAGTTGATTATTATATTCTTTATTTTAAGTCATTATGAAAAAATACTTAATATGTAAGAGCTGTGTGTCTGAGATAAAATGGTTCTTTAGACTAAATTCCCAAAAGTCTTTTTTTTTCCAAATTATATCAAGAGAAAAAATGATCCAATGTTTGCAGAAAAGAGTTGTATCTGACTTTCATTTTCAGGAAGTCTAAAAAACTGGTGTTATAGATGATTATCGTAAGGGATTACACTTCTTTATTACTCTATTATTTCAATTATTTTTCATTAAAGTTTTAGTTTTGTTAAAGTTATTAAAATGGATAACTCAAAATCTAAATATGTTTAAGATTGTTGTCTTATTGTAAAGCAACGGCCGAATGGCTGGGGTACTGGTTCGGTACAGATCCTGTGGGTTCGAGTCTCATGGTGGCTTGGTTAAAGCTCTCTAAACCAATCATTATTATTTCATTTAATTCAGTAAAAAAATTTCGAAATAGCTCCTGAAATTTTACAAATCTAACTTACGTGATTGAAAATAGATTATAATAGACTTACATGGTGGAAATAATTTTTAAAAAATATATATGACTCTAAATATCCTTAAAACCATAGACAATAGTTCCTGTGGATTCTATATTATAGGAAACTTTTTTTACACGGACTAGGTTTTGTGTTCCTTGGAAAATTTTCTTTACATTGTTTTCAACTTGAGTTTTTAGCTGCTTAGCTACGGGTATAATTTTTTTTATCATAAATTGTTTTAAGATTAGCTTTGTTGGGACAATCACAGATTTTATATCCAATAAGTTACGAAAATATTATACCGTGATCTTACAAGTATAACATTCATAAATGAGTGAGAACTAACTAAATATAGCATTATACTATTGTTATTTAAATTAGTTCAAGTCATAAACACCAGTTAAAGTTTACTACACTAATACTACACCAATTAAAGGATTTTTTGTGTCATATCAACTTCGTTGTAATACACTGCTGGCCACTATAAATGCAACACCCTGAAGGAAACATGCAAATAACATGAAATTTACAAGATGCATTAGCGGAGATGAGATATGCAAATGATTAGAATTTCAGCGCAGACGCACATCACGCGCACCTATGGCGCCACTTCAAAGCGCTATTTAAGGCTTGGAGAATTTGACGATTTCAAGTTCGGCAATTGTGTTTTTCTTGTGGTTTTTTTAAAAAAAAACGATCAACTATGCCTTGTCGAAAACAGCGATCATCTTTTGATCAAGTATCCGAGTTCGACAGAGGAAGGATAGTGGCCTACCTCTTGATTGAGATTGTGGATTATCTTTCAGGGAAATCGGTAGTCGTGTTGGACGAAACCAAACAACTGTAATGCGGATATGTGATCGTTGGATGCAGGAGGGTACGACGGACCGGCGTGTTCGATCGCATCCACCTCAGCGCACCACTTCACGTGATGACAGGCAAATTGTGCGCATGGTAGTGACGGATCGCTCAGTCACATCACGAACCATAGCACAGCACATGCAGTCTGTAACGCATCATCCAGTGTCTGCACGTACCATTCGACGCGGTTTACAGCAGAGTGGTCTGTCCGCAAGACGTCATTGCTTTGTCTACCCTTGACGCAGAACCACAGACGTCTCCGCCGCCAATGGTGCGATGACAGAAGGGTGTGGACGGCAGAATGGAATGAAATTGTCTTTACTGACGAGTCACGCTTCTGTCTGCAACACCACGATGGTCGCATTCGAGTCTGGAGACACCGTGAAGAGAGGATGCTGAACAGCTGCGTTATGCACCGCCACACTGGTCCTGCACCGGGTATTATGGTATGGGGCGGTATTGGGTATCACTCTCGCTCACCTCTAGTACGCATTGCCGGTAATTTAAACAGCCAGCGCTACATCTCCGAGGTGTTGGAGCCAGTTGTCCTTCCTTACCTTCAGGGCTTGCCCACAGCCATATTTCAACAGGATAATGCGCGACCACACGTGGCACGCATTGTCCAACGGTTCTTCGTCAATCGCCAGATTGAATTGCTTCCCTGGCCTCCTCGCTCTCCGGATCTTTCGCCGATAGAAAACATGTGGTCCATGGTTGCTCTACGATTGACCCAGATTCCATCCCCAGCTGCCACAGCAGATCAACTTTGGCAATGTGTGGAAGCTGCTTGGTCTGCTGTACCCCAAGAACTCATCCAAAGTCTCTTTGAATCAATGCCGAGGCGTGTGGCAGCGGTGATCTCCAACAATGGCGGCTACTCTGGCTACTGATTTTGGCAGGAACCACACTTCACAGAAGTCTATAAATTTAATCATTTGATACTTGGTCAACATGTTATCTACAAAATAAATTTTGTTGTGATATCTCTTGTCTTTCTTGGTGTTGCAATTTGGGTAGCCAGCAGTGTAGAATACCTCAAGTAATAGCATATTTTTTAACAATATTTGCTCTTTATAATTCACCAACAAAGGGCATATTTAACACTATTATACCACAGTTGCAGTTAAATTCTGGTATAAGTCAATATTTTTTTAGATTTATGAATTTAAGATTTTATTTGAAATGGGATTATAAAAACGTTTTCTAATCCTTAAAAGACCTGATACGAAAAATTTTTAAAACAGACTAATTTTCTGTCTGGTTCAAAATGTTTTCTTAATGACAAGAAGTTAAAGCAATCGTACGATGCATAATATTTTGTTATTTAAAGAAATGTGTTTAACTATCGTAATAACATTTTTTTTAATGCTGTACAAAAAAAATCAATTACGATCACATTCAAAAATTCGTACACAAAATAATTTTTTGCAAAAGCATATTTGGTTAAATTTATAAAAATCCCGATGAAAAGTTTCCCTGTAGCTAAACGATTATGCGATACAATGTATTGTTAACATGGTGCATCTCTAATTTGTCTAAAAATCATATTTTTGCGTAATGTACATGATTTTAATAAAATTTTTACATATATAGACACACAATGCATTTATCAGAATCGGGAGAGGTTATGTTTTCAATTAACCTTGGGGGACTATATATATATATATATATATATATATATATATATATATATATAAAATAAAAATTCAATAATTTGAAAAGTATAGACAGTAGCACGATGCGGTTTTCACAGAAATGCACAGAAAGAGATGTAATTTTTTTCTGTCAGTAGTTTGTGCAATGGTGAAACAAAGTTTGCTACGCAGCTACAATTGCAAATGTTCAATACGACTGCCGTCATTTATGAGAATGGCTGTCAGACCTGGCACAACACCCTGCACAGCTTCGTAGAGGGTTCCCGCTGTAAATCAGGTCACATGATGACGAATAGCTTCTTTCAACATGACCAATGACGTCGGCCGAACTTTGGACACATGTGACTTCAACTAGGCTCATAACGAAAGGTCACAGGGTGTAAAGTTTGGGGATCTTGGGGTTCATTGATGCGAGAAAGAGCGATTGCGGAAACGGTCATCGCTAAATGTCAATCGCAGGATGTGCTAGACAGGATCTGTGATGTGCGGAGGTGATCCAACCTGTGTGAATGTTACATTATGGTGCGCTTGCCTCTCTTGTAAGGAGGGAATGATGCGGTCTCTTAACAACGCTGCATAACACTTGCATGTGACAGAAAAATATAAGTGTACCGGCTGGGGGATTTGTTTAAATAGCGAGAGGCAGCAACTCCGGGACCACTACAGTGCCACGTGTAACTATTCTCACAGTAAAATTTTTCATTGTTAAAAAAATCCCATGTATTTCTGTGCATTTCTGTAAAAACCGCATCGTGCTACTGTCTATACTTTTCGAATTATTGAATTTTTACTTTTTCTGTGACTTTTGTTTCACTATATATCTATGTATATATATATATATATCTAGTATATATATATATATATATATATATATATATATATATATATATATATATATATACACTAGTCATCAAAAATTAAGGAAAAATCAGAAAAATAGGAATAACACGTTCAAAACTAGTCCAATGTGTTTAAAATTTGAATATGTTGTTAAGTAAAAGGTGCTGAACAATACTACATTCTTCAGAATAGTGGTGTTGCATTCGGAAGACGTCATTTGCGAGGAGCATAAAAGTGCATGTCTCAGAGCAAGGTGGTAATTGTATCTGCGAGACTGAGATTAGACATCTGGCATAGCCAAATTCTAACAATGACCTCCAGGCATCATTTGACCGAAGACCTGCGATGGCGAGCTATTGGGAGACTAGAGGCAGGACAAAGTCCGACAGAAGTGGCCAGATGGCTAAATGCGAGTCCGTCTGTGTTTCATAGACTTTGGCAACAATTTTTAACCACGGATTCGGCTTCAAGGAGGTTTAGCCAAGGACGGTCATACGTTACGACAAGTGCCGATGACCGATATTTGTCATTATTCGCACGAAGGAATAGAACCGCAACTCCGTCTGCAAGCTCCGTCTGCAAGCTCCGTCTGCAGATCCTCCCTCGCTGCAAACTCTGGAAGGTTGGTATCAACGTCAACCGTCAGTAGAAGGCTTCAAGAAGGTGCTCTCTTTGCGAGGCGACCAGCCATTTGCGTCACGCTCCCGTCACGCCATAGGCGGGAACGTTTGCAGTGGGCACATCAACATGTCTACTGGAAGCGTGATCAATGGAGGGCTGTTCTCTTTACGGATGAGTACAGGTTTAGCCTCCAAAGCGATATTAGGCGTAATTTGATTTGGAGCGAACCCGGAACTCTTTTTCATCCATCACACATCCGTGAAAGAGATGCATACGGATCAGGCAGTGCCTTTGTTTGGGGTGGCATCTCTTTGGATGGACGCACAGACCTCCATGTCTCTCCCCGTGGAAATGTGAATGCTCACACTTATAGAGATGACATCCTTGATGATTATGTGGGCCCTTATGCCGGGGCAATAGGTGATGCTTCGTGCTACAGGACGATAAAGCGAGACCGCACAGGGTTCAAATCGTGGATGCTTATCTTGAGCAGGAAACAATTCAGCGCATGGAGTGGCCAGCTCGATTACCGGACCTGAATCCTATCGAGCATGTTTGAGACGCTTAAGGACGACGTGTAGCTGCTCTCAATCTTCTTCCTTGGACCCTAGACATGCTTTCAACTGCTTTGCAAGAGCAATGGCTCTCACTTCCTACCGAACTCATAGACCGCATAATTGACAGCATCATACATCGCTGTATGTGCTGTATTGCTTCTCCGGGGGATCATACGCCATATTAAAGGTACTTTTTCTATACCAAACTGACAAATCCGATTTGTTCATTGTATACATATGCAAGTTTCTATAACACCATAATTGTCTGGCAATTTCTTTTAATGCTATTTTATACCTACCTATGTGTTGTATAATGTGTATAAGTTTCATTAAATTCTACGCGTAACTTTTTGAGTAATCGCTATTTTTGTATTTTTTCCTTAATTTTTGATAACCAGTGTATATATACGAGTATATACACTCATGGACAAAAAAATTAGACCACCAAGAAATAATTGCGGGATCGTAACGAAACTTGCAATGAAGGTACATGTCGGGAAGATATACAAATGATTAGAAATGCAGCGTGATTGCGCATTACGTATAGCCGGTAGAGGGCGTTGAACATCGTACTCTGTGGAGTATAAAACAGGTAACCAAAGCTTGTTTGAGTGTGCTGAATCATTTACAATGGAATAGCTGAGATAGACATGCCATTACGCCGTGTTCGAAGACAATATAAGCAGTTGTCGCAGTTTGAGAGGGGGAGAATCGTCAGGATGATGGAAGCTGGGTGGTCAGCTAGGCGAGTAGCTCGTCAATTAGGCCGCTCTGATTGTGTTGTGAGGAGGTGTTGGGACCAGTGGACCCGAGAGATGTCATGTACACGAAGACCAGGCTCAGGACGCCCTCGACAGACCAGTCGTCGAGAAGACCGCCACATCGTAAGAAATGCACGCGTACAGCCAACTGCTTCATCGGCCGCCATCCAGGCACAGGTAGCACCTTCACTAGGGGCTTCTGTGTCTTCTCGAACCATACGAAGGCGCCTGGCTGAAGGACAGTTGGTATCGCGGCGCCCATTACGTGTGCTGCCCTTGACGCCCACCCATCGACGCCTCCGTTTGGAGTTTTGCCGCGCACGAGGAAACTGGACTGCAGCGGAATGGAACCAGGTCATTGTGACATGGAATTCGACTTTGAAAATATATTTTATTATCTCATAGTCTTGATACAGTATTGATTCGGTTCCATGAACATTCTAGTGTATCTGTTTTATTATGTATGTCCTAAGATGTATGTGTGTTGGGTTCGCGCCTGTATTTTGTACCGGTTTCTGGAAGAAAGGTATGTACCTCCCGGAGGCAAATTTAGCTTATCGTAAAGAGAGGTTTTTTGTATAAGAATAAAAGCGTGACTTGCCACCCCTTCTCGGCTGTAAAGGGGTCTAGCGTCCCCATAGCAACGGCCTAGCAACATCTTTTAGCCAATGAGAGCTGAAAGGTGTTTGTTCGAGGATAGCTGACCTCTGCTAGCCCCAGTTCAAAAAGAAGTAATAAAAAAACGTTTTTTGAGTCAGTTGGAGTTTTAGCAGCGACAGATATAGGACCTCGTGGTGGTCCTATCGATCCTATCCGCCATTTTTTTTTTTTGGCTTGCTTCGCCGATTCCGCTGGTCGACTTATGAGAAACGAGATGCTTCTATTCCATACGAAGGTGGTGGTAAGTTAATATTATTTTGTGTTATATTTATCAGGTGAGAGCACTGTGATTTTATTTTATGTAATTTGAATTTTATGTGTTATAATAATCTTTTAATGTATGATATTAATTGATATGATTATCTCTGTAAAAGTTTGTAGTCAGTGTATAAATTAATGTAAGTAATATGAAGAGAAATTAAATGGTTACATTTGATATTAAATTTGAGTACGTGCTTTTCAGTTATTCTCAGACATGTGTCAGAGTGTATTTCTCAAATTAATAATTTAGCAAAAAAAAATAAATAATTAAATAATAAGCCACTATACAGAATATGCTAATTAGCATATGTTCTGACTTAATTTAATATATGGTGCCGTCAATAGGCTCTTCGAGCTCTGGGATTTTAAGAATAAAAGTAATTATATAATTCACTGCACATTGTCTGAGTAAATTGTATGTAAAATGTTTATAATATATTTCAATTATTGAATTGTATGTATTGCATTATGAAATTGAGTTAAGTTTTTTTATTATTATTCATTTCAAAAGATAAATTTAGAAATTCTATTTGCTGAAATTTGAAATAATTAAACATGTCGAAAGGTTGTAGAACTAGAAATAGGCAGGCTAGTCCTCCCCCATCACCTTCAACGTCTGATTCAAACACTATAAATATAATAGCGCCAGCAAGTATTATGATTTCTCTGCCCTCTTTTGGTGGTTCTTCACAGGAGAACTGTAATTTTTTTTAAAATCATTTTGAGGAAATCGCCTCATTAGAAAAATGGAATGATGAAAAAAAATACATTCCTTTAAAATCGCGTTTAACAGGGAAGGCGTTAGATTTTCTTATGAACGACCCAAAATTTGAGAACATTTCTACCCACAAGGAATTAGTGCAGGCCTTAAAAGATAAATTTATCAAGTCCCCTTCGTTTTCGACACTGCAAGAGGAATTCCTCAATATTAAACAAGCTCCCGGTCAGTCAGTTTCCAATTTGGCAGACACTGTTCAAGATAAGGCTACCAAATATTTGAAATTCACAAACACCGATTCCGAGGAGGTCATTAAATTCAAAGAAAACATGTTACTCGGCCGATTCTTAGAAGCCTTAAGGTCTGATATAAGGATAGAAACAAAAAAATTGGGTCCGGAAAGTTTTAAAAAGGCAGTAAAAATTGCTAAAAATATTGAAGCAGCTCTTAATGAAAAACAGGATGTTGAAGTAAACGCGTTTCGCACGACTAGCGAAAATACGGATTCCACAATTCAACAACTAATTCAACTTAATTTTGAACAATCAAAAAACATATCTCAGCTTACAGACAAATTAAATGAATTTACTATTAAAATCGAAAATCAGTCCACTGCAAAGATTTCTTGTCACATTTGTGGAAAATCACACAAAACCACTGATTGCTGGCATTTCAATTCACAATCCTCAGCGCAGCAACCGCAACAAGTTTTCGCTCCCCAAAATTTTCCCCCATTTTCGACCCCTTTCATACCTGGTCCACCTGCAAATTACTTTCGCCCTATGTACCCACCATTGAATGGTTTTGATACTCAATTTCAACCTCAATTTCAATCGCATTTCCAAAATTCTAGGGGTAGGCCAAAATATAAAAGTCATTATAACGCAGGCAGCAAAAATAATTATAAGAAACATTCATCAAATAACGGAAATTTAAACTCGTAGGGAACTCGTTTTCACAAGATGCTTCCGAAACGAAGTTCCACAACGGCTCGAAACCGGTATTGAAAGGAGGCTCTGACGTCATCAAACAGACTGTTCCGTTTCCTAGAAAACGCAAACAAATAGAGTGGGTTCTCTCGTGTCAAGGGACGGAAAAAGCTAATCTCCCAATAATTAAGGCTAAATTTCAAGACATTCAGGCCCTTGGTTTAATTGACACGGGAGCTAATATCTCGCTAATCCATCCAAATTTAATAAATCAAATAAAACAAAAAACAAAAATTAATTATATATCGCATAATATTAAAATCCACACCTTAAACAACAATAGTATCCCGTTCACAAGTGCCTGTACATTATCTTTTAAAATTAATGACCGCTGGTTCAAAAACACTTTTTATATCACTAAATACGCATGGAATTGCAAGTATAACATTATTTTAGGCTTCGATTTTCTTAAAAGAAATAACGCCCTCATTGATGTTGAAAACAACTGTTTAAAAATTGGCAGAATATCTTTCAATTTTGAGGATGATCAAAATCCCCCTGTTGTTAATAATGTAAATATCATTCAAAACAAAAATTCTTTTGCCAAACTTGCACATCATCTTATTCTTTCCCCAAATGAAACTCAATAGACAAAACTAAAAATTCCGTCAAAAATTCCATCCGATTTTATCCTTTCAAAAAGATCCAAATTAGCTAATATCCATTTTGATGACTCCTTACATGCACCTAATTCACTAAAGATTGCCTGTTTATTTGTTACAAATCGCACAGATCAGGAACTTTCTTTCCGCAAAGATACCAAATTTGCTGAGATTTTAATGGAGGATCTTGAAGTTTTTAAGCCGAATCAAGAATCTGATTTTCAAGTTAATAATATACAGTCTGAAGAAATTTTGGCCTTACGAAAAAATGAAATCGCTGCAAATGACTTTGAATTATCCCATTTATCTGATGACGAAAGACCACAAATTTTACAAATGGTACTCGATAACTATGCTGTTTTTTCTAAATCCTATTCCACCCTAGGGGCTACTGATGCAGTTAAACCCAAATTTAAATTATTACATGATTATCCTTTACAGTCTCGTTCCTTTCCAATTCCTTCCATAGCCAAAAATTTTGCCTACACTGAAATAAAAAATCTGTTAGATGCAGGTATCATTGAATCTACCAATTCTAATTATGCTTTTCCAGTATTATTTGTGAAGAAGAAACAAAATCCTAGTGACAAGAAATCAGAATTAAAATTCCGTATGGTAGTAGACTATCGCCTATTGAATGATATATCGGAAGCTTTCAAAATTCACTTGCCCAATATAAATGATATTCTTCACAAAATTGCTGGCAATCAATTTTATTGTGTTCTGGATTTTAAAAGTGCTTTCTTTAAAATTATGTTAGATCCTAATGAAAGGGAAAAATTAGCCTTTGTGACTGAATTTGGTAATTTTCAACCCACTCGTCTCCCATTTGGCAGCAAAAATAGCACCTCATATTTTCATACCCTAATGAACAAATGCCTAGGTGATTTGACAGGCAAGCATCTTCAATTCTTTTTAGATGATGTTATTATTGCCCATGATTCCATCCCTCAGCTATTAAAATTATTACAACAGGTATTTGATAAATTGAAAGCTTTTAACTTAACCTTAGACCCTCAGAAGCTCCAACTTTTCAAAACTCAAATTGATTACTTGGGTTATACGGTAATTTCCTTCTCTTTCCAACATAAATAAAGTTACCAGCTTTCCTGTTCCCAAAACTATTAAAAATGTAAAAACTTTCCTTGGCATGGCTAACTACTTTAGACATTTAATTAATAATTATGCAGAAATTGTACAACTTTTGGTCAATCTTACCAAAAAAAATTCAAAATTTATCTGGAATTCTGACTGCCAAAATGCCTTTCAATCTATTCAAAATTTAATTCTTAACAAGCCCACTCTACATCATATTGATCCCGATAAAGAATTCTATTTAATCACTGATGCATCAAATGTAGCACTTAGTGGCATTCTCATGCAAAAGGATAACAATGATAATTCTTTACCAATTTCCTTTTTTTCAAAACAACTCAATCCTGTGGAGAGGCGATACTCTGCAGTGAAAAGTGAGTTATATGCCATTTACTCTGCAGTTAAACATTTTAAGGATTTATTGTATGGTAAACCTTTTTGTATTCTCACTGATGCCAAGTGTTTAACTTATCATTTATCACTGCAGAAACAACCTGATATAATTGCTAGATGGTTAATATATTTACAAGATTTTCAGTATTCGATTTCCCATGTTAAAGGTGTCACTAATCCCGCAGATTTCTTATCAAGAGTTACTCATTCTTCTCCTTCACCTCCCATGCAAATTAATAATTTATTCTCTGTCAATACTAATTTGGACAAGGAACATATCCTAAATGAACAACTTCTTGACGCTGAGCTAAGCCACATAAGAGAAAAACTTGTAAATGATGATTTGAAAACCAAAAGAAAATTTTTCATTCAAAAGGACTCTAATCTCTTGTGTAGGAAAACGAAAGTAAATAGAAAAAGATCTTTCAAGATTGTTATTCCTAAAAAATTAATAAAAACATGCATAGAAACCGCCCATGGCCCTCATTTTGGCATAAACAAAACCTATAATTTCATCAAAGACATTTATTTTTGGTCAGGTTCATTCTCAGATGTCAAGAATTTCTGCAATACATGTCATCAGTGCCTTAAACATAAATCAAAAATTCTAAATTCTAACTTTAATTTCATGAATAAATCTCATTTGGCTCCGGGTGAATGTATCGCCATTGACATTGTTGGTCCTCTTCCAAGATCCACAAACAATCATAAATTTATTTTAACAATTGTCGATCACTATTCTCGGTTTTTGGAGGCTGTACCTTTAAATTCTATTTCTTCAAAATCAATAATTAATGTTATAAATAAATATTTCTCCCTGTTTGGTATTCCAAAGGTTCTGATATCTGACAATGGGACTTATTTCACCTCCCAAGAATTTGAAAACTTTCTAACGAACTTAAATATACAGCATAACAAAGCTTCAATTTATTACCCTCAAAGTAATGGTCTTCTAGAAAGAGCGCATAAAACATTAAAAGAATCTGTGGCGTGCATTTCTTCTCATGCTTTCCAATGGGATGACAATTTGCTCTATTTTAAACTTTTTTATAACAATTCATCCCATTCTGCTACTGGTTTCTCTCCCGCGCAATTGTTTTTCGCGAGAGATCTGAATACTACCATTCAACTTAATTTTGATCCGCAAACATGTCAGGATTATCCAGAATATTTTTCAAAACAACAAAAGTTGATTGAACAATCTCGCAAAGATGTTCAGGAATACGAAAGGAAGTTACTAGAAGGTAAAAATAAAAAAAATTCTAATATAAATACTTCAACTTTCAAAATTGAAGACACTGTGTTTTTAAAGGCTCTTATCACTCCTACTGCTCTAGCTCCAAAATTTCTTGGTCCTTATAAGATTCTAAAAGAATTTAGAAGCAAAAATTTTCTCATTCAAGATTTAAATGACTCCAATGCTAAGCCAATAAAAATCCATCAATCAAAATTATGTAGACTGCCTTCAAAAAGACCAGCTATTGTATAATTTATCATTGAATATACATAGTTAATCTTATACCATTTTTTTCTCTTCTTTCTTTTCTCATAAAACTTTACTTGTTAGACATGTATTTATGTCAAGTGTGTTCCTTGATACATGAAATGCATAGCTCTCTAGACCTATGTATCTCTCTGCAATAATGCAGAAATAATTTTCCTTTGTGTGTGTAATCCCATGTTTATATATATATATATATATATATATATATATATATATATATATATATCTAGTGCTCTGTATAACATAATGTTTATTTTATGCACATCATTTATGTCACTTTAATTAAGAATCTATGTTGATAGGATCTTATTTTAAATGCTTCTCAAATATTGTGCATTGGTGTTCATGCACGACCCAACTTTTCCCACATCATGTGTATTTGTTTATATTGGTGAAGTTATTGTTCCAGCCTCAGAATTCATATGCGAAGGCTCATGTTTGTTTTAAGTTATTGAAGTCTATCTATGGGTCGTTGCAACAAGCTTTAATTAAATAAAGAATTTAATAATAATGGACTTTGAAAATTTAACAGCTATTTCAACGAATTTAATTTTGTTTAGCTATCACAAGAATTTTTTTTTATTCTGTTGTTTGCATTACATGTAGAGTCGTCGAGGCATGCTGTTGTATTGTCTAGTGATATTGCTAATGTGGGCTGGTGCCTAGTATGCTATTTAATTGCTAGTTAACATAACAAAGAAAAAAAAATTTTTGTTTGTTTGTTTGTCTCTGGTGTCTGCTACTATTGTGAAATTTTGTGATCTGGCTTGGTCAATGCTCAATATGACTTAAATAAAGCTACTAGTGGGAAACAAATTTAGCAGTAATTATGTTAATTATTAAAAATGCATAGCTAGCTACCAAGCTGAACTGTTTACATCTGCTTGGTGCCCATAAACAATAATAATAATAATAACAAATTTTTAACTACATTTAATTATTTATTTATTTATTTATTTTTGCATATCCTCCTTTTGTACATTGTAATGATTTTGTATGCTCACTGTGGCCACTGTGCTCTCCCTGGTGTTTTTGCCGTACCTCCATTACTTACCACCACCACCACCTACTGTTTGCTATTCTGCTATTATCATGCTGAGCGTTCTACAAATCATGTGTGCTGCAAGAGAACACTGTCTGGGATAAATTGTTTGCTGCAGTTCAAGGAGCAGGTGATACCGCGCACTAACACTACTGGAGAGACTGTGCCACATGCAAATTGTACATTCAACTTATCATCTTCTTTCTTTCTTACTGCATCATCGAAACGACGAGGATGATGCTACATCTTGGAAGATCCAGAGGATCCCGATGGAGTTTTTCCTGATGCAAGTCTCTGCTGAGGTCGCCAGAGTTACTGCTTCGGCTTTCTCTTCTCAACAGAAGGTCTCGATGATCCTGTTTCACAACAAGTGAAGTATCTTCGCCGACCCGCCAGATCCTCTGAGGAGCGAGTTTCATACTCGAGGCTGTTTTGCTATATTCACAGAACTTTTCCAAGAAATTAACTGGTTTTGATTCTGGTAGACTTGGCATGTAATATGGCCCCCTTGTCCCAGTCCAAGGTCTTATATCCTAATTTGGATTAATTGAGTTTTTTTTTTATCTACATGGTTAATTTTATATTTGTGTTTTTTTTTCTCTATGGGAGGGGGGGGGGAATGTGACATGGAATTCGACTTTGTAAATATATTTTATTATCTCATAGTCTTGATGCAGTATTGATTCGGTTCCATGAACATTCTAGTGTATCTGTTTTATTATGTATGTCCTAAGATGTATGTGTGTTGGGTTCGTGCCTGTATTTTGTACCGGTTTCTGGAAGAAAGGTATGTACCTCCCGGAGGCAAATTTAGCTTATCGTAAAGAGAGGTTTTTTGTATAAGAATAAAAGCGTGACTTGCCACCCCTTCTCGGCTGTAAAGGGGTCGGCTGTAAAGGGGTCTAGGTGAGAGCACTGTGATTTTATTTTATGTAATTTGAATTTTATGTGTTATAATAATCTTTTAATGTATGATATTAATTGATATGATTATCTCTGTAAAAGTTTGTAGTCAGTGTATAAATTAATGTAAGTAATATGAAGAGAAATTAAATGGTTACATTAGATATTAAGTTTGAGTACGTGCTTTTCAGTTATTCTCAGACATGTGTCAGAGTGTATTTCTCAAATTAATAATTTAGCAAAAAAAAAAAAAAATAATTAAATAATAAGCCACTATACAGAATATGCTAATTAGCATATGTTCTAACTTAATTTAATAGTCGTCTTTAGCGACGAATCCAGATTCAATCTCGGCAGTGATGACAATCGTGTTCGTGTGTGGAGAGCCCGTGGTGAACGCTTCAATCCTGCCTTTGCTGTACAGCGACACATCGCTCCCACAGATGGTGTGATGGTATGGGGTGCCATTGCCTACAATACACGGTCACCCCTAGTATTGTTCCGTGGCACCATGACAGCCCAGCGGTATGTTCATGAAATCCTGCACCCACATGTGTTGCCACTCATGCAACGGCTCCCAGGAGCCATTTTTCAACAAGACAATGCTCGGACTCATACGGCAAGGGTGTCACAAGAGTGTCTCCGCACTGTTACTACCCTTCCTTGGCCTGCCCGATCCCCAGATTTGTCTCCAATCGAGCATATCTGGGATCCTTTGGGACGACGAGTTGGGCATCCCACGAGTTTGAATGAACTAGAGGCAAGGTTACAGTAAATATGGAACGAAATGTCTCAAGACATCATACAGAACTTGTATGACTCAATGCCCGATCGTATCGCATCATGCATTCGCGCTAGAGGGGGTCCAACGGAGTATTAACTCCTCCGTTCTTTTGCCTTTTTCTCCGAAATAAATTATCCTTTTTCTATGATTTTCTTATCATTTACTTATATCAAAGTAGTCATTACGTATGTAAAATTTCGTTTCATTTTGACTACTCCTTCTTGGTGCGCTAATTTATTTGTCCATGAGTGTATATATATATATATATATATATATATATATATATATATATATATATATATATATATATATATATATATATATATATATATATATATATATAACAGCATCTCATCATTCTGACTTGAACACTAAAAGAAGACTATCAATCCAGTGTGGGTTAAAGGCATTTGTATGTCTTCCTTTCGAAGTTTGTATTAAGAGACCGTAAACTGTCGAAATAGCTACAGGCCATAGATGGCCTCAAATGGGGAACACCCATAATCCCTGCACTTTAAGCATAGCTTATCTCTTTGCTTGTGTTTACTCTGTTGGTATCCAAGCTTGATAAATGATATACTTCGAACTGAGAGGAGTCTTATCTAAAACTGTGCTTCATTTAAGAGGGCGGTCCTAATTTTAGGTTCATATTTATTAATGATTGTGTGGAACTGATTATGTTTTCTTGTTAACAAAGGAATTTGCTAACAAAGGAACGATGAACGATTAATAAAGGGAGAACTAACTGTAATCGAGAACAGTAATAATGTAATACTCTCGAATTCGGACCAGAGACATTCTAACAAGTGTTCAGAAAAATATTGAGAGTGTTTCACAGGTCAGAACTTATAGGAACTCGTAAGAGTAAGTTTTACCGTTTTAAGTTTATTGATAAAAATTAGAAGAGATCTTGTGTACAAGTGTAACATGAATTTGCAGATGAGAAGTAAAGAGTTTAAAGATTGGTTCTCAGATTATTCAAAATCCACAAAGGTTACGAAAGACTAGGGAAAAATTACCCTTTGCAGATCCCTCAGAGTTAGGGCTTAAGAAATTTGTGAGAGGGGAAAAACCAAGTATTCCTCAAAAAGACGTTTTTATTATTTTTAATATATATACAAAAGCAAAGTACAATACACTACCTTACCTTGGGTTTTAGCTTGACTAAGGCTAGGAGACAATATTTCTGTCGGAGTTATATCTTTCAGCTCTTGTCTTCAATAAAACGTATGCAGTTTCACAGTTTTTAATTGTAAAGGTTTCTTCGGTACGCCGAAACAAAGATGCCAAACTGCAGAATCAAAATGCTATAGCAATACCGACATCCTTCAAAGAATCAGATGACTTTCAACTATATCTTCTATAAATTTTAAATTTTCTCTATAACTCTCTCACTTCATTAATCTTTTATTTCAGCAAAAATCTCAAACTGTAAACGTAATAATTGTAAATGAACCTGTTCGTTGTCTGCAAATAAATAAGGACTTAAACATACGAAAAAATTGAATTCAATGATGATAGTCACTACAAATTCGATGATCTATTATCTTTATAATGAATTCCACTTTTTGTCTAAATTAGATTTTGATATATTACAGATATTCTGGACAAAATGAAGATCCTGTTTCTTCTATTGATTGTAACCTTGGCAAATGGTGACAAAATTGTGAAAACGACAAATGGACCAGTTAAAGGCACTTCTTTATCTCCAAATAAAGTCGAGGCTTTCCTTGGCATTCCGTACGCTGAACCCCCTGTGGGGCCATTGAGGTTTGCAAAACCAGTTCCAAAGTCCTCGTGGGAAGAAACTTATAACGCTAATGAGTTGCCACCTGTTTGTGTACAAAGTTCTCACGGAAAGATCTACTACGCTCCTGATCCCGATGACGAGATGAGTGAGGATTGCCTATACCTTAACCTATGGGTACCTGATGGAGGAAGTGATTTGAAACCTATCATGCTGTTCATCCATGGTGGTGGATTCATGTTTGGATCGTCAAATATGAAAGTTTACGATGGCGCCAAACTCTCGGAGCAAGGTGATGTCATTGTTGTGACAATCAATTACAGAGTTGGAAGTCTCGGATTTTTCTCTGGTAATTAGCTTGACGTTTTTATTACTTTTAGAAACGAAGATTTCAGATTGTTTTTTCTATTTAGTTTTTGTATTACGTGTAGCAGACATATCAAACATATTACATCATTAAGTGCTAATACTTCTAACTCTAATTCTTTGTAATTTTCGTTAGCTTAAAGCTCATTTCACTTAGAAAGTTTATTCCACTTGTGCTCTTTTATCATCTGAAAAACCGTTGCCCACATCGTATGGTCGTTAGCACTCGAGCTTCCACAAAGTATGTATAAGGCATGGACTTAACTATGTTGTTCCCTCAGTTTTCGTTCACTTCTATGGTGCTTCCATAAATAAGTAGCCAACACATTCGCGGTATGGATGAGTCATTCCCCAAGACAAAGCCTGGAAAAAGAAACTATAAAAAAACATAATAATAACGTTTTATTGTTTTACACATCTGACTGTCCAAAAGATCAATATATTGAGCCAAAATTATTTGAATTAGTTCTATTAATGTATTATATATTTAGAATTATAACGAGAACATAAGCTCTATCTATGGCAATGCAAAAGACTACATTTTTGTATCTGAAATGTCAATAACCAAAATTTGGTGTGATAATGGTTTAGCAGATTTTTCAAGAATGGTTTTAAATACATTCGGTCATTAGTATTTACGTTGTGTAATACCTCTAAACGGAAAACGTTTAATCCAGATAAATAGTTCGTCACTAAAATTTAAAAGTATAATAAATATACATGCATTTTATAATTTTTATGATTTTCTCTTATTGAACACGCAATCAATGTGTTTCTGTTCGTATTCCTTGGATGCTTGTAATATTCAGATATCTAATTGGGCATATACAACAATTACCCCACAGCTCTGGACATGTACTGAAGATATTTCCATTCCAACTTCCAGTTTGCAGATCTATACATAAAGCATTATTAAATGCATGTGTTTTCTGGAGGTCAAATTATAAATTCAAAATATTCCCTACATTGTAGCTTGTGCCACATGTGCGAGTGCTATAGAGTAAAATAAAAAATATTGATACAGCAAAAGTTTGCTCGACAGAGCACAACAAAATTTTTCTATGACTAAAAAGGAAAAAAAAAGCTATTGACTTTGAACTTTCTTGAACTTTTCTTGAAATTCGTTGAGTTCATAATTTTCTTACATTATATGTCAGTATTGAAACGTGAATGATAGTTGTTAGAACTAATTTCTGACAACACGCTCATTAAACTAGAAATCCCAGATTACCTCTTTCATTTAAAGACACTCGTATCACTGCCGAGTTAAGGAAAATGTATAAGATACTCAACACCAATCTATACTATAATTATGAAATTAAATGTCAAACTTTAGTACTTATCATTAATACTCTTAGTATCTACTAAACTCGAAATTTCAGGAAAATTCATAGAAATTTTAGTGTTTACAATCAGTCCTCTTAATATCTATAGAACTCGAAATTTTTTGCAGTGTCCGCGCTTAATGCGTGCAGCGAAAGTGTGTATATCATGATTACTACTTAATAGCAAACAGTCCGACTAAGAAGAAGAATAAGTTTGCAATTGAAATTTTCACAATAAGTTCAATGACTACTTTTTTACTCAGTTTTCTTCTTATTTCATCTACATAAAATTCTACTAATGCAAATCTCATTAAAATCAAATAATTTCTGAAGAATCATGATATTTTAATGTAACATACAGGGTGAATGCCCTAATGATAACATTTTCAAATAAAATATAAGTCCATAAAAAAATTATAAATTCTTGTAAATCATTCTAAGCGTTTATTTAAGGATTTCTTCCCAATTTCATTACCAGGTTTCATCGACAGTGCCCCTGGAAGCATGGGAATGTACGATCAAGTAATGGCAATCCAGTGGATCAAAGACAATGCAAGACAATTTGGTGGTGATCCCGAAAATATAGTGCTCTTTGGGGAAAGTGCCGGAGGATTTTCAGTGTCGATGCACTTAATATCACCTTTGTCTAAGGGTCTCTTTAAAAGAGCCATTTTACAAAGTGGAACTGCCATTCAACCACTTTTTAGTGACCACAACGGACTCATGATGGTGAGTCAGATGACTGCCGGACTTCTGGGGTGTGCAGATGAGAGCGATTCACTACAGAAAAATCCGAAGGGCGTTATAGATTGTTTGAAAACTCTTCCGTCGGAGAAATTTCCTGAAGCGGATGGTATTCTCCTCAGAAATGGCGGAATGTTTATTCCACGCATTGGGGATTCATTTCTTCCAGAAAATGCTATCGATTCCTTTAAGAAAGGTCATTTTAAGGATACGGAAGTTCTTCTTGGAGTAACTCGAGACGAGGGTCCTATATTGTTAACAATACACATGCGTGAACTACTGGGCACATTTGGCGATAAAGGTGAAACTGTCGAGTTTAATGAGACATCCGCCAGGCAATTACTGAGTCACATCTCAAAAAACAACGGAGTAGATGGAGACATTGAAATTGCAGAAGAATATTTTGATCGAGTGAAAAAGGATCGAGAATACACGTATTTAAGAGCAACAGCTGACGTTATTGGGGATTTCATAATTACATGTAGCGCTGTTTTTCAAGCCGACTATTATTCTTTGAGGGATAATCCAGTATATTTCTACCTATTCGACTATCGCCCGGATTCAACGCCACTGGCCGAATGGATGGGAGTTGCTCATTTCGATGAAATGCAATATGTGTTCGGAAATCCAATGCATCAGGATTTTACGGAATATGAAAGTGAATTTAGCCGAGATATCATGGACATGTGGGTAGCTTTTGCTAAAACTGGGTAAGAGTCTTTCATGCGATATAATATCTTTCGTGATATCGATTCTTCCAATATAAAGTCTACTTATGAATATTTTATGTTTGCTATTTATAAAAAGACATTCACTCTTATTTTTAATTATAGGCTTCTATGAGTAGAGAACGTTCAGATTCTTTTGTGAGTAGAACAGATGCCTCAGTGCTGTTTATCGTGACATTTTTTATGATAAATATTAATTCCGAGATACTCGCCTCGGCTCACTTTAATTTAATTCCTCAACCCTTATATAGTTACTGTTGAAAATTAATTTTCGTGAATATCTAAAATCAAATTACACTAAATACAATAATTGATCCTGAAATTCAGGCAGCGATAGTCAGAAGTTTATTTTAAGGCTGATATGTACTAATCCTATTGGATTTGCTCACCTCAATGTTAACCTATTGACAAAATTTGTCCACGGATTGCCTACTTGGATTCAAAGATTTTCTTTTAATTGCACTCCGTCATAGAGAAAGAAATTTTACATTTGTATACATTTTTCGTTTTTTTTTTAAATGCAATTAATATTTTAAAATTTAAATTATTCGGGGAAAAATCTGGTATAGTGTGTTTTAAACGCTCATAAATTCCTTCGGTGGACGAAATTTATAAAATGAATCCTGTAGTGCTTTGCAGAAAAGTTCAAGCTATCTGACAATGCCAATTTTATTTGATTATCAGCACTTGTGTACCTGTAAATAGTTGACAAAAATATATTTTAAATAACAAATTAGGGGGCAGTGCTGAACCCCCCCCTATAGAGAGAGAGCCATTACAATCCCTCAAAATGTCAATCCTAAGGGAGGTGGAATTCTCGAACTGTCAACTGGACTCCTCCCACTACAAGAGTCTGCAAGAAGAGGAAAAGGGAAATACGATTTTTTTTCTTAGTACATAGCAACCTTAAGGTTCAACCCTCTCGAAATATCCAATCCTTGACAATAAAAGTTTCATCATTGAAAACAATCACTCAGTTTATGAACGTTACAACACACTGTTGAGTTCTCAAATTTTTCACTAATGAATAGAAATTTAGTCTTCCAGTGATTATCACCTAAGAATATACGTTTGTTGCTAGTCTTATGTTGATCTTTGTTCAGACCAACAGAGACTTTTGTGTACCCTCACTTCCTGAAAAGGATGTATTGAAAATTTTTATTACTTCTTAAAAAGTAGTTAACAGACCCAATTCTTATTAAGACGTAAAAACAAAAAATATAAACCCCTTGTTATATGTTTTTCGTATGGTTTATAGATCATTGACAGTCTCATAAAATGCCTCGATTCAAATATCTACAGTGGCTCCCAAAAGTGCTCGTTCACTTACGAATTTCCATGAAATAGGGGTCTATCCATTAATTAAAATTAATATTTCAGAATGGGTATTTAATAATAAGATCTATAATCTATTCTTAACAAAACTACACGAAATATTTTGAATACATAGTAAAACTTTATTTTTAAGAAACCAGTAATCAAAAAGTAATAAAAACTTTATCTCACAAAAGTCATCGTACACTGAAATATTTTCGGATAAATTCATAATTAAAATTATCGTCTGGCACTTTATTTTTATTTTTGAATTGTGGTGGCATTTAAAATATCGTTTGGCTTTAATTTTTGCTTGCCTACTCCGTAATATTCTATTTATTATTTCAAAATGGCTCGTAGTCGTAAAGAAACAACAAACAGCATTCGAAAATTGATTATTTTTCATCATAGTAGTGGTAAATCAGTTCGGAATATTTCTAAATTACTTAATTTATCCCATTCTACTGTGCAGTATGTGAAAAAACGCTTTAAAGAAGAAAAGTGGATCGAAAACAAGGTAAGAAAAGGCCGTCCGACAAAGTTAACAAAACCTCATCAGAGATTTATAATTAGAAAATTTGTGAAAAATTCACGTTTAAGTGATGTAAAAGATTCTGCAGAATTCAATAAAACATTTTCTACTTCTATTTCACCTGAAATTTTTTGACGAGTTCTCAGAACAGCTGGATTACATGGGCGTTCTGCCCATAGAAAATTTTTTATGAGAAAAACAGAAAGTTCAGGCTTCCCTTCGCATTATCAATGATAAATAAGCCCCAAACCTATTGGAATAATGTCTTATTTGCCGATGAACATATTTGGTACTGATGGGCGTATACAGAGGCTGTTCACACATTTTTTAGACGATGTATATTGTATTCACAAAACTAAATTACATAAAATTCTTGTGTTTTAAATGTTCTATTTGACAACCCTTATTCTGAACTATCTTTTGACACCGCAATTTCCAGAATAATAATGCCTTTTGAAGTGTCAGAAGAGGTATTCTATCCCATTCCTCCTGAACAGCTTTCCAGAGTCCTGTAAGGGTTTTGGGACGACGTTTGGATGATGCAGATTTTAAAAGTCCGAAAGCACAAAAATCCATAGGTGATACATCGGGAGATTTAGTAGGGATATCAGTGAAGGGTATGGCCTTGATACCAGTTTTTTGTTTAATTTCTTTTAGGAAATTTACAGTGGATTTTGATGTGTGACTGCTAGCTTTGTCCTGGTGGAGTCTGACAGATTGATGGCACTGTGGGTAAAGCGATGGTATTTCATTCAGAAAAATTGTCAATAAAATATGTTCCTGATAGTATTTGGAGTTAATATTGAAATTTTTTCCCACTCTCTTTACTTTTAACTTGCCATTATAAGAAAAACCAGCAACAATCATGAATCCCTTAGAAAAACTTTCTTTCGATTCTTTGAACCATGTACTTAAATATTTTTCTCCCCTTTTATGATAATAAATGGCTCTTTTTTTGTTGCAATCATTTAAATACACCCATGATTCATCTATTGTGACAATTGTTTTCCATTTTTCTTTGGATAAGTGTTTGTCATATAGAATTCTCCAGCGTGTCCTGCGTTCAGCGATATGATTTGGAAGAAGACGATGTACATCGCGTTTTTTCTCTTTCTTAAGATTTAAATCAACGTTTATCATTTTGTTTACAGTGGACACCGAGCATTTAATGATTTTGCAACTGTCCTTTGACTAGGGGGATTTTCTTTTAACATTAAACAACGTACCTTTGCAATAGTCGAAGATGTCCGTTTTTTCCTTGGATACTTACTTGTTTGGAATTTTTGTCCCACTTGAGGCTCTAATTTGACGTTTTTTTTCCTTTCTTGTTGACGATATTACCTATCGACGCTTTAGATATCACAAAACCATGACTCTGACATCGTTTTTGGATAACGGAGTATGCATATTTCTCTTCGGAAAGATCATAAATGTAGACTTCGAACCACTGCTTTGTTAAAAACGCCGTTTTGAATAAAAACAAAACTTTCAAGCCGCAGACGATAATTTTGACTTTTAACAACATAGTGCAATTGCAATTATTTCTTTTGCAGCAAACGATTTTTTATTACCGCTTACCAAAATCGTCTAAAAAATGTGCGAACAGCCTCTGTAATTGTATGGAGAAGAAAAAAATGAGGAACTTAATCCCAAGAAGTAGGAACAGTTAAGCATGCGGGTGCAGGTATCCTTGTGAGGGGGTGCATGTCAGCATCAGGACTAGGAAATTTGGTATTTATTGATGGCATAATGAATCATGTTGTTTTTATAAATATTTTAAGAGACAATTTAAAATTATCAGCTCAAAATTTGGGTATTGGAAACAACTTTGTTTTTTATCAAGATATCGATCCTAAGCACACGGCTCTCAACGTTCGCATCTGGTGTCTCTATAATTGTTCACAAGTTTTGAAAACACCACCTCAATCGCCAGATTTATAGAACATATTTGGAGAGAACTGGAGGTTCGAGTACGAAAACACGACATTCACAAGAAAAGCGAACTAAAAACAATTATGATGGAAGAATGGATGAACATTGATGGAAAAATTACAAAAGAACTAAAGCAATCTATTCCCAGACGTTTAAAAGCCGTTTTGGATGCTACAGGATATCCTACTAAATATTAATTTAAAGAAAAATTAGAATATTTACTAATTTGTAGAGATTTTTTACAAGTGTACGATGACTTTTGTGAGTTTTTGTTACTTTTGGATTATTGGTTTCTTAAAAATAAAGTTTTACTATGTTTTCAAAATATTTCATGTAGTTTTGTTAAGAATAGATTATAGATCTTATTATTAAATTCCCATTCTGAAATATTCATTTTAATCAATGGATAGATCCCTATTTCATTGAAAATCGTAAGTGTACGAAAACTTTTGGGAGCCACTTTATATATATAAAAGAGTTCCGTAACTGACTCACTAACTCACTGAAATACAACGCACAGACCAAACCGCTGGACTTAAAGGGCTGAAATTTTGCATGGCGATTACTCTTATAGTGTAGGTGTGCACTAAGAAAGATTTTTGAAAAATTCTTCTTAGATTTTTTAAATTAAATTTTTAAGCTGTTTTTGTAATATTCTTTAAATGTATCTTTTTTTAAGTTTGCATTTAAAATAATAACTTGAGGGTTATAAAATTTATATCACGCAAAAGATCATAAAAATTCCTTTAAAATGAAGTCTTTTTCGAATCTTTACTTCTATTTTCTGATTTTTGGTGAATTTTTAAAGATTAATTTTTAGAATTTAATTTATTAAATGCTGATCACGTGATTTCTTTTTCTGGTACTTAAAATAAATTTATCGTCACGTGCATAACAACTAAATAGACAAAAAAAATATTTTTTTTTCTTTTGCAGCAGACGATTGGATTACCAAAAAAAAAAATATCTCTTACGATTTTTTATAAATAAATAAATAAATAAATAAATAAATATATATATATATATATATATATATATATATATATATATATATTTACATCAATTGTATACATTGATCGTCGCATTTATTATAAATATATATATTTATTTATTTTGGCATTAATTGCATACATTGACCGTTGTATTTAATTTGAATGTACTTCGTAGCGAAGCGCGGGTTTACAGCTAGTTTGTTTCATAAAACTTCTTTATCATCTGCATGACAACTTGGTACAGGCCAAGGGAATCCCAGTCAGTTTATTCCATTCAGCCCGGTCAGACGCCGATATTCTCCACCGAATAATTCCAATGATTTTTTGATATCTATCTCTCGACACAATCAAACCATCTAGTACATGGTCTCCCTCTTCTTCTAGCACATTCCATTTTATAAAAAGTCAGTTTTTTAACAGGGTCAGTGTCTTCATATCTGCAAACATGGCCAAGCTATCTAATACGATAAGATTTAATTTCCCTTATTATATTTCATTGCCTATATCTGAGATATAATTCATCGTTATAACGAATTCTCCAGATGTTATTTTCTCACACTGCACCATAAATTCGACGTAGAATCTTTCGCTTAAGGTTCATTAAAACTGTCTTCCTTAATTCGAGCCATTTCATTTTGAAGATGCATACTCCTCTTAACTCTACTTCTGTATAATACAGCATTCTTTCCCCCTAATTATGAGTAATCGAGTCAACAGGGGGAAATTTTTATTATCTTCTTGTAAATCCACTTAGATTATACAACCATTTATAACGCTACTTCCTCTACTAATTTCTCCTTTTTTTTCTTTCAGCAATCCAAATATTCCAGGAGGTGTGGAATGGCCTCGATATACTTACCAAGACCCTAAATATCTAGTGATCAGTAAAAGAGACAGAGTTGGTGTCAAACCAGACAACCATCGATGTGAATCTTGGAGAAAGCTTTTTCAAACTGTAATCGACGAGGACACTCTTCAGAAACTGAAAACATCGGCGTAAAAATTCCTATTTTCTATGCGCTACAAGCAATGTTTACGCATTTTAACATAATAACGCAATCTCACAATTACCAGTTTTGCCGATAATTCGTATGTCACAAAAGAAAAAATGTTAGATATTATATGCGAACAAAGCGTAAAATTGTCATTATAATAGAATTCTTGGAGAATGAAAAAGGAAATCTATAAGTTTTATTATATTAAATGAAACACCATTTAATTAATTTTATGCATTTAATGCCTATGAGTGGTTGATGTTTTTTAAGACATAAGGGTCATGTTTGGTTTATCCTACATTTCTTGTTTTCCGTGCACACCCATTTAATAACGGGCAATGATAATCAGAAGTTCATTATATCACTGCAAAATGTAATTTTTTTCTGCTGATGCAATTGTTTTTTGTTGGGGGAGGAAGAATAAATGTCGGACAGAGCTGCTTCTTTTGAAATGTCAGCTAATTAGGGTAGTTATTTAGTATTAGTTAATGGATGCATAAATTATTTTTAAAGACTGCTTAGATTTTTTTTTCACACGGTACTAGCAAAAACACTAAACACGGTCAATATGTTATTTTTTCAGAGGAAATTTATTCTGCGGAGGTAGGGAGGGACATCTAAGTAAAAATATGTCTTCATCTGTATACAAATAAATGGAGTAAATTTCTAGTTAATATTATTTTCAATAAAATCTATGTGAAAGAATTTATTTTCCTCAATAAGTAAGTAAATAGCAGTAAAGTTTTTTCCAGGACTTGAGTAGCAATTTTTTGAGGATCCTCTGCGATATGCCACTTCAATTGCAAAGAGGTTTGAAACAGAATCACTCGCAGTCTATAAGTGATAGAGGATACTAACCATCGACGCTTGATTATCTAAGACAATAGGATTTTCGCTCGTAATAAAGGAAGTCCAAATTATTTACTTACTTACACACACACACACACACACACACACACACACACAGGTGAACCTCGATATATCGAACCTCAAGGGGAACGAGAAAACTTCGAATTGGCAAGGATTTCGATATACCGAGGTTCGATGTAATAATAACATGGGAGTATTAGGCAAGTTCAAGGGGAATGGCAAAACTTCGATTTATCAAGTAATTCGATTATATCAAGGCTCCACTGCATATGTATGCGTATGTCCACTGCCTATGTATGTCTACTGCACTTTATATACCGTATTTTTTGGTATATAACGCGCACTTTTAATACAAAAAATAAGATCGAAATTTACACCGTAAATTCATATAAAAATGTTAGATTTAAAAACAAGGAAAAGAACATAAAAAATTAGATTTCTACATGTACTTAAATACTGTATATTTAAAAGAAATGACATATCTTATGAACTTAAAAATTTTAATTATCGGATAGCATGAATAGTTCATCATATTCGACATCTCGTTATATCTTCAGGCACATCATCGAATTCTGTTTCCTCTTCACCATCACTGTTACTCTGATCCATAAATAAATAATCATCTTCCGTACCATCTAGATTCTTAGATATACTACATTTCTAAATGACTTTTCAATCCTGTCAAGTTTAATTTCATTCCATGCTTTTATTATCCACTCACACACAATTTCTGGACCGGCATTACACATGTTGTAAATGTTATTTCACCTTCAACCATCCATGTGTTGAACTGTCGTTTTAAATTTCCTTTGAATGGTTTATTGATACACTCATCCAAAGGCTGACTTAATGGCGTTAATCCACCTGGAATAACTGTCATGTCTGTGTTACACTCTTTCGTCAATTTCTTCATATTATCCGTTCGATGAGATCTGAATAAGTCCTAAATTAAGACCTTCTGGTTTCTTTGCGGCAACAGTAATTATTTATTCCCTCAAGCATTTCCCCCATACACATTGTTCCCCTTATCACTTGTCAATTCAGTATACCATTGTTCGAAAGCCTGAGAAAATCCTTCGAATGAATGACTTCAAAAGATAAGAGCATCGCACATGCTCATTTCAGGTTTCTTCGTCAAGAAAAGGGACAGAGAATATACAGAGAATATACCAAAAATTAAAAATGTAGTTTAAAATTATAGGTACGCGTTATACGCCGGAAAATAACGGTATATATATATATATATATATATATATATATATATATATATATATATATATATATATATATATATATATATAACATATATATACACATATATATATATATACAATCATGGACAAAACAATTAGCGCACCAAGAAGGAGTAGTCAAAATGAAACGAAATTTTACATACGTAATGACTACTTTGATATAAGTAAATGATAAGAAAATCAAAGAAAAAGGATAATTTATTTCAGAGAAAAAGGCAAAAGAACGGAGGAGTTAATGCTCCGTTGGACCCCCTCTAGCGCGAATGCACGATGCAATACGATCGGGCATTGAGTCATACAAGTTCTGTATGATATCTTAAGACATTTCGTTCCATATTTGCTGTAACCTTGCCTCTAGTTCGTTCAAACTCGTGGGATGCCCAACTCGTCGTCCCAAATGGTCCCAGATATGCTCGATTGGAGACAAATCTGGGGATCGGGCAGGCCAAGGAAGGGTAGTAACAGTGCGGAGACAGTCTTGTGACACACTTGCCGTAGGAGGCCAAGCATTGTCTTGTTGAAAAATGGCTCCCGGCAGCCGTTGCATGAGTGGCAACACATGTGGTTGCAGGATTTCATGAACATACCGCTGGGCTGTCATGGTGCCACGGAACAATACTAGGGGTGACCGTGTATTGTAGGCAATGGCACCCCATACCATCACACCAGGTGTGGGAGCGATGTGTCGCTGTACAGCAAAGGCAGGATTGAAGCGTTCACCACGGGCTCTCCACACACGAACACGATTGTCATCACTGCCGAGATTGAATCTGGATTCGTCGCTAAAGACGACTATTAAATTAAGTTAGAACATATGCTAATTAGCATATTCTGTATAGTGGCTTATTATTTAATTATTTATTTTTTTTTTGCTAAATTATTAATTTGAGAAATACACTATGAGATAAGACTATGAGATAATAAAATATATTTACAAAGTCGAATTCCATGTCACAACGACCTGGTTCCATTCCGCTGCAGTCCAGTTTCCTCGTGCGCGGCAAAACTCCAAACGGAGGCGTCGATGGGTGGGCGTCAAGGGCAGCACACGTAATGGGCGCCGCGATACCAACTGTCCTTCAGCCAGGCGCCTTCGTATGGTTCGAGAAGACACAGAAGCCCCTAGTGAAGGTGCTACCTGTGCCTGGATGGCGGCCGATGAAACAGTTGGGTGTACGCGTGCATTTCTTACGATGTGGCGGTCTTCTCGACGACTGGTCTGTCGAGGGCGTCCTGAGCCTGGTCTTCGTGTACATGACATCTCTCGGGTCCACTGGTCCCAACACCTCCTCACAACACAATCAGAGCGGCCTAATTGACGAGCTACTCGCCTAGCTGACCACCCAGCTTCCATCATCCTGACGATTCTTCCCCTCTCAAACTCGACAACTGCTTATATTGTCTTCGAACACGGCGTAATGGCATGTCTATCTCAGCTCTTCCTTTGTAAATGATTCAGCACACTCAAACAAGCTTTGGTTACCTGTTTTATACTCCACAGAGTACGATGTTCAACGCCCTCTACCGGCTATACGTAATGCGCAATCACGCTGCATTTCTAATCATTTGCATATCTCCCCGACATGTACCTTCATTGCAAGTTTCGTTACGATCCCGCAATTATTTCTTGGTGCGCTAATTTTTTTGTCCATGAGTGTATATCCATACATATATATATACATACATAAATAACATATATATATACCGGGTGGCCATAATTAAACTGACAGTGCTCACAGTGTTCTGTAGCGCGATCTATTTGCGAGAATGACGCCACATTTTGTAGGAAGATTAAACAAGACGGGGGACGAAGGATTCCGCGAAAAAATAAATTAGTTCCAAAAGTCACCGCTAGGGGAATATTTGGCGCTGTGTAATAGAAAATAGAGTGTTAACAAATTCAAATTAATACGGAATAAAATTACCTTTTATTATGCACATTTTCTTATTTAGTTCAAGTGCAATATGGCAACACTTTTAAAAAAGCGTAAAATCTACATAAACACCGATAAAGTCTCGTGATCTGCAATATCACGTACGCTGAGCAGAAGAAGAAGTTTTTATTCAAATTTCACGTTACATCCATTGGCACAGTGCCAGCTGCTTGGGTTTTAAAAGGCAATGTGTTACGTTTCGAATCAATCGGATTGAAAGTTTATGTGCAATGTCTCCTTCTTTAGTCGAGCGTGCTTTACTGGTCAAATTCTTTTACCCCAACCAGTGCAACGCGTCAGCCGCTCTTCGTGCTTTTAGAACGCACAAAAAAATGCGTAAAGGTAACGGTCCTGTGTCAGTTAATGGGCTAAAAGCAATGGTTGTGACGTTTGAGAAAACAGGTTCTCTGAAGGTTCAGTCAGGCAGAGGACGAAAACCTGTACCACAGGATACAATCGAAGCAGTTGCCACGGCGATTGTCGACAGAGGACCAGACAATATTGCTGCCACCTCTAGCGCTCGTGGATTAGCTCGGAATATGGATATGCCTTAAAGTACGGTATGGAAAATCTTACGAAAGATTATCAACTTCTATCCGTACAAGATCAGCCGTGTACAGGAGTTACTGTACCCCGACCATGATAAGCGATTGAGTTTTGCTCTCACCTTTCTTGCCAGAATGGAGGTGGATGATGCTTGGCCGTGGAAAATCTTATTGGGAGACGAGGCCCACTTTTACCTGCATGGAACTGTGAATACCCAGAACTGCCGAATTTGGGATGACAAATCACCACATGCAGTCACAGAAATTCCCTTACATTCACCAAAGGTAACTGTTTGGTGTGGGTTCACAGCGGAATTTATCGTAGGTCCATTCTTCTATGAGAACATTACCCCTACAGGACCGGAAACCTGTTCTGTTACCGGAGAGAAATATCGCCACATGTTGAACAGCTTTGTCATTCCAGCACTTCAGCAAAGACAATGCCTGCGGGAAATCATTTTCATGCAAGATGGAGCCCCTCCACACGTTGCTGTACGGGTGCAACAGCTGCTACGACAGAAATTCACAACAGAAAGAGTCATTAGCCGCTACTTTCCAACTGCATGGCCACCTCGGTCGCCTGATCTTACCCCATGCGACTTCTGGCTATGGGGTTACCTTAAGTCCAAGGTCTATCAAGGAGTGGTCCAGGACCTGGATACGTTGAAGGATAACATATCACGGACTGTACGGGAGATTCCTGCAGACATGTTAATTTCTGCTGTTGTGCATACTGTGCACAGAATGCAATGTGGTCCACAACGACGGCAGCCACATTGAACCTCATTTGAATGCAAAATAAAAGGTAATTTCCGTATTGATTTGCATTTGTTAACACTCTATTTTCTATTACACAGCGCCAAATATTCCCCTAGCGGTGACTTTTGGAACTAATTTATTTTTTCGCGGAATCCTTCGTCCCCCGTCTTGTTTAATTTTCCGACAAAATGTGGCGTCATTCTCGCAAATAGATCGCGCTACAGAACACTGTGAGCACTGTCAGTTTAACTTTCTACAAAAGGAAGAAATCTAAATGACTTATAAGTACATTTAATAATTTTACATTGACTCTACTAAGTCAGTGACAGAAACAAAAGTTGTTGTTTTTTCTCTATCAGTTATTCACGAGTAAGGAAAGAGGTAGAACAGGAAAGTATAAATCTATTATTTATCAAAAAAAATTAAAAAAATAAATATTCAGGTAATCTCATCTAACGAAACTACCGCCGGTTATTAACGTAGGATAACTTATCGTTGCTTAACTCTTTTGTATGTATATATGTTTCTATATATATATATATATATATATATATATATATATATATATATATATATATATATATATATATATATATATATGTACGTATGTATGTATATACATATACAGGGTGGCTAATAAATACTGTAACACTCCAAAAAATAAGAGTTAATGTTAATCGTTTGGAAAAACAATTTATATATCTATTTGTGTGATTGGCAACTTTTTGTAAACGCAGACGATTTTTGTTTAAAGTAAAACATGTAGAATATTTTTAAAGATGGAAGCCAAAAGGTTAATGGTAAAACAGCTTTTTGATCGCGGATTTTCTGCAGGTAAAATATTTAAGCAATTAAAATGCCTTGGTTTTAATAGGACGTTTATATATAGGACTATAAATCGATTATTGGATACCAATAGCTGTAAAGATCGACCAAGGTCCGGTCGTCCACGCACTGTTCGTACAAAAGAACGTATCAAAAGAATTCGTGAAAAGATACGAAGAAATCCACAACGTTCTGCAAATAAAATGGCCTGCAGAAGAGAACATCAGTCGCAGAACTATGCAACTTATCATAAATGAAGACCTGGGTTTTCGCCCTTATCGCAAAAGAAAAGTTCAAGGTTTGTCTACTGCACAAATAGTAAAAAGGTTACAAAGATGCAAGAAATTGCTGAACCGGCACGGTAGCAAAAGTGTTGAAAAAATAATTTTCTCTGATGAGAAGCTGTTTTGTACAGAACAAAGTTATAATGCTAAAAATGATGTTGTATATTCAGCAACCTTCGAGGATATACCTGAAAATCTTCGAACTGTTAAACGCTTTCAGAACAAGAATTCTGTTATGGTTTGGGCTGCAGTGTCACACAATGGAAAACTGCCTCTGAAATTCATCGATAAAGGAGTAAAAATCAATGCTGAATATTACAAACAGGAAGTATTGGCTACACGTTTATTACCACATGCTAACAGATTGTATCCCAAAAAGAATTGGATACTTCAGCAAGATTCTCCACCGTCCCACCGATCCAAAACAACACAGGAATGGCTCCATGCCAATTGCCTGAAGTTTATCAAGCAAGAAGATTGGCCACCTTCTTCACCAGATCTAAATCCTTTAGACTATTGCATTTGGGGGATTTTAGAGTCTAAAGTAAATGCTAAGCAGCACAGAAGTTTGGACTCCCTCAAAGCTTCCATACGGAGTGAATGGGACAAATTACCTCATAAAATGATTCGTGCCGCAATAGGACAGTGGCGTAAGAGATTATCTTTAGTAATCGATAAAGATGGCGGTCGATTCGAGTAAAATTATTTCATGGTAAACTTTCATGTATAATGTTCATAATATTGTTGTATTTTTCATTTTCTATTTCATCTGTGTGTAATTAAATGATTCGATATTTGTCACAGTATTTATTAGCCACCCTGTAATGTATGTTAAAATTTTGACCCATTTTGGTACTTTTCTGTTTAACTTGTCTAAGCGAAAGACAGGGTTTGGCGCTGCCAAAATTATAACTCGCGAGGACGGATGGGTGGATGGTTTTTGCGTCTGAAATTTTCCTTTCCACAGGACCGTTATGGAGGAACGTAATCCTATGATAAAAGATAATATATTTTGGAAAGGATGGTATTATTGTGAGCATTAAAATCATTTTTCCCTCATTTCCTCAAGTCGGTGTATCAAGCAAACGCGTTAAAATAGCCAAGACGATTCATTGAATTTCACCCTGGTTTAACCAATTTCAGTAAGCTTTTAAAGATGTCTGTGTACTAAATCTGCCTCCTTTAAATTCTCATCAAATCATGGAACAATTTTCGTTGTTACAGACAAGCAAGTGTACAAGTTAATTACATTAACCTTACGTAGTACGCCGCCCACATAGTGTAGTGGGTAACGCTCTGAGCTGCCCGCAGTGGGCTTGATTTCAAATCCCGAATAACCCCGTTACCAATACCCCGTTAATGGTGATCCCATAATAAAGTTGCCAGCAAAACTTCAAGAGTCTTCATGTGCCAGTGTCAGATAAGTACCTACCGTCAGAAGAAATGTGCCTATCGCATTTCGGGAAAAATTGGAGCCAGGTTTAACTTATCCAGCCGTGCAGTAATGGCAATAAAATAATTATAGAGATAAACTTGATAAAAGCATTATTAGTTTATTATTGCCAAACATTAAAACCCCTACTTTGGTTACACATGAAATAAATGACTAGAATCAGTAAACAATAAAGGCAAACGAATCACCCAACGTTAAAAGGCAGGAACATAGGCAAGTCCTATTTCCTGCAGCTCTACTCTTCCGTGCGGGAAGTTCCTTTTTATATGCTAGAAATGCACACGTGCCGTGGTCGTGTCTAGTGTTCAAGTTTGTATATTGCATTAAAATTTACATTTCTGTATAAGTATCGCCACAAACTTTTACGTAGTAAACCAATAGATTTTCATATATAAGAGTAGCCTTCGTTGGGTTCCTGGTGCGTATGAAATACTATTTGCTGTACAATAACTGGTAACTGGAGCTTTCAAAAAATTGTTGTGTCAGTTCCGAAGTTTCTGGAATTTTGCAACTAGAAGGATTGTTCTCTTTCTCCTACGCGAATAGAGTCAACAGAATGGATTTGTTTCCGAAGTAGCCTTCAACTTCCTACCTTTTAGTCACGATTCATAAGATACCTAAAAGATATATATTAGTTTAATTATCATCATATCTCCTCTTAGGAAATCTGGCATCGCCAGAAATTGTGTTAAATTAAACCATGAATTCATAAATTGATTTCAAAGGGTCAATGGGCTTGTTGAAGATAGACTCAAAAGTCGGAATGCTACCTTTGTCCATTCATTCCCCTTAAGCTGGCTCTCGCTACTTTCATCCGACATCCCTAGAATACCCCACCACTATAAATTCATTATTAGGATGAATACGACGATTAGTGATATCTGACAAAAGGAGAGCAGTTCCACGGTATTTTTCATTATCCGTCAGATAGTTTTTAGGTGCTACAGAACTTCAATGTAAGAAGCATATTACCCCATTACCATAAGGAAATGTGTAACCTCTAAAAACACCCGATATATAATAGCAATGAAACATATACTCCAATAAAATAGCATATAAAAAAACAATATCCATTAACCTTATAATAAAATCCAGAATATTTTTGCTCGTCGTTTCCTAAGTTGCTTACAACTTCTCTACCAAGGCATAGCTATTTCCTAATTCTTCATAGCTAGGGGAATTGGCATTGTACTAAATCTGTACTGGAGAGAGAGACTGGGGTGGAATAATGTCTATAATGGAGAATTCGGAAGTAGAGGCACTGTTGTTATACTGAAGAAACTACTGGAAAATAGACATCATATTGCTGGACGAGGGATCGGAAACAGGATTGGACGACATCACTTTATCTGCAGTACCTTTTGAAGAACACTCGGAACCGTTTCACCGAAGAAACTTTGTCGAAGGGAAATCGGTTGATTCTATTAGTTGTAGCGGCGAATAACAAAGTTCATAGCGACGGATGATACGAGCTGTGACTCCAAAGAGGAAAGATGTTCTCAGAAGTTTTAGCCGGAAATAGTGGTGATATTACATTTGCGCTGAAAAAAAACTCAGTTCGTTGCGACTCCTGACAACTAACTATCCTGGATGATTGTACTTCAAATAATTTCTACTGACACATGTTTGAGTCGACTCTCTTTTATTTTAACACAAGATGCTACGTAGTCATAATGCTTACAATTAATACATAAATATCATAGATGAATCTTTCACCAACATTACAAGCAAGTACTCCTCCACAAAGTATAAAACTGGCAAAAACATGGCTAGGCTGGATAAGTTTGTAAGTCTAAGTCAAGTCAGAGAGTATATCTGATAAATTTCTTTCGAGCCGAGCAAAAGAGGGAGCGAGGGCTGCCAGAGAAAACGTGAACCAAACCTCGCCAAACGCTGAAGCCTACGAAAGGTAGAAAAGAAGCAGCGCATTAAGTAAAAGAGCGAGTAACGGCGAAAACTGGTAGGCGTGTACCAATGACGTGAAGACGCGGGAACATAAGACACGCTCATTGGCTGTGCAGGTGAGACCTGGCGACTTATGACATCTGGCGATTTCGCGCCAACGCGGTTGTTTCTCAAAAGCTGCACGAATACACACGATATTGCCACACTTAGGTGAAACTCAATACGCATAGAAAAAGAACAGACGAACGTCACTATGGGCGTTACGTACAAGAATAACACAGTGCAGGAAAGGAGGTTCCCATATCGTATGCTGAATGTTAGCACGACATAGGAAACCGTAAATTTAAAAGTAGCCCTGGGAAAGAACCGTAATGGTTTATTTCAACAATGTCATGCCGATTCAACTTACGCACAGGTGTGCATGAAAGAGCGAGACATCGTTAAAATGAAGACCACCTTGAATTCAAAAGATCAGGACTAAAGAAAACACCTGCTACTGCTAAGATAAAATACCTACCCTGACAGAGTTAGATTTTAACAAGTTGTTAAATAATTTTAAGTTTGAATTAAGATAAAATTACTACACATTAACTGTAGCGATAAAATCCACGCTACAATACTCCAATAAAATAGCATATAAAAAAACAATATCCATTAACCTTATAATAAAATCCAGAATATTTTTGCTCGTCGTTTCCTAAGTTGCTTACAACTTCTCTACCAAGGCATAGCTATTTCCTAATTTACATAAATGTGCGACACACCGTTACTCCGAGGCTAAACGAGTCTGCCTATCGACATAAACCGTTGTGCTTCAAGCCTTTTTAACCAGAAATTACTCATAAGTTTGGCATAGGTCAAATATAAGCAGTAAATCCCCCAATGTAGGCACCGTTCAACCAAATTGATTCTCTACGTTTCTACTCAATGCTAGCCGTATAACTACCTCCTGTTACTTGCAAAGTAGAGTGCCAAAAGTTATTCTCGTGAAACCCACAAAGAGAGATACGTAGACTTGGAAATATTTCAAACCCAAAAATCTAGTAGGACTGCTTGTATGAATAGTTAGGGTTTGATTTAAGTGTAAAACAGCCCTAGAGTGAGTCTAAAATACTCTTTATATAGTCAAATTCGAAATATGAAACGCAACACCATAATTATCGATATTACACATTGAACCTTACAAATAACCAAGGCAAAAAGGATTTCTAATTCTTTTAATTTTCCAAAAATATTAATCGTCTCATTCCAAACTAGACTCAGTTTGCAGTCCAATAACTTTAGGTACATTGGTCCATCATCCTACTTCCCTACACTTCATTTTTAAATATAAAACTCTCCCATCCTTACGATAGCTTCGCATCTCTCTCCAACGAAAAGTTTCGTTTACACAGCTTTGTGCATATCAATCAACCACGATAACAAGCAAAATAAAGTAAATGGGTTGACTCCATTTTTCTAATTTCGGACATAGGTAAGCTGACGGAAGTTCAGGAAATGAGTTGCATAATACCTGCAAGATCTTCCTCCATTGTTGATGTATCATACAACAAAAAACAAATAAAGATGTATATGATTTTCATAAACTTCCGGCACAGATTCATAACAAAGCTAACGTTTATCAGTTTTATATTATCTTAATTCAAAACAATATCTGAAGTTAAAGGTTAAATTCTGAAGATAAAATATTACAAACACTTCGATAACATCTCTGTGGATTTTGTAAGCGACAGAAATTTTTCTTGAATCAGAAATCAGACAGTTACAGGTTGGAAATATTTATTTATATGTCTTCCAGGACCTGTCATTTAGAAGCTGTGTAGTGAAAAGGTAAATTATATTTTATTTACACAACTCTGAATTATTCGAAATAACATGCATCACCCTGGCTATTTTTGATACCTGGATTTACAGTTGATTATTATATTCTTTATTAAGTCATTATGAAAAAATACTTAATATGTAAGAGCTGTGTTCTGTGGTAAAATGGTTCTTTAGACTAAATTCCCAAAAATCCTTTTTTTTCCAAATTATATCAAGAGAAAATATGAGCCAATGTTTGCAGTAAGGAGTTGAATCTGCCTTTCATTTCCAGTCTAAAAAACTGGTGTTATATGTGATGACCTTAGGGGATTACACTTCTTTAGTACTCTATTATTTCAATTATTTTTCATTAAAGTTTTAGTTTTGTTAAAGTTATTAAAATGGATAACTCAAAATCTAAATATGTTTAAGATTGTTGTCTTATTGTAAAGTATCGGCCGAATGGCTGGGGTACTGGTTCGGTACAGATCCTGTGGGTTCAAGTCTCATGGTGGCTTGGTTAAAGCTCTCTAAGCCAACCATTATTATTTCGTTTTATTCAGTAAAAAAAAATAGAAATAGCTCCTGAAAGTTTTACAAATCTAACTTACGTGATTGAAAATAGATTATAATAGACTTACATGGTAGAAATAATTTTTAAAAAATATATATGACTCTAAATATCCTTAAAACCATAGACAATAGTTCCTGTGGATTCTATATTATAGGAAACTTTTCTTACATGGACTAGGTTTTGTGTTCCTTTGAAAATTTTCGTTACATTGCTTTCAACTTGAGTTTTTAGCTGTTTAGCTACGGGTATTATTTTTTTATCATAAATTGTTTTAAGATTAGCTTTGTTGGGACTATCACAGATTTTATATCCAATAAGTTACGAAAATACTATACTGTGATCTTACAAGTATAACATGCATAATTATAAGATAAAAAGAACTTTTTATATTCCATGTTTTTAAATTTTCTGTTGAATCATATAAACTTGACAATTCTATGTATTAATAAATACTTTTTAAAAAAATTTTTGATGAATTATCCCATCAACTTGAAAGAAAATGAAGTTAATTGGAAGTTAACTTGCATATAACTTTGCGTTCCCGTTCCTGCCAATAAATGGCTGCACCAGTCTACAATACAAAATTAACTGAAAATAAGTGAAAATTAATTTATTTCTGCTTAAAGATGGCTAAAAGTATTTTAAAAGATGCATTGTCATCGTGTTCTGAGCTATTCTAAAAGTTTCAAATGTCTATCTAGTCGGTGGTTAGTTAAAAATTGATTGCAAGATTTGTACTTGACAAACCCACACACAAACACACAAACAAGAAAGCAAGTTAATAAAAACATGGTAATAAATGAGTGAGAACTAACTAAATATAGCATTATACTATTGTTATTTTAATTAGTTCAAGTCATAAACACCAGTTAAAGTTTACTACACTAATACTACACCAATTAAAGGATATTTTGTGTGACATCAACTTCGTTGTAATATTTAATCGTTATTATAACTACTAGAAATCAGGATTTCTCCTAATAGAACATTATACGTTTGTACTAGCCGCATTAAAAAAAACATTTAAGAATTATAAAATAAAGAAGTTTTAAATACACAGAATACGGTTTATCGATTGCGCATTTTTGTTGTTACATTTTAAAGCCCTTGTCAGTTTTTATCACCTTAAGTTTAAAACTATTTTTCACAATTTATATCTCTATCGAAATAAGGCCCAATTTACCCCTTACTGCTTTTGTTAATTCCAGCTAGAGAAGAAAAGCAAACGACATTTAAGGTTTTACACCCACCCCCCCTCCCTTGTCCTCTTTCATTTAAAATGTTCGTCTGATCTTAAACGAACACGAGCAAATTTCGATTATTTTTCTTCAATCTCGTTGGTTAAGCTAATTCAGCTATTTGGAGGGGAGAAATTGCGCACTTGGAGGTTGATTTTATCAGAACTTCCGTGATAGATAAGGTATTTAATTTTCAGTCTGTAATTCTTTCAACTTAAAAAGTCTTGCTTCCAGGAAAATATTAGTGATAAAAAGCTTATAACTATCTCTTATCACCAGGTAGAAAGTTACTAAACTGCTAGTTTACTTTCATAGGTTTTTTTTCATTTATCTGAAAATTAAAAACACCCACGTTTTTCAATAAATCTAAGTCAAAGTTATGAGCCCCACCCGGAAGGTACCACAACAATCAATCTCGATATAACTGAAGATATAAAACTTAGAAACACACATATGGTGTAATTCGAGATTTGTTATTGAATCTGTAATTCTGGCAGATTTCTGGCTCGTTCCTGTCCGAATATCTTCACCGACCCCTGGAATCAGTTCTTCCTCATTTCCCTATCGACAATTTACATTTTTCCTATCATCAGATCACTTACATTTCGGTTGACAATGAGAGAACGAGAATCATTGCTGTTGCTAATATTATGACCCAGACATCCATCTTTTCTCTAATTGATATCACCTACGAGTTTTTGCTTTCAACAGCTTTGATTGATAAGAACTAAAACCAACAAACCGACTATCTTATTCCTGGCATCACAGTTAAAATATGGCATAGAAGTGGTCATAATGTTAAGGCTCATTATTTCGCTACCCAAAAAAAAAGCCAGACGTCGAAGTTTCCTTGAAATGTTTCCCTTGCGCGAAATAGCTACTCAAAAGAAGACTATACTGCATACTGTGTCTTAAAGCAGGGGTTCTCAACCTTTCAGGCTCTGCGCCCCCCTTTGAACAGTGATGTGAGGTCACGCCTCCCCCTCCCCCACCACCATCACTACCACCATATGTGGTCAATGCATGTAGTACAATCGGAATTTGAAACTGAAGCCGGTTATTAAATGAAAATATAGAATAGATAATTTCATACAAAAAATTTAATATTACTACACATATCTTAATTTGGCCCATATCATTATTAGAACACATGAAATCAAAGAATTAAATACAGATCAAATATATTTTAGGTAATAAAGGATCTATATGAGGTTGGCATGTAATAAAAGTCGCTTTCACAACATTAATGAGAGGGCTCACAATGTTTGTCCTTGACAAGTTTTTGAATATTAGGTTGTAACTGTTACAAAGCACACCTCAGGTCACTTTCAACGTCCAGACGTGCGACAATTATAGTGTTTTTACAATTACGACAATTATCGTGTACGACAATTATCTTATTCGTGTTCGTATGTCGAAAATATGTTATGATTAAATTGAGACCGCAAACTTGAGTACAGTAAATTACAGTTAGTTTTACTTTTTATTTTACTTTTTTAATCACGCCTCCCTTGAAATTCTTCTACGCCCCCCCAGGGGGGCGCGCCCCCCAGGTTGAGAACCGCTGTCTTAAAGAATGTCCCAAAATATGTTGGGGTGGTGAAGCTCCTTTTGCCCCAGTCGACGTGAGCGATCTACACAGTAGATAGTAGATACTTTTTTTATTAATTTCTTAAAACTGATATATGTATATATATATGTGTGTGTGTGTGTGTGTGCGTGTGTGTGTGTATCAGTACCAGGTTCCATAAATCGATTAATTTAACTATACGAATTTCTTTGATAAAGTGGGAAAACGTTTTGTTTTCACAGGTGACTTACTCACTGGATATCTAAAGACAAAACGCTGATTTAATAGAATGTTCATTGAGTTTTTCGAAAGAGCCTGCACTATATTTTATTGCATTACAGGAATTCCCAATAAAATGGAGCTCCTGTATCTCCTTTTGATTGTAACTTTGGCAAGTGGTGACAAAATTGTGAAAACGACAAATGGACCAGTTAAAGGCATTTCTTTGTCTCCTAAAAAAGTCGAGGCTTTCCTTGGCATTCCGTATGCTGAACCACCTGTGGGGCCATTAAGGTTGGCAAAACCAGTTCCAAAGTCATCTTGGGAAGAAACTTATTATGCTAATAAGTTGCCACCGACTTGTGTACAAACCACTGTTGGGAAAACGTACCACAATGCTGATTCCGAAGACAAGATGAGTGAAGATTGCCTATACCTAAACTTATGGGTACCTGAGGGAGGAAGTGATTTGAAACCTATCATGCTGTTCATCCATGGTGGTGCATTCATGAGTGGATCGTCAAATGTGAAAGTTTACGATGGCGCAAAACTCTCGGAGCATGGCGATGTTATTGTTGCGACAGTCAATTACAGAGTTGGTAGTCTCGGATTTTTCTATGGTAATTAGTTTGACCTTTTTACTACTTTATAACAAAGAGTTTGGATTATTTTGTTTACTTTGGTTTTATATTGAATGAAAAATTAATCAAATCTGTTACATGATTCGGTGTTAAACCCTTCATTGGGAACATAATTCTTTTCTCGCTTAATGGGAACATCTCCCTTGCAGGCAGATATAGATGGAATATTTCTTTCCTCGGTATTCCTAACTAGAAATTCATATGTTATTTGTGGTTTACTACAAATCATGGTAGCCACAATCGTCAAACCATTTCTCCTTAATTCTTGACCAGCTTCTATTGAACAGAACCAATTAACACACGTTATATTACGGTTCGTTTTGTAGAGGCTTTTAGTTAGTCGAACGAGTGATTGAGTTGGGATTTTTAATTTAAGCTCTGATTAATCTAATTTTTACCTAAACCATAGAAGGCTGGCGTCACAAATTACCCAAGACAAGTTATTGACTGAAGCATATCACACCCCGACAAGAAAAGTGACACAACTCAAAATTGCTCAGGTGAACAAATTGCGAGATAGTGATGTGTCGCTTTTCGTGCACGACGGGGCACTTCATAGTACATATTTTTCAAAGACATAACCTCAAAATTGCCATTTTTTGACTTGTGTCACTTTTCTTGCCAGGAAGCGATACGTAGTCTCACAGTACCCAAGGTGGAAAGATTGGGAGGGGGGGGGAGCAGCGTTAAATAAAGAAACTATAGCTGCCTGAGAGGCAGATGTTCCCACCGAAGGGTTAAACTTTTAATCGTTAACGCCTTAACTTAAAGTTTATTTCGCTTAGGAAACTTTTCAAATTTCTGATATTTTTCCGTCTGATAAACCGCCGCCAACATCGTATAGTTCTTACCATTTAGAGCTTCCTTAAAGTAGGCTCCGGTTCAAATGCCGGTTACGGCAGGACGTCGCTGTGTTCCTCCCTCAGTTTTGGTTCACCTCTATGACGCTTCCATAATAAAGTAGCTTACACGTTCACGGTGTGGATGGGTGAATGTCTAGACAAAGCCTCTGCCGTGGTGGAAAAAAAATCTAAAAACTATATAATGACGTCTTGCTGTTTCACACAGCTAACTGTTTAGAAAATCATCATATTAAGCCAGAATCATTCGAAATAGTTCTATTTAAGATTATAAATATTACTAGAACATGAGTCACAGAGTTCAGTCTATGGTAATGCAAAAGACTACATTTTACTACTGAAAAGTCAATATTAAAATTTGGTGTGATAAAGTTTTAGAGAATTTTCCAAGAACAGTTTTAAAGATATTTTTTATTAACATTTGCGTTAGGGGATACCTCTATTCTGAAAATGTTTAATCTGAGTACATTTTGCTGGCAAAAATTCCAACGTATAACAAATATAAATACATGTTTTTCCTAATATTTTTTTTTATTTGCTCTCAGTGAACACGCATTCAGTGTGTTTTTCTTCTTGCTCCTTGCCTGCTCATGATATTCAGCCTGTAATATATCAGTGTGCATATTCAATTATTATGATTTACAGCTCTGGAAATGTATAAAAGATATTTCTATTCCAATTTTCAGTTTTCTGACTACAAATGATGCGTTACTCAATGACATTGTTTCTCCGACGTCAAATTTTCCTCAAAAGTCATATTCTAAATTCAAAAGAAAACCTACTTTCAGATTGGTGTATATGGGATAGTGCTTTATAGTAACGTTAAATTTACTAATTCAGCAAAATGCATTGTTCGAAATAGAACATCAAAATCTTTCTACGAGTTAAAAAAAAAGAAACTATGCACTTTTTAAGGGTTCTATATTATACATGAGTATCGTAACGCAAAAATGAGAGTTGCATTTCCTCTCATTTAAAGACAGTCTTGTCAGTGTCCAGTAAAGGAGGTCATATAAGGTAGTACATACACCAGCTTATACGGTAATTAATAAAATAAATATGACACTTTCTACTTACAATGAATACTCGAAACTTGGATGCGGTGTTCGAGCTTAACTCTTCAGCGGGCACGCCAATTTTTGGAACACTAGCAGGACCAAAGTGCAACGTATCTTTCAACCTTGATTATATTCCTTTCGTAATAAACTTTTTTTTTCAAATTGAAAGAAATAATTCTGCATTTTATGACAAGATATAAAATGTGGATAATTCTGAGATATATTTACAATTAAAGGCCAAAGAATGCAGATACAATCGCCTTATTTCAAAACTCTCCGGTTTATTGGATCTAAGGACAACTTGCAAATTGATTCCTATTATATCCAAAAACCTAAAACAAAAACAATGAGATTATCCATCTTTGTGATATGCGGGATACCGTGTAATAGCTGCACATTTGATCGACTACATCAATTCCTGCTTTTGTCGTATTGTAATCCGGTATAATCGCTGGTTTACCACGGTTAAATCACTACTAACAATGAATGAAAAGGAATACAAGGATCAGAAAATCAGACCAGCATTAGAAAGTGTGTAGCTATAAATAGAAACTGCTTAGAACATTCAAACCTTACATGTAAAAACAAACCATTCAAAATTACGAAAATGTTGAACTTTGTATACGGGCGCGCCCGCTGAAGGGTTAATACTTGTAGCGAAAGTGTGTATATCATGCTAAGTACTATTTCCTAGTAAATAGTCGAATTAGAAAGATAATACGATAACAATTAAAATTTACACATGGATTTCAATGACTACTTTTTTTTACTTAGTTTTTTACTTATTTAAGTCACATAAAATTCTACTTGTTTAATTCTCATTCACATCAAACAGTTGCTGAAAAATCATGATATCTGAATAAAACTGAAAGAAGGTATGCCCCAACGATAGCCTTTTCAAAGTATATTTAAAAGTATAATAAAATTGCAAACTCTTGCTATTCATTCCAAGCGTTCATTTAAAAATGATTTCCCATTCTTGTTACCAGGTTTCACCGAAAGTGCCCCTGGAAGCATGGGTATGTACGATCAGGTAATGGCAATCCAGTGGATCAAAGACAATGCAGCACAATTCGGTGGTGATCCAGAAAATATAGTGCTCTTTGGAGAAAGTGCCGGTGGATTTTCAGTATCGATGCACCTAATATCCCCTTTGTCTAAGGGTCTCTTCAAAAGAGCCATTTTACAAAGTGGAACTGCTGTTAACCCACTTTTTAGTACTGACAACGGACTTATCATGATGAGTCAGATGATTGCCGGCCTTCTGGGTTGCGCAGATGAGAGCGATTCACTACAGAAAGATCCGAAGGGCGTTATAGATTGTATGAAAGCTCTTCCACCGGAGAAATTTCCTGAAGCGGATGGTACTGTCTTGAAAAAAGGTGGAATGCTTATTCCACGCATTGGCGACTCATTTCTTCCAGAAGACGTGATCGATACCTTTAAGAAAGGTGATTTTAAGGATACAGAAGTTCTCCTCGGTGTAAATCGAGACGAGGGTCCTTTATTTTTAACTATACAAATGCGGGACCTTCTGGGCAGATTTGGTGAAAAAGTTGAAACTCTTGAGTTTAACGAGACATTAGCGAGGCAGTACCTCCATCGCTTAGCAAAAAAAGGCAGCGGAGATGTATACTTTGAAATTATGGAAGAATACCTCGATCGTGTGAAAACCGATCCGGATTACACGTATTTAAAAGCAACAGCTGACGTTATTGGGGATTTCATAGTTACGTGTGGCTCTGTTTTTCAAGCCGACTATTATTCTTTGAGGGATAATCCAGTATATTTCTACCTATTCGACTATCGCCCGGATTCAACGCCATTGGCCGAATGGATGGGAGTTGCTCATTTCGATGAAATGCAATATGTGTTCGGAAATCCACTGCATCAGGATTTTACGGAATATGAAAATGAATTTAGCCGAGATATCATGGACATGTGGGTAGCTTTTGCTAAAACTGGGTAAGAGTCTTTCCTATGTTATGTATCTTTTATAATTAGTATTCATCAATTATAAAGTCTACTTGTATTTATCATTATTTTTAATTTGTTAATTATAAAAAGACAGTCTTATTTCTAATAATAGGTTTCTATGAGAGGAAAATCATCGGATTCTTTTCGCAGTGGAAGAGATGTTTCAAAGCTGCTGTTGGCGACACTTTTTTAATCAAATATAAAATTCGATATAATTTCATTGGATCAGTTTAATTTTCCTTCCCCGTTCAAATAGTTTCTGCTTAAAATTAATTTACGAGCATGTCCAGAGTCAAATTACATTAAATACAATGAAATAATCCTGTAATTCAGACAGCAATTGTCGTAACTTTATTTTCGGGTTGAGCCCTCTCGAAATATCTGATCTTTAACCATAAAAGTTTCATAATCTAAAAGTATCCCTCAGTTTATGACCATTGCAGCACATGTCGAATTCAGATCACAATTTTTTTACAAGTGAATAGAAATTTACTTCGTCTAATGATTATCACCGAAAAATATAAAACATTTGCACTGGTTAATCTTGGTTCAATCCAACAAAGACATTGGAATAGACAGTGCATTTTGCTTGCATTGTATACATTAACAATATTTAACCTGATTCTTCAAAAACATTCAAAAGTCCTCGCTTGCTGAAAAGAACGTGCTTGTTAAAAAGTAGTTTAAAGACCTAATTTTTCCCAAGACGTAAAAACACGAAAAATGTAAACTCCTAGTCATGTACGTTTTGCGTTTGATCTATAGATCATTGAGAGTATGTGTTGAATATCGTAAAAAGCCCTGATATAAATACCTTGCTTCATAAAGCTGCTTTCCTCCATTTGAGCCATTTAATTTTGAAAATGCATATTCCTTTCTTAAATCTACATCTTCATCCTAGAACATTTGTTCTCACTTATTATGAATAATGAGTCATCGGTGTGAAATTTTCGTCTTGTAAATCCATTAAGATTATTCCACCATTTATAATGCTATTTCATAAACTTCATTCTACTATTCTTCTTCTTCTACCATTTTTCTTTCAGAAATCCAAATATTCCAGGAGGAGTGGAATGGCCCCGTTATACTTACCAAGACCCGAAATATCTAGTGATCAGTAAGAGGGACAGAGTTGCCATCAAACCAGACAACCATCGTTGTGAATCTTGGAGAAAGCTTTTTCAAACTGTAATCGACGAGGACACTCTTCTGAGTCTTAAAAAATCGGCTTAAAATTCCGATTTTGTATGCCTTACAGGCAATGCTTACGCATTTTAACATAATAAAGCAAACTCGCAATTATCAGTTTTGCCGATAATTCGTGTGTCACAAAAGAAAAAAAAATTTAGATAAAAAATGCGAACCGTGATTAAAATTGTCAATATAGCTCTAACAGACTTCTTGGAGAATGAGGACGGAACATCTATAAATTTTATTGAAATTTAAACTAAACGCCATTTAAAAAATTGTATGCATAACTCTGAATGGCTCTTTTTTTTAGGGCATAAAAGGCCATATAGGGATCACCCTAGTTTTTTCAGTTTTCTGTGCACACCAGTTTAAGAATTAACACCGATAATCAGAAGTTAATGTATCACTGAAAAACGAAATTATTTTTCAACTGATGCAATCTTTGTTGTTGATGGGAGGGTTGAGGGAAGTGGAGATAAATGTCGAGGAAAGCAGCATCTGATGTCGTCTAATTGAGAAAGTTATTTAGTATTAGCTAATGCATAGTTATATTGTTTTTAGAGACTTCTTAATTTTTTTTTTTACACAGTACTAGCAAAAACGCTAAAAACAGTGAATATGTTTTTTTCAGAGGAATGCTCTCTGAGGAAGTGGGGAGGAACATCCGAGTAAAATGATATTTTCATCTGTAAATAAACTAAATGGAATATATTTCTGAAGAATATTATTATCCACAATAATCGTTACGAAAGAAATTAAGTTTTCCTCAATGAGTAATGGGAAGTACAATCCCAAGACTTGGGTAGCGATTTCCGTGAGGTCCCTCTGGGCTAAACCATTGGGATTACAAAGAGGTTTGAAACACTATTACTTGTAGTATATATGTATACATATGATTTTTGGTTTGGAGGTTGAAATAGAGGATTTTCTTTAAAAGGAAGAAAACTAAATGACTCGTGCATATTTAATTTTAAATTAACTAGGTAGAATCAATGACAAAATCAAAATACAGTCGATTTCGGTTAATCGGACCAGCCGCTTATTCGGACCGATTCCTTCGGACCGAATCTCTTCTTGTAGCATAAGGCATGTTCGTTTAATCGGACCATCCGGTTATTAGGACCAAAATGATAGCGTCCCGATGTGGTCCGATTAACCGGAATTAACTGTATTCTTTTCTCTGATAGGTATTCAAAAGTCCGCGAAAGGATAGAAAGATAAAGTATCTAAACCATTTACATAAGATAAGTTTCAGATGGGATGGAGTTATTATGAGCAATTAAAACCCTCTTTCCCATTTTTATCTCAAACTCATATGTAAAAACAGACGAGTTAAAAAAGCCAAGACTACTAACTGAATTCTACCCTAGGTTAACCAAATTTCATTGCAGGCTATTACAGTTGTCTATATACTAAATCTGCCTCCTTTTATTGCATTTCACTGACGATTTCAAAATCTAATCAAGTTCATAAATCATGGAACAGTTTTCGCTGTTGCAGGCAAACAAGCTATGCACATTAACCTTACACAGTACACCAATACCTTTTCAAATAAATGGGTAGTGTTCGTTGATTCCTGATGCGTATGAATACGAAAATGCTGTTCAATATCTGGAAATTGGAGCTTTCAAAAAATTGTTGTGCTTGTTCCGAAGTTTCGGGAATCTTGCAAATAGAACGATTGTTCTCTTTCTCCTACGCCAATGTTGTCACCATAATGGACTTTTATTCGAACCAGCTTTTAGCATCCCAGTATCTTCCTACGTTTCATAAGATTCCTAAAAGGCATACGTTAGTTTAACTAGCACCATATCTCCTCTTAGAGATGCTGACATCGCCAGAAATTGTCTCAAATTTGACCATGGATAGATTAATTGGTTTCAATGGGTCAAGGGGCTTGTTGAAGAAGCTACAAATGTCAGACACTTGGACGTTACCTTTGCCAATTCAGTTCCGTTAAGGAGTCCCTCGCCACTTTGATCCGACATACCGAGAATACCCCACCATTCTAAAATAATTTAAGATTAATAAGCTTGTTCACAGAACGTTCCGAGATGCGGGATATAACTATGCTGGAATAATCTGTGTTCTCTTGCTAGGAGATTTCCCAAAAGCATTGCATTTCATTATAACGACAATCATTATTACGATGAATACGACGATCAGAGATATCTGACAAAAGAGAGCAACTTCACGGTATTCTTTATTATCCTCCAGTTGGTTTTTAGGTGCTAGAGAACTTAAATGTAAGACGATTATTACCCCATTACCTCAAGGAAATTGGGTAAAATCTCTGAAAACACCTGATATACAATATCTATGAAACGTATACTTCAGTAAACATAGTCTGCATAGTAAAATATCAATGTCCCTTACTGTAACCGAGGCAAAAAGTTTCAATAATTTTAATTTTCTAAGAATACTATATTTTAAACCATTCTCATTCTGTAGTCCAACAACTTCTGGTATATTGGTCAATCATTCACCTTTCCTACATTTTTTTTAAAAATATAACACTCTCCCAATCCTGTGATAACTTTGCATCTATCTCTCTATAGCAAATATACTGTCCGGACCCAGTTGAATTGAGCAGCACAGTCCACACAAATTTTTTTTATTTTCTATTGCTACAATTATTACAAAAGGACAATATTATCTGGGATTCAAAACGTTGAGCTCCATAGCTCATCCCAGTCTCCCGGTCACTCTAAAAACTAAAGTACTTACATGGGGAGAGAGTGCATTACAGCGCCATCTGGAGATCGTACAGTTGAAGTTGCAACACTCTCTTCAGCGAAAAATTTCGGTTAGAACTTTGTGCATGTCAGTCAATCACGATAACGAGAAAAATAAAGCAAATGGTATAACTCCACTTTTCTGATTTGGGGCATAGGTAAGCTGTGGGAAGTTCAGGAAACGAGGGGTATAATACCTGCAAGATCTTCCCCCATTCTTGCTGTATCATGTAATAAAAAACAAACATGTGAGATGATTTTAATAATCTTTCGGCTCAGATTCATAATAAGATTGACATTTATCAGTTTTGTATTATCGGAATTTCAAAAAACTGTCAGAGATTAAAGGAGACATTTTGGAGATAAAATATTACACGTACTTCAACAATATCTAGACAGATTTTATAAGCGATAGAAATTTTTCTGGAATCAGAAATCTCTTGACAGATATAGAATAGAAATAGTGACTCATTTGTCGTTCAAAACCCGTCATTTAGTTGCTGTGTAACGGAAAGGTAATTTATATTTCATGTATACATCTTTGAATGATTCGAAATAACATGTATAACCCATGCAATTTTTGATACCTGGATTGACAATTGATTATTATATTATTTATTAGCCCATTATGAAAAAACAATATGTAAGAGCTGTCCTGAGATAAAACAATTCTTTAGACTTAATTCCCCAAAGTATTTTTTTCTTTCAGTTTATATATAGAGAAAAACTGATTCCATGTTTGCAGAAAAGAGTCGTATATGCCTTTGATTTTGGAGAAGTTTCAAAAACTGACATTTTAGATCAGTGATGTGCAAACTGGGGGTCGCGACCCACAGTGGGGTCGCTAAAAAATGGCAGGGGTCACTGATAGTCTGAAATAAATTTATACCGTATTGAACTTTTTAATTAGAAAATAGGCTTTAAATTTTCTAAAATCATATTTTTACAGAAAGTCGTTCGCACTTTATGGAAACGATTTTCATAGTTAAGTTTTAAGTATAAATGCCGTATTTTTTTTTTCGATTTGCTTCTATCTGATAGCCATGGTTCTTGACAATAGCTCTAGCTCGAATTTTCCATGAAAGTAAACTTTTTCTTAGTACTGTCATGTCAATTTTAACCCATTCCTCTTGGAACATTTTCCAAACTCCCTTTGGGAATGAATCCCTTTGAGAACTTTTCTGTACAATGAGGAAGCCATTTCTTACGGTCATTCCCGTCAGTTGAGCAATAGAAAATTGATCTTTTTTTATTGCAGTCACTTAAATACACCCATGCTTCATCGAGTTTTACCACAAATTTCCCTTTTTCAGCAGCTAGATGTTTTTCATATAATTTTCTACAATTTGTTTTTCTTTCAGCAATATGCTTTGGCAAAAGCAGATGAACTTTAGGTTTGAACATCTTTTTAACTTCAAATCTTTATGAATGATTTTACTTACAGTGCCAGAAGACATTCCTAGTTTCGATGCAAGGGATCTTTGAGTCGGCGTATTTTCTTTTAGGATCAGAAACTTCACTTGCTTGATATTTACCAGCGTTCAAAAGTTAGGATGAGGTTTCGCGGTCATGTTTTCATTTTTACTTTCAGTTAGAAGTTTTTTTCTTTTCAAATTTAATGTATTATAAATACCTCCTTTTTTTGAAATGTCATAACCGCAATTTTTACACCGCTTTATAATTTATTGATACGAATACTTCTCCTCGGAAAACGCAGTTACGTAACCTTCAAGCCCTCTATCAATTTTAGGAGCCATTTTCAAAACAAATCTTTCATTTTACATTCCAATCAAAACTAGCAGACGATTATTCTGAAGTTGCCAAATTTTTATCTCAAAATGCAAACGACAAAAATAAATTACAAAATCGTTTCCATAAAATGTGAACGACCTTCAGTATTATATTTTTATACATGATAAAAAATGTGTTATGATGTTGTTAAATAAAGTTTCAAACAGTCTTTGAATAAAACCTCCTTCAGCAAAAGACTTTGCTTACATTTCTGTGCGCAGATGGCAAAATGTTATAAGAAATTTACGCGACAGCAATTCTAAGATTCAAGATGTCATGAAAAACCAGTAATTTGTTTTACATGAGCAAACGTGGTACCTATGTTTCAGAAAAATAGCTGGCTATTACTTACAGTAGTCATAGTAAATAGAAAATATCGGCGAACGAGAATCCGGAATGTGAAAAACTCAATTTTTTTAAGAAAAGTTTCTTATAACATTTTGCCATCTGAACACAGATTTATTCCATTTTCTTCTACCTATACGTGTGGGACTGGGTTTTCAAATCTGGATTTTTAATATAGTTTGTCAAAATTTGTTTCCTTTTTTGTTAACATTTTCCTAATTTTTTTAAAATTTGGACTCTACGATAAATTTTTCGTTGGTATCAAATGAGTTTTTCATTTAAAGAAAGTGAGTCGCAGTCGGAAAAAATTTGCGCACCACTCACTGTTTTAGATAATGATCTCAGAGAATTATACTTATTTATTACTGCGTTATTTTAAGGACACGTCATTAAAGTCTTTTATTTTTGTTTTAGTTATTAAGGTGGATAACTTATAAGGGATAAAACGTTTTCTCTATTAATTTAATCATGTTTAACACTAATTACAGAATTTTTGATGTAGCATTTCAACTTCACTGTAATATTTAATAGTAATTGTAATTTTATTAGAAATCGGGATATATTTCTCCGAATAGACATAATAGGTTTCTACTAGCCGCATTAAAATAATCCATTTAAGAATTGCAAATTTTGAAGTCATTGTGTGTGTGTGTAGGGGGGGGGGCTAAGATCCCTGGGGCTGACGACTGTCACACCCCAGTCCGGTGTACATATGAATACAAGGAAATAGAAAGATAAATCACACAATCACAGAAGAATTTTTTATTAACAAACGATGACACTGGCGATGGACGATGATTGCAGCTCCCCTTTCTAGGGCTCCTTTTGCAGGCGGAAGACTGACGAGTTCCCCACAATGCAAACAAGTCTTATGCGGAAATGGAACCAGCACCCCCGACGTGGCAGACTGGTGACTTAACCACTTAGCCACTAGGCGACAAAGCCATTGTCCGTCCTATATTGTTAAACGAACGTTAAACTGGTTGGTTATGCTAATTTAGCTATTTGGAAGAGAGAAATTCGACTCTTGAAAGTTGATCTTTAAAGAACTTCCGTGATAGCTCACTAAGAAATTTGATTTTCAGTCTGTTATTCCTTCAACTTAAAAAAGTCAAGAAAAATATTAGTAATAAAAAGCTTATAACTATCTCTTATCATCAGGTAGAAAGTTATTAAATTGCTGGTTTACTTTCATAGGTTTCTAAATTTGTCTGTGAATTAACAAGACGAAAGTTTTTCAATAAATCTAAATCAAAGTTATGATCCCCATCGAGAATGTACCGGTACAATAAATCTCGATATAACTGAAGATATAAAACTCAGAAACACACACTTGATGTAATTCGAGATTTGTTATAAAATCTGCAATTCTGACAGACACTGACAAATTCTTGTCTTGAAGACAATATCCGACTACCTTCACGGACCCGAGGAACCAGTTCTTTCTCAATTCCCTATTGACGATTTGCATATTTCCTCTCGTCATACTACTTATTATTCCGTTGACAGTGAGCGAACAAGAAACCTTGCCGTTTCAAGTTATAATGTGACCCATGCATCCAGCCAAAAGGATTTGGCTGATATTGATGTCACCTGACAGTTTTTGCATTCAATAGCTTTGACTAACAAGGCCTAATACCAAAAAAAGAAAAAACCCGACTAATTTAGTCCTGTCATTACCGTTGCAATATCGCACAGAAGTGGTCATCATGTTAAAGCTCATTATTTCGGTACCCAAGAATAGTGAGATGGAGTTTCCCTGACAGATTTCCGTTGCGCTAAATGGTTATAAGAATACTGTATTGCGTGCTGTGTCTTGAAGAATTTCTCAAAATATAGTGGGCTGGTGAAGCTTCTTCAGCCACAGTGGTAGTGTACGATCTCTACAGTTGTTATCCTCTCTAATTAATTTCTTAACATTTCAGTTTATACATACATATCAAGATTAGGCTCCATAAATTACCAATTTTAAGGTACAAAGTTCTTTGATTAAGTGCGAAAACGTTTTGTCTTCACAGGTGACTTACTCACTGGATATCTAAAGACGTAACGCTTATTTAATAGAATGTTCATTGACTTTTTCGAAAGAGCCTGCACTATATTTTATTGCATTACAGGAATTCCCAATAAAATGAAGCTCCTGTTTCTCCTTTTGATTGTAACGTTGGCAAGTGGTGACACAATTGTGACAACAACTAATGGACCAGTTAAAGGCACTTCTTTGTCTCCTAAAAAAGTCGAGGCTTTCCTTGGCATTCCGTATGCTGAACCACCTGTGGGGCCATTAAGGTTTGCAAAACCAGTGCCGAAGTCATCCTGGGAAGAAACCTATTATGCTAATGAGTTGCCACCTGCTTGTGTGCAAGAACCTTTTCCGGAGTTCCTCTCCGGTCTCAGTAACAAAATGAGTGAAGATTGCCTGTACCTTAACTTATGGGTACCTGAGGGTGGAAGCGACTTGAAACCTATCATGTTGTTCATCCACGGTGGTGGATTCATGACTGGATCATCAAATTTCAAGATTTACGATGGGGCCAAACTCTCGGAGCAAGGTGATGTCATAGTGGTAACAATTAACTACAGAGTTGGCACTCTAGGATTTTTCTTTGGTAATTATTTTGTAATTTTAATTCAGCAATTTTGCAGATTGATTGATCGCATGCATATTTTATAATTTCTATTCAATCTTTATATTCTGTCTCAAAGAAGATTCTTCTTATTTTCTCGTTAAGTTATATATTTTTTTTGTCTTATTTTTTTATTGCTTTAAAGCAACTGAAAACACAACATGAAAGTAAGACTATCAGAACTTTAACGCGTATCAGAGAAGTAGAGCAAGTTCTAAGCATGTCGGTTATACTGCTAGTTTTTAAAAAATTGAAATTATGTTAATTGTTAATTGGTTTTAGACTCTAAGCCAATTGTTAATTGGTTTAGAGTGTATGTAGTCAACTTTTGCTTCCCAAAGGTTAATTAGACCTGGTCCTACAATATAAAGCCAATTCTGAACGGCTACAAACATCCATGCCAAGAGTGGAACTCAAACCCACAAGCGCCCTAGCCATCCGGCCATCGCCCGGCTGAAAGTAATGATTGTTAGCAGTTTTCTTTCAAACCAAATTTTGGTTTAAAATTAAAAATTAGTCGAAATTTTTTATTAGGGAATTCAAATTTTATGCTAAGATTTGAAATTTATTAGCTTGCTGTTAAATAAATTTAAGAGTGCATTTGTGGGCGATTTAAAAAATAAATTTTTAATTAAAATTTGAAATTTTAGATTTAGTTTTTTTCTGCCCATATATCATCTTGTTTAAGTTAGGTCGATTGAAAAAGTCTTATAAAATGGGGAAACCACACCTGTTTTTACTTTACATTTAATTGTTAAAATCTGCTAACTTCAGAATGTTTTCTAAATTTTAATGCTTGAAAAGCTTTGATGAAAGCACAAAACTACTTAATAAGTATCATTCCTTTTAGAAGTATTATTCTTGCGATTCTTTAAGTACTGAAACTAAAAACGGCACTCAAATTTCAAATCAGAGCTTCCCGATTCCTACAACGTCGCATGAAAAAAACATTAATTCTGAAAAAATTTAGAGCTTTCAAATTATGATGAATAAAAATTTTGGCTTGAAAGTAAGAAGAAAATAAATATTGATTCATTTGTAATGGAAATTTCTATTTTAAATGATATTTATAACTTTTTTTCCTTCAATTATTCCGTTAATACTTTATTTACATCATGCTGGGTAATTTTGACAGAAAGTCATCATATAAGCTTGTGTGAAATCTTAATTCTTATCATCAGTATGGTACAATGGTTTTATCAGTACGCTTATCTATTAAGTTGCGAGTAGAGAAACATGTTCAGGTGGGTAATATTATCTTTCTAAAAATAAGACTAAGATGTTACATATTTGTTTTATTGAAATTCATTAAAAATAGCGGAAGCGATGGCCCAGTTGGCAAGGGCAGCGGGCCAGTGATCTGAACGTCTCTAGTTCGATGCCCGTCGCTGCAAATCTATCGCCGCCGTGTATACTAATGGCGGCTGGTGCACGTAAAATCCATCGTGGTTACAAAATCCTCCAAGTTCTCAAATTTACCTCTGGAGGTACGGGGTCAAATGTTCCGGTCTCGGCACTTGACTCAGGTCTAAATAACGGGACCGGCTTGAAGGGGGTAATGCTGGCCACTTATACGGTGTCCCCTTAAATAAATGGCCAGCAGTCGCGGCTGCAGTGTACTGGATTAAGTTCCAAAATTACCTTAAGTAACAACAACAACAACAAATTCATTAAAAATGATCGAACTGGAAAAGTTTATTCTGATGTATGAGCATTTGATATTGTTTGATTCTTGTTAAGTTCCCGAAATTCGTCTGATGCTTTTAATTAAAAGATCTTTCTAAAGACTAGGATGTTACGTAGGTCAAAAATGGCTAAATAGAAAAAATTTATTCTGATACATTAGCATTTGAAATTGTTTGATAATTCAAAGGGCCTGTTAACATAGAATCCGTAAGCGTCAGCGTTAAAGATTCCGTTGGCGCTGATTGGTTAAATGGGTCAATGATTGAAATATGATTGGCTAAAAAATTTTACGCTAACGCTGATGGATTCTGTGTGAACAGGCCCTTAAAGTTCTCGAAATAATCTGATACTCTTCAATGTAGGATCTTTCTAAAAACTGTACAATGATGAATCATATTTCGTTTATTTAATTGGAGGTAATGACGAAATAGAAAGTATTTTGTCCTACATATTAACATTTGAAACTGTCTAAAATTTCAAAATTAAATACGATCACAATTTAATTCTTTGTGAAGTTTGAACGAATACTAAACAGTTGTTGTAACAAAACAAAAAAAAATCGTTCAAAGGGATGTGTAAGTGGTCAACAATTTTTTATAAAATTTTTGTGATATAATCTGTAAGTTCCTTTTAAAAGATTTTTCCCCTTAATGTCTTTGTCAGGTCTCGTCGAAGAGGCTTCTGGAAGCATGGGTATGTACGATCAAGTAATGGCAATCCAGTGGATCAAAGACAACGCAAAGCATTTTGGTGGTGATCCTGACAATATAGTGCTCTTCGGAGAAAGTGCAGGGGCATTTTCAGTGTCTATGCACCTGATATCTCCCTTGTCAAAGGGTCTGTTCAGGAGAGCCATATTGCAAAGTGGATCCGCCATCCACCCAATGTATTCAAACGACAACGAAATGCTTCTGAAAATGAGCCGGGCAATTGCCAGTCTATTGGGTTGCGCAGATGATGGCAAATCACTAGAGGAAAACCCAGATGCTGTTATAGATTGCATGAAAGCTCTTCCCGCTGAAAAATTTTCAGAAACGGACGGAATTTTCCGGAAAAGCTATAATGAATATTTCTGGAAAATGTTAGTCCCACGTGTTGGAGACAGATTTCTTCCAGATAACCCCACAAATTTGTTTAGAAAAGGTAATTTCAAAGACACGGAAGTTCTCCTTGGAGTAAATCGAGATGAGGGATCTTTCTTGATAACCTTAAGAGATCCTTATCTATTGGGCATATTTGGTGATAAAGCAGAAACTGTTAAATTCAACGAGGCTTCAGCCAAGGAATACATTCAGAACATGACAAATATTGGCGATAAAGAGAGAAACCGAAAACTTTTTCAACGTTATTTCGATCGTGTGAAAGGGAATTCGGAATATACATACCTCAAGGCAATGAGCGATATTTCTGGTGATTTCTTAATCAACTGCGGAGCAGTCTTTCAGGCCGACTACCATTCTTTGAGTGACAGTCCAGTTTATTTCTACCTGTTTGATTACCGTCCAGATTCAACGCCACTTGCTGAATGGATGGGAGTTGCACATGGTGAAGAACTGCAATATGTTTTTGGAAATCCATGGTATCGGGAATTTACGGAATATGAAAAAGAATTCAGCAGAGATATCATGGATATGTGGGTAGCTTTCGCGAAATCGGGGTGAGTAACTTTCATATGAGCTCTTCCAAGATAAATTGATTCATAACTTTTCCAACAGGCGTAAAGTTAAAATCGGTTCAAAAATTACATGAACTAGGCCATAGTACCTTTGTTCTTCATATTTATTCTGGTGTTAGTCTTTTTTCCTAAACTTTCATTTTTCTCATCTAATGGAAAGTTTTTTGCAGTGGAACTGAGGAAGTTGTGATCTTCTTCCTTAAAACTTTAAATCTGTAATCTTATAGTTACACTTTAGCAAAATGGTAAAAATGCCTGTTTTTCTGCATATTCTGTTATATAACTTTACGTACTTATTTATGTATACGGAAGATCTATGCTTGTCTTATGGAGCCCTATACGTGACAACTAACATACTGTTCATTATTTGATTTCTTTTTCATTTTAAAATATCAGACGAGATAATTAGATAAAGAGAGGGGATCTCTTAATAGTTTCCTGGAACAGCATTCAATCGAACCGCCTAGTGAGTGCTGACACTGTTTTTATTTTTTATCTGCACGGGTTCATCTGGAATTTTTTAATGATCTTATTCGCTATAAGCCTACAATTCAAAGGCAGATGCATATCCAGTATTCAGAATACCTGTGTTATTTAATACTACTAAGTCTTAAAAGTTGGGGGAAACCTTCTACATAATTATTTCAGAAACATTATGATAATCATAGAACTATAAATTTATGTACGTATAATAAATATTAAAATAATGAAGCTGATGTGATTTGTTAACAGCTGTTAACTTCATTAAACTTTTGAAACATTCATTCTGAATTAGATATAACAAAAAAAAACGGTTTCATTGCCTCCTCTTAACGCGTTAATGAGAAAAAATTAATTTAAGAGTTTTAACACTCAGCAAACTCAATTCAATTTATGCTTTTGAGCATGATAATATAACGCTCATTAACTTCATACACAAATATTATTGCAGTCCTTCGATATGTCAGTAAAGGATGTCAGTTAAGAAGAGAAAGTAATTTTAATTTATAACTTTAATAGCTAATTAAAGCGAAATAGAATTCCAGAGTGTATTAGTATAGGAACGATTATTTTCTAAATCCATTCAGAGTCACAACTAAGAAGACCCAAAGAAATAGAATGCATAAGAAAATTTTTATTTTTCTAATGTATATTTATATATAAATATATATATATATATATGTAGTAACCCGTCTTCACCTCATATTTCAATAATTTATTCGCTTGTAAGACGCCTAGATGCCCCCCGATCAAGCGTTACCACAACTCCAGAAGAGAGCGCGCTATAATTTTGCGGGAAAACAAGACCGGAAGTGGACACGAGTAAAGACGGACTCGAAATGCTAGGTGTATAATGCTAAAACAACGGTTTTTTTTGTTTCTTTTTTTAAAGAAATTACTCTTAAGACGTATGCAATGAAGACGTAATACCATATTAACTTTCTTGTAAATAAATATCTGTGTCATCCATATACCTAATCAAGAATTTAAATAAACGTACTCTTTGATGTCCCGTTTGATATATATATATATATATATATATATAAATAAGAATAAGATGAAAGAGAAAACCAGTAATAGCTCTAAAGCTACAAGCAGCCAGGAACATCCAACATGTAAAGATAAGTATGAATACGGTTTTTGACAGCATTTCTTCATCAGCGGTGTCAATACTGTCTAAAAACCAATGGATTGTTTCTGATGAGTATGATCTATTAAATAAACACACTCAGACACCGTACAATCCATTATTAACAGAAGAATTGAATAATAAATGAATTTGTATTAAAGTACTTAACCAAACACCAAGCCTGGCGCTAATCAGAGTGGAAGTTAAGAACTTGTAACCGCAAGATGACTGACGTCATAACTTGCAACCATTGAGGTAGTGGATACTTAGTTACATACTTACTAAGGTAACTTATTTTAAGAATATTATTCCATTATTTATTTAGTTTTATTATTGTTACTACTATTAGTTAATTATTTTTTATTATTCTTATGTTTTAATTTTGTTTTTAGTAGTTATTATTTTTATTTTAACCTATTTATATTTATATATATATATATATATATGTGTGTGTGTGTATACAGTGGAACTTGTCTATGGCGGCTAACAATGGTCCCAAAAAAAAGTGGCCGTTTTGAGGGGTGGCCGTCGAAAAGAGGTCTCTTCCATAACATTGGCTCTATGGAGTTTTTAATCGGTTCTGAACAAAGTATGGTCATTTAGAATGGTGGCCGACTAGATAAGTTTATATATATATATATATATATATATATATATATATATATATATATATATAAAAGATTACGACTATGAGCATTTTCACCGCATAAAAGATTTGTCCCCCCCCCCCGAAGAACTTGCCACCTTCCTGTTAATTTTTATATAATCACAAAATCACCCCCATTTGTTGAAAAATCTTAGTTTTCTCGGGTTTTATTCTTTTTAATATTTTTTCTGTTGTCTTTTCTTTCAGAAATCCAAGTATTCCCAGAGGAACTGAGTGGCCAAAGTACTCTTACCAAAATCAGAAATACGTTGTTCTCAGTAAAAGAGACAGCATTCGTGTCAGACCTGATAACCAACGTTGTGAATTATGGAGAAAGCAATTTAGAGCTGTAATTGATCAGGACCATATTTAAAGACTGGAAAAAATATGTTTAGTAATGCATTATTGTATGAATTGAACGCTGGCTGTATGCGCCCAAAGATGTATATCACGGCAAATTACAATGTCTAAAGATAAATAATAATTACTGGAACATTATGCTGTATTAAAGTGTTGATAGAGAGATTATTTTGAACCCAGATTTTATTGCGACAAATAAAACAAATTAAATACTATCAGCTGTCAGATTACATAGAAAATACTTGCTTATTACGTACGTTTGTTATTGACCTAAATGAAATCTATACGTGTTAATGTTTTAATTTAGTAAATGTATAGAAAAGAAAATTTAAGACAAATTTAAATGTCTTAAAATGTTTTTAAAAAACTGGTGAGAGGTAAGATGAATTTATTTTATGTTAAAAAGAGTAATTATTATTTCCATTAATATAAACTGAAGAAAAGATCCAACAAACAAAAATATGCCGTGGAGAATCGAAGGATACTTTAAACAACATTATTCATACTCCAGATTATTCTAATGCTATGTACTTTCGTGTGTTTATGAGTGTATCTGTGAGAGAACTTCACTGTTCAATGAAATCAGTTTTTACCAAATGTAGTGTCCGTAAATAAAAATATGCACTTAATCTGAGAAAAACTCGTAATTCCATTAATCCTTGTCCAGTTTTCGTCTTTTTATCACAGCCATATCTTCCTCATCTGTCTGGGAGGAGAGGGGGGTTAAGATACCCCCATAATTTAGGGACTCGGAATGACCCCATAAAGGGCTCTTGTATAGATCCTACGTAAGAACTATGATCCGGGTAAGATTATCTGTCTGCTCTCGATGTCCTTTATAAATATTTATTTATTTATATCAAATATCAGAAAGCCTCACTTACAGTGGTTTGGGAACAACATGTGAAACGGTCGAAAACGAGTAGCGAGTTTAACCACATAATCTCAATTTAACAAATTTTAGTGCTGCCATCTATGAAAGCCATTTTAAACAACTTTTACTAAAAGTTTTCAATTTGCTTGTTTTTATGCAGATATTTCAAATACGTTTGATTTCTCTTGTTTCATTAAATATAGAAAAGAGTTAGACCTTTAAAGTTGTTCTTGGTATTCAAGAATATATTAATTTGATTTGACACAAAAAAAGGTAGATTCGAACGGGCGATTTGGGAAAGAATCCGAGAAGACCAAGATTATTTACTCGTGCACTTTAAATAATTTTGCCACATAACAACTTTAAGTGAAATTTCTGAAATGCTTATTAGTTCAAAAGTTTTAATTTTCAAAGGCATAAATGTTTGTTATTGATTATAAGGTACTTTTAACCGATGATAAATAAAGTTTTAATTTAAAAAATTAACGTACGTAATAAAAATACCTTAAATGAAATTTATGTTTAATGGATGGCCTTTTTTTATATATAAATGGTATACTTATGAACCATTAAGTACCCTAAAGTCTAATTTTTTCTACATATTCTGGTGAAATCATTTTTATACTATCAACACTATATCTTTTTAAACTTATTTTTAAGATATACACAAGTTCTGTATAATAATTGCATATCTTCTTACGCTAGGTATTAAATATACAAGAAAACTGAGGAATTAATTCTGTAAAATTTCTTCAATATTTCTTTTTTAGCAAGAGCCTTTTAAAAAATTTGAAAATACCGAATGTAATCAAGATTAGTTTGGAGAAAGCAAATACATAAAGAAGTGGAGTAAGGTCTCCATTGACATCAGAGTATGAGAGTAAGTGTGGGTGTTCAAAAGATTCCTAAACAAAAAGAAACACATCAAGTATTTGTTTTCAAAATAAACCCAGGACCAGATTTCCGCATGGGCAAGTGGGGCACTTTCCCAGGGCCCCCAAATTTATGGGGCCTCCAAATTTAGTATTAAGTTCTACATATTTTTGAAAATTTCCTCCCTTTGAAATTTTTTTTTTAAGTATAGTTTTATCAAAAATTTACATCCACATTAATATGGTTGAAAGTGTTATGATGGAAATAGTCAAAGATTTTGACCTATTTAATTATAAAAGTTTTGATTTTATTTGACCACTTTTGCAAAAGATATTTCCATTAATTTTAACAATATTAGATTATTTTTTAGCAACATGAATGCTGAAAATGATTCAAATACTGATCATTTAATTCTTATCATCATTCCCAAAGTTTGTTTATAGATGTTTTTTTCAAATTCAGTTGCAAAATCAAGTCTGTATTCAGGGTATAGGATTATAGATATTGCTCTCCACACACAAAAAAAAGGGTGTGATGTGATGTGAAAAGAGGGAAAAATCCAATATTTGTATCTTTCCAATATTTTCTTTATCATTTATGTCTAATGAAATGTTACTTCTGCTTTCTGTCTTTACATTTTAAAAAACCTCTCTTCCACTCTACACTTTGCACCCTCTACCATCATTTTCTGAAAAAAATTTCTGACTATGGGCTTGATATCGACTTTGGTTTTTGGTTAATACAGTAAAGGGGGCAGTGGCGGATACAGAAAAAAATCCTGGGTTGGGCACAGTGCACCCACTATAGTGAAAGCATACTTACATTCGTAAGCGTTTCTGGTTCAATTTAATTTAATTTTTTTTTAATTTTTTTTTTTTTTTTTTTTTGGGGGGGGGGTGGAATAATTGCAGACTGTGATCTATTTTGAATTTTAAAAGAAAATTTCATGGATTTATTTATTAACATTAAAAAGCAAATTAATTAACACTCATTGTTATTATTATTATCTTTATTTTTTTTTCAAATTTTTGACTTGTTGGTCGAAAATTTTTTTAATTTCCAGTCCAATTTATGGGGGGCCTAGGTGAGTGTCCCACATGTTCATGTGGAAATCTGGTCCTTGGGGTACGTGCCTCCCTCTGGATATGTCCTTGGAGCCCCCAAAGTCTGCTTTGCCCAGGGCCCCATTAGGTCAAAGTCGGGCCCTGAATAAACCACATTATAAACAAATTCACAAATTCCCGTCACAGTTTTCAAATGAGAATTAAATTTAGAGCTAAGTTCATCGCCTGAATGATGAACTCGTACAGTGATGTATATACACTGTACGAGTTCAAATACACAATAAATAAATTCAGGTGATGAACTTAGTGAGATGATGCTCGTACAGTGATATATATACACTGAATAACTGGGATAGACGATCCCGTTCGGAATACGTAGCAACGCAGTCAACGGTTTCGTCCGCAAGCAGCATACGTAAAGATACAAACATCTGAGGTAGCCCGCGAAGTAAGCTGACTGCGAAGTGAGCATTGCAGGTGATCATGATTTAAGTGAATTCCAACTAGGTACGATAGATGATGCTCGTACTAGTATGATGGGTCATGGCATTTCGCTGATACAGTCAAAGTAATTTTTACGATCGACCATTTCAAGAGTGTACGTTGAACAGAAGAATTCCGATAAAACATCAAACTTACGTCAACAATGTGGTCCTCGAGAGACTGGATGATCGTACCCGGCGACATCTGTCGAGAATAATTTCAGGCAAAAAGAGTGCAATATTGTTGCAAACGATAGAGCAATTCAATGTTAAGGGTCTCTACTAACGTTATCCTGAGGACTGTACAGTAGGGTGGAGCGAAAAATCCAATTTTACCAAATTCTGTCCTAATAGCGAAAATAATTTGACCCGATCGTTCAAAAAGCGTATCCTAAAATATTTTCCATTTATTTTGAGTCTATCTACCCGCGCATTTGATTTAAATTTCTCAAAATCTGATCAAATTTCTCTTTTCTATATTATTTGTAACCGCGAAATAGCGAGGAAATAAGAATCAATTAAGTATCCAACGAACTGTTTTTTGCAACTCTATAGGTGTGTTGGGATGAATATCCTTGTCCGGTCATTACTCCTCTGCCCGTGCGCATGCGCAAGCACACGCGCCATACACACTTCTTTGGACAGAATCAGTGACTTCCCGCGATTATTGTTCACAATTCGGTCGTATCTAGAGTTTCGTTTGCTAATTGTTACAGAGTTGAATATGGATGAAGCAAGAAAAGCTTCTAGTTGTTGTATTTTTGGCAACATTGAAGAGGTGAAAGGTAATATGTTACCTACGTATACGGAGGTCATGAAATTTTATAATTTTGTAAGATTTCTACTAACGCTTAAATCGGATACTCGAAGGGATCCAGCTGTTTTACATTCTGCGGAAATTGTTTCGGTGAGAATCGAAACTGTATGGCAAAAAGCTTCAATTCCAATCGTATCCCATACACGCATTATACAGTTGATAAAAGCTTACCATTCGAAATGCAAATATTTGATAAAATCTTGGAAACGATTGATTGGCGATAAAAAAGATGATTTCCACACCCGTAGTAACAAATTATTTAATATCTGTTCTTGTAAGTGCAAATATTTTCGTCAATGTAAGTGACCAAAAGGAATAAAAGAAGCGAAAGAGGAACAGACTTTCTTGACTGATCAGAGGACTGAAAGAAAAATGATTATTGATGGTATAGACTTTTCACAAACAAAAAAAATAGAAAAAGAAATAATAGAAATAGGAATTTAGAACTAAATTATGCTTCTGTGACAAATAAACAGAAACGCAAAAATATAGAACTTTCTCCACGAAGCTCTTATATCGGACGAGTCAGAAAATACAATTGATATTGGCGATAATTTAGAACCATGTTCTTCAAAGCTCCAAGTGCCCCTGAAAAAGTCAAATCTCAGCTTGCGTATTTATCAGAAACATGTGACCGATATGGCCTATCTGATAGAGCTGATGCAGCAACCCCATCGACAGTTCTTCGTGACATTAAATCAGATTTCGAAATAATAGACAGATCAAAATTGCGCCGTGAAGCAGCAAAAGAACGCACAGAAATATTAGCTAAGCATCGAGGTTTCAGTGTTCCAGCTTTTTTCTTCGACAGCAGAAAGGATAAAGTTCTAACGATAGTGAAAAGGGGTCTCAAAAAAATAAAATACCGCCAAGTGATGGTAGAAGAACACATTTCAGTTATCAAGGAACCAGACTCTAATTATGTCGGCTTTGCCAAGTATTGGGACGGCTAAGCTTGCTATATGTGACTTGCTTTCTTCTAAAAACATTTCATTGAAAGAAACTGTAGCGGTTGGTTGTGATGGAACAGTTACAAATAAAGGGAAAAACGGTGATGCTATACGATTGTTAGAAAAACATTTGTACAGTAGAGTCCCGATAATCCGAAATGATTGGGACTAGACCCTTTTCGGATTAACGAATTTTTCGGATTAAGCGAAATCATTCTTAAAATATACTTAAATTACATAATAACATGTGATTACATAAATATTACATATTTCGTGTGATTACGCAGTTTATTTGATAAGCTCTGTCTAAACATTGCCAAATCTCGGGACGCAGTGGGTGATAAGAGAGCGGAAAACTGCCTAGTACAGTACAGTAGAGTGTACGTTGTTCGTACAGTACAGTCTAATATTTTTGACTATCAGTAGATTGTTGAAATGGATTTGAAAGAACCTGTCAACGTCTCAGACGAGAGTGTAGGTGAAGCAGACGGTGACAGTGAGCAGAGGGTATCCCACTCAGACACCGCGGCTGCATTTGATGTAGCGCTACGTAATTTGGCGTAATTTGGCTTCATGGGAGAGGTAATCTTCTCTTCGACAAAAAAATTTAACAGATTTTTTCAAACAATGTAGTTTAGTAATAGTTAGTTCAGTACATTGTCTAACTTTGAATTTTCTTGTAATTTTCAGAAATATACTTTATATTACTAAGTATCACTGTGGTTCTATTGTAACCATAGTTCTTTTTGACTTTTGGTTTCGGATTAACCGGACTTTTGGATTACCGAAGTTCGGATTATCGGACTCCACTGTATAAACCTTTACAATGGATCATATGCCTTTTACACATGAATGAATTGCCTTTAAGACACCTGTTTTAATACTTAGTTGGCGAAACTACTGGGCCTACTTCCTATTCTGGTACTATTGGAAGATTTCTAGAAAAATGTGAAAACAATCATGTTGTACAGTATGAAAAGATAGAAAGCGTGATGCCGGATATTCAGTCGGATATCATCAAAGATCTAAGTTCGGATCAACGTTATTTGTATGATATTGCATCAGTTTTAATTAGTAGCGAGTCTTCTTTCGATCTAGCAAACAGATCTCCAGGGAAAATGTCGCATGCTCGTTGGTCAACGACAGCCAACAGGATATTAAGGCTATATATTTCGACGAGAAAAACCTTCTGAAAATCTTAAACATCTTGCCACGTTTGTTATTAGAGTTTAAGTGCCTGTTTGGTTCCAAATTAAAATGCATTTATCATGCAAAGATGGGTCTAGGCATTTTTGGAAATTGCTTTCAGATTCTCTATACCTTACACCTGAACTAAAAGAAGTAGTCGATCCTGTCATTGAGCGGAACAACTTCTTTCTGCATCCTGAGAATGTTCTATTATCGATGCTCTAAGATTCTGAAAAACACATTCGTGAAATTGCTACTAGAAGAAGTTCACGAATGAAGAATCAAGAATCTTAAAAGCAAGACATACGATTTATCATGGAAAGTTTCCTCGTGTTTTTGAGGTCCCTAAACTAAAACTTAATTCCAAATCATACACAGACCTTATAGATTGACAACAAAAGTATTTCCAACATCCCATTCGTAGAGACATCAAGAATAAAGATTTGCACTCGATGGTGGAAGCAAAAGGAAGTGAAAAGATATCTTTTCAAAGATTTCCATGTAATACCCAAGCCGTAGAACGTTCAGTAAAGACACTAACGGAGATTTCTATACAGGTATGTGTTAAAAAGTCCCGGGAAGGTTTCATAAATTCCAAAATTGAGTCAAGAAAATTGATGCCCAAATTCGACACCAAACGTGATTTTAAATTATCCTTTGATTACTTTTATATATATTTTATGTTTTAAGTTGAGCTTTTTTTATTGAATTAGTAATATTTCGTTCCTTGTGAGTTGTTTTATTCTTAATAGCTAATAGTTTATATAGAATTTAGAACAATTTCCTCGTTCAAGTTTCATCTGTATGCCAGCAAAAGTGTAAATTTTCAAAGCAAATGCGCGGGTAAAAGAAAAATATAAATAAAAAATGTGTAGTACATTTTTTGTTCCTCTACAGGTAGATCAAACTTTGATCACTATTAGAAATGAAAATTCGAAAAAAAAAATTTTTTTTTCCATATGCGAGCGTTCCACCCTACTGTACAGCGAGCGTTCCGTGAATGATATGGGCTTTAATAGCTGCTGCCGTTCCTGGGTGCCTGGATGCTTGGGTTCTTTCCTCACGACATAGAGCTCTAAGCCCCGTTTACGCTCGGGAACATCGTCGCTGGACATTGAATGACAGGGAAAGAGTAGCCTAGTCTGATGAGTCTAGTTTCGAACTGATTCGGGCAGATGGAGTTGTCTGCGTGTAAAGAACATGCCATAAATCAATGAATCCAGCATGTCAACATGGGACTGTACAGGCTGGTTGTCTCTCAGTAATGGTATGTGGTGCAATGATCTGGCATGAATTTGAACCCGTCTTACATCTACAACTTTTCTGCCCAGTGACAGCTATGTTAATATCCTTTCAGATGTTTTATAGACATTCATATCATGCATTTACTCTCATGTATTTGGGTGTCTTCCAACAACATAATGAGCAACCACACACATCCATAGCCGCCAAATTATGATTAGAGGAACACTCATTCGAGTTTTGAAACATGAAATGTTCCCTTTGTCCACCAAATATTAACTTATTTAACATATCTGGGAGACCATTAAATGTTCCTTTCAAAGCAGAGATTCACCATATAGGAATATTGTAGAATTAGGGACCGCTTTTTAGAAGGCATTGTGTTCATTATCTACAGACTTCCTCAGAAAACCAGAGACTCCTAGACCTCAGACTTCCAGACCTTGTCCCGTCTCGCGTTTCTGCATTTATGCGATCCAGAAGTGTAACTAACAGGTATAAGACAGGGATTCCAGTTCTTCTGGCACTTCAGTGTATGCATGTATATATATATATATATATATATATATATATATATATATATATATATATATATATATATATATATGTATATATATATATATATATATATATATATATATATATATATATATATATATATATATATATATATATATATATATATATATATATACATACGAGCCCGCTTAATGGAATAGCCAATTTGCCATGAAAAATTATTCTTAGCCAGGACGGTTAAGCTTGCTATATGTGACTTGCTTTCTTCTAAAAGCATTTCATTGAAAGAAACTGTAGCGGTTGGTTGTGATGGAACAGTTACAAATAAAGGGAAAAACGGTGATGCTATACGATTGTTAGAAAAACATTTGTACAGTAGAGTCCCGATAATCCGGAATGATTGGTACTAGACCCTTTTCGGATTAACGAATTTTTCGGATTAAGCGAAATCATTCTTAAAATATACTTAAATTACATAATAACATGTGATTACATAAATATTACATATTTCGTGTGATTACGCAGTTTAATTTATAAGGTTTGTCTAAACATTACCAAATCTCGGGACGCAATGGGTGATAAGAGAGCGGAAAACTGCCTAGTACAGTACAGTAGAGTGTAAGTTGTTCGTACAGTACAGTCTAATATTTTTGACGATCAGTAGATTGTTGAAAGGGATTTGAAAGAACCTGTCAACGTCTCAGACGAGAGTGAAGGTGAAGCAGACGGTGACAGTGAGCAGAGGGTATCCCACTCAGACACCGCGGCTGCATTTGATGTAGCGCTACGTAATTTGGCGTAATTTGGCTTCATGGGAGAGGTATTCTTCTCTTAGACAAAAAAAATTTAACAGATTTTTTCAAACAATGTAGTTCAGTAATAGTTAGTTCAGTACATTGTCTAATTTTGGATTTTCTTGTAATTTTCAGAAATATACTTTATATTACTAAGTATCACTGTGGTTCTATTGTAACCTTAGTTATTTTTGACTTTTGGTTTCGGATTAACCGGACTTTTGGATTACTGAAGTTCGGATTATCGGGACTCCACTGTATAAACCTTTAGAATGGATCATATGCCTTTTACACATGAATGAATTGCCTTTAAGACACCTGTTTTAATACTTAGTTGGCGAAACTACTGGGCCTACTTCCTATTCTGGTACTATTGGAAGATTACTAGAAAAATGTGAGAACAATCATGTTGTACAGTATGAAAAGATAGAAAGCGTGATGCCGGATATTCAGTCGGATATCATCAGAGATCTAAGTTCGGATCAACGTTATTTGTATGATATTGCACCAGTTTTAATTAGTAGCGAGTGTTCTTTCGATCTAGCAAACAGATCTCCAGGGAAAATGTCGCATGCTCGTTGGTTAACGACAGCCAACAGGATATTAAGGCTATTTATTTCGACGAGAAAAACCTTCTGAAAATCTTAAACATCTTGCCACGTTTGTTATTAGAGTTTAAGTGCCTGTTTGGTTCCAAATTAAAATGCATTTGTCATGCAAAGATGGATCTAGGCATTTTTGGAAATTGCTTTCAGATTCTCTATACCTTACACTTGAACTAAAAGAAGTAGTCGATCCTGTCATTGAGCGGAACAACTTCTTTCTGTATCCTGAGAATGTTCTATTATCGATGCTCTGAGATTCTGAAAAACACATTCGTGAAATTGCTACTAGAAGAAGTTCACGAATGAAGAATCAAGAATCTTAAAAGCAAGACATACGATTTATCATGGAAAGTTTCCTCATGTTTTTGAGGTCCCTAAACTAAAACAATTCCAAATCATACACAGACCTTATAGATTGACAACAAAAGTATTTCCAACATCCCATTCGTAGAGACATCAAGGATGAAGATTTGCACTCGATGGTGGAAACAAAAGGAAGTGAAAAGATATCTTTTCAAAGATTTCCATGTAATACCCAAGCCGTAGAACGTTCAGTAAAGACACTAACGGAGATTTCTATACAGGAATGTGTTAAAAAGTCCCGGGAAGGTTTCATAAATTCCAAAATTGAGTCAAGAAAATTGATGCCCAAATTCGACACCAAACGTGATTTTAAAGTATCCTTTGATTAGTTTTATATATATTTTATGTTTTAAGTTAAGCTTTTTTTATTAAATTAATAATATTTCGTTCCTTGTGAGTCGTTTTATTCTTAATAGCTAATAGTTTATATAGAATTTAGAACAATTTCCTCGTTCAAGTTTCATCTGTATGCCAGCAAAAGTGTAAATTTTCAAAGTAAATGCGCGGTGGGGTGTCGCATGGCCCACAGCAATCCAAAACCGTATCACATCTCATTTCAGAAACAGACCAGGAACTTGAATTAAATTTTAAAACAAAGTCCTTTATTGGACAACTAGATTACATGATGATATTTACAAATATGTACAAGTGTAGTAAATACACGTTACAAGTCTGATATGATGACGAGGCTTATCGCCCAAAAATTGGCTCAGTCTAGCCTAAATTAAAATTCTCCTACGAGCTAAAACCCGTTGCTGCACCTCAGTCTCCGCAATGTCCAAAAACCTGGCTATCTCTGCTCTGGTCTTAGAGCGAGAACCCTCTTTATCCTTCTGAAGACCGACTGACGTCATTCATCCGCAGGGCCACGGATTTCCGGTTCCCCTCGGGACCACCCCGTTGACCACTTGCTCCAAACTTGAGAAACACCGTCCCCGGGTCTCTACACAAAAGCACACACACACCTTGCCTTGTCGTAGGTCTGCTGGAAAAATGGCCTTCCGCATTCCGACACACTGTCTGAAAATAAATTGGTTTTTCTTTTCTCCTGGAATATACAAAAGAGAAGACGCATCATTTATCGTTTTAGAAAGATTCCTTTTTCCCGGAGTAATCTTTTCTTCCAACGCATTTTTTCAGAAAGCTAGTGGAATCAATGACCACTGTTGGGATGCCAGTGTGTCCTTTTCTCTTTATGTAGAGCGAGTTCTTACAATAAAGACCACACACATATTTCAACGACTTAGGGGAGATTTTCTCACGACGCCACAGCGGGTAAAAGAAAAATTTAAATTAAAAATGTGTAGTACATTTTTTGTTCCTATACAGGTAGATCAAACTTTGATCACTATTAGAAATGAAAATTCGAAAAAAAAAAAAAATTTTCCATATACGAGCGTTTCACCCTACTGTACAGCGAGCGTTCAGTGAATGATATGGGCTTTAATAGCCGCTGCCGTTCCTGGGTGCCTGGATTCTTGGGTTCTTTCCTCACGACACAGAGCTCTAAGCCCCGTTTACGCTCGGGAACATCGTCCCTGGACATTGAATGACTGGGAAAGACTAGACTAGTCTGATGAGTCTAGTTTCGAACTGATTCGGGCAGATGGAGTTGTCTGCGTTTGAAGAACATGCCATAAATCAATGAATCCAGCATGTCAACATGGGACTGTACAGGCTGGTTGTCTCTCAGTAATGGTATGTGGTGCAATGATCTGGCATGAATTTGAACCCGTCTTACATCTACAACTTTTCTGCCCAGTGAAAGCTATGTTAATATCCTTTCAGATGTTTTATAGACATTCATATCATGCATTTACTCTCATGTATCTGGGTGTCCAACAACATAATGCGCAACCACACACATCCATAGCCGCCAAATTATGATTAGAGGAACACTCATTCGAGTTTTGAAACATGAAATGTTCCCTTTGTCCACCAAATATTAACTTATTTAACATATCTGGGAGACCATTAAATGTTCCTTTCAAAGCAGAGATTCACCATCTAGGAATATTATAGAATTTGGGACCGCTTTTTAGAAGGCATTGTGCTCATTATCTACAGACTTCCTCAGAAAACCAGAGATTCCCAGACCTCAAACTTCCAGACCTTGTCCCGTCTCGCGTTTCTGCAGTTATGCGATCCAGAAGTGTAACTAACAGGTATAAGACAGGGATTCCAGTTCTTCTAGCACTTCAGTGTATGCATGTATATATATATATATATACATACACATACACATAAATCCCCTATTTTTTCTAGAATAGCGAAGATAATTTTATTTATTAACTTAAAGCGTGTATTCGTCAAATGTAGTTTTGTATACAAGTTCTATTTAGTTTAACTAAAGAGTCAAACCATGTACTTCCCTTTCAGAATTCTCAACAAACTACTTGTTTTGTTATAATTTATTTGCATGTGAAACTAAGAGGTATAAAATTAATAAACTAACTGGTCTTTAAGATGAAAAAAAGTCGTTTGATGTGAAAGAAGGTATAATACGAGGAAATATGAAACTTGGTTAAGGAATGAGCTATTGAAAACAGAAATATTTAGTCATAAGGCGAAAACTGTTGCATCTGACGATAACCTTATACTCGCAGTTAAATTAACTCCAAACTTATAATAGCAAAAGAACTTTAATTTAAGTCGCACAAAGTATTGATCTAACCGTTAAGTATTTATTCGTAACTCAATGTTTAATTTTTTAACGATTTTAATTTTCTGTGCAAAGACTGTGCAAAAAAGCGTGTACATTCAAAACATATTAGTGTAATCCTAACACTACGTATTTGTCTGTAATTTAATACACCAATAACAGTACACAATAGCACCAAATCTGTTAAAATACTTTAACCCTAAAACATGTTGAAACGAATCAAAATAAATCTAGTGAAAATTCGAGGTATGGTAATCAATAACTATTTAAAGATATTTCCCACTGCATTCATCATTAAGTTCAGACAAAAGATGGCAGAAGCCTTTGTTTTCAGAAATACTATTGTATCTTCAGTAAATATAAGTTTTATCGATAATGGGGAAATCTATATGCCAATAAGCTAAGAATAAAGGAAAGTAAAATGTTCGAATACTTTCTATAGATAAAATATCAATTAATATTATTAAAGATGTAATATCAAATAATAATATATACTAATATTATGAGCAGAAAATTAACATCTCAGAAAATAACATATTCGGATTTTTAATTATGAATAACATGGCTCTATTGAAATATTCAATTTATATATTTAAGCTAAACCATCCTTTTATCGCAATATCGAAATTAACTTGAATTCTTCATTAACTATGAATAGAGGGTCACTCGATGGATGGCAGGGGTTAATTTCCTCCCAATCAAATAAAATGTCATTCAGTTCCTGCTAGGAAGTCTTCCTCTTTTCTATTAAGCTTGAGCCATCCGTACTTGAAATAATGAAAAATGTTGTCAACGACCCAAACTGTGAAATCGATATTCCTCCCGAAATGGAATAAAACGTTTCTAGGAAAACCAAATGGTCCAGTCTTCCGAACCTGCCGCCTGACCGTCTGTGTACTGCTCCACTGGCGCTGCTCCTGAACGCTATGAGAGAAAAAGAAAGGAAAAACTCACAGAAATTTGTTGAACTGGGCGTATTTTACGGGCATGACTCACCAGTATTGATTTTAGTGACCGCGTCAACCCGTTCGTTCGCAGAATCCAAATGTAGAAAATTTCAACATAATGGCATACGCCTCTCTCTGAAATTAACCTGTTTTTAGTCTCTTATACGAGTATACCAGACGAATCGATAAAGAAAGACGAATGAGCTTTTGCCGTCAAAAGTTGCATTTTTTTTAAATGAATGACTTTTTTTTTTGAAAGAAATAAAAAGTTAGATTTTCAACAAACACACACACACCAAAAAAAAGGAATAAGATGTTATTAATCCGCTGTGTTTTACTTGACACATGCTTCTCATCCTTAATTTGCGTACCCATTCACATATTTAGTACTTCCGTGTATACAAATTACAGAATTTCGAACGTAACCTTTCGAGACAGATTTTGCTTCGTGATAAGCATACATTTTCATCAGCTGTAAATGTATTACGTACATCTGTACATAAATGTATGTAATAAATGCATGACTCACCAGTATTGATATGTACATAAAATTGTACATAAATGTATATTGTACATAAATGTATGTAATACATTTACAGCTGCTTTACATACATCAGCTTGATACATACAGTTGCTTCCGATATTTGCATTACACGATGGCTTGTTGCTAGAGAGCGAGGCGGTCATTTCTTACTACATGAAGGATAATTAGATCGAGACCTACTATTTAAAGCCGATTCCGAACGGCTACAAAACATACATGCAAATAATGGAACTCGAACCCACAGGCTCTGGCAAAGAAAGCCAGGGCCCTAACAGTTCTGCCATCATCCAGTTGGCATTTTATAAAAAGTATGCGAAGTATAAAGCTTTTATACAAGCATGGCATTTGTATATCGTATGGCAAACATTCAATCACAAGTCTCAATTTCTGTTCTTAGATCACTTCGATGAGTGCCTGACAACAATTTTGAAATAAATCTTTGAAATATTGACATCTTTTCATTGTGATATCAGTATTACTTTGTAAAACTCTGTAAGACAAATCTTGCATTGAAGTTACCTAATTTTACAACCTCTGTCCAGAAATTTCGGTGAATGAGGATATAGTGCTCACGGTCGTAAGAGTTTGCAACCGGCGCATACCGTACCGGAGAGGTGAAGACTGGTCTAAACCAGTTCCTGAGCGCGGCGCTGCGAGTTAGCTTATGGTGTGGAAACAGTTCATTGTAGAGTGAAGGTGTTGTGCGCTCGGTCGAAATTCAAAAGGGATCAGTGAACGAATATGCTCCTCTGTTTCAAACTTGGAAAATCAGAGAAAGAGACTCATGAAATGTTGCTAAAAGTTTAAGAAGAACATGCTGTCACCTTGAAGTGCGTGTATGAGTGGTTTAAAAGCTTCCGAGAAGGGCGGGACACCATTGAAGACTCCCCCCGAAGTGGTCAGCCTGCAACTGTACGCACCCTGGACAACGTACCGAAAGTGAAGGAATTGTTGCCCAAGGATCGTCGTGTGACAGTGTGAATGATAGTGGAGGAAGTGAGAATTGGTCGTGAGATGGTCAACCTCGTACTGACCCAGAATTTGGGTAAACGCAAACTTTGCTCCCGACTTGTGCCCCACACTTTGACGCCAGAACAAATGCAATTCGGCTTGACGCCTGTGGAGACTTTTTTGACATGGCGGACCGAAACCCAAATTTTCTGAAAACCATTGTCGCGGGTGACGAGACCTGGTGCCTGAAGTACGACCCCGACGGCAAGCGTCAGAGTATGGAGTGGCGGGGTCCAGGTTCGCCGAAAAGCAAGAAGGTGCGAAGTGAGAAATCTGGCATCAAGACAATGCTCGTGGTGTTCTTCGACTCTGAGGGTCTCATCCATAAAGAATTCCTTCCTCCCTGAGGGCACCACGTTAAATGCCGCTAAGTACGTAGATATACTGAAACGTCTGCTGCAGCGGATCAATCGGGTACGCCCCCAGTACGCCAAGTAAGGCAACTGGACCCTTCTTCACGACAATGCCTGGCCACATACTGCCTTTCTGATGCAGCAGTTCCTGGCCAACAGGCGAGTTGTGTTCCTGAATCCCCCACACTTGTCTCTCCCGGACTTTTTCTTGTTCCCCAAATTGAAATCAGCACTCGAGGGCCACAGGTTTTCGGACATTTTGGACATCCAACGTAATGCTACGACCCAGCTGAAGGCCATCTCTAAAGACGTCTACGCCAGTAGTTTCCAAGATTTGTAGACCCGTTCCCAGATGTGCGTTACCGCCTATGGGGATTACTTCGAAGGACAGTAACAGCTGTTTCATGAAAGACAACAATACATGTAACTATAGACACATTCACCGAATTTTCTGGACAAAGGTTGTATGTTCGGAGCCAACACTTCGATAGTGAAGTCCCTCCACCCCTTAACAAGTATTTCGAACTCCTAAATATCACAAAGCTCAAAAGCGTGCCAATACAAATTATTAGATATATCACCTTTTGATTAAAATAAAAATTTTAATCAAGTCTGTCTTCAAGTGCACTTTAATTTAGATACTTCAGCACTCGAGACCTACGTGATAATACTCCAGCTCTTCCTTGTCTTTCCTGGCATTTCGAACTCCAAAATGCCCCAAAGCTCAAAAACTCACCGATACAAATTATTAGACAACGTTTTTTTAATTGAAATCATTAAGTGTTACTCTTGAATCAAGTTTATCTACATTAGAATTCAGATATTTCTAAGCTCTGGGTCTGCGTTTCGATACTCCAGTTTCTCTATCCTAAGCATGGTATTTTGAACTCCTAAATGTCCCAAAGCTCAAAATCTCACCAATTCAAATTATGAGATATTTTTTAAAAAAATGAAAAGACTTTTTCTTGAACCTAGACGATTTTCAAAAGGAGTTAAATTTAGAGATAAATATGTTCTAGGCCTGCATTTCGATACTCCAGCTACTCTATCCTTAGATTGGAAGCAAGTACTCATTCTTTCAAAATTTAAGAGTTTTGAGGACTCGTTATCTATATATTTAAGTTGCCAAGCCGATTTTTTGGTGAGAGAAAATTACTGCATCAATTTACTTCATTTTGGTCTTAAACGAAAGATTTTAATCTATAGATGTGTCAAATTTGGTTTTTGTAACCGCAATTTCTATTAATGATGTGTCAAATTTGGTTTTCTGTAACCGCAATTTCTATTAATGGGTGGCAATTTACAATTAAAAATTGCTTTCTGCGCATGTTCAGTGACATGTTTAAATCTGGCTTTAGGTACTCACTAAGCACGAGGCCGCATAAACACATTAATTTGTTTCTGCGCATGCTGAGTGACGTGTTTAAATCTGGCTTTAGATACTTACTAAGCACGAGGCCGCCTAAACATTTATTTTGAGGAATCTCTTTAGCTCTCTCCCTCTCTCTCTGCTATTTTTATTTTTAATTAAGTTATATACAATTAAACCTGGCGAAAATTGTTTATTTCGCGCTGTTAGGTAACCCTATTTCTTTTTATTGGATTCAATAGTAATTTTTTCAAGTGTATTTCTCTATCATTAATATTATAATTTTCAACATTTGGCAATGATGTATAATTTGTGTATTAGTACATTTATTTCCTATCCAGCCGTCATGTTTTGGCGGGTAACTTGTATTTAATTTAAACTGGACAACCCCTCACCCCAAATGTTTTTACTGTGGCCCGTTTGGTCGCTCAAAATTCACAAGAGAAAGAAATATATAAAATAGTTGCTCTATCCAATAAAATATAATAAATCTTACAATAATAATAATAATTAAAGGAAAAATTTGTATACTAAAGTCTAGCTTTTACATTTATTAGAAAAAGGTAGTATTGATTGGAAGAGGCAAATCAATACTACCTTTTTACAAAAAGCCCCTGTAATTATTTTTTCAAGAATTATCAGTAATAAAAATTATTTATGAGATCGATTCTAAATTTAATGTATTCTTTTTTACAAAGACTTATATTTTAAGATCTCATTTTTGATTTCAAACTTCAAACATAATTATTTCTTTTTCTGTGCCTCCAGTATTACACTCATGTATGCGAACGGTCCTGTTTCAAAATGAGAAAAAATGTTCAAAACCGAAACGAAGGAAATAAAATAAAATAGTACGTACAAAAATTATGTATTCCCGATTTCCAACCATTCATTTCCTAAACTGATAGAGAACACATATAATGTTCTTTATAGTTAAACTCTCTCACCCCTCAAGTCAATGAGTGTAACTAATTAGAAAAAAAGGAAACAACAAAGGACTAACTTAGTCTTACACAATCTCTCTCTCAGCAGTTATTATTAATTTTGAGACCTTGGGTAACACTGTGTGGTTTCTCCTTTTTTAAAGATGTTTGAATTCGTCTTTTGGCGGAGTTTCCCGTAGAGGTCTGTTCAGCTACTGTATCCACAGATGACGAATTGCAACTTCTAGCCCCTGAAGTTTCGAAGATAGAGGGTCCATGGATGGAGAGGTAAGGATTAAAAAATCTTTTACCATGGAATTACAGGTCCATTCAATTTAAACAGGGTTCCCACTTATATCCGTTACACCCCCCGTTAACTTCTAAACGGTGACAGCTTAGGCCATAAAGTTGGTGTCTAGGTATAGTAAAAAGGCTATGCGCTACTCGATGAGACAACTTATAACGCCATCTATCGGCAAATTTTGGAATTAGCGTTTTTATCTCAAAAACGGTACGAGATACAGGAAAAAAAAAAACAATTACAAAGATGTTCAGCATCACCGAGTTTTGTAAGAAAAGACACCTTGCGCACATTAATACTCAAACCAGAATATAAAAAATGAACATTTGTTTGGTCGGGATTTTCAACCCTGTGGCGTCGTTGCACCAATGTGCAGAGAGAAATCTAGTCAAGAGTGTAAATGTGTATAGTGGCTAATGGAGAGCATTTTCAGCAACATAAATAAATGATCCTGACGATAGGAAAGTGTCTCAGTTTCTTTCTTCCACTCTTTATGACATGACAATTTTCGAAATCGTGACCAAACAAATGTTCCTTTTCTACATTCTGTTTCGAGTATTAATGTACGAATTATCTCTTCTAACTAAATCGATGATTCTTAACAGCTTCGAAATTGACTTTTTTCCCGTACCTCGTACCGTTTTTGAGATAAAAACGGAAATTCCGAAATTTGCCAATAGATGGCGTTGTAAGTTGTCTCATCGAGTAGCGCATAGCCTTTTTACTATACCTAGATACCAACTTTATCGCCTAAGCTATCACCGTTTAGAAGTTAAGGGGCTTGTAACGGATATAGGTGGGAACCCTGTATAAAGAAAATGAGGATTATTTGGCAAGGATAGATCCTCGACATGCTTTTCAAAACATCCTAAATCTTATACTGTTTGAAGGACAAGTGCTCTTCGGTCAGAATCCGAGAGAAATAAGTTGTTTTTCAAAAGATGGATTAATTCACCTATGATTTTTTGAGTGTTTATTCACTAACTGTGAATTTCTTTTTGCGTTAAACGAGCCTAATTCTCAAATGCTAGACTACAACATACATACGGTTACAGTGAACGTAAATCTTGTCAAATGTTGTATATATGATTTGTGGTTAATGGCTACCTGGTCGCATAACTACAAACGTAATTCTGTGTACCGGAGGTAAAAGGCTCTACGTCACGATTATAAATTTTACAGGAGAGCAAAATGAAGTCTCTCCCAGAGCTCTATACCTTTATACAATGATAGTACATGGCGCCGTTTTCATCTGGCAATGTGTCTTTTATATAAATAATCGAGTTAGAGCTTTGCACCACTGAAATTAGTGCAAAAATATGAAAGAATAAAGTTAAACAGTCTACTTTTTTAAAATGTGCTTGGTGCCTTTTATCTCTGGTACGCAGAATTTAATTGTTGTTGTTTACATTTGTTGTTGATGTATGCGTAACTTGCTAATGTATATATATATATATATATATATATATGTGTGAGAGTGAGTTTGGCAACACAACTGAACTATTACTACAACTTCCACTCCTCACTACTTCGGCGCGAAGGACTTTAAGCGGATGTGTTGTTCTGCAAGCTCCCGATGTTTAGCTCTTTTGATGCTTCTGTGTTTATTTTTTAATTTCATACTAAGTGTTAGTCCTGTCTTGTAAACATCGTCTAGTTTAATTAAATGTTCAAAATAATTAAGTCTAATGATTCACTTCTAAAGGAAGGAGTACTAACTCCTTCCTACATGGGTGCTCGGCCCTCGGACTCGAAAAATACCCCTAGCATGCTGAACTTAAAAAAAAAAAAACTTTATTTTCTTTCGATGATACGACTTGATTTCGACTTGATTTCGACTGGATTACTGTTGTCTGTCATTTTGGATTTGGATATCGAAAGCGAAAGCCAAAGTGATGTGCCACGGACTCTGATGATACTCTGATGGGATGATGAGAACCAAAACCAGAATTGTAAGTAACTTGGATCATATTAAAATTATTTGATGCATACGTTGACGCTTGTTCAAGAAAATTTTGATGATTAAGGGAATTCTCAACTTATTGATGATTTAAGAAAACTGAAAGATATTTCAACGTTCTTTTGATGCAAGAATTTAATTGATGCTAAATTCATTTTTGATGGTCTTTGACGTTGAATTTATCACTTCTGTTTTCTTGAAGAGAATTCTATTTCGATGAAATTATTTGATGATTTGATGAAAATTTCGACATTTAACTTGAAGAATCTTGTTTCCTTGAACAAACCACAACATAACATATATTTTGAAAGATCGCGAATTGAATACTTTTGAAGATTATTATATTATTATTTTGATGCATAATTTTGACGAAGCGAATGTTTATTTGATGACAACTTTGCTTATTTGATGCGCTTTGATGTTGAACTTAATTCTGCTGTTTTCTTGCGAGAATATTTTTTATTTTGCAGAATGCTTTGATGCTTTCGATTTCACAATTTTGATACTTTCGATTTCCCAATTTTGATGCTTTTAACATTAGAACTTTAACTATTATTTTGATGCTGCATTTACATCCTCTATTTTCTTCAACAGTGATTTATTTTGAAGATTAATTTGATGAATATTTTGCTGAAGTAATATCTAACTTGATACATATCTAAATTTACGTCATCTGTTTTCTTCAACCAGAGAAATTATTTTGAAGAACTTATTATTTGATATTTGATGCTTATTTTAGTTCATAATTTTGTTTTCTTGAACAAAACCTGTTTTAAAGATTACTTATTTTGATGCATATTTTGAGAATCAATATTTTATTATTGAATTGGTATTTGAAAAAATTTCGATTTGAAATATTATTTTCTACTTTTGAATTTGAGTAACTACGTATTATAATTAGTGATTTTGGTTTTGAATATTTGTATATTTGTGTACTATAATTGTTTGAACCTAGTATATAGTTATGGCTACTCTCAACGATTACCCCAATATTGCAAAATCATTAAAATTTGGTGGTACGAATCAAATAAAGGTTCTACATCGTTTAATTTTTGGTACAGACGGCGACAGACAAAATCGTACCAGATTACGTAAATTTACAGGTTTTAAACAGCCATTCGTGTTGGAAGCAACGAAACAGAAAGTACTTAAAGATTTTTCACTTAAAGACTTGATTTCTATTTGTAATCTACTTCATTTAGAATTTTCAACTGACCCAGACAAATGTGCCAATACCATTCTTATGAGTCTTAGTGATTTATCGTTATTAAAAGCAGAATTTTCTGATCTTTCGGAATGCGAAGTGAATGATGACTCACTTCCGGGTGCACGTTCATCCCAAACTAACAGCGTTATAGAGGAAAATAGATCTCCCTTTTCCCCCACCATTGACGCAAAAGAATCTTCGAATAAGCAAAATACACACATTTCCGTTGGTGAATCACATCAAAATTCATTGCCTTCAGTTGAAACTGCGAATCTCTCTTTCCAGTTGTTTAGTCTGAAAGACGTTGTTGATTTAATAAAACCTTTCTCGTCTCGTGATAATTACAGTGTTGAGAATTTTATATCTGACGTTGAAGAACTTTTTTGTTTATATCAGATAAACAATCCAATTCACCAAATTACTTTTGTTAGAAAATGTTTAACTGGTCCCGCTCAAACTTTAATTAGGTCTATTCGTGGAATTACAAATTGGGAACAATTGAAGCACCATTTATTAGACGAATTTTCGGACAAAATTAACGGTATTCAGTTACATAAATTAATGGAATCTCGACGTATGAAACCGTTTGAAACCCTACAAGAATATTTCTTAGCTATGAGAGATTTGGCACACAAAGGTTCTCTCGATGACTCCTCTCTGTTTGAGTATGTCATAAACGGAATTCCTGATTCAACAAACAATAAAGGTATTCTTTACGGTTGTAAATCCGTCCCTGAATTTAAGGAAAAGTTGAAAATTTATGAACAAATCTTTAACAGATCACAAAATTTCAGACAAAATAATCAGAAAAAAATTGATGCTTCCTACCTCAATGTGAAAGTCGATAATACACGTAGCCCAAATACACAGCCAGTATGTTTTTCCTGTGGCTTGAGAGGTCACAAAAGCAACCAATGTTTGAATAAGTCACATGGTAAACAATGCTACGGATGTAAAAGTTTTGGTCATGTTCATGCTAATTGCCCTAAAAGTTATCGAAATTCTAAACCAAAACCTGATTCTCAAAAACCTATTTCTGATAAAACTGTAAATGCACTTTCTCCTGAAACTTCATCGAAAAATCCCATGCATGTTGACATTCAACTTGCAGGAATTCAATTGACAGCACTCTGTGACACTGGGTCACAGGCAACCCTCATCAATGAGAAAACCTATCGAAGAATTGGTTCGCCACCATTGCAGCCCACCAACATTCCCTTTTCAGGAATTGGCAAAAACCAAGTTCACAGCATCGGATTCTTTCAGGATTCCATCGAAATTCAAACCATTACTTTACCTGCTAAAATACATGTTCTAGAGGATGACTTGATTCCTTTTGATGTGATTATCGGAATCGACTTTTTGCAGCAAACCCAATTTACATTTGATGAAGACGGTATTCGTTTTACTCTTGATAATAACATCTTCGTTAATATTGCTAATATTCCTGATGACGAAGCTTTCCCATTTGATCTTTCACACATTTTGAATTCTGAAATTCGTGAGGAAGTTCAAAATATCGTTACTTCCTACAAACCCCATAAAGTTCAAGACACTGAAATTAAAAGGACTATTTTATTACAAGATGAAATCCCCGTAACTCAACGTTCTCGACGACTCCCTTTTGCGGAACAGAAAATTGTAGAAAAACAAATTCAAGATCAGGGCCAAATATGCATGTCTGAAAAACCTCTAACATCTACTCAAGATAAGATTTCTAGGGTAGAGAAAATGGATAATCCAATTGATTTTGAACGTGATGATGATGATGATGATGCCAATGATTTAGATTTGTTTCATGATAATGATGATGGAAAATATTTAGATGATGCTGATGCCAGTGATTTAGATTTGCTTCATGATAACGATGATGATAATGCTTTTGATATTGGAACTATCAAAGCAACTCTTGAACCAAAAATATTTGATGCCGATGATGATGCCCTTGAGAATGAATCCGTCAAAAGTGAAAAGGTTGAACCAAAATTTCAAGTTATTGAAGCTCCCAAACCCCTTGAACAAATAGCAGCTTTCCAACAACTGAAAGGCATTCTTTCACAAAACCCAGTTCTTCATGTTTTTCAACAGGGATACCCATTAGAACTCCACACTGATGCCAGCTCCTTAGGTTTTGGCGCTGTGCTCTTGCAACAATCCGATGATGGACAGTTTCATCCTATTCATTATTTTAGCCGTAAAACTACAGTTCAACAAGAAAAATATCATAGTTATGAACTGGAAGTTCTTGCCGTTATTGAAGCGCTAAAAAAATTTCGAAACTACTTGTTGGGAACAAAATTTAAAATTATCACCGATTGTGATGCTTTCCAAAAAACGATGCACAAAAAAGGACCTACCAGCTAAAATTGCTCGATGGGCATTGATGTTAGAAGACTTTGATTATGAAGTTTGTCATCGACCCGGTAGACAGATGAAACATGTTGATGCTTTAAGTCGTAACCCCATTCTTGTAATTACTTCAAATGATATCACTCAAAAGGTGAAAATGCCCAAGACCAGGATGAATTTATATCTCAAATTAAATCTATGCTTGAATCTACACCTTCTGATGAATTTTTTGTTAAAAACGGAATTCTTTATAAACTTCATCAGGATGCCGAACTTTTAGTAGTACCACAAATGATGCAGAAAGAAATAGTGCTAAACGCCCATTCACAAGGTCATTTTGCTTCACAAAAAACCGAATTAATTGTTTCTCGTGAATTTTTCATTCCTCAACTTAAGAAATTAGTTCAAGAAATTATTTCGAACTGTATTCCTTGCATTTTGTCCTCGCGAAAATCTGGAAAACAAGAAGGATACCTTCACCCCATTCCAAAAGGTGATGCACCCCTTGAATGTTACCATTGCGACTTTTTAGGACCTTTACCATCGACAAAAAAATGTTATAAGTATCTTTTTACAGTAGTTGATGCCTTTTCCAAATTTGTATGGATCTATCCCGTGAAGTCCACCTCTACGAAAGATGCCTTAGACAAATTATCCTTGCAACAAACTACATTTGGCAACCCTTCAAAAATCATTACTGACAAAGGTAGCGCATTCACATCTTCAGAATTTCAAAGTTACTGCCAGGAACAGTCAATTGAACACATTTCAATAGCAACAGGTGTGCCACGTGGCAACGGTCAGGTTGAGCGTGTTCATGGCACAATTATTCCCGTTTTAACTAAGTTAGCTCTAGATGAACCTGACAAATGGTTTAAATATGTCCCAAGATTGCAACGTATCTTAAATAGTACCACCACACGCAGTACAAAATTCACACCCTTTCAACTTTTAATTGGTGTTAAAATGAAACAACAAGAGGATCTACAGATTAAAAATCTTCTTGACGAGGAACACCACCAAAGAATTCTTGATGACAAAGAAGCGTTACGTATCGAAGCTAAACGAAATATCCTCCGTTTACAGGAAGAAAACATACGACAATATAACAAACGGCGTAAACCGGCTTGTAAATACAAGATCGGTGACAAAGTGGCAATACAACGAACTCAATTTGGAACCGAATTAAAGCTCCGACCAAAGTTCTTCGGACCATATGAGATCACGAACATCAACCCCAACGATCGTTACGAAGTTCGAAAGTTAGGACATCACGATGGTCCAACCATAACATCAACTGCAGCGGACAAAATGAAACAGTGGTGCAGAAACTGAACACCAATACCACTGTGTTGAACACTGCTTGATTTTTTGAAATATTTTTCCTTTTTCTGCTCTTTTTTTTTTATCTTTTCAGAATTATTGTTGACAACCCAGCCGCGGACGTCTGGAAAGTCAGAACGGCCGTGTGAGAGTGAGTTTGGCAACACAACTGAACTATTACTACAACTTCCACTCCTCACTACTTCGGCGCGAAGGACTTTAAGCGGATGTGTTGTTCTGCAAGCTCCCGATGTTTAGCTCTTTTGATGCTTCTGTGTTTATTTTTTAATTTCATACTAAGTGTTAGTCCTGTCTTGTAAACATCGTCTAGTTTAATTAAATGTTCAAAATAATTAAGTCTAATGATTCACTTCTAAAGGAAGGAGTACTAACTCCTTCCTACATATATATATATATATATATATATATATGATACAGAGAGTATTTATACAAACACGCTATTACAGTTTTTATTGTTTCACTCAAACAAACTGGTTTCGTCTCGATGTCAATATCCATCCAGTCTCTACCGAATAAGAATATGCATGATATGAGACTATTGATGACATTGTTGGAATGTACCCGGTAATCCCACCAATTCGGAAAGCAGTGGTTCTTAGTTTCGGGACTCGAACTGGGTAACTGCTTTTAAGAGCGTGTGGAACTTAGAATCACCCTACGAAAATAGACAATTTGAAATGAGAGCCAACGACTTTTCAGATTCTTAGTGCCATCATGGAACCGCGTTCTCATCCATTACGCGGTGGTGCAATGGTTGAGAACGCCTGCCTACAGAACAAGAGTTCTCGTGCTCGGTTCAGAAACAAATTGTTATTTTTTTTTTAAAGTGAGGGGAAAAATCGTGAGATATTGATTCGAATAGGAGATTAAACTACAACTGGTTAAGTCCATTCAGTAGAAACAAAGTTTTAGATATAAAATTAGAGTTAAATTCAACGTTATACAGACGCCAATCCGTCTATTTAACGTCGAGGCACCAAAAGTCTGTGCCTCGTTAAGTTCTACTAACTCTATCTTTGTTGTTTTGTTACGCTGTAGAAATTTTGTCGAAAATTGTGGTTGCTCTCAGCCAAGCTGTTTGCATAGATAGACAGTTGTTTCTCTGGTTATTCTGCAATAATAAAGGTTAACTTCAGTTGAATAATCACTAGACCTCAGATTTGCCCATCTGCTAAAAGGCTGAGACAAGACGGAATAAAATCTTTTACGTGTTCACTTATGTATCATCTTCAAAAAATGATAGAACAAAATTCTCTGTGCTTCTGAAACGGTGTTATAAAGAATTATGTCACATATGTAATGTTGAGGGAACAAATTATTATGAACATCTAGAAAAAAAAATTAGCTGACATGATATTCGAGGTGAACTCCCTTTTACCTTCACTTCAGTTATTCAAGTTTTGCATTCCGCATGGACTTTCATTCCTATGTTCATGGAATTTTTTTCCCTTTATCATTCAAAATTTGCACACGTAATTTTTTTCTTTATAAACAGAGGTACTTGTCGTGAGACATTCGCACAATATACCGAGGAAATTATTGACTACTCATTATGTGGAAGAGCACCATGCAAGTGAGTCAACAACACATGTAATATTGTGAGCTAACTTTGAGTGCTGCAATACAATTTGCATTAATTCTTGAACAACTGCCAGTATCTTTCACCCATCGGCCTGTAAATTCATCTTTCGTATAACCTATATAAGATTTCCTAAAGTTTGATCTCTGTTTCTGTCTGTCTGTTTGTTTCTGTTTAAAATAGCCCGAACTTGTGAATTATTATATTATTTGTATATTTAGTTTCATATTAATCTAAACATAAACTTCATGATTTAAAAAAAAAATTTAGTGGTAACCAGATCTTCAAAAAAGTTTTTACGCCTAAGCAACTCTTAAGAGTTGTTGCACAAAATCTTGAACAAAATCAGCTAAATATATTTATTTTTCTGCATAGTAGTTTTGTCTTTAAGGATAAATCTCTCCCGATTTTGTATGTGTAAGTCTAAATACTGAAAAATTTAATATTCGAAAGCAAAAAATAGTTTAAAAAAAAGATTTAAATAACTTTCTCTTAAATATTTTAGTAGAACTGGGATTTTTTTTTCAAGTGGAAACTTTAATTTTCATAGTCAAATGCCTGTAAGCATTAAAGCCCAGTTAGGAAATTTTTGTGAATAGCTGATCTTAATATTGTCTCTCTCGAAACGCATAAAGTTTACTACCAGTAATTTCCAAAAACGGATGATTGCAGCATAATTTTAAAGACATGGTTTTGAAATAATTGCAATTTTTTTAAATCCCTTGATCAAAGTCACATATATTTTACCTTATATTTATGCCTTATATACCGTATGTTTAAATTTTCTATGCCCATGAGGATTTTTCATTTGCTGGCTTCGCTTTCCAAGCATGATGACTAGGGATACGTAATTTTCGTATTTACGAAATAGAAGCGAATAAATGAGAAATTTGCCGATAAGGACGAATAAATGCGAAAAAAAATTTTTAACTACTTTTCGGCGAAAACTCGGTGATGAACGGCTTTTAAGCGTAATTAGGTAATAATAATAATAATTATTAACATATTTGCTTAACTAAGACCATCCGTGGTTTTTAACTAAGAAATCTCACTCTTCTTCGGATTTGCTCCGAATTTCACCCGGACAGTTTATCCGTACCGGAGTCGAACCTAAAAATCTAAATGTAAAAATCAACCATCAAGTTTTGAGGAACAATTTAGTAGATTTAAGAACGTCTCTTGAGCGCCGTCAAGGGTATTTCAGCTACTTACAGTAGTCAACCAAGATACTCCTGTTGATGTTATACAGATTTTAATTTCAACGAAATGCTGCTACCTTGCAAAGACAGCTATACAAAGCCTCTAGAGTACCATTAACAGAGTAGATGCTGAGATATTTTAGTATTTGCAAGATGGTAATTAATGACAGAAAGTAAAGACTTAAGGAACATAGTGTGGAGACTACTACAATGTTAACTTTTAACTAAGAATTTTGATGCTTATTTATCCAAGTTAAATTGTAATTTTTTTAATAAATGAGAAATTTTTAAATGTATATATTTTGCGAACAAGTGCAAAATTTATATATTGTACTTTTTTGCGGAATTTCGATATTTTTTATGCGAAATTTACGTTTCGCTAATGATGACTGATAAGAACAACCTATCAGTATTTTGCATTTACAGAAATTTGGAGTGAATAATTTATGCATTTAAGGTACTTTGATCTTAGCAAATCAGGATAGCTTTTTAAATTTAGAAGTGGGAAAATTTTTAGAACAACAGATATATTTTTAATATTTTTTAACGCTCTTATTCCAATTACAGTATATTTCAGAGACCCTTGCCCCTTTTAACGTATATAAATAATATGATATTTCTTTGTCACCGCATAGATATTAAAAATTATCGCCAACCCCCTAATCGGCGTCCTCTATTTTCCATTGATTAGCTCGATTAAAAAAGAGAGAACTATTTTCGTCCGAGCCTGAAGCAATTTTGTGATACAAGGACGACTCTATTGATCTACGGGACTGCGTTAGAAACAGGGGAAACTCCAATTGAGGCCATGCCAGGACAGTATGCGGACTTTTCTTCTGTTAAATTCTGGCGTGCACACATGCCTCATGCATGCGCTCGTCACGTAACAAAAATCTCTTTCCGAAGATGAGTGCCTGAATTTAAGTCATTTTGCGGTGGCTTAACAAAGAGTATTGGGAAATGCCACCGAGCATGACTAATGAAACTTTTAGTGCAAACAACAGGGAACACGCACAAAAAAAAAAAGAACTAGACGGTTGAAGCAGTAGAAAGAGCTTTCAATATTACATCACATTGTCTACCTGAAATTCATTCATGAGAAATAGAAAGTGATACGAAGAATCTGAAATAAGTAGCAGTGTAAAGTGAGTTGACGTGAAAGTTCGGAGTGAAATGCGCTAGTGTGCGTGTTGTTCAAGGATTTTCAATTTCAAGGATTTTCAGTTTCCTTACGTCAACAAGATGACATTTCCTTCGTCGGAGGTAAGCGTTCAGCTTTAATTTTAATAATTCGAACGATTTAAAGTATTTAAAAATCCAATACCTGTCATATATCACTTGTATCATCAGGAGCATGTTTGATGAACAAGTGATAAATTTAGTGCCGTGAAACTAAACGAGGTAATAGAAAGAGGTAAGATAAAAAATATATAATAGAGAAAAATATATAGTAGCAGCAAAATAATAGAAACATTTCTAGGAATTTTTCCAAATTGTTCCAAGTTTCTAAAATTAATTTAAAACTAAATAAATAATTTCTTTGATAAATAAATTAAATCCATAACTTTATTTGCATAAAGGACACTTTAGACGTAATTTTTTTCTGGAATTGAAATTTTATAAAATAGTCTGTTCTTAAAGTATTTAAAAATCCAATACTTGTCATACATCACTTGTATCATCAGGAGCATGTGTGATGAACAAGTGATAAATTTAGTGCAGTGAAACTAAACGTGGTAATAGAAAGAGGTAAGATAAAAAATATATAGTAGAGAAAAATATATAGTAGCAGCAAAATAATCGAAACATTTCTAGGAATTTTTCCAAATTGCTCCAATTTTCTAAAATTAATTTAAAACTAAATAAATAATTTATTTGATAAATAAATTAAATCCATAACTTTATTTATATAAAGGACACTTTAGAAATTAGTTTTTTCTGGAATCGAAATTTTATGAAATAGTCCGTTCTTAAAATATTTATTACATGCATCATGAGTATTCTGAATAATTGTGATTGGTTATTCTGTCTTTCTCATAGCTAAAATTTGTCATGTTTCAGTGCTTACTTCAATGATTCGCTAGCTCTAAACCTAATTTTTTTTATTAATACATGCGTGTTGTATGCGTGTATATATGCGTGTGCAATTGTATGCGTGTATATATGTATGTCTGTGTGTGGGGGGGGTGAAGGTGTGTTTACATAAATAAATCCACACACATTTATGTGTGTTTGTATATACTTATGAATGGAAATAGGAGTTCCAGAAACCTTTTAAATCACATGAAAGTATGAAGTTATTATGAATGAATTTATTTTCCCTGCATTTCTCTATTACGTTTGAATTAATATTGTCCAATCATTTAACAAAACCTAATCTAAAAGAAAAGGGTGATCTGAGGGAGAGGGAAAACTTCTCCTTTAGATCAAGTTTTGAATATCTTATTCGTTTTTCTCTGCAATACTTTGTAATTTTAAAGAAGAAATATGTAAGGAGCTTTATATGTAATTGTCATTAAAACCAAATAATGAAGAAAAAATGTTAAAAAATTAAGTCTTAATTTAAAAACTCTTCCCGAAACTCTTACAAGTCCACATAATTTTCATATAGAGATGCGTATATGTGTATAAAATATTGCTTATATTGAAGAGCGTAAAATACAATGCATGAGATATATAACATATTAACTTGAACCTGTAAAGATTATTTGCCGTTACAAACTAACCTACACATTTATATGCGGAGCCATCCTCTCAATTTACAAAGAGCTCATGACAATTTTTCATCTTCCTAGCCTCTCAATAATTTGTTCCTTTTATCTTTTTCTGTTTATATAGAGCTACTGGAAAAGTACCAGTGTGAAATTTATTATGATCAAAAAGCTAAAATGTTATGTAGCTTTACTTTATTTCCATCAGATTTGCGCAGGGGTAAATCTGCATTTCAGCATTTTAATTGGTATAAAAATGTTTTAATTCTATTTAGAGAGGTATGGTTTTTGCGAAATTACTATCCATGCTTAGAAACCTTCGCTGAACGAGTCACGTCTTAGACTGCCATCTATTACGATCGTTTTTTCCCTGAAGTACTGGATAACGATTTTTAAAACCTTATAGATTATCCTCTATCAATTTATCAAGCAAACCAAATTTATTTTCTTTAAACTACAACAAAAGAATTCGAAACCCACCATCCTTTTACTGCATTCATGCCGGTAAAAATAACAATTCAATAATTTCGTGTATTTCTATTACGTACGCAAAGTCTCTTTGCATATACGGGGAAATTTCTCCAGCCCTCCACCCCTCTAAACTGTCATATTTTGTTCAGAACCAATTAAATACACTCCATAGAGCCAATGTTAATTACATCTTATTCAACAGCCACCTCTCCAAACGGCCCCTTTTTTTTGTAACCATGACTGGCCACCTTAGAGAAGTTTCATTGTATTTACATTTATGGTGAATAAAGGGATACTAGATCTTTTATTCATTGCTTAGAATACTGTAGGTTAGTGTTTTTCAATTTGTCCCCTGGGGAGATTTTTAAATCCAAAATATTAAACAAAAAATTAAAGAAACTGTTGATACAAAAAAAAGAGACGAAAATGGGAACAAAAACTTTGAAACAGAAGCTTTAATCAAACATTTTATAGCGAAAGGAAATTTTGTTATTAATTAATTTAATGCTAATATTGCCTATTTTTCACTTGGTTTTTTCAACTTTGATTTCGTAATTGAAACTAATACTAGTGTATCGACTGTGAGATTAACACTAGAACCACTAAGCCAGTTAAAAATGACTGTTTTTAATATTGGTGAAAATATATTTCTCACAATTAAGAAATACTCTTGGCGTATCTTAACTGTTGGTATTTCTTCTATTTAAATGAGCTTGTTCCTGAATCTAGTTTTAACAGAAAATACGGAAGAGTATTTCGTCTTACATAAATCTGTGGCATTATGGCAGATATTGATTCACTTTTTCCTGTTTTCGGCATTTTAGAAAAGTAACTTTTGTTTTGAAATATAAAATCCCTCAATTAAGTTTTTCAATCCAAATACTCTTTAGTTAATACTCATATTCAACCTCAAGCATATGGCTGGTCTTCAATGAAAATATTTAATTAGGGACCAAGTATTACCTCTTTTACACATAACAGCATTTGTTAATACCAATAACTTAGTATTAAATCATAATTCCACTATTAGCTTTTGCCACATTAAAGAACCAATTTTAAGTGTGACATATCAACTTAATACATAAAATTGATTTTTCCGGACATATCAACACCTGCCATAACGCCACAGAAATAAGTCGTTGAAAAGGAAATAAATGTTTTCATATCATCTCCAGAAATTAATCATTCTTCTAAATCCAAAATTTCACCTCACAAAGACTTATTAAACTATGAATAAAATAAAAGCGTCTTGGAACCGTCTCTAAAAACTAAGCAAAAGAACTTAAAAACACAATAATCGACAACCAATATATGTGATGCATTATGGAGCGTTTAATTTCTACTGGTGGGAAATTTCATTTTGATTGAAAGGAAGTGTTCGAAAGCAAAATCTTCTTTAACCCTTTCAGGGGCCCGGCTTGCACGGTGCAGATTTTTTCTCTCGATTGTTTTTAACCTAAAAAATCTTGAAAAAATTCCCAATTTAAGGTTGTAAAATGTTTTTGCTTCTTTAAATTGATAATAGATGGCAGCATTAGCCATTTTTCTGATCATTTGACCGGAATACATTGAATGCAAGGGAAAAAAGACGAGATTTACCGTATGCACTGTGCAAACGGCGCCCCTCAAAGTGTTTTAAAAAGAGGATTGCGAGGCCAAAAACATGTCGAAAAACGTCGAAGTAGATATTGGCATATTTCCAGCTCACATCCAAGCACCTGTGTAGATAAGTTTCCGTTTTTACAGAGCCTGTCGAAAAGTTTGCTTTGGATCTACGTCGCAGGAGTGACATTATGTGAAGCGATTATTCTGACATCGGAAGGAAATGCCCCGATGGCTGACACGAGTCTGGGGAAAATCGTTGGTTCCACCGTTGATGTGAAGGGATTCGACGTTCACCAGTTCCTGGGCATTCCTTATGCAAAACCCCCGACAGGTAAAGAATGGAAACTTTTTTTTCTCAACTTTTGCTTTAAAATAAAAGGAAAGTAAATTGCAGGTAGCTGATAAAAAGATTTTAAGTGTTTAAGAGCTTTAAAGTTTCAGCATTTTACATGTTAGCGCCTGTTGAACTATCAGTCAAAGATTAAACGATAAGTAATCAAATAACGAGAAAAATTATCTTATCTACTTCTCAAATAATCTAATACAGATCTTTAAATTGTTGAATACATGGAATATACTGTCACTGAAGGTTCGTTGAGATTAAGCAAATTACATCATCTTTTATACCTAAGAAGGTCATCTTTTCTTTCTTTATTTTCCTCGCGAGTTATAATTTTGGCAGCGCGCCAAACCTAGTCTGTATTGCTTGGACAATCAGTAAACATTTAAACAGAAAAGTACCAAAATGCGTCAAAATTTTGACATATATATATATAGATAGATAGATAGATAGATACAGATATATAAATAACTCATAAACACATACCTATATATATATATATATATATATATACATACAAAAGAAGTAAGCAACTATAAGAAATCCTACGTTAATAAACCGCGGAAGTTTCGTTAGAAGAGACTACCTGAAATTTTTTTTTCAAAAGGTGGGATGAACGTTCAAGTCAATTAGAATTACTTTAACTAATATATATATATATATATATTATATATATATATGTGGTTATAATTAAAATTCCCCTATATACGGCATCCTACAGCGCAAACGGGTGAACCGAATGCAACGAAATTTTGTATGTGGGCTATACACGAGATGCGCTCACGGAATTTCGAAAAAAAAATTTAGTTCCTAAATGTCCACCAGAGGGCGCCTTTTCGGGAAAACATGAAATTTAACACAATAAACGACCAAAACGGAATACAGAAACAATATTAACATTTATTGACTAATTTCTGATCACCTTGTCATCGAACCACATTAAGTAAAGGTAAGGGAGAAACAAAAACAGTTCAGTTTGCAGAAACAAGAACAGATTAGGACGAAATTGCACAAGAGGAGCAGTCGTTAATCGTGTCCAAGGCGATGTAGGGAAAGCTGCACCACGTGACCACCTTCATTCACCTGCAAAATTTCAAGTCGATGGACAGTGTGTTCAACAGCAGATCGTAACTGATCAGTTGTGAGGCTTCGCACATGAAGCGTTATGGAGTTCTTTAAGTCATTCAACGTCGCAACAACTCCACGATACACCAGACTTTTTGTGACAACGTGTTTTGCAACGTGTTTTGTGACAACGTGTTTTGCATAAAGCTTCCTCTTCTTCCCAAGCATGGAAATCTCGACATTTTTCTCCTACAACTGACAGCTTTTCCCGGCTTTACATTTTATTACTCTTAATTCTTGTTCTGGATTGTTAATATTGTTTCTATATTCCGTTTTGGTCGTTTATTGTGTTAAATTTCCTGTTTTCCCGAAAGGCGCCCTCTAGTGGACATTTTGGAACTAATTTTTTTTTTTTTCGAAATTCCGTGGGCGCATCTCGTGTATAGCCCATGTACAAAATTTCGTTGTATTCCGTTCACCCGTTTGCGCTGTAGGATGCCGTTTATAGGGGAAGTTTAATTATAGCCACCCGGTATATATATATATATATATATATATATATATATATATATATATATATATATACGTACATATATATAGATGCATATACAGGGCGTCCATAATTAAAGTCCCACTTTCAAAAGGCTGCAAAAAACGAACCACTGATCAGAATGACTTCAAATTTGAACTGAATATACTGGAAGAAGGGGGAAACGATTTGGGATAATAAAAAAAAGTTCCAAAATGTTACAGTCGTTTCCCCCTTCTCCCAGTATATTCAGTTCAAATTTGAAGTCATTCTGACCAGTGGTTCTTTTTTTGCAGCCTTTTGAAAGTGGGACTTTATTTATGGACACCCTGTATATATATATATATATATATATAACATTAACACATACATATATACATACAAAAGAGGTAAGCAACGATAAGTAATCCTACGTTAATAAACCACGGTAGTTTCGTAAGAAGAGACTACCTGAAAAAAAAGTTTCTAATATAGCAGGCACATTTCTCTGAAGTTTGGTACCCCTCTTCACATTTTTCCATGAAGACCCGTGAAGTTTTTCCGGCTACTTTACTATGGAAGCACCATATAGGTGAACACTGCCCCCTATGAGGGGGAACGGCATGGAAAAGACCAAGCCTTATTCGGGATTTGAACCCAAACCCACTGCTTGGCAGGTCAGAACGCTAACCACTATACTATGTGGGCGTCTCATCTAAAATGTAGCTTGATTTATATTATAGAACATGACAGAATAGACATATCTCCATTACATTTCAAAAGTAAACACAAAATATTTCTCTTCGCGGACACGATTTCGACAAACTGTAAATTTTACTTTTCAAAAATATCCATATTTTACTGTGAAAAGAATCCAAAGTTAAAAAAATATACCTTTTTTATTGATTCATTTCCTCTTATCCGCGGAAAGGCAAATAATTTTTCTCGATAACTTGGCGTGAATGTTACAACGATTGCTCATATCTAAACCATGGAAAAAACATATATTCTGGACTGTTCACAATACCATTTACATATTTTCCAATATTAGGAATTGGATTCCAGTTTGTTTGAAACGAAATAAGATTGTTTTCTCATAATTTTAGATGGGTATTAGAACCGATGGTCATATTCGGATAGTACTGGAATCAAATACAAATGTGCATATCATATCTACTTCTTATCAGTGTGGTTTTACCACCCAGCTGTAAGTAAATTTTTAAGGGTTTAGTTTCTCAAAATTTCACTCTACATCTCAATTTTCTTCCCCTAAAAAGAATAAAACTGTTTGCAGACATACAGTCCTGCGGCAATTATCTGCCTGTAGGCACAAATATTGCTGAAAGAAGCTTAAGGGATTTAGAATTCCGTTTATCCATGTTCCCTTATTCTTTTTTTAGCATTTATATATTTTTTAAAATATTAGGTAATACTATGAGTAAAAAAACGGCTCCAATTTAATGTAAATATTTTTGGTCTAATGCGGAGGCACTTTGTCGTAATACATTCGCCTTCTGTTATTCACCGCGATTTACTGACTACTTTATTACGGGAGCACCATATAGGTGAGCCAGCATTGCTCCCTATGAGAGGGACGACTCGGAAACGACCAAGCCATATTTGGGATTTAAACACAAGCCTACTGCGCGTCAGCTCTGTACGCTAACCACTACACCATGTGGTTGGTAATTGTATGTAAATATACATATGTATATAGTCAGTTGATGTTTAATAATGAGGTTTAATAAAATGGGGAATAATCATCTCCCAAATTATTTATAGCAATTTTAAAGAATCATAAAATGTTAAAATATTATTTGAGAAAATAAAATTCCTAAACATTTCTTACTTTCACGCGAGAGTTTAATTTGTCTTCGGTCTGTGAAAAATCTCTGTTTTGTCTTTAGGTGAACGTCGCTTTAGAAAACCGGAGCCAGTTGAAGCTTGGTCTGAGCCCATCCTAGCAACAAGCGAGCCGCCAGCATGTATCCAATACACTCAGAATCCATTCCCATGGTATGATGGAGAGCGAGGTAAAAGCGAAAACTGCCTCTTCCTGAATATCTGGACACCATTGCATGCAGGACACGGCAAAACGAAGGCCGTTTTGTACTGGATATATGGAGGAGGATTCTTCGTTGGGTCTACTAGACAGAAATTCCACTCTGGAGAAACTTTGTCTGCTTTGGGAGATATTATTGTGGTGACTGTAAACTATCGGCTAGGATCTTTGGGATTTTTATATTCTGGATCAAGCGATGCTCCTGGTAACGTTGGTAAGTGGATAATATAGGCCAGCTCAATGCATGGGGAAAATATAGAGTATTTGCAGTGTCTGTTACGAGCTAGCTCAAGTCATTTCCTTGCGTTTCTTTTGTTGAAATTAAAGTTTTAAAAAAGATTTAATAGAAATTGCAATGAGGCGAAACGTTTACTCGTCGAGTCGCTAACTAGTAACAGCTTTACAAGAAAGTACAAGAAAGCTTTATATCAGGGACATTCTTGGTTTTTCTGTCTTTTTTTAATTTTTTTTATATGTGTTAAGTTTACTCTGATAAGAATCATTAAGTTAGTTGTTTCATTAAATAGCCAATAGGGTTTTAAAACAAAATGCTGTAAACTGGTGAACTACGTACTTCAAAGATGAACTTTTCGAAATTGCACTAATTGTGCTTCAGCACCGGCATTACCTGTTCACCTATTGAACAACGTGGGGCTGCTGCAGGAGAACCTATTTACTGCGCCTCTTCTCGTGTATGACTTTTTGAGAGTCCACGACCTCATGGACTTGGTCTAGCCTTCGGCCAGACCTTGAGGAATAAGCCACAACAACAACAATAACAACGACAAGATGATCTTGTAGAGAAAAATTTCTAAAAATTTTCTTGTAGCTACCATACTGGGGAATATATATTACTCTAGGCTTACTTTATCTTACTAAATCATTTTGAATTTTATAAAATATATTTCCCTCCTTTGGAACCATCTGACTTCCTATGGTATAAAAAATATCAGCAATTGTTTAAAAAAATCAGTCTAATAATATATAGTCTCGTATTTTTATATCATATTAGACCATATCTTGCTGGCCCGTCGTTATAACATGAATCGGATAGAAAGTAACACCATTTATAAAGCCCTTTTAAAAAAGGTAATATCGATAATTTATCCACTTTATAGTGTGTCTCGAATAATAAGGCGAAAATATTTAAGTTCATTTGGACAAAGTTATAACCACAGTTATCTAATATAACTTTTGAGAGAGTCCAGTAATATTTTCGGCTAATAATTAAAAACCAGAGAATTCAAAGTTCATTCAAATGTAGAAATATCATAGAAGTTATAACAGCAAAAAGAGATGTCTGGAATAAAAGCTAAAAAAAAAACTAAAAACTAAATTTCAGACATTTATGCTTTTCAATCGTTCTACGTCAGTGCCTAACAGGATTCCCCTCTATTATTCAATTACAGAATTTAGAGAATACTGGAGTAGGAAATACTGGAGCCAGGAATAATACTGGAGAATACTGGAGCCAGGAATAATATACAAGTAGTATATTATTCCTGGCAGGTTAGTCTGGAGTCACTTTGTGTTAGGCAAACCTTCGCGTAACAAAATCACAGAAAATCAAATTTGATATCAGAATCCTCTATTTTTTTTTTCAAAGTCAAATGGTTTAAAAGACTGAATTTATCTCATTCCACGCAGTTTAAAGGATTATTTTTTAACTAGCCGCCGCGCAACCAGCATGGTCGCTTTTAGTTTTATATTTTCTTTTGCAAAACAACTCAACTGGACGTAACATATGTAAGGGATGTTACCATTACCTGTCATCATAAATATGCGTTGTTCAGGAATATTCTCCATAAGGCTGATTCTAAAACATCGAGATTAAAAAATAAGAATTTCCATTACTTCAGAACAGAGTTAAAGATAAGACTGAGAAACCCAACACCATTTTTTTTTTAAATTAACCCCTCTCTGTATGTACTATTTTTCAAAATTTAAATATCTACACTTTATCATTACATCAAATAAGAAATTGTTGGAGAAAAAAATTTTCAGCAAATTTTTAAAAGAGGAGTAAAAATTAAGCAAGTACTAAAATATAATGTGGATTACATCACTCTATGTATGTACTATTATTCACAGTCCAGATATCTCCACTTAATTATATCAAATAATAAATTGTTGAGAAAATTTCTTATAAAATGGAGTAATAATTACAAGATAAAAAGACTTTTTATATACCATGTTTTTAAATTATTTAATTATGGATTTCAAAATTATAAATTATAATCTACAGGTTCTTGCACAGATTTTAATTTTTCTCGTACTCCTTCATCCAGGCTTATGGGATATTCTCACTGGACTGCAGTGGGTCAATGACCACATCGAAGCTTTTGGAGGAGATGCGTCTCGCATAACAGTCGCTGGGGAAAGTGCCGGCTCTATTGCTGTGGGATTGTTGGCAGTGTCCCCGCTTTCTCGTGGACTGTTCACCAAGCAAATAATGCAGAGCGGATCTCCTGCGTACACTCTTGCGGACAACAACACCCAAAGCATAGTGCGCAGTCAAAGAATAGCTGAGCTCGTGAACTGCAGCAACAGTACGTTTACTATTGAGGATAATTCTACAGAAGTTGTCGATTGTCTTCGAGGTAAAGTCATTAATGAAACTTAATCCATTGTCTTCGAGGTGAACTTTCGATCTGCTTTGATTTCAAAATCTGGTTTATAAATGCAAATATCTGTGACATACGGATGTTTGAAACGGATGTTTGATTACGGATGTTTGAAAAGAAATCATAACACTTTGTAGGGGCTTTTAAGTTGTAATCATAGTATACATCTTGTTATGAAAATAACTAATAGAACGAACGGAAATATTTAGTAGTAGAGAAAAAATAATATAGAGACGAAGGTTCGGGGAATATTATGCAGGAAACCTTTCGGGCTAAGTTAAACTTTTATAAATAATTAAATTACTTAACTCAACTAATTTTCCCTGGGAATTTTTACTCTTGGAGGCAAACTTTTAGTTACCTTTCAGATCTGAAAGCATCAAGATCTCAGTAAATTCAGTTCTGGACAGTGTTGTAGGGAAAAATCGTATTTAAACTTTAGCACCAGTAATCTTGAAATTTCTTTGAAAATTTTGCACAATTTTAGACTTATGAAATTGAAGAGTCTGAATCTTAAAAAAAAAGAAGAAGAAGAAGAGCAGTTTTGATTCCTCTGGACATAAAACAGCGGAAAGTTAACATTGCGAAAATTATTTAAAATTCTACAACATAACATCTAATTCTCCATAAATGACTTCCTCAAATAGCCAAGAGTTTATAGGTGTAAGGATGCTAGAGTTGCTATCCGAAGACGCGAGATTTGATTCCTACTCTCAACAACCGGTCGTTACAATTTTAAGAAGAATATTCCAGATTCATATAACTAACTTATGCATTGAATCATGACTCATGCATTGATGTAATGTTTAACATCGAAATGGATGCAGTATTTAACTTTAATGCAATATTTCAGAAGTCTGTTTGTTTTGTTTTTATAAATAATAGTCCTAATCGTATACTGATTAAGAAAGGAATGAAAAATAGCTATTAATTAAGATTATCATCTGAAACTCTTTAAAATAGTGTTTTCACGCTTTACATTTTCTTTAACACTTGGGAATTAATCGCAATCAGTTAGCAAAAAAATTATATTATTGACTAAAACTGAAAATCAATTATATTATAGGTGTTGACGCTATGGAACTTCTTCAGGCTGAGTCTAGTTTGATACCTCATTCTTCTAGAAGCTTTTTACCTCAGTATGGAGATGAAATTCTGCCAGAAAATCCTCGAGAAGCAATTATAGCTGAAAACTTTCAAAGCAGAAGTCTACTCATAGGCAATAGTAAAGACGAAGGGGCATTTCAGGTAATACAATCAAGAAATATGATGGTAAACTTATTGAGGACCACATGGTTTGTTCTCTTTTTTTCTCACGTTTCTTTCATTCATGTACTGATCTTTTATTATTAGAGTACATAGCACTGATTCAATTCCACAGAAGTCAAGAGTCATTATTATTATTTTTACCTTTTTGCTTCGAATTTTTCAACGGAAAAAAGTTCAAGCGTCCTTGTCGAGAGGAAATTTATTTCCCATTAAAAAAATTTTATAATGTTGGAAATCGGGTTTTCTTCTTTCTCTCTGCCGACTTGTTTAAGACAAGTTTAGAGAACTATAAAATTCTCCACAGATACCAAATAATATCCAAACATGTTCCTAAACGTTAAACGCTTTTGCTGCCAAAGCCAGCAAAATTTCTGGGATTCTTATTAATGAAAGAAAATTTATTATCACACAAAGTATCAGACATGTCGAGAAATATCAAAAGGATACATTCTAGAACAGGGGTTCTTAAACTTATGTAGTTCGAGGACCCCCTCTTGAACATTTTTTTGCAGACCCCATCCCAACCCAAAGCATTTTACGTCGTTCTTGAGACTTAATTTATGGCTCAATAATCTCATAGGCACTACGTTGAAATAAATATTGGTAAAAATGTATCGCTGGTTATTTTAATGAATGATCTTGCGCATTTATAGAGATGAACATTTTTATTAGAATATAGAATGGTGCTGTCTCTTCTGTTAATAACTAGTTAAGTAACAACAAATACAAAAAGTCTCGACCATGTAGGATTTTTATTAAATGAGTTTTTTGAATAAAAGCGAAAATTTGGGGGATGTAAAGTTAATGTCAAAATTGTTTCGCGGACCCCCAGGGGTCCGCCGACCACAGTTTAAGAACCTATGTTCTAGAACAGCGGTTCTTAACCTATGGGTCGCGATCCAAAATTGGGTCGCGCTGAGTCGAACCAAAAAAGTTAGTAATACACCAAATAATAAGTAATACCAACACCTCCTAGAAGAGTTATTCCCTAATACAATGTTTCGGTTTTACCGCTCTTCGCGAATGGCCTTCTGGAAGTGACGTCCAATTCCTGTCCTGAGGCTTTCTCTTCTAGGAGGTGTTGGTAATACGCACGCCATTGCTTTGCGTGCGCGCAGACTCAGTAAGCTCTCTGTCAAAAACTCGTTTCTGCGTATTGTGTTGTGAATAACAGTGAAACGTGAAACGTGTAATAACAGTGAAACGTGAATACAAGCATTTTAGAAACAAATTTTGTCTTATTATTAATAGTGGAGTGATCAAGCTGCAGTGCGTATTGTAAAATTGTAATCACCCTAATAATGGCAAAACGTGAATACAAGGAAGCATATTTAGAATTAGGTTTTACTTGCATTTATGATCGAGGAGTGAACAAGCCGCAATGCGTGTTGTGCAGTGAAATATTAAGTAATGAATCGATGAAACCGAACAAACTTAAAAGACATTTTGATGCAAAACATAAAAATTTTTCCTTTGAGGGAAAAGATCGTACTTTTTTCGAAAGAAAAGAAGCCCATTTAAAAAGACAGCGTTTGGATGCACCAAGTAGTAGTGGTTTTATAAATTCTGCCAAACAAGCTACACTTGCTTCTTTTCATGTGGCTTGGCATATTGCAAGACAAAAGAAACCCCATAATATTGCTGAAAAACTTATAAAACCTGCTGCCATTGACATGGCACGTATCATGTGCGGAGATGAAAGTTCAAAGAAATTACAAAAGATACCATTATCAAATGATACAATTCGTTTACGAATTAATTATATGTCATTTGATATTAAGAATCAACTTATTTCTGCTATAAAAATTGCTGGTTTATTTAGTATTCAACTGGATGAAACGACAGATGTAAGTAAAGATGCTCAACTCATGGTTTACGTGCGGTATCCAGGTTTAACAGATATACAGGAGGACATTTTATTTTGCAAACCAATGTCAACAACAACTAGAGGTGAAGATATTTTTCTTATGGTCGATTCGTTTTTTAAAGAAGAAGGATTAAATTGGAATCAGTGTTTCAGTATTTGCACCGACGGTGCAGCTGCCATGACAGCATCTCAAAAGGGATTTTCGACAAGAGCAAAACAAATGAATCCACAAATTATATCGATTCATTGTTTGTTACATAGACAAAATCTTGCTTCAAAAAAATTATCACCCGAATTATGTATCGTTTTGGATGAAATTGTTGCGGTAGTCAATTTTATCAAATCAAGAGCTCTTAACTGTAGAATTTTCCGCGAACTGTGTTTCGAATTTGGTGCAGAATACGAACATTTATTATATTATTCTGAAGTTAGATGGCTGTCCCGGGGCAAAGTTGTTCAAAGAGTATTATCATTACGGACAGAAGTCGAATTATTTTTGAGAGAAAAAAAACACCCATTAGCATCTAAATTCTCCGAGTTGAAGTGGATTACTCAAGTTGTTTATTTGTCAGATATTTTATTTGAAATAAATAATCAAAATACGTCTATGCAAGGACGTAATCATACTATTATTGAATTAACTGAAAAAATTACATGTTTTAAAAATAAACTCAAATTATGGAGAAATAAGGTTGAAGTAAAGAAACTTGCTTCATTTCCGACTCTTAATTTACTTGTTGAAGACAATATTATTGATATCACAGATTTTGAAATACAGAAAATTATTATTAATCATTTAGAAAAACTAATAGCAGACTTTGATCGATATTTCCCTGCAGACGATGTTTTCAAATATAATTGGGTTCGAATGCCATTTAATTTTGATGTAAGTGATTTGCATGAGGAATTTGTTAATATTAATCAATTTCAAGAACAATTAATAGAAATACAAAGTGACCAAGCACTTCGATACAATTTCTACAAAAACACTGAATCTTTATGTGCTTTCTGGTGAAAATTAAAAACCGAAAAGCCAATAATTGTTAAAGAAGCCCTAAAAGTATTATTGTCCTTTTCAACAACATATATGTGTGAGGCTGGTTTTTCGGCTCTGTGTGTAATCAAAAACAATTACCGGAACAAGTTAAATCCTGAAATAGATATAAGGTGCTCCTTGACAAGCATTCAACCGAGGTTTGAAGATCTTTCAAAATGTATTCAAGCACAAGGTTCTCATTAAAACTGTATGACTTGCATTTAAAATTTAAAAGACTTAACATATGTATTGATATTTCTTTTTTTTTTTAGGAATAAGTTAAAATGTCAATTATTTTCAAAAAGTTATAAATATATTTTAATTTGGTCAATAAAAATTATTAAAAACACTTGATTATTAATTAAATTTTCCTTGGATCGAAAAGTACTTTTGTTTATCTTTATTATTAAAAAAATAAATAAAAAAATTTGTAAGTTAAAAAAAATCATCATCGTAGGATTGAAGATTTTTTAAAAATACTTTCTAAATAAAGCAATGAAAAAATTTTGACTTTTTTTTGGGTCGCGACATGAACATATTTCTCAAATTTGGGTCGCGGCTTAAAAAGGTTAAGAACTACTGTTCTAGAACATACAACATATAGAATGATCCCGGTAATAAGTTTCTCTCAACTTTAAATAATGCCTTAAAATTCGAATGATACCATAAATAGACCAGATGTTTTACGATTAATTGCAGTTTAAGTTCCGTATCACTATGTTTATTTTCATGAAAAATGATTGCCTTTTGAGTTCAAAGTGTTACTGCGCGCTTGTTCCTAAGTTTTTTCTCATCGGGCAGACAAATATGGACAAACATTTCTCATGACTTCTATTATATTTTTCATTGCAATGTAACTAGAATTTTTTCATATTATGAACTTCGTGAGTGAAATATAGATGATGTTTCCGCTCTCAAAAAGCGAGATGTAGTTGAGAGGATGTTGCGTTTACCACTCTCGATCTAAACGCTGGAAACTAGCCTGTAAATCTATTCCGGGAAATCCTGTTCTACATTTATACCAAGAAATCCAGTCTTAAATTTATTACAGGAAATTATCTAATAATTTATTTATTTAATTAAGGCCTCTATTGCAAGTACCGTAAAATCTCGACTATAATACGCATGCTTGATTTTGCGCGAAATTTTCGGAAAATAATTAAAATTCGACTATAATACGCGCACATAACTTTTCAATATTTTATTTAAAAATTGCACAAATATTTATTAAAATAAATAAAATTTGTAATGAAAAGAAACGTAAACGACAAATTCGATAGAAAAAAAAATTTAAATTGTTAAATCAAAACAAACAATACTGTCAAATTATCAGTCTTAATCACTTTCATTAGAATACAGCTCATCTATTGTTGTTGCGTCCATGTCATAATTATTCGTAATTACTGTTGCCGTCGTAATATATATCGCCATCATCATCCTCCCTTGACGATACGAACAGTGAGTTCCATTTGTTTAAAAGGAATACCTGCTTAGTAAACTTTTGGATGAATCACGGAGTGCAGATGTGCACGCACAGGTGTTGCGACAATGTCTTACAGCTGCTGTACATTCGTTTATTCAATATTTAAAACTATGGGGGGGGGGTTGTACGAGAGTATAATACGCATCCTCATTTTTGCGGACTAAAACGTGTAAAAAATGAGCGTATCATACTCGAGATTTTACGGTATATACCTCATCGTAACTGTATACTATTTCTATCCTATTTTATATTGTTTCTTTTCATATATATACTATTTATGTTCTTTTAGCAGTCTATTCCCTTTATTTTTTGTTAATGCAACATTATTTCTTGCTTATTTCATCTCTATTTTGAATAACTATAGTTATGTAAAGTGAAGTAACCGTAATTTTTATCAAATTAAACTGTAGATAATCATAGTAATATGTCTAGAGCTTTAAAATAAGATTTCACATTGATATGAAAAATCTGAAGAATGAAATGAAAACAAAAAGTATTTGTTTAAATTCATTTGAAATTTTCCCATCTTTTTGCGTGTGTGTGTGTGTGAAAGTAAATTTCTGGTTTAATATTTAACTCTCTAAATTATTCCATTTCTTCCAGATAACGACAAGCAATCCTGATCTCTTCGGCTTTTTCGGAGAAAAAGATCCACCCATCAACAAATCTACAGGTGAAAATCTACTTCGGAAAATGTTTTCCTTCTTTCCAGACACTGAAGACGTTGTGAAACACTACTTACCAAACAACATTCAAGAAGACGACTGTGAGACTGTCCGATTTCAAGTCTACAGTGCAGCAGGCGATTTTTCACTCCTTTGCCCCGCGGTATTTTTCGCAGAGAAATTTGCAGCGAATGGCAGTGAAGTATACTACTACTTGTGGGCCCACCGACCTAGCAACACACCCTGGGCGTCGTGGATGGGAACTCCACATTACAGTGAAGTGCAATTCCTGTTTGGCTTACCAGTGAAAGATCCTGAAAATTACGAATCTGAGGAAGTTGAACTAAGCGAGGACTACGTAAACAAGTGGTCAAACTTTATAAAATATGGGTAAGTTTTTCAAGTCTTTCATGACAAGTTCAGTTGCGAATCAAGCACTTGGAGGGCCCCGAGCGCAACGTAGTTTTGAGGCCCCCAAGAATGTAACTAATTCTGAAGCTGCTAAATTTCGGAAGTCCCAAGAGCACGCGCTTCTTGAGCTTGTGCGATGATCCACCATGGAACATGTTGGAAAATTATCAACAGATAAAAAGATAATTTGATCTCCTTTCTTACTCGAAACTTCAAAAAGGAATGTTCTATCATCATAAGTTAACATTTAGCTTTCTTGATGTCCTTCTGAGGTGTTTTCGTTTCCCAATTGGCTAATTTGAAGAATTCTCGTTGCTTAGTGGGTTCGGATGTCTTTTATTCAGTTTTAATTTTCTTTCATCCCAATTATACAGGGTTCCCACCTATATCCGTTACACCCCCCCCCCTTAACTTCTAAACGGTGACAGCTTAGACCATAAAGTTGATATCTAGGTATAATAAAAAGGCTATGCGCTACTCGATGAGACAACTTACAACGCCATCTATCGGCAAATTTTAGAATTAGCGCTTTTATCTCATAAACTGTATGAGATACGGGGAATAAGTCAATTATAAAGTTGTTCAGCATTATCGATTTAGTAAGAAAAGACACCTTGCGCACATTAATACACAAAACAGAATGTAAAAAATAAATATTTGTTTGGTCGGGATTTTCAACACTATGACGTCGTGAAACGCTAGCGAAGCTCGAAAAGACCAGAGAATTCAGTCCAGAGTGCAAATGTGTATAGTGGCTAATGGAGAGTATTTTCAGCAACATAAATAAATGATCCTGAAGATAGGGAAGTGTCTCAGTTTCTTTCTTCCACTCTTTATGACATGACAATTTTCGAAATCGTGACCAAACAAATGTTCATTTTCCACATTCTGTTTTAAGTATCAATGTGCGCAAGGTGTCTTTTCTTTCTAAATCGGTGATACTGAACAACTTTGTAATTGACATTTTTCCCGTATCTCGTACCGTTTTTGAGATAAAAACGCTAATTCCAAAATTTGCCGATAGATGGCGTTGTAAGTTGTCTCATCGAGTAGCGCATAGCCATTTTACTATACCTAGGTACCAACTTTATGGCCTAAACAGTCGCCGTTTAGAAGTTAAGAGGGTGTAACGGATATAGGTGGGAACCCTGTATATTAAATAGCATGCTTTCAGAAAGCACTGTTTTTGACCTGTTTGAGCATATATTTGAAACAAAAAGCGATCAATTGAACAAAAATTACTGTTAATTCCAAATAAAAATTCGTCGATATGTCTCAACCTTAAAAGTATGAAAGTGTCTTCTATGAAACTGTCTATTCCCTACAGGGCTCCCAGACCTGGCTTTTTAAACACAGATCTGGGTTTTTCAGTGACCATATGGATTTATGGGGGGGGTAGGGGGGTCCAAAAATATCTCAAAATCTCGGTTTTTCCCTTACAAGTTAAAAATATAGCCAAAAATAATAATAATATTTCTTTGTCATTGTAAGCATGATAAGCTATGTAAATGTAATTACGTAATTTATTTATATAACGATGTAAATTAATGAGTGTAAAATGATACATGTGGAGATCATTTCGACTGAAGCTTGATTACATCTCTCTCTTGAGAAACCATCTCAAAATTTCTATATTTGTTACGTCATACCAAAGATGGATTCAATAATCCCAGAAATAGAATTTTTTCACACATCATAATCCATTTGACTATTTTACCTCAATCTTCTGAGTGCGTAGAGAGAGTTTTTTTTATAAAAGTTAATAGAGCCACGACAAAACGCACACATTCTCTTCAAACTGAAAATGTAAACGATCGTATGATGGCAGAATAAATACTAGATAGATATCATCAAAATTGTCGTTCCTGGATACCTGAAACAGAATTGATGAAAGATGCAATTGAAGGAGCGTGTTCTACACGCTAAGAAGCACGCATTTAAGAAAGAAAGAAAAAAGAAAAAAGAAATAAATATATATTTTTTTTTAATCAGAAGTATTTTTAAAAAAATATTTGGAGTCGAATGGTGAAATGGATTCAATGTGAAGAAGTAATTTTAATTGGACTTCAAATAACCTTAGAAAAGGGTTGTGTACTACCTTATTTGTATTTTTTTATCATTTTAATAATAAAAAATATGTTCTTTAAAAAACTAGGGGGAGGTTGTAACAGTCTGGAATGTTGTTTTTGTATTTTTGAGATGCCATTTGGGTTTATTACATTTTTCTCGCTGAGAGCCCTGGTTTCATAGATATGCGGATGTCAAATTTTCTTTATTTTTGACTTGAAACATTATAGTTGACCGGTTTTATAAAATCTTTTTACATCAGAGATAACAAACAAACGTATGTTTTGGTTTTTTATTGCTACATTTAAAAAAATCATAAAGATAAAATCATTATCTCGCGCGTTAGAAGTTTCGAGGATTTCAATCATAGAATTGGTTAATTTCTTTTTATTAAAAATATCATTTTGCTAACTAACAGTATATTCTTACCTTTGATGCAACAAATTACTTTTCATAACATATGGAAGATCTGTTTAAAAATCCTTTGATAATTAAGATCAGATTCCTTCTAAGCAACCTTAAGTCTATGCATATTTCCAAAATTTAAGAGATAATCCATAGTTTCGTATCAAAATAATATGATTATTGTATTAATAGCCTGATATTTACCAGGTTAATTAAATAATTATAGGTTACTTGAATGACCGTAAATTTGAAATCTGAAACTTGTTTATATTTCTGATTTATCCCATACATGATTTATTTAATGTATCTGATCTAATTATGTACTTGATACTAATGTACTCTTTATACAAACAACAGTACTCTTTATAAAAATGACTTCATTCTGGTGTCTAAATGCATATTTATACATAACACATGAAATACGAAATAATTTTAAAATGCATTTATTGGTAATTAATTTTAAAATCATGATTATTTTGAAATTTTTTAAATACTTCTATCAATTGACGTGATTAATTACTCTCTAAAAATCTTTTTTAAATTATGAAAATTAACTTGAACTAAATAATTATAGGTTACTTGAATGACTGTAAATTTGGAATCTGAAAATTGTTTATATTTCTGATTTATCCCATACATGACTTATTTAATGTATCTGATCTGATTATGTACTTGATACAAATGTGCTCTTTATACAAATAACAGTACTCTTTTATAAAAAGGACTTCATTCTGGTGTCTAAATACGTATTGATATTTAACACGTGAATTACGAAATAATTTTAAAATGCATTTACTGGTAATTAATTTTAAAGTCATAATTATTTTGAAATCTTGAAAATACTTCTATCAACTGACGTGATTAATTACTCTCTAAAAATCTCTTTAAAATTATGAAAATCAATTTGAACTAAATAGCGTAACAATAGTATTACCGACTGGGAAAGTACACCCTCGATCATTGAAATTTCAAACAAGTAATTTCTATTATGGGTTTGGTTTGGAGCGCTACGGTCAACTTTTGCTACACGAGGGCTAATTAGACCGGGACCTACTGCTTATAGCCGATTCCGAACGGCTATAAACGTCCATGCCTAGAGTGGTATTCGCACCAATAGACTCTGGTACCATATGTCAATGCCCTAGCGATTCGGCCATCGTTCGACTCCTAAGATGGGCCTTTATAAATTTAACTAATGATGTTGAAAATTTGTAGGTGTTTGATCCCGAATTTCTAAATTTTGACTCTAGACTCAAATTTCGATTACTAAGTTTGAAACTTTTTTCATTTCATCTGCATTTGCAAGAAATGATTCAGACAAACTCCCTTTTTTTAATTTTTTTACAGGAAACCAGCGGACCAGTGGCCTTTGTATTCTAAAGAGATTCCTGTATTTGTTTACGTTGGAGTTGAAACTGAAGCACATGGCACCGGACCCCACAAAGACAATTGCGATTTCTTCCGTCCGTACTTCGGTTTTTGATGAAAGCAGTTGTAACGAAAAAAAATACCACATTTCTAATGTAAAAACGAATGACGCAGATGTGATTACTTGATAAAAAGCCTTTAACTTTCTTTTCTGCACACCGTTTTTCAAGTAAAGCAAAATATTGGCACTTTCAGGAGAAATCGATCTCTCTTTTCTGAGACTTAGGATTGAAAATGGTTTATTACCTGTATGAGAATACGAAATGTCACGAATACATTTTAAATTCTTATGCCGATTCAGCCCTTTCTCTTTTTGCATCATTTCATTGAATAAAGACCAGTATTCTTTTATATTAGTGTATTTACTCCTTTACTGTTACCTGCATAGGCATAGCGTCGCCCCCCCCTCCCCCCTCACCCTGTATCCCAACTTAACTTGAAATAAAACGCTAATAGAAGTTTAGTTAAAATCGTTAAATTGTCGAAAACTTTAAAGAAAGTTGGTTTTTTTCTCGCTTTTTCAAACTGTGAAATGAAGATTCCGATTATGTCTTCAGTCTTAACATAGTTTTTTTAACAATGATATGATCCATAACAAAAATTCGATGCTATATTTTTTTCTCATTATTTTATATTTTTTTCTATAAATTATTTTATATTTTTTTCTATATATTATTTTATATTTTTTTCTATCTATATTTTTTTTATTTTTAATTTTATTTATATTATACATATATATATATATATATATATATACACAGTGGAATCTCGATCTATCGTTTTCGAAGGGACCGACTGAACTAAACGATGGATGCGGGAAAACGATAGATGCGGGAACATACAAAAAAGTATTAACATTCCTTAAAGTTTGATATCCCTAAAATATATTTATTCACATACATAAATGCATACATACCTGTAGTGTAACTGAAGATAAAATTGCAAAGTTGTACTGAAATCCAAGGTAATAGTAATAAAAAAAGAAATACACGTAGGTGCACAGGAATTTTGATTCAAATAAAAGTATTTAATCTTTGTTTTTTTTTTTTTTTTTTTTTTTTTTTTTTTGGCGGTTTTCTCTCCACAAGTAAGCAATATTTTTTGTGTTGCAAATTGCATTCTTTTCGGTATCGGTTATTGTGTGAGAGTATAAAGACGCGTCAGCCGTGAATCGTTTGTAACTAGAGCCATTCCATTGCACTGGATGGGGTCCGACATAAGACCACCAGGAAGTTCTGCTTCCGGGTGAAACCCTCATCGGCCAGTGTAGAGTGCAGCAATTAGAAACTTTTCACACCATAGAACAAACACCAATGCGCCTCCATCCCAAGGCCAAGAGAAAAGCCAGTGGACAGCAGGAACCGCTCAGGTCGGCTGACTGTGAGCCATAGCTGATAACGAATATAGGATACTTCAGGAGCTAAAGAATTAAGGAACACCAACGACGAACAAATAATGGGAGTGGTACGACTCTGCGAAACCAGGCTGAACAGGAGAGAACAAAAATACGATACCGTGCATCTCAAAAGTTCTGCTCATTGTTTAATTAGAGCGTCATTCTAGCTCAATCCAGACATTTTTATTTCAGGTTCAGTTATTAGGAAAAAACGATCGATCCGATAAATTAATGTAAAGCTGCGATTTTCTGAACGAATATTGCGGGAAAACGATGGATCGAGGAACGATCCATGCGGTCTGTTTTTGCTTGTTTTCTATGGAATTTATTCGGGACTGGATGAAATAAATGATGCATACGAAAAAACGATCGTTAGGGGAACGATCGATCGAGATTCCACTGTATATATATTTTCTTAGTGCATAACTTTTGAATACAACTCAAACATCAATTCTATTGTTATTTAATTTTTAAAAAATCATATTCCATATATTAAGGACAGTTCGTCAGTCAATGCGCTGAGAAAGGCCCTAACTGAATTCAGTTCGTGCCCTCCCGCCCGCCCCCCCCCCCCCAAAAAAAAAAAAGTTAGAAGCACGCTACGCCTATCATTACCTGTTCTCTTCGACAGAACTTATGTGCATATAGAAGGCTCGGTTGTGTACTAACCCTATTGGATTCGCTCACGTCAATGTTAACCTACGGAGAAAATGTGTCAAGGATTACCGACTCGGATATAAAGATTTTTTAAAATTGTACTCCGTAATAGAGAAAGATATTTTACACCTTGGGGTATTTGTTTTAATGCAAATAATATTTTTTAATTTAAATTATTCTGGGGAAAAAAACTGGTAAAGTGTGTTTTAAACACTCATCAATTCCTTTGGTGGACGAAATTTATAAAATGAATCCTGTTGCAAGGTGCAGAAAAGTTCATGCAATCTGAAAATACCATTTTTATTTGATGATCAGCATTTATGTAGCTGCAAATTGTAGACAAATTTTCCCCATAGGTAAACTTTGAGGTGAGCGAATCCAATAGGGTTAGTACACAGCAGCCTTAAAATGCGAGGTTTGTCAACTAATGGCAAATGGCTGAGACTTCTACGTGGCTGATAAAAAATTACCTTGAGAAAACAACTTAAGGATACGAGCCATCATTTCGCATCGTAAATCTTCGGTCCAAATCTTTAGCTACGGGGAAAGTTCATCTCAGATTTTTCTAGTAACAGATTAGCAAATGCGTACTTTTGAATTATGTATTCTGCACTTGAACACGGAACTTTAGATTCGATGCACTGGTTTTGCAAGAACCCTTTTTGTTTATTTTTTTATTTAAAAAAATATTAATTTTGTATTGATACACATCCAAATTTAATGTCTTGTAAAAAGGTAACAACAGAAAATTTTAAATTTTTGAAACTACAATCTTCTTAATAGAAGCCTACCTTCATACGAGAAAAAAACACAATTCAAAAATGTACATATGCTGATCTATGAGCAGAGAAATATCCAGAGAAAAATTTCCCATTGCTAAACGATGGCTTTGTGAGATGATGTCAACTCATCGACCCAGACCCTGACTAAGGCAGGGGCATACGGGGCAGTTGCCCCGGGCCCCACATCAGAGGGGGTCCCCCAAATCGAATAGAAAGTTTATTTTACGTTTCCTTCTTTAATGAACTTTAGAATTGTCAGAAAATCAATAAAATGGACAAAACGGTATTTCGTCTGACCATTGGAGGGGGGGGGGGGGGGGGGGACTTTATAGCTATTTTAGATTCTAGTCAATTTTCTTGTTATATATCTATAATGAGGTGAAAATTTTAAATACCTCCATAAAGTTCGGTTCTTCATTACTGAAGTAGTGAAGCAGAGGGGGGGGGGCAAAGAAGTTTTTGCCCCGGGCCCCAATTAGGCTAAATCGGGCCCTGCATCGACCACCTTAAAGGCAAGATAATACACGAGTAAAGCTGCTCTACGTGATCATTCTTATCACACTTTATTTCAACAGTAGCATATCGAAATTTCCGTGCAATGACGAATGCGTGTCACAAATCACGTATATACGCACGCACGACCAATGTTTGATTCTTTCTCCGATTTTGATTTGACTTTTAGTATTTGTACTTAATCTATATATTGTACTTAATCTATATTTGTACTTAATCTATAATAAAATCTATATATTAAATTGCTAAGCCGATTCAATAGTCCGAGAGAGAAAACCACTGCATTAATTTACTTCATTTTGGTCTTAAACGAAAGATTTTAATCTATAGATGTGTCAAATTTGGTTTTTGTAACAGCAATTTCTATTAATTAGCGATAATTTACAATTTAAAATTGCCTTTTGCTCATGCTCAATGACTTGTTTAAATCTGGTTTTAGATACTCACTAAGCACAAGATATAAACACATAAAAGCCCCTCTATAAATACATTAATTTGTTTCTGCGCATGCTCAGTGACATGTTTAAATAATTTTTCATCATATTTCTTTCTATTGGCTACAATAGTAAGTTTTAAAGTGGATTTCTCTATTTTTAATATTATGATTTTCAACATTTGGCAATGGTGTATTGAGTATAATTTGTGTATTTGTACATTTATTTACTATCTAGCCGTCATGTTTTGACGGGTACCGACTAGTTAAATATTTGATTTCCTACATCTCTTATTTATAATTTAGCTTATAATACTTGAACATACTAAGTCCAAAACTAAATGTATTTTAATTATTTCACCACTCATTTAATATATATTCCGGTGCTTGGAATGATTTGGCATAAAAGTGAATTGGTTTTGATTTTATTGCGCTAGAGAAGCCTTGACGTTTTATCTTGCAATAAATGCAAAATTATTTCAGTTTCATGAAAAAATAGAACCTCCGATTTCATATTTTTATACAAATTATCCCCCTTTTCTGTTCATTCCTGTTAAATGAATTTCGTATTGTATTAACCGCAAAATATTTCTTTGAGTTGTGTTTTAAGTTTCTTCACTGATATTCAGCTGCATGTCTTCATAATTCCGTCGTTAAAGGTGAATTTTATTGAGAGAAGTTATCATTACAGAAGGTAGTTATCCTCAGAATCAAATGTATCGATAATTTTATTTCTAATGTAAGATAAATGAACTTTATCTGAATTGCAATCTCCATTCTCAAATTTGACTAGTGACCCATAGACCGTGCATAGATATAAAGAGTTATGAATAGTTTATATATTCATAATCGTAAAATAAATACACTAAATTAGCAAAAATGCGAATCCAAATGATCGTGTGAAGCTGATTTTGCTGTACAATTGGCTTGTTCCTGATCTTTGAGCCTCCTTATTTACAAACCTAGCAAGACTTCATTATTTCTCTGTCTCTACTGCCAAAACAAATATATCTAATAGAAAGATTTTTGCCGGTTTTTCACTATTCGCTGTCGTAAAATGAAGCCATAGGATTAGCGAAATAGTTTCAGGGCAAATCAAAATCACAGGATTCATTTTCTGAATTTGAAAAAATGGGTTTATGAGTCTTACGACTTCATTTCAAACGATTACGTTGCCATACATATTGATAAACATATAATAATTCTTCTTGGAGGCTAGTCAATTCGCAATTGAAATTATCACCAGTATTATAATTACTCTGAACAAAACATCAGTTGAATTTTTGGTACCTAATACCTAAGAAAATACTTTCCAATAACATGCTAATATTTAGATGAAATCGCACGCCTCTATTAATAAATAAAAATCTGAAAAAAAATTACATGTCACTTCTGATTTACAGTTAGCATCGATGTGCATATGTTTCTGCAAAGACTTTACCATCAAAATCACCTTTTTTTTTCTGCGAACGATTCCATCTCAACTCAATTGCCATTCGTGCAAGACTGAGATACTGAGATACGAACACGGTAATCAAAGCATTTTTGTTAGCAGAGAAACAATCAAAATGCTTATTTATTATTTATTCAAACGTTCGTTCACAATTATTTTCGGTCATGCTTAAGGTGTATGCTTAAGGTGTATGATTAGTGAAATTACTCTTATAGTTAGTTCCCTGAATGCATCTTCTCAAGACGTAAAGTGAAAACTATATCGATAGACTAACCACAGTGAGTATTTGACAGAGATGGGTTATTTTTTATCTGTAATTCAAATCTGTTCTCCATGAAGTTTATATATCTTTCTTTTCCTTCTTTTTAAATTAAAATTAAAATTTCCAAATTAAATTTTCGGAATATGCCCATATTGTTTTTCACTCAATTCTTCAAACATTCCAGATGCCTTGGGTGAATGCATAAGCAAATCAGTCAGCAAGAAACATCTAATGTCCATCATTTTGCTATTCTGTGAAATATAAATTGTAACGATTAATGTCATCATTCCACTGATGGTACTTTCGACCTCACAAACATCACCACATTCTTCGTTTCTCGTAGTACTGGAGGTAGGGTGTGTTTCTTGGTTGTGTTGTCAGTGGAAAATATTCGACTTTTATCAAATAAAAATTAAAATGTATCAAAGGCAAATGAATTGTAACCATTGCACTTGCATCTGAGGCTGGTCTAGTTTTTTAGGACAAAATGGCTGATCTCGATATTTCGCATTTTTTCTGATCGTTCTACCGAGGCGAGGATTAAGACTAAACTCTTTCTAAAAAATGCTTTAAAAAATTCTAGATGTGTTTTCAAGTCGGAAATACTTTTTGCCAAACTGCTCTCTAATCCGATCGCTATTTAACTGCAATGCTACTATTGTTAGATTTTTTTTTTGCTTATATATGCCTTGCATCCCTCTTCCCGCCGATAGCTCCGTATTCCAGAAATGGCTTTGTCTTAGTTTGTGGTGACCGGGAGGCAATCGCCTCGGCATCTGTCTAGAACATTTAGATACGTAAACTCCTAGACCTCTAAACTGAAAAATTACAAATTTTACAGGAGGGCCAAAAACATTTTAACAAATAGGTCACAGCTGTAGATAAATAAGTCACAAATTAGTCACAGCTGTTCATTAAAATGCCTTTAGAATGCACTTAACACTATTTATTGAGTTTTCTTATGAATCAATAGATGGAAGCAGCTGTGGCTTATCGTATTCCCACATAAAATGAAAACAGCAAAAAATAGTAGTTGAGAGGTTTTGAAGTTTAGGTATCGATTTGCTGCCGTTTTAAGGGTCCTGACCATCATTTATTTTTACTACGTTTTTATTAACTCGCTTTCTTGTTTGTGTGTTTGTCCAGTACAAATCTTGCAATCGATTTTTAACTAACTTCCCGACTAGCTAGACATTTCAAGCTTTTAGAATAGCTCAGAACACGATGACAATGCATTCTTTTAATACTTTTAGCCATCTTTAAGCAGTTTTGAATTCATTTTCAGTTAATTTTGTTTTGTATGGAATATTAGTTCAGAAAAAATCCTCAAGGTGGCGCTTCGATCGAATTCTATGCTTGCACTTTTGCGTAACGGCGTTTGACGATTTTGAAAACAGAATACATGTGAATTTAGTTTGTTTACAAAAATATTGTGCTAAAAATTCAAAAAAAAATTATAATAGTTAGCAGTTTATAAATTCTGTGGATAGTGGAAACGACTAAAAAGTTATTAAAATTAAATAAAAGAAAGTGAAAAAGAATAATTAAGTGAAGGTTTGTGCAACTAGTTTATATGATTCAATTGAAAATTTAAAAACGTGGTATATAAAAAGTTCTTTTTATCTTGTAATTATTCTTGACTCCACTTGTGGGTAGAGGTTTTGGGGGACTTGCTGCTATCTTGACGAGGACAGTACTTCAGGTCCTTGTGTTTGAATAACTGGGAGGGGAGGCGTTGGCCTCAAGTTTTTGGCAAGCTTTATTTTTTGTGGGAGGTTTTATGGAGGCACACATTTTCTGGCAACCCTATTTTATAAGGACTGACCACAGTCGGATTTGGGCTTTTTGATGCCCTCTTTTTACAGGTCAAAGAAGTCTGTGCGATGTATTAGAATATCCAAAATAAAGCCTCCTTGAAAACGACTTCAACGTAGAGTTTTGTTGCTCCGGAGTCCTTTCAAGAGCTGATTTTCTTTCCCGCTGAACACAACGCAATGACGAGTGAAAAGAGAAGGCTAAGTTCGCCATAACACTACAGCTGTATTTGATTTAGCAGTAGCGAGGCAATTATCAAGGAAAACCAATTACAGTTTAATACACCCTCATTTCAGAGGCGCAACCGTGGGAATAAAATATATCAGAAGAAAATTCCATTATAAATTTACATTCGGTATCGAAATCTACAAATTAGATGGGAGTGAACATTTATACACATATGCACAGCCTCAGAACAAAAATCACTCACCCAAAATAAAAGAAAAAAATCACCTAGAATATGAATTCAAATGAGGTATTTCTCGAAATTTTTACTGGTGACCAATTATTACAACGGATGGGACCCGACATAGCATCAAAGGCTTTCCTGGGTGAAAAACCCTACCGGTGGAATTTGACCGCACCAGACGACCTCCTCCCCCCCCCCCCTCTCACACTCATGCCCGAATTCTTCTAAGCATCCGGATGTCCCCACCCTAGGCCCACGGGAGCAGCCAGGGGGATCGTGGGCGCACAGATCGGCAGGCGAGAAGTAGCCATTTAGGATGGCTGTGAAGAGAGATAATTTAGATTAGGTTGCCGAAAGATGGATCCTCCAGAGGCAAGAGAAAAAAAACCAGCGTCGCACAATTAGTGTGGGTGGCGCGAAAACGCGAGGCTGGAAGAAACAAACAACGGAAACAATGAAGATTTGGGGAAGTCGCTACAACGAATTGTTGTGACGACTTTTGGGAAACCAACCAAACCAAAACTGGTATCTGGTCAATTTTTAGAAGCAACAGCCGTAACCAGGGCCGGATTTAAGTATAAGCTAAAAAAACTACAGCTTAGGGCCTCGCAATCTGCCGGGACCTCAAATAAAAAACAAAAAATATTTAAAAATTGATATAAAAATATCTCGTAGAAAAATCACTCAAACGAAGTCAGATATATCACGATAATTTCTAAATAATTTTAAATATACAACATTAAAATAATTTAAGTGCATTGTAAAATTGATTTATACTAAATTTTCACCTGAATAAAAGATAAGTTTTTATATACTACCAATTATGTTGTTATATTAATTTAATTTTTACCTTTTATTTTAATATTTTAATTTAAAACTTTCTGTTCTATGAGCCTTATTTGTCGTTTTTAAAACCTTTTAATTATAGAATTATTTCTGGCACTTTATAAACACATCCTTTTTTATCTCTTACTAAAAATTAAAAGAAATATATTTTCATACATTATAAAGGCGTACATATTTAAATTTTTTTCCGACACCAGCTGATGTAATTTAAAACAGCAGGGGCCTCTGGGTTTGTATAGCTTAGGGCCTCAGCAAGTCTAAATTCGTCCCTGGCCGTAACCTTGGACCTGTGTTTCACATTTTTAAATTAATCAACGTCACGAGTCGTGACTCACCCTGCAGAACCTCAGTGAAGTGGCTTTCTCTAAACGAATCCCTCTGGCGGCTGTCTTCCGGGAAAACTTTGAGAAAAAGATCTCGAGAAAAAGATATTAGGGAGAATACTGATGAATGAAACCAAAAAAATGAATTAATCAAATTGTTTCATGGGGCCCCAATTGATTAGCTTGAGCTAGCCAGCGGCAGCGGCTTGGCTGCAGTCGACAGGCCAGAATCCCTAGGGTTAGGGCTTAATCTTCTGACTTACGCATGTCACATACCACCTCACTCATAGTAGCTTTATTGATGATCAACAAAGGGTAGTTACCAAGCCCTTATCGTCTATCACAAACTTTCGTCTTAAACGAATTGTGGGCTGGGTATTTGTACTTGTATTGTCAGCCACCATAAAAATTTAGAGAACACACTCATAATTCCATATTTGATGTTGTGCACTAATTAGTTCACATTTGGAATTATTTTCCATCCAACGTCCATATCTATGTTATTCAGAGGATCCCATAACAAAGGCGAAACCAGGTTCAAGGCTGAGTAAGCTAGAGATGAATGTATTTGTCTAGTGACCCTCCCACGAGAGCTTGTTCCATTCATTTTCACCCTTAGAATATTATTTTATAAGCGCCACTGAGCTTCATAAAGTGTGGTCTGAAAGTACTAATCGACTAAGTAAATTACTCCTAGAGCATGGACATGGACATGGACAAAAAGCTTTCGTGAGGTTCCAAATAGGGCTAAGAAAGCCCTTTACCCTCGGTATGGATATGGGAAGCACTGAAGCTTTTCACGCATGGTCCAAGAAGAAATGAATCAAGTAAAAGAAAAAAAAAGTTACAAAATAAATTAAAGAAGTTACAAAAATAAAAATAAAGGTGTTGGAATTTAGTAAGTTAAAGTTAACACAAAATTATATCAGCAAGACATGTCTAAAAAAAAAAAAAGTCCCAGTATAAGATAAAATAAAAAGCAAAATATAAAGATTAAACTCTCAAAAGTCGAAGATACTCCTAGAGCTGTACCTAAGGAAACATTTTTTGTCCCATAATAAATGATTGGTTGGCTGAGTGGTTTGGATAATCTTTTGTATTCATCGAATAATGCAATCTTTTGTGCTTCATCTTTGGCAACATTTCTAATATTTAGCATGACGGCATGAATTTGCTTTGTAGCAGACGCTATGTGGCAAGTAACTATTATTTTACCTTTAAATGACCCCAGCATTTTGGAAATCTGAAAAAGATTCATTTGTTATTGAGAAACAGATGAGAGTAAGTCTATTTTTAATTCATTTTCATTTGATCCAATTTCTTAGTAAAATATAGTTACTTTTAAGTCAAATGGGAGTCCCGCTATATCGTTTCCAGTGAATTGGATTAGTATTTTTTTAAATATTGTTATTTCGTTATGTTTTAAAATAAAAGACATAGTAATACTACTCGAAAACTAAACCTAGAGAACAGGGACAAAAATTTCAATAGAAATGCGTGGATTTGTTTACAAAGGAGAGAATTCGGATAAACACTAATCATTTGATTATGATAATATCCAGTAACGTATATACATTATTAGTACGTATTTGTGTTTTTACTTATATAAGATACTTATATGGTTATCCAAGGTTTGAATTTGAAATGCGACTTTTCTCCGGATTCATCTAGTTTTCCGGTGATGACTTTGTTGTTGTCATCAATGGATAGAATGCTTTGAATACAGAATAGGTTCCCCTTTATAATTTCGCCATATAGGACATAAATATCTGAATCAAATTATGTACTTACCGCAAGTATCTTATTTATAAATTGTTACTTTATTAAATAAGTTACTCCACAATATTTTATTCTTCAATCTTAAATTTGTATATTTTGTAGAAAATTTGATAGTTTGTGTGTTAAAGATCTTAATAAAATGCTCCATATATTTATATGTCTTTCGCAAGATATTGGCAATCTAAACAGTACAATCTTGACACAGTTTTAAACTAAATGCTGTCTGTTACATGATACTTTCTCTGAATATCTTTATACTACTACAGCTTTAATGTAACTTATTCTATCTACAAACTGCACCTCTTTTTGATTGTTTAATACACTGGTTAAACCACTGGTTAATGACACTATTAAACCAGTGTTGGAACCACTAGTTTAATCGCTTTATCTCATTTATTTATCTGTACATCATGGCAAAATAGTTGATAACTGGTAAATTACACTAACCTGAGTGGTGTTTGATATACAGTAAAATCTTGTTTATTCAGATTAACTAGGACCATAGGCAATCCGTACTGTCAAAAATCTGGGTAATATGGGTAATAAGCAAAATAAAATCCTTAACTAAGCAGACTTACTGTTTATTATGATTAAAAAAACTAGGTTTTGTAACAAAATTACATAGTATTGTTTACAAGACATTAAAAAACACTCTCTCCCAGCACTATTTATAGCTGGTGAGTCAATCTACATCAACGCACTGTGACACTCTTGTAAAGCTTTCTTAAACTCAATAAAAAGCATTTTATTACCATAATTTATTGTACAATCTATGCAGGAACTATACATTGAATCAAACTAAAAGGCGAATATTTGGCATACTTATAGTTACGTTATTGCTGTCATAGTTAAAAATTATAATCTAATATGAACATTCTTCAGTATAAAAGCTAAACATGAAGTTCATAATTGAAATTATTCTTCTGATTAGCTTCTTTACATGTTTTTATCATTTTTCTTTAGAAATATCTTGCCATATTTCATAACCTTTAAATTTTATTGGAATTTTAAAGATATCTGGGCTTATCTACACAAAATAACAGTTAAAAGGCAATAAAAGAACATCCATACTATGTTTATTAAACTAAAAAATGTTTTGCTTCCATGCATTTTCTTTTAAATTAGATATTATGAAGCACTGTATTAAGTATATTTGTACAGTGACTGTATTAAGTAGTTTGTACAGTGACTGTATTAAGTATATTTGTTCATAGTAGATTTCTAACCGCTAAATTTTATAAATGATTGTTGGGGACTCACATTTGAAAAATGTTAGCTTACAGTTTTGAAGCAGTATAGAAGGGATCTGAATAAGAAAGTCAAATAAGTTCCCAAATAAACTGAAAAATTTTTAGATGTAATTGAGGACCTTAGTTTAGGTTATTCTAGAAGGTATATTACAAAAGCATAGATTATATGGCTTGAACAGAAATATTTAGTTATGGTCTTTGTATTCACAGATAGAGTATGTCCTTGAAATCTGGGGAACAGTTTCTCTGAGGTAAAGAAGTATCTTCATAATATATAAGATTCCAAGGAAAATTGTGCAAAAGCTGGACAACAGACTAAATGTTAGAGAAAGAGAATCTGTTAAATCATGTGGATAAAGATGACTTGATGAAGAGAAATTTCTTGCCAACTTCAGTGTCATAGCTTATAATAGTGAAATTCCTAATTAGCTAATGTGTAAATGAATTTAAATTAGAATTTATTCAAAATTCCAAAGTTTTACTTTAAAATATTGAATGCTGTAAACCTATTAAATATTGTAAAGCTTGCTAACAATAGTCTTCAGTAGATAGGTATAAAATTTAGCTGTTTAAAAAAGTAATTTATAGGGTTGTATATTTTATTTCTTCTAAACGTTTGAAATGCTGATATGTCTCTCTCATAGCTATTAATTTATATACAGTGGCTCCCAAAAGTATTCGCACACTTACGAATTTCAATGAAATAGGGGTCTATCCATTAATTTAAATGAATATTTCAGACTGGGTATTTAATAATAAGATCTATAATCTATTCTTAACAAAACTACATGAAATATTTTGAAAACATAGTAAAACTTTATTTTTAAGAAACTAGTAATCAAAAAGTAACAAACTTTTTCTCACAAAAGTCATCGTACACTGAAATATTTTCGGATAAATTCATAATTAAAATTATCGTCTGGTGCTTTTTTTATTTTTGAACTATGGTGGTGGCATTTAAATATTGTTTGGCTTTAATTTTTGCTTGCCTGCTCCATAATATTCTATTTATTATTTAAAAATGGCTCGTAGTCGTTAAGAAACAACAAACAGCATTCGAAAATTGATTATTTTTCATCATAGTAGTGGTAAATCAGTTCGGAATATTTCTAAATTACTTAATTTATCCCATTCTACTCTGCAGTATGTGAAAAAACGCTTTAAAGAAGAAAATTGGATGGAAATCAAGGTAAGAAAAGGCCGTCCGGCAAAGTTAACAAAACGTGATCAGAAATTTATAATTAGAAAATTTGGGAAAAATTCACGTTTGAGTGCTGTAAAAGTTTCTGCAGAATTCAATGAAACATTTTCTATTTCAATTTCACCTGAAATTTTTTGACGAGTTCTCAGAACAGCTGGATTACATGGGCGTTCCCGTAGAAAATTTTTTGTGAGTGAGAAAAAAAAAGTTTAGGCTCCCTTCACACTATCAATGATAAATAAGCCCAAACCTATTGGAATAATGTCTTATTTGCCGATGAACATTTTGGTGTTGATGGGCGTATAATTGTATGGAGAAGAAAAAAACGAGGAACTAAATCCCAAGAACTTAGTAGGAACAGTTAAGCATGCAGGTGGAGGTATCCTTGTGTGGGGGGTGCATGTCAGCATCAGGATTAGGAAATTTGGCATTTATTGATGGCATAATGAATCATGCTGTTTTTATAAATATTTTAAGAGACAATTTAAAATTATCAGCTCAAAATTTGGTATTGGAAACAACTTTGTTTTTATCAAGATAACGATCCTAAGCACACGGCTCTCAACGTTCGCATCTGGTGTCTCTATAATTGTCCACAAGTTTTGAAAACACCACCTCAATCGCCAGATTTAAACCCAATAGAACATATTTGGAGAGAACTGGAGGTTCGAGTACGAAAACACGACATTCACACGAAAAGCGAACTAAAAACAATTTTGATGGAAGAATGGATGAACATTGTTGCAAAAATTACAAAAGAACTAAAGCAATCTATTCCCAGATGTTTAAAAGCTGTTGTGGATGCTAAAGGATATCCTACTAAATATTAATTTAATAAAAAATTAGAATATTCACTAATATGTAGAGATTTTTTACAAGTGTACGATGACTTTTATGAGATAAAGTTTTGTTACTTTTGGATTATTGGTTTCTTAAAATAAAGTTTTACTATGTTTTCAAATATTTCATGTAGTTTTGTTAAGAATAGATTATAGATATTATTAAATACCCATTCTGAATATTCATTTTAATCAATGGATAGACCCCTATTTCATTGAAAATCTTAAGTGTACGAACACTTTTGGGAGCCACTGTAGGTAAAATTGTGGTTTGAGTATAAAAGTCTCTGAATTTTTTATTACTTTTCAAAGTTTATATCGGACATGTAGATTTCATTTTATGGAAGAACAAAATAGTAACTCCAAAAAAAAATTTATAACAAAATACTGAAGCTCTTGAAACCATATCATAAATAAAATATTTAGAATAAAAATTAAGTATTTTAATTTCTGTATGCTAATTACTCTTAAAAAATTGTGGGAGGAAAATTATATAGTTATTGATTATATTAATTTTTTCGTTGATCATATTATAAAAAAATGCTTTAGTGTGATGTTCAGAATAGAAGTAGTAGTCATAAAGTACTGTTTAGCACATTGAAATGTTGCTGAACAGTATGCTTTACTGCATGTGGGTTTTCCATCAGTTTTCAGTGCTAAAATTAAACTTATTTTCCAGTTATCTCAAATATATTATGATGTATGCCAAATGATCGCCAAATGGCTAGGGCACTGACATTCGGTTCAGATCCTGTGGGTTTGAGTCCCGCTGTTGGCATGGATGTTTATAGCCATTCGGATCAGCTTTAAACTATAGGTCCTGGTCAAATTAGCCCTTGTGTAGCAAAAGTTGACTGTAGCTCTCCAAGCCAAGCTCAAATATATTATACTTTCTGGGTTGAGTCTGAAATCAACCTAACAGTACTAATATTTTTCTAGAACACTCCTAATATCAAATGGACTCAAAACATTGAATATTCAAGTTTTAATAATTATTTTTTGACGATATTTTATAGAAGGAAAGATTTAAGTGTCCAGGTATTCTATGCCAAAGTAAGTGTACTAAAACTGGAGAAGTGTTTAATAACATGTAGGATAATAAATAATATGAGACAAAATAAGCTCAAATATAGAATAACATTTCAATAATGAATTCAAGGTATATACTACCAAATTTGAAGTACCTTTTTAATATCATGGATTTTGAAATTAGCAAAAAGAGCAGCATGTATGTTAAAGATTTATTTCCGTTTAAGCTTTATAATTTAAACTAATTGGTTGAAGTATCAACAGTCCATTAATTTTTATATTTTGCACAAATACACCTTAAGTGGATGGCCCATGAATTTCGTTTTCTTTTGTCTGAGTCAAATTGAATCAAATTACAAAGTGTTCCTTAACTGAAATGATCTAATTCCTCTACTTGGGATCAAATTATGTTGAACTTTAAATCTTGAGAAGTTAATAAATGTTTCTTCAGAATCTGGAACAACGGTGAAATTGATTACATATATTAGATAAAATGTTAATACAAGTGAATAAAACTTTTTATGTACGTGTATCATTTAGGGCTTATACAGAAGGCTCTTTGAAATAACCCCTCTTCAGACATTAATATAATTATTTTATATATCTTGTATAGCCACCTTTGGTGAGGGACCAAAAAGTAAAAATGGATTCTAAAAAGCATACTAATTTTCACAAAATGTAAATATTATGAGAATTTGCTCTTTTATTAATAGTGAAAAATGTATATTTCTGTTAAATATGATTTAAGTAAGATTGAACATTATACACTGAAGTGCCACTGAATTAGGGATACCTACCTAGTAACGAGTTAGGCCTCCTCTGGCCTTGATAATGGCTGCCACACGATGAGGCATAGATTCAGCAAGTTTCTGGAAACGTTCCACGGGAATGGCTTGCCAAATATTGGCTAAAGCTGTCCATAATTCAGTAAGGTTCTTTGGTGCTGTGGTGATGGCCTTTTCACACCTTGTTCCAAACATCCCAAAGATGCTCAATAGGATTTAAGTCTGGGCTTCTAGGTGGCCAATTCATGACAGAGAAGTCCGAGGAATGCTCATCCAACCAGCCAGTAGCCCAACCGGGACTTGTGAGAGGTACAGTTGTCCTTGCTGGAAAACTCCATTAACCGTGCGGATAACAGAAACAGCAATAAACTGATGGAGGTGATTCACCCAGCCACTCTACGTATCCGAATGCATTGAGGGAGGTTGGTACACGCACCAGAGATCCCAAACTGTGCCACGAAAAAAACACCCCAGACCATGATTGACGCCACCTGCCCTTGTACAGTTCCAGCCAGGCATGCAGGATTCACTGGCTTCATGAGCCTGACGCCATATGCTCAGCCTCCGTCAGCGTAAGTAGTCGGAATCGAGACTCATCAATCCATGCTACTCGTTTCCAGTCCTCTACACTCCAGCTCTGTGCTCTCTTGCCCAGGAAAGACGTGCAGCCCGATGGCGAGTATAGAGCAATGGTACTCTCATAGGTCGACGGCTCCCGAAACCCATACGGTGAAGCAAGCGTTTTTTTTTCCACCATCCATGTATTCTTTGTATACTCTTGACACTGTCGACCTTGAAAATCCTAGCTTCTGACGATTTCGGAAATTGAATGGCCCATTGCATAACGCACCTACGATTTGTCCGCTAGCGAAGGTGCCTAAATCAGGCAGTTTAACCCATACTGGCAATTCCACAACTAATTCAGAACAACCACAGTACACGCTATATATACAGTTACCACAGCGCCCTCACTTGCGCATACATGATGCGCAGCGCTACAACAATTTGCATAGGCTTTGCTATCCCTAATTCATGGCACTTCAGTGTACATCTCAATGTCAATGTTAGTTTATGAGGCCTCGGTTCAATATTATGGGGAAAAATCCATGCTTTATCTTGCGAAATGCATGTAGATGGTGAGTGAGAAGCAATATAGGGGAAATTTTAGTAACTTTCTATGTAATTTTACTCTTTTTGTATTCTTCAAAGATATGATTAATGCTGTCTAGCTATTCACAAGAATGAAATTAAAAGAGTTCGTAAAGTTTATAAAATTGGTCTCATATATAGTAAATTGTATTGTACATTATTAGCTTTTAAAATTTTAATATAAGTATTAATAGTCATACTAATATTGGAAACTTGCTATAAATACTAAATTTTTTAGAGGCAACTAAGATACAATAAAATGTAAACAAGGACAGTTTTTTTAAATGTCAGTTATAGTCAGGGTTGCCAAATGTCCCGCATCCTGGGGAACTTTGATACAGGACAGCAAAAGTCCCGTTTTTCACCGAAATGAGAAATTTATTGTTTACAAGTTGGGCATAGTTGCAAGATAGTTGCATTGGAAATTAAGTGTTTGTTATAAAACTAATCCCTGAATATGACAATGGTAATGGCCAAACGTTCAAAATCTAATAGTGATGGACCGAAAAAAAGGTTATGTGTTTTATGGATGAATGGATGAAGGACGAAGATTGGCTCAGGCCTAGTCCCAACAACGCCAATAAGGCACATTGTAGCTATTGTAATAAGGATTTTTCAGTTGCCCTTGGAGGTTGGAGTGATGTAACTCAACATGCTTAGGGTGCCAAGCATAAGAAAAACAAAATAACTGTTTCATCTAGCAACAATCTGTCAAAGTTCCCTCTGAAACATGACAAAATCGCTCTAGTAGAGTTTGCTACTGTATTTACACAGAAAGCACATATATCATACAATTCAATGGACTGTGGGAACACGCTCATTCCGAAAAAATTTTTATGACTCAAAGTCGCCCAAAGATTTCCTGCGCACATTATATTATGTACATTGTACAATAATAAAATTACAAATTTTACATACACGTCCCTAACACTTTATAGGGACACTTACTTAGTTGTAATGAACTAATAAAATAAAAATCAGTTTTGTACTATATGCCTAAACCAACTTTAAATTGTTTTTTGATTTGCAAATTTTCTTTGTAATTGCATTATTGTTTAACTTTACCTAAACTCTATTAAGTTGCAAAACTGAACAAAAAGTGCATTGAAATGGCTATTGAAAGGTTAAATCTGAAAAACTTTCCGAGGGAGTTCCCATGGACCCCCTTTCCTTGGGGGTATTCCATACTCCCCAGTAGTATAGTTATCAAAAACCCGCCCTTATTTTCGGTGTTTTTATTTGCAACCCTGGTTATAGTGGATGTATATCCAATGGCTGTTTCTTATAATATGCATAGCATAGTATAAGTCATATTTAATAAACTGTTATGCTTTGGATATTATGATAGTTAAACTCTAACACTATTTTTTTTCTTTTGTTGAATTCTAAATTTCTGGAAATTTTATATGAGATAAATCTTATTTTTTCACATTATTTTTGCTCTAGTATATAACCTTTCATAATTAAAATGGGGGTTATTAATTTGAACCCCTAGATTATTTAATTTTTGTAATTGCAGTTATCTTGATTAAAATTTACTGGAATGGTCTTGAAATTTTGTCAACATTTCCTAAAACATATTTTGGCTCATGCACATGCATTATTAAATGATGATGTATTACATAGTTATCTCCATTATTACTCTTTTGGTTAAAACATTTAAATCAAAACATTAATTTAAAACTGAGAATCTTATGAGTTGATCGTAGTCACTTATAGGAAGATTTTTCTTTTACTGTACATATTTCTGTATATTTGTATGTATGATACAATAAATTTTGTGTTATAATATATTTTTCTCTGTATTTTATGCTCAATACTATAAATAATATTTTTATTGTAGGTATTTAGAACTTCTACTTTAGGAGAATTTTCATACCAAGATTTGGAATTTTAAATTGCTTTAGTTCAGTCTTCAGTTTACGCACTGCTTCAGTTTCTCATCATTAACTATGACTTCAGAAAACAAAGATATTCATCTATAAATAATTTGTTAATGCCCTCCAATTAGTGTATATGGAATGAAAAAGCTAGATCGTGATGCTTTTAAGAAAGAAATTGAAGTGCCAACTCTCAATGTACCCACCGAAAACTTGAAAGCAGCTTTAAAAGTACTCAAACCTTGTTTGTTAAAAATGATCAAGCTACTTCCTGTTCAAGGTGATGAGCAGGTAAAAAGGTACTACTTAATCCTGTACTCTGTGATGAAAAGTTACCATATTAGAAGAAATGTTAAAAAAGTTGAGCTTAAAAAGTGTATATTGGACCAAGTTAACTTTATCATATGAAAATTTTAGTCATGAAAGTATCTTTAAAGCTGTATTACCCCCTGATACTGGGGGTAATGTGTCTAGTTTTAGTATCATTGGCCATATAATTCATCTTAATCTGAAACCCTGAGTTAATTAAGTTACAAAACTCTTATTGGAGAAGTTCTTCTTGATAAATATAATAATATCAAGACAGTAGTGAATAAAGCTCAAACTATAGATAAAGAATATAGAAATTTTGAAATTGAGTTGCTTGCTGGAGAACCTAATTATGAAGTAACTGTGAAAGAGAATGGGATTTCAATATGCATTTGATTTTTCAAAAGTGTTTTGGAACCCTAGACTTGTTCATGAACATGATGAAATAGTCAAAAAACCAGAATCTGGAGATGTAATTTTTGATGTTTTTGCTGGAGTTGGGTCCTTTGCAGTACCGTTAGCCAAAGAAAAAAAATGTATTGTTCATGCAAATGATTTAAACCCAGATTCATATAAATGGTTATGTCATAATGCCAACTAAATACAAGTTTCTGACTGTTTACTGCTTATAATTTAGATGGACACGACGTTTATTCAGACAGTTGTGAAAGATCAATTGATTCAACTCTGGAATGAATCTAATAAAAGTTCATTCATATATTAATGAATCTTCCAGCTTGTGCTTTAGAGTTTTGTGAGTAACTTCCACGGACATTTTAAAAGATCATAAATTCCTTAATGTAGATATGCCAGTTGTGTACTGTTACTTCTTTTTGAAAAAAGATGAAGAAGCGGTAGATGTCATAAAAAAATATTTTAGTGAAGAATCTTTGAAAAATTGTACAAATTACATCTGTGAGACTTGTTGCCCCAAATAAGAGAATGATGCGGTTGACCTATGAAATTCCTTCATCAGTTTATTTGGTTCTGAAGAATTTGTCAATGTCCTGTTTCAAAACGAATTAAATTGTCATTTTAAAATATTCTTTTGTGTAATTATTTTCAAATTTCTTCAGTGATCATAGTACTGCCTAATAGTCCATTTATAATATATAGAATTAAATTCTCATGATTTACTCTACTTTTTTTTTTTCTTGTTTAAATGCAGAATTTTAGCTTCTATATTTAAAAATATATTTCATTTTTTATACTCCTGTTTGAAATTTTTCAGTTTTCCTCTATCTGAAAGTAAGATGATGAAGATTATATCAGCATTTCTATTCTGAGTATATCGCGGAACGGTACTTCGTGGTCTCCTCTCCCTTCGTGGTCGTAAGGGATTTAACTCTAACATTCACAGCGGCATGCGGAATCAAAGTCGATGTTGCTGTATCAAATGAATTGGATTTTTTCAGGGTTTTTTTTATGAAACTGTAATGGATTTAATAACTAAATTAATGCGTATTATAGTATACTAACCAAATTAATACGTATGAGAGGTACATAATCCTGGAAAGTGAACAGAGTTCATCCTCGAAGTATTTTTTGCCTGTAACTAAAGAAGAAATGTTTAATTTGCTTTGACAATTTTAATGGGTATCGTGAAAAAACCGAAAATTATGATGTACTACTCAAAGAATCCCATGATTGCAACACCTTTTTTCAGTAAGGTTAGGAGTCGGAACCAGTGCATCGAATTCATACTTGCATTTACTTCTTCTGATGCCAAAAGATTGAAAAAATTAAACCTTTTTATATTTAATCATTCAAATCTTTCAGAGTTCTTGATATATTCCTGATAGGAATATATCAGTTGATGAAGTCTCTGTGGTAAGGGGAGACTAGAATTTCGACAGTATATCCCAGCAAAAAATATTTTAAATTGTATAACAAAAATTATTTAGTGGAGAAATAATAAAAGAATGTGTAAGTAACCCATATATAGCTTAAATAAATAGATTTGTTTGTAAATGTTACTATTTTTGGAATTTTTCGTAAATTTAGGCTTAGCGCTTAAAAGTCCGCCGGCCTGGAGGGAACGTTCACGAGAAACACTTCCGGCCTCAGAGGAAAGGAGCGTGATCGGAACTGCCGTCGCGAAAGGGATCTAGAGGTGCTCGGTCAAAATTGAGGTGGGGTTTGGTCAACACCCCTATAGGTCCAGGCTTTCCGATATAGGGGGTGTTGGGTTGGTTCCCCTATGCGGTGCCCCAATTGAATGCAACCGTCATTTCTTGCGGTTAAAATGCGAATGTCTTCATTAACAAGTGCTTCGCATTAGCAAACACTAAAGTTTACAAGCAGTTATATCATATCCTGTTTAAAATTCTTAAACATGTCACAGGGCTTCATTCACCATATGTAATTTATTTAATCTTTACCTTATTCGACCACTGAGATAATTAAATATATTCACAGAATCATCGACTAAGTATTTAGTTGTCGGGAAAGTCTGTTTGTATGGTTTCATTTAATTTAGAGGATACATCCAAAATTTTATTTCGACTTAGTCAACTCGTCGTATTCAAGCTATCACACTATCGGTCTCCGACAACGCCGTGTCTGTTTTATATTTACTGGAATCCGCAGAAAGCAATGTGTCGCTTTGACGTGAGGATATTTAAACATGATCTGTGCTGAAATGGAAGCAAAATCGACCTTTGTCTGCAAAACTGTCTTCCGGTTTGAGGCATATTTTATACCAAGAGAAAACGGACTGGCTGCTGCCGAACAGATGATGTGAAAAACTACAGCGGTCGTCAGCTCATTTCAACCAAAATATTCATGGGAAAACTATACAGAGTTCAATGTCGTTTGGGATTTGCCAGACAATTTTCATGCTAGACAGACGCAAGAACTTTCGTCGGCAACATTTCGCGTCGAATGGTGCAAAGATCACACCAGAATGATTATCTCACTGGGCTTTTTTAGCTGAGTGCTGGGCCTGCCCTTAGAAATTCCTCCCTAAAGACAAGCAATCCGGTTATTTTTTTAAGTGACCCGCCTAAAGCTGTTTCAAAATTGATTGTTTTCTTATTATCCTCCTCAAATATTCGATGACCCATTGAATCTCCAAAGGATTTAGTTCTCCATTCTCACCGCAGAGCTCGTATGCATCAGGTAAGGTAAAATTGTCGGGAAAAATAAAAGTAATTGCGAAAGGTTAATATTCTCTAAAAACTGAAGCTGTCATGCAATTTCTTACAAAATTTACGCTGCTTTGTTGGGAAGTCGTGGCAATTTTTTTCTGCAGATTTGAGTTGAAATATCCCTGATCGTCAAATATTTACTATATTATGTATGTCTCGTCGGGTCCGATGAGACAATGGAAGAATCCGCGAGGTTTAAGGGCTCAGATTGGCTCCATAAGACAGCAGCTCAGTAAGGATATTCTCTAGGTCCGGAGAAGTTAGGACGACCCAGTCTAGCGTTATTTCTAGACTATGTGTGATGAAAATTTCCAAACTTCGTTTCTCATATTTATAAATGTCTATACATATTACTTAAGGAGGGAAGAAATGTCAAGAAAAATCAAATCTTATCTTATATTTATCTAATTTTTTTCCAAGTTAGTAAATTAGCATAATTTTGGAAAACGTGTGATCGAGTTTTCATCTATGAATTATAAGATATCGATTGAGCACAAATGAGAATTTTTATGTTTTCTCATATTTATAAATATGAGAAACTTCATTTTGCATTTTTTATTACTGTTACCAATGCATTAAAAAAATTCAAATTTAGGTGTGCCAATATTAACAATTTCCCATAATTTATGTAAATTTTTTGGAGGACTTGTTACCGGATATCAAGAATCCTCATATTACTCGTATAAAGATAAATAGGTGGGATAAGAAACCACATACATATTTCGTTCAGATTTCAGAGAAGTTTCCACGATCTTGAGAATTTGGACGATCTTCAGACAATTTTAAACCAATTTCAACTTATTCATTTTTGCTTACAATAAAAAGCTAATAATTCTTCAAATTATTAGAATTTTTTTTCTATGGTATTTTAGATATCGCGAACTGTTACAACACAACGAAAAATATACGCTATCTTTAGGGACATCTCATATGACCAAACCAGTTTCCGCCACCACTCTTTAATTTTCCTGTGTTTTAAAAAGTTTTACGTTAGTTGTTGGCTTGCTTCGCTTCTTGTTCTGTTTGTTGTTGCTTGTCAGCTTTGTAGTTTGCTTTTGTAAATTTGTTTGAATATTAACTTTTAATTGTTATTAATGTTAATAGTGGCTTTGGCGTTTAGCATGGTTAATTATAGTCAGTTGACTATTTTCTACAAGATGGTACAAGTTTATGTTCTCCGCCTGTTTGTTTTGTTTGTTTGGTTTCCTGTACGAGTGGTACAAGTTGATGTAAAAGTTTTATTAAATAAATAAAAATTGTTTTGATGAGCGATGTAGAGAGCAGTATGGGGGCTGCGCATTAAAGATGAAACTAGCATTGATAATAAATTGAACTTAAAGTACTTGGACACGGACGATAATTCTCGGATTGGCTCTGTTGATGCTCTGGCTCGGAGAGGCCGAGAGCGAACGGTGTTGAGGGCTGGACTTGGACCTGGATGGTTTGGTATCTGTGCTCGCCCTGAGGCGCCTGTCGGATCGGCGGGATTGCTGGTGCGAGGCCAGTTATCAGTTTTGCTTGGCCGATACTCCGTTTGGAGTGGGGGGCCGTTGGTGTTCTAGAACTTTCCTGTGTTTAAACGAATAATTGTATACTATATATGACTTCATTAAATTTCGAAAAATTACAATCATGTGTAATTCATAGACGTAGGAAATTGATTTTTTCAAAGTCTGTTGCGTTTTGTCGTTCATGTTGACTTGGCGCGATCACTTATTAATTATCTCTAAATAAAGTATTACAAAGGCATTGCGTTTTATGATTTAGAAAATTCAAGATACGGTCCACTCTCCGACCAGTCTTCACTACGTTTCTATGGACGTAGAAAATTTTTACCATTTTCAATAATTTAATAATTTATCTCTTTTTTATTACAAGTATCTCTCTATTCTAAAAAAAAGTAACTGGCGCCGCTGTCAAAAGCTTGTCACGCTATCTCTCCGATACCGCTGGTTGGTATGGGTCGAGACCGATACCAACAGATGCAGAAAAATGCGGGGAAGAAAGTAAGACATGTCTCATCTTCGTCGGACTTTTTTTTTTTTTTTATTTTATTTTATTTTATGTTTTGTGGAAAAATATTGACTTTTCATGTTCAGATTACGATAACTCACCAAAAATTAATCGTAGAATTTTGATCTTTTTACATTCTAAGACTACAGACATTTCTCCTTCAAACAAGACCTCATTTGTTTAAAAATAATTAAACAGACTAATATTTTCATCAAAATATTAAACCACTTTTTTCGAGAAATATCGTCACATATGTGGGTGTAATATCGATGCTCCTCGGGTTTTTATCTTACAAAGGACAATATTTACATCATCTGAAAGATGAAAGCTTTCTCATTCATATAAACCTCATTTCAAGTCTCTATCTTAAAATTTCGATTTTTAATTGAATTTAAAGCTGAAACAGTGATTCCCCTCCGAAGTGGATTACCCTTCAACAGTAACTGGATGGAAGCTGTTGCATTGCCCGAGAATCACCCCTATGTATCTCGCTATTCGTAACTTATTCCTTCAACTTGCTATGCCATGATTGGCGCTGTGCTTGAGCGCGCTGCTCGTATGCGATAGTCCCAGTTTCGATCCCGGTGCACACTCATTTTTACTAATTATTCTAAACATTTGAATTTTATTCTTTTAATTCTTATTATATTTTTTATTTACTTATCTGAAGAGGCTTAATTTTTATTTACTGCTGAGCACATATTTTCTGATGTACATATCTTGCTACTGGAGGAAAGTCGTAATACCATGGCATTCCACAACTCAATATACTTGACCTTGACACTAACAGGGAGCGAGCCTAGGGTAAAGCCTAGTTTCTTAACTTTCCAGTGAACGTGTTAACAAAATAGCTTTTTTTTTTAAGGAAAAAAATTACTCAGCATGTTAGTAAAATGGAAATTATTCTTCCAGCAGCAAGACTCGATGTTTGATAATGCTGCTTTTGACAATATATGATGCAATGAAAGCCTCTAGTAAAATAGGTAGAATGTAATAACACTGGTGTTCAAAATTAAGAAATTTTTCACATTTATCGAATTTCTGGAAAACTAATACTGATTTTAATGAAATTCGGTATGTATACACAGTTATACAAGAGAACAAAAAATACACCATACAACAGTCATGGTACGCACTCATGATCGTTAGGCTCATCAGCACAGGAATGTCCAAAACCAACATTGCAAGAGTCGAACATAAATGACTAATAGAGGGTATGGACGCCTCACGCAGTGCGGTGCCATACTGGAAAAGAGCAGTTTGGCGAGTCCTTGTGGAAGTAAGTCCCACTCCTGCAACCACGCAGTTTCAGCTCCTGGATGGTTCTCAGAGGGGAGGGCGAGCTGCATTTGCCCTCCCAAGAGGGTCCCCAGACATGTGCAATTGGGTTATGTCTGGATATCTGGCGGACCAATCCATCCGGTGAATATCTTCAATTTCCAAGATAACCGTCGACTAGGTGAGCTTTTTGTGGACGAGCATTGTCGTCCATAAATTGAACCGAAGGCCAACTGCACACCTGAAAAAGGTCACACGTAGGCCTGTATGATCTCATCCCTATATCTCTCACCATTCAGGACCCTCTGTCAGACACATGGAGTGGCGTGCGGCCGTTTAGCTTGGTGCAGACGAAAATCAGCATTGACCAGACGGCAGTGGGGTAATGTTCTCTTCACAGACTAGTCGCGATTCAGCCTGGACACTGATTCTCGACGTACCTTCATCTGGGGAGAACATGGGACCCGATACCTTTCAACCAACATTCCGAGAAAGGGACCGCTATGACAGGGCAAGTGTCATGATTTGGGCAGGCCTAGTGTTAGACACCGTATACCTCTCCATGTGTGACAGAGGATCCCTGACTGGTGAGAGTTTGTAGGGATGAGATCTTACAGCCCTATTTTCGACTTTTCAGGAGCGTAGGTTGGCCGTCGGTTCAATTTTATGGACAACTCGTCTACACACGGCTCACCTAGTCACGATTATCTTGAAAGTGAGAATTATTCGCCGGAAGAATTAACCAGCCAGATATCCAAACCTAAAACCCTATTTAACATGTCTGGGACTCTCTCTTTGGGGCAAAAGCAGCCCACCATCCCCCTCCGAGAACCATCCTGGAGCTGAAAACTGCGGTGAAGCATGAGTGGGACTAAAGACCTGATCACATAGGAGTCCGGTAGCAGAGGCGTAAAAGGAAAGATGACGCTGAGATTTAAATAAACCAATCATAGGCGTTAAAAATTTCGTTGCTAATCATTTGGAGGTTTGTCATTGGTTAAAAATATTTCAATACTTTAACGCTTTCGCTACTGGACTCCTATGTGAACAGGCCCTAACTCCCACGGGGACTCATCTAACCACCTCGTTTCCAGTATAGCTACACGCTGTGAGAGGCGTCCATACCCTGTGTTAAGCTATGTCCACACTTTTGCGCTTTCGGGTTCGATTTGCTTCCGACTTGAGGTTCGTCTTCCCTTTCGACTTGCTTTTAGCCCATGCTTCCCGGCATGCCTCTAGACGCATTCGATTGTTGTCCACACTTGTTCGACAGTTCATGCCTCACGAGATGGAGAGTCGGACGGTTAATGCTGCTTCGTTTTCTTGTGATTTCGCAGAGTTTATAAGGTGATCACTATTTTTGCGTAAAGCAACAGAAATGTGCAACAAGTATAGATTACAATTTTGGTTCGGTGCTCTGTATATAAAATATGTATAATCCCTCTACTTGCATATTATCATTCATATATATATATATATATATATATATATATATATATATATACAGTCGGACCTCTATTTAACGAAGTCGCTAAATTCCCCCCAAAAGTTCGTTATATGGAAAATTCGTTAAATAGAGATTTACCTTTTAACATACGTTAACTACACAAAACAGATTTTAAATTCATAAACACTAAATACTATTAATAAAAGTAATTGATCGCACCTTTATTTTGTAAATTAATGTCTATTTGTTTATATATCTTATCCATCAAACAGAATGTGAAAGGAAAACAAGAATAAAACAAACATTTTCCGGGAATACACTGTATTTTCAATTTAAAAAAATTATATTAAAATTAATGAATTTTAATGAAATTATCGCATTCAATAAAACAAGTAATTTAGCATACATTACCACATGCGTCTTAAATTTAATTACTGAAAAGTCTGTTAATTTGTCTGAGTTTTTTGTTTGAAAAGCGTTTTCCTCTCATAATACTTCACTCATCTTTGTAATGCCCAAAAAACCCATTCAGGCGTATTTTCTTCAAACTGTAATCCGCGTTGGAATGTGTTAAAAGAAAGTTAATGTGTTAAAAGAAAGAATAAGTTTGAAATGTTCAGAAATATTTGAGAAATATGGACGAAAAAAATATGGATCACAAGAAAAAGTTCGTTAAATAGAGAATGCACTTCGGCTATTTGGAGGGTATTTTAACGAAGAAATTCGAAAAATGTTCTTGGTCCAAGAAAAGTTCGCAAAATAGAGTTCGTTAAATAGAGGTCCGACTGTATATATATATTATATATATATATATATATACTATATATATAATTAATCTGTGTGTTGTGTGTCTGTGCACGTGCAGGGGGAATGATCTAAATGAGAAGACTAAAAAATAAATTTAAACAATATCTTTATGTAGATACCTCATTAATCGATTAGAGATGTTTTTTCTTATACACATAGGTTCTACATCCAATGTAGTTTGATAGAGAAATTATAACTGTGATACGGAATATAGAAAAGACCTGTTTTTTATATGCTAAGTTCAATTAGAAATAGAACAATTTATAGCTTTGTTTATGAAGTAATAAAACCAAACAAATACTAAGAATAGAAAACGGTAGAATATTGCTCGTTATTAAGATTGTTATCTCGTAAATATATAGTGTAAAATTACACTGGTATATTAATTTATTTCGGATAAAAGGAAATTTATATTACTTTGAAGGTATACAGATATCAAGAAAAATCGTTAGCTAATCATACTATAGAAGGAGAGAGAGAGTAAGAGTAAGTAACCTCTTAATATAAAGTAAGAATTAACCGAGACATTTACTTCTTTTCTGGACAAAGCGGGCCAGTAAGATTACTTTTGAATTTTCATATATAATACAAAAAAAAAATTTCAACATATTAAGAAGTTTAAGAAGTATATTTTGTTATTAATGAAAAGCGTTCATTTTTCTTTAACATGGGTTTAAATGAAGAACACGACGAGAAACCCATGACGGACTAAAAAAATGCCTACATTTAAAATGTGTCGATAATATTTAGCTTCAAATGAAAATGATACATGCAGAATCATACGCATTTGGATGCAAGCAATGCATGGACAATGGGGGGGGGGGGGAAATTACCTCAGCAATAACGCGAATTCAGGTTGTAACCTGCTTTCATAATACTAAAACATCTATTTTTTTTTCAAAGTGAGTTTTTAAGTTCTATGGCAAGCTATGGGAATTTTTTATTCCGTATTTTTATAATAAATTAGCTGATGCATATTTTTGAAATCTTCTCCCTCTATTTCAAAAAGAAAATTTACTGATATAGTTAACAAGTTTTTCAAATTTTTTTTCAATTTGCTTGTTTAAAATACATTTAGTTTTTATTTTAAACAGTACACTTAATTATTATTAAATGCATTAATAATTTTTGATTTGTGTATGCGGAGTTGTTGACATCCCACAATGCCGGTAAATTCTGTAATCATCAATAAATTTAAAATTTCTTCCCGAAGACTGCGACATTCTGAACGCTGGCTTGAAAACTGCATTGTTATAATAGAAAATCGCATAGAATTCAGCATGAAAATCCACTTGGGTTGGATAAAATTGCGATGTCGTCTGATGTATCGCGGCGCATGCTCTGTCCTGGAATTTGGCAGGTGGTGGAGCATCGCTCTGAGCATGCTTCACATTTCTCTCTCCGTGCTACATGTTGAAACCGAAATCGAACCCGAAAGCGCAAAAGTGTGGACAAGCTTTAGAATCATTTTAATGTTCGATCTTGCAACGTGGGTTTTGGACATTTCTGCGCTGATGAGCCTAACTGGCGATTATGAGTACATACCATAACTGTTGTATGGTATAAATTTGTCTCATATAACTGTGCATCCATGCGAAATTTCATTAAAATTCGTTCCTTAGTTTTCCAAAAATTAAATAAAATGTGAAAATTCTCTTAATTTAGAACACCAGTGTATTTAAATTCGTGCAATATTTTTGTACATTGATACTCTAGAAAAAGTCCCCCATAAAAAGTGAAACATTCAAATTTAATAAAGGATTTATTACACCTAAAGTAGATATGTGTGTAGTATTATAAACCACTTTTACTGTTTATCTATCATCAGAGCGCAGGTGGTTTGGTACCAGAGTCAATGGGTTTCAGTTCCGCTGATTGTATAGATACTTGTAGCCGTTGAGAATTGGTTCTAAACGTTAGGTCCTGGTCTGATTATCTGTCTAGCAACTAAAGATGGCCGTGCTCTCACAACCAACTAAAGCCCAGATGGATACATGCCGATCTCTGCTCAAATGCAGAGTTTGATTTTCTAACAAAATACCTCTTGTTACGGCTCCTCTCCTTCAAACCAAAGTGAAAATTTAGGATCCATTTTTGATAAATACCCTGTGTGGATCGCTGGTAAATTCGCACTTCGATAGCCCAGTAAAACACTAAATTGCATCGATACTCAATAACTAAACTAATTCCATAGTTAATTAACATTTTTATAAAACTAAAGGATGGAACAACACTTGCGTTCCCACTACATATTCTCACATCTCTACACTGCCAACTACGTTATCCAAAAAATATATTTATCCAATACATCAACACGATGGCTGCGCCATCTGGCAAAACTTTTCGGTTGGAGATTTAACACCCTGCCCTCAATGAGGTCTAGAATGAACACTAGGAGGAATATCTCACAGTTGTTATGAGGAGTGATGTGGCACGTGACAAGCGTAAGACAGGAGATTAGGTCCTAGCCCTAAGGATTCTGGCCCGTCGAGTGCAGCCCAGCGGCTGGCTAGCTCATACTAACCACCGGGTGACACGTCTCAATTTTCATTTATTCTTTCTTCTTGTTTCATTTATTAGACTGCTTGCAGGACTTCCCCCCCCCCCCTCCCCCATATTTTCTATAAACTTTTTTTTTTTAAAAATTCCAGATGATGGCAGTCCGAAGGATTTTTTTTTAGCATGCCACATCACGGGGGTTCCGCAGAGTGGGCCATGACTCGTGACTCCGATCTCTCTGAGTTGCGGTGAAATGGGCCAAGGGTTATGACTGTTCCCTCTCAAATGGATCAGATACCAGTTTAGGCATGGTGGTTCTTAGATAGTCCTACGACGATACCCAAACTTTTCTCTGGTATTGTTGACGCGAAGTTCTTTACGCGGCTTACAGTAGAGTGAACTAGCAGAAATCGTCACGTAAGGAAAAAGCGTTATGCCCCCTCCAGGCGACCAAGTATACGAAGTTTCAACCAGATTCGTCAAGAAATGTAGATGTGTATACGATACATACATATACAGAGACACTTTGCTTTATTTATTAGATTCGCGCACTTGTTTCTTTCATCTAAAACTTCACCTGATTGGCTCTTATAAATTTCATATGGCCGCTTCATCTGATGAGTAGCCATATTGTGCATGCCTAGTCGTACTATTTACCAAATGATCTTATTAAAAATCTTGCCGATTACGACCCTGCTGGCCCACGCTAACAAGAAACGGTCCTGTGTCATTCTTGCTTAACTTTTAATTACTTGTCTTGTTATTTTTCGCTCTCAGTCTCTTCCCCCCCCCATGTTTTTACCTTTACTTGAACTATCGAAGCTTTTGTTTTCCCCCACTTTCTATTTTCCTTCCTACTTTTCGTGTTTTTACGATCAATGAAGTTTTGTGCATTGCTATATCATCCTACAGTGGAGGGCCCTGGCCCATGTACTGTAGTTAACTACTCTTCTCGTCCTGGAGCGCCTGAAGCGTCAATCTGGATAAGTAGCATATTGTGCATGCCTAGTGTATTTCCAGGCTACAACCATCAATAGGTAGTACCCAGGTTTTATTGTTTTTTTATTTTATGTTTTTATTCAGTATTTAATCAACTTGCCTTTACTCATTATATTTGTGTTTGCTAATGTTTATTTATCAGTACTGTTTGTTATATATTGTGTAGACCTAAAATAATTCTCTATAACGTATTTATTTGTGCCCTAGATCGGCTAAGCCCAAGCACCACATAGGGTAAATCGTTAATTAACTATTAGAATACCTTAATATACAGACAATCAATGTATATAGTATTATCTCAACAATTTTGTTCGCTTAACCTTGGTTATACATAGTAAATGGTACTTGTCTGAGCGCATGCGCTAGGCGGCGTCTGATATGACGTAGACAGAAATACTTCAGTAGTAGCCAAAACGTTGCTTTGTGTGGATGTCATTCCACGAGCGGGAAATTTCCCCATTTACTTTGTTTAAAATCATTGATTAATAAAAACGTTAATTACTAACAACTGGTCCGTCGTCAATGTTTATGGTCTACTCACATCTAAATAGTCTATCTTAAAAGACAAGTGTTCCGCCAGATCCGCAGTAGACCAACGACCTATGGAGAAATTAAATAGATTAAAGGGTGCCTTGAAAGGCAATATTACGAAATTGGAACAGTTCTGCAAAACACAAACTGAGGAAGTTAATACTACTCCGAGCGAACTAAGTGTGAAAATGCGTAAAATAGAAAGTCTGCAATCAAGACTGGAAGATTTAAGAGAACAATATTGTTCTCTGCTATTAGATGACGCTGATTGTGACATAAATGAAGCTGAAGAGGATTTAAGTGAATCAGAAGACCGCCTGGAGATATTGGAGGTGAGTTTCAAAACCCTCCTTGATTCAATTAAAAATGCTGTTAGTATTATTGATAATGTAAACCGAAACAGCGAAACCCAAAGTAACGCACAGACAGCAAAAACGAAAGTTAAGCTACCAGAAATACCTCTCCCTATTTTTAATGGGAAAATAGAGGACTGGTCAACATTTAAAAGTCAATTTAATGATCTAATTACTAATAATGAAGTATTAAATGGAAACACAAAAATTGTATATCTACGGCGCCTCACTAAAGGGCGATGCTAAACAAATAGAGTCATGTGATGATTCTTTCGATTCGTTGTTTAATGCTTTAACCGAAAGGTTTGAAAAGTTACGTTTACTACTTGAAACACATGTTGCTGCGATTCTCAAATTACGAGAAACTACAACATGAATCGACTAAAGACTAAGAGCTTTATTGATTGTATAAATAAAAACATCAGAGCATTGAGTGTTTTGAAATACGAGAAAAATGATTTATCGGAAATATTTTTAGTCAGTGTTATGCTTCAAAAACTTGATCGGGAAACACGAAGATTATTTGAATCACATCTAAATTCCAAGGAAGTTCCCAAATTTGATACATTAATGTCTTTCTTGGAAAAAAGAAGCTTAGTACTAGAAGGTATAAATCGCACGCCCCTTGCAAAGAATACAAACAAAGTTTTCTTCCCCCTATAACAAAACAAAATCTTTAATGATTAACGCTAATGAAAAATATAAACCTAAAGAATGTGTTTTATGTAAACATCCACATTATTTGAACAAATGTAGTGTATTCCAGGGAATGGATACACATAGAAGATTTGAAACGGTAAAGGATAAAAAATTATGCATCAACTGTCTGAATAAAAACCACACTTCTAATTTCTGCAAATCTAAATATTCTTGTGTAATCTGTGGTAGAAGACACCATACGATGTTACATCACGAACAAATCGCTGATCCTGAAAAAAGAGCAAAAAACAGCAGGTGGTTTCAACCGTCCTGCGGAAACAAACACAGAACCAAAAGAGCAAAACTCAGCGTTTCAAACTCTGAATATTTCGGAAAAAGAAAACAAATCGATTTTGTTAAACACAGCGTATATTTATATTGAAGATTCTACCGGAAACCAGAAAAGAGTTAGGTGTATTTTAGATAATGGTTCGAATATAAATTGTTTAACGAATGAGTGTGCTGATATTTTGGGGATTAAAAAGAAATGTGTAAATGCGCCAGTGTCTGGTTTAAATGGATCTGTTCATACAATAAAGTCAAAAGTTGATACTACAATTTCGAATGCAGATGATAGCTTCCAGGAAAGTGTTGAATTTTTTATTATTCCAAAAATAACTGATTTAACTCCTTTGCATTATTTGGATATTTCAGATGTAAAATTACCTGACTTTATAGAACTTGCAGACGCTACATATTTTAGACCAGGAAAAATACATGCTCTTATTGGAGCTGAACTGTTTTTCAAGATTATTAAAAATGATTCCTTTAAAGTTGCTGATAAGTTGTTTATGAAAGATTCAGTGTTTGGCTGGATAGCTACTGGGTCTCTGAAGGAAATCCAAACTCAAAATAAAATGCATTGTTATTTAATTCAAAACGGTGATACGATAGATAACACTCTAAAGTCATTTTGGGAATTGGAATCTATTGGTATAATACATGATGACCCAAAATTAACGGAACAAGATCAGGCCATTAAAATATTTAATGAAACTACTACGTTTCACAATGGTCGTTACGAAGTAGAACTGCCATGGAAAAAAAGATTTTAACGAATTAGGGGATAACTTTAAAGTGTCAAAACAAAGATTACACTCGCTACAAAGAAAATTTTATCGCAACCCAGAGTTGCATGCACAGTACAAAGAAATTATTGATGACTATTTAAAGAATGGAATCATTGAAAGGGTGGAAGAAACTAAAAATCAGGACGTGGTGGAAAAACCACTTTATTACTTGCCACATCAGGCGGTTCAGAAACAAGACCGACTTACTACTAAAACTCGTGTAGTTTTTGATGCCAGCTCGCATGACATTGGTCACCTTTCCTTAAATGATTGCTTATGGACAGGGCCAAATTTGAATCCAAACCTCTTTGATATTCTAATAAACTTTAGACTAAACAAAATTGCCTTAACTTCTGACATTGAAAAGGCATTTCTACAGATTTCCCTTTCAGAAAAGGACAGAGATGCAGTACGTTTTTTGTGGTCTAATCGCATGAATGAAAACATCGAAGTGTACCGATTTAAACGAGTTCTTTTTGGGGTAAACGCCAGTCCGTTCCTGTTATCTGCAACCATAAGAAACACATTGAAAAGTTCAGTGGTGAATTTCCTGTGACCACACAACTCCTTGATCGCTGCCTGTATGTTGATGATTTTATCACTAGCATCGACAACCTTGATCTTGCACTAGAAGTCTCCCACAAAGCCAAGGAAATCTTGCAGAAAGCTGGGATGTTTCTTAGAAAGTGGTTTACAAACGACGAAAATCTCATGAAACAGTGGATGGAAGATGGGTTTGATATCCAACATCAACACGAATCCATTAACTTAGGTTCAAATTCAACAAAAGTTTTACGAATGGCATGGAACACCCCTGATGATTGTTTCACCATAGAAGTTAAAGGTTTAATTCAGTTCTTGTCCAACGATAAAAATACAAAACGTTTTCTTCTCCAAGCTGCTGGGAAAATCTTCGACCCTTTGGGACTATTGGCACCGTTCACCATACGTGTAAAATGTCTTTTTCAGCAGTTGTGGCTACAGAGAATTCCCTGGGATGGAGATCTACCTCCTGATGTTCGAAAAGAATGGTTACAGTGGTGTAGCGAACTTCCATGTCTAGCAGAATTAAAAATTCCTCGATTTGTGCTGAACTCGAATAGTGAGTTTGGTGATGTAGTTGAAATCCACAGTTTCTCTGATGCCAGCAAAGTGGCATACGGCGCCGCTGTTTATTTACGAGTTTTAACAAAGAATGGTATTGAGGTCAATCTTGTAACATCTAAAAGCAGGGTTGCCCCTCTAAAGAAGATTTCAATACCTAGATTAGAACTTCTAGGTGCCTTGTTAGCTGCACGATTAACCAAGACAGTCAAGGAAACTATCGACCAAAAAACTCAGTCAACAGTGTATTTTTGGACAGACTCGACAATAGTGCTATATTGGATAAAAGGTCCCACCAAACGCTGGAAACAGTTCGTAGCAAATAGGGTTAATGAAATAAAAACCCTGACCGATACCAATGCCTGGCATCACTGTCCAGGTAGAGAAAACCCTGCGGATTTAGTGTCTAGAGGTACCAGCGCTCAGTCTCTTGTGGACAATTCAATGTGGTTAAAAGGCCCCCCATTTCTTACATCCAGTGAACTGCCCGTTACAGACGTTGTTCCTGATGTTCCAGAAACAAACTATCTTTCTGAAATGAAAAGTGACACTAATTCTAAAAGCATTACTTTAATCAATTTATCTGATGAAAAAAGTGTTTTAAATAGTATACTTGATTTTAGTAATAACTATGTGAAAATAATTCGTATTCTAAGTCATGTTTACAGGTTCATTCATAATGTAAAAAATCCAGGGAAAAAGGAAACCGGTCGTCTGACTCATATGGAGCTGACTAAAGCTGAAAACATTATTATTAAGTATGTACAGGAAGGTGAGTATTCAGAGGAGATCAAAAGGTTGAAATGTGGCAAGTCCGTTAAGGGTAATAGCAAATTGGCTTCATTAAATTGTTTTTAGATGATGATAAAATATTAAGAGTAGGAGGTAGGTTGTCTAAATCTAAGCTAGGATTTAATGAAAAATTCCCTATGGTACTTCCTAGCAAGCATCGATTTACTCAAACTGTTGTAAAATATTTTCATTTAAAAAACTTGCACATAGGTCCACAGTCCCTATTGTATCATGTTCGCCAAAAATTCTGGATACCAAATGGTAGAGATGTTTGTCGTAAAACTGTACATAATTGCATCACTTGCTTTAAAAACAAACCTCGAGAAGTAAGTCAAATTATGGGTGATTTGCCAGAGGAACGTGTTGTACCCACTTTCCTTTTAATGTGACAGGCATAGATTTTTGCGGCCCTTTTTTTGTAAAATTTAAGAATCAAAGGAAAGGTGTGCTCAACAAAATCTATGTTTCTATATTTGTTTGTATGTGCACCAGGGCAACACATCTAGACTTTGTTTCGGACTTGACTACTAAGGCTTTCATTGCCAGTTTGAAAAGATTTTTTAGTCGAAGAGGTAGAAGTTCTAAAATATTTAGTGATAACGCAAAAAACTTTGTTGGAGCCAACGCAGAGCTAAAAAAACTACACCAACTGGTAAATCACGCAGATGAAACATTGGCTAATTATCTCAGTCACAAAGGTATAGAATGGAACCATATCCCTCCAAAATCTCCGAATTTCGGTGGACTCTGGGAAGCGGGGGTCAAATCGTTCAAGTTCCACTTAAAACGTATAGTCGGTAATTCGAATCTTAATCTAGAAGAATTTTTAACTGTCATTTCAGAAATTGAAGGAGTGCTGAACTCACGACCCCTTACTCCCATGTCATCGGAATTCGATGATTTTGAAACATTGACCCCTGGTCACTTTTTGATAGGCAGACCCATCACCTCCATTGTTGAACCTCAATTGATAAATATTCCTGAAAATAGACTTATGAAATGGCAGCGGGTAACTAAACTAAGCCAACAGATTTGGAAGTTGTGGAAACGAGACTATTTGAACAATCTACAACAGCGAAGCAAATGGAAGTTTCAAAAAAATAATGTAAAAATTGGTGCTCTCGCATTAATTAAGGATGACAACCTTCCGAGTACGAAATGGTTGACTGGTAAGATTACCGAACTTTTTCATGGTACAGATACAAAGGTCAGAGTTGTAAATTTACGATTGTCTAATGGAAAAATGTTAAAGAGAAGTGTAAGAAATATTTGTATTCTTCCCATTGATGAATAAGTTTGATATGAAATTTGATTTATTTTTAAGGAAAAAATTACCATTTTATGGTGTCATGTTTATAGCATAATTTCTCAAGATGTTACGCATAAGTGTTTTTTATATTTGAAATTGTGTATTATTTGTATTTGAATTATTCCTTTATAATGTAATTGTTTCTTTTAACTTTATATTTCTTGAATGTTGTCACATTGCAAGGCCGGGCGGCATGTCTGAGCGCATGCGCTAGGCGGCGTCTGATATGACGTAGACAGAAATACTTCAGTAGTAGCCAAAACGTTGCTTTGTGTGGATGTCATTCCACGAGCGGGAAATTTCCCCATTTACTTTGTTTAAAATCATTTGATTAATAAAAACGTTAATTACTAACAACTGGTCCGTCGTCAATGTTTATGGTCTACTCACATCTAAATAGTCTATCTTAAAAGACAGTACTCTTGTTGCACTTTTAATGACGTTGGTTTCAAGTTCAGAAATACATTATTATATTTGTTTTACATTCATTGTACAATTTAAGTTAGCAATGTTTGATTATATATTGTTTTTCGACTATAAGTACTTATTAAGACTTTACATTCTTTTATAGGATTAATAAATTTAGCATTTCTGATTATTGATAACACATACTTATCATCGCTATACAGGCAAATTTGTTTACAATTTTCTTTACAAGACACAGGATTACTTATACAGTAAATTTTAGAACCCAAATAATCAGATACGCATAGACTAGTATTTTCAAACTGTTTCTGTATTATTAATACATTTTTAACTTTACCGTGATTATAATGTCTACTTTCAGTCTAGTTATATAAATAGCTTTACTATTCCTTATATGTATTGCCATTACTTTTTCGTTAGAATCATTTAAGAATTCGCTTTTCAAATTTTTTTTCTTTGCTTTTCTTATATATGCATAGTCAATCTAGTCCTGCACCGAGCTTACACCTCGCAAAGTTCTTAGAATAATTTTCTAAAAATTTTATTTTATTTTATTTTATTTTTATTATATTTTACTAATTCCATACTCTGTATTTAATTCCTGCAATTGATTTTTCATTTCTTTCCATTATATTACTTTTTGCCAGAGCTGGACTCGAACCGGGGACCTGACGCACATAAAGACTATTCGCAAATGCCACGCCCCAGCACATCCATTTGGGATCCGCTCACTAGGCCACAATAACAATGTTTGTATTGCTTTAGACTATTTCTGTTTATATGTGAAGTAACATTAAACTATGCTGAATATTTTCTTGTTTGTATTATTCCTTGAAGTTTAGCCACATGCATTTTTACATTACAGTTTGTTTAAACAACATTAAATTACTATATGTATAAACAACAACAAACAATATGAGTCATAACCAAGACCAAGAAAAGTCAAGAAATTGGAAAATGGAACTGCATTAGAGCCAGGCCCGGACTGGCTACTTTGGGAACCCTCGGCTAGAGACTGAGGAGGGGCCCCTTACCAAGCAGGGGGGTGGGGGGTCTAAGGGTCCTCCCCCGGATAATTTTTGAAAATCACATGCCTGAAAACCACAATTTTTTGCTATTTTGGCACTTAGAAAATATTTGAGTAAAGGCAGGATCTTTATCAAAAGTTAAGCTGTTCTATTATAGTTCTATTACTTAAGTTTGCGATGCATTTTTATATTATTTTTATTATATCTAATCTTATTACACACGAGAAAAAATAGTAATCTATTACAAGTGGTTTATTACTTGAAAATGAGAGGGAGAAACATTTTTAGGTTTAGGCAACCTAACCTGTGCTAAAGCCATCATCTAAATTCTACTGCAATACCTCAATAATAAAAAAAATGAAAAATAATTAGGGAAAACACTAATGAGTAAGACAAGCATATGTAAAGAAAGAGTTGTATTTTACTACGATTACGTTTTTAAAATCAAAAGAATAAGGATAGATGATACAAATGCATTATTTACAATTTAAATTTAGAAATATCCTAACCTAACAGCTTTTTGGCCAGTTCTTCACTAATCCTGGCCATTTCATCTATAAATTTTTATCTAAATTATTAAATAAGTCTCTTTCTACATTAATAAATAAGAGAATAGACGTAAGTCGTCATGGAGACGTCAGTCATGGCTTAAAGTAGACCTAATTTGATTTTTAACGATTTTAAGTTTAGAAAACACCCTTTCACAGGTGACTTGTGTACAAGGTATAGTTTGAACAAATTTGTAAGCCATATACAGGTTGGTAAATGGTCCAGATTGTGAGAGTTGGAAAGCAACAGAAAAGGCTCACGACAAACACTGAATACATGCATTTTCTGCATCAAAAGAAAAATTGTTCCTGTGACAAGAACAAAATTGTTTCTGTTCACAGCAGTATCCATAAAGATCTTATACAGATTCGAATTCTAAATTGTTCTCTCACAGATTTTTCCAGCTTCATTCAGCTTGTCTTGTTTTTTTTTCTCTTCCATTTTCGTTCTCAATTTGTAGTTGTCACAAAACTTTTTGTATTGATCTGAAAAACTGGTTTCAGCTGAACTAACAATTGACTTCTTTCAGTTTTACAAAGCTTAGAAATGCAGCAAAGGACATCCGTAAGAAACTATCAAGCTTTTCGATTTCATGAAATTTCTTGGCTCTAACCAGGAACACTCTCTCAAAATTTCTTTATTTGGACTGAATCTCTCTTCGATACTCGTCTTAGCACATCTAAAATATTAAAAAAGACCAATTTATAGTTTTGGACAGTGAGATTCCAGGAGCTTCGTCTTTTGATTTTTCACCAAGCATTACCTTTTCCTTTGAGGTATTTTTTCCTTGAAATTGCTTCTACTTCTACATCAATCTTGTAATCTTCTAAACTGCTATTAACTGTACTACGTATAGCATAATATTTTGTTTTTTAATACAGAACCCCAAAGTGTTTATCACTCCTTTTATCGCTTAACTTGTTGAAGCAGCGTCTGTACCAAGTTCCAGGTGGTAGAATATCAATGATTTTACTTTGTAAATATTTTGAAACAGGAGATATATACAGAAATAAATCTAGCAAAACAATAGACATAAATAGGTTCTCAAATTTGGACCATTGACTGATGAAATTGCTTGACATGAACTTTGATTTGCTGCCAAAACTTCTAATTGATATATTTTTAAAAACCGTAATAAAATTGAATAGCTTCTCTGGGTTTACAGTTTCTTCACTCCTTAACAACCTTCGTCAATAATCGAAGAAAGAGCTTTGTTTTGCTCCACCAACCTTGTGGCTCTTATTTTTTTACAACTTGTACAGGTTTTTTTTTTTTTTATGATCAATATGTTTTCTTTTTGTTTCTCTCCTCCATACGGCCATTCTTTTGTAAGATTATCTTATAAAAACATCATATTCTTCCACCAATACAAATAAGTTTTCTGCTTGGAGCAACTTTGTTGTTGAATCAGCCACTACTAAGTTAAGTAGTGTCCCATACAGTGAATGTACACTCATGTCCATAAATTAAGGATAATCAGAATCCCACGGAATCGAACTCTAAAGTAAAAATTTCACCTGTAGAATTACCACACACACATCTGCAAGAAAATATGCAAATTACAGGAAGCCACCATATGAGGCGTTGAAAGGCAAGTGGTGTAAGTCACATTTTCACTTTTTCATTGGGGGCAAATATGTAATCTCCATGTTCAATTTATAGGGAATTGTAAATAGTTATTATTTGCAATATTGTAATAATTGTTTTGAATTATAATTTGTTCCAATTTTGTGGTGGAATTTTTTGTAGTTTTTGCAGTTAAACTCTTTTGACTTACACCACTTGACTTACTGACTTACCCCACTTTGCCTTTCACTGCCTCATATGACGCGATAGTACATCACAATGACGAGAGTGTAAGAGAGGGGTATATAAGGAATGGTGGCAAAGAAGTAAAATGTGTCACAAGCGTTCTGTGAGCCGCTAAATCTGCATTCAGACTACGTCTGACGTCACGTGTTGACACGCGCTGACGACAACGTCAGCTAACGTGTTAACACGTCAGCATCAGGCGGTGTGAGCACACTACGCTGACGTGTCGTGACGAATTCATGTCAGTTGTTGTTTGGTTCCCACAAGGTGATTATCGTTGTGGGTGGACCTTATAAATAGTGGCACCCTATAAATAATATGGATGCACCCAATAAATAGTGGGCCGATCGATCAAGAATTCCATAAAGAGCGATGAAGAAAAAAATTTATAACTACAGGCATTCAAGAGCACGACACACACAGTAGAAAATGCATTGCATATTAACAGAAAGATGGAGAGTGTTTCTGAAACCATAGAAACTCAAACCGGAAACTTGTGATTATATAGTTGTTCGCTCCTTTCCAGATGGCTGACGTATTTGTCTGTTTTGTTGACGTCAGCGATTTTGTCTCGCCTTTGACTCCCCCATGTGGCCGAGAAATAAATCATTCCGTTGACTTGGAACACTTGAATGTATGTGTATGTGTATCATGGCCGCTTGTAAGCGGAATTCTTAAATTTATTGTGATTCTTGAAAAACTATGAAAATATATATCTTGAAATGCTTGAAAATAAAATAACTTTGGAATTCTTGAAGTTTTTGGCAGTATGTTTTTTCAGTCGGCATGCTGCTGACTAGTAAGCTCTCCATTTTTTTTGACTTTGAAATCGAGTATTCGGCGCCAATACATTTTGGTGCACGAAATCCGTGAAGATAACTTTAGATTAAGGACATTTTGGACATTATAATTAAGGACATTTGCGGAAAACATGATTCGGATAACCTTAGACGTCGCGTCGCTTGGAAAAAAGGTAAATACCTTTTAATTATTCTTTTGTTTGATTCGGAATCAACATGGATGCAATAGAGAAATATAAGATTAAAAGGACATCGTTACGATCGAGCGTGACTCGACAAATTAATAAAATAGAATCATTGTTACAGAATGAAATTAAAGATCGCGAATAATGATTTTTTTATTAGAGAATTTAGAACAAATCATTGAGAAAGAAACAAATTTGAAAAAAGTCGATTCCGAGATCGAAGGATTAATTGATAATTGTGAAGAGTTGGAAAAAGAATTGGCTTCATGGAAAGAGTACGAAGAAAGGGTCATTAGTATTAAATTTAAGGTAAAGAATAGAATTAAAAAATTTAATGAAAAATGTGAGAAGGAAAAAGCACCGACAAGTTCAAGTGTAATAGAACATTTTGAAACCGAAACAAAATAAACTCATGCTAATCAATCGATGAAACTTCCCAAATTACAAATAAACCGTTCTCAGGTGAACAAAATGAGTTCATGGGAATTTTTAACTCATTTAAAGCAGCAGTGGATTCAAATGAGTCATTGACAGAAGTAGAAAGTTTGGTTTATTTGAAGTCCCTGTTGTCAGGTTCTGCCTTAATGTAGTATCAGGATTTGATCTTTCAGAATGTAATTATAAGGAATGTTTGAATTTATTAGAAGATCGCTATGGAAGAAAGGAAACGAATATTAATTATAATATAAATAGACTTTTTAAATTAGAACCTGCAAAATATGTATGGAATATAAAATCTTTGAGAAAATTGTATGACGAAATTGACATATCTGTAAGGAATTTGCAAGCGTTAGGAGTAACTTCGAACTCTTATAGCCAGTTGTTGAATCCAATTCTATTGAAATTGCTCCCACATGAAATGGTCTTAGAATTTCACAGAAGGAAAGATCCCAAAATGGAAGGGGATGTGAATAGTTAAATTAAGTTTATAAAGAGCGAAATTGAATGTAGGGAAGATGCACTGCAGGTGTCAAATCCCCCTAATGCTAAACAACATGATATCGAAAACCGAAATTTACGTTATTCGAAATTTCAGCCAAAAACTACCTTATCAGCAACTGCTTTAAATCATTCCACAAAATTGTTTTGTGTGTTTTGTAAATCCAATAATCATGTAAGTCTAAATTGCGATAAATTTAATGACGAACAAAAAAGGTTAAAATTAAAAAGAGAAGGTAGATGCTACCGGTGTTTTTTTAGGTCGCACTTATTTCACAATGCAAAAGTAAGTTAAGTCCATGTAAAAAGTGTTTCGCTTTCGGTCATAATGAGATATTTTGTTTCAAAGGAAACAGAGGGGAAAATAATGAAACCCAAACTGAAATTTCTAAAAAATAAACCTGAATCTGAAAGTAAAGAAACAGTTTCCGATAATGTAGGAGCCATGAACAATTCACAGTGTAATTCTTTGGCTACGAAAAATGCCATGTTACTACAGACTTGCAGAGCTATTTGCAAGATCAAACGGAAATTCAGGGCTTGCAAAATTTTGCTCGATTCAGGGTCACAGAAAAGTTGGATTTTAGATGACCTTGCTTTTCAATTAAAATTGCCAACTGTGCGAATTGAGCGTTTTTGAAAGTTTTTTCTTTCGGTTGAGTGAGGCGAAAGAGAAGGAATTTAGAGTGTTCAATGTAAAATTATGTAACACGTCAGATCCGAATAGTTGTTTACACGGTTGAGGTTTTAGGAACTGACGTAATTTAGCGCGGCATCACTAAGCTCTCTTGGTGAAATAAATCAAGTTTGAGTTGGTATTAAAAGAGGAATCCAGCTCACAGACGTTTCGTCGCCAGGCGATAGCATAAACATTTTATTAGGTACCGATTATTATTTCTCGGTACAAAAAGGCGTAGTTGAAAAAATGAGCGATCAATTATATTTATCGGATACAATTTTTGGACTTACTGTTGTCGGTAAAATGAATTCTAGTTGTAGCATGGCAGTTAATGTAAATTTCGTGTCTGTAAATGAGAAAAGTTTTGATTTACAGAATTTTTGGAAATTGGAATTTGTGACGATAAGAATGCGGTATTTTCTCAGAAAGATTTAGATACGATTAATTATTTTAACGATAATTTAAAATTCAGGAATGGTAGATACGAAACGAAGCTTTTGTGGAGAGAGAATAAACATAAACTTGCAGATAATTTTGAAGTAGCTAAACGCAGACTCTTGAAATTAATGGACGATTTAAATAAAAATAAAGGATTAGCTACTGAATACGAGAATATAATTAAAGAACAAATTAATAAAGGTATTGTGTGAAGAATGTGAGTCGTATGAAAATGTAACTGGAACGTACTACATGCCACACAGACCTGTGGTAAGGCAGATAGATCTACTACAAAGGTTAGGATAGTATTTGATGCTTCTTCCAAAAGCAACAATTCAAATTCGTTAAATGAGTGTTTATTATCAGGACCTAACCTTAATCTTAATATATTGGATATTCTTCTGAAATTCCGTCTTCATCAGGTTGCGTTTGCAAGAGACATTTTAAAGGCATTTTTACAAATCCAGATTGACCCAGAGGATAGGCATTTTTTGAGGTTTTTATGGGTAGAAAATTTAGTAGGTGAACCAATTTTCAAAATTTTTAGAATGGCACGTGTAACCTTTGGTGTCACTACTAGTCCCTTCCTCTTGGCTGCAACCATAAAGCATCATATCCAAAAATATTGTAAGGATTATCCAAATGTTGTTGAGATGTTAAATAATTCATTATACGTGGACGATTTATTTCATGGTGCTGCCACTGTTAGGGAAGCATTTGAATTATCCTGTGGTTCAGTAAAAATTTTGAAAGCTGCTGGGATGACCCTGAGAAAATTTAAAAGTAATTCCCCAGAGCTGACAAGTTTGTGGAAGAAGACTCAGATTGATTGTGAGGAACCTAACGAAGATGGTAACCACCCTTTTAAGATACTAGGTTTAATTTAGAATACCGAAACAGATTTTCTGAAATTAGATATCCACCAGCTATTAGAGAACATGAATCACTGCAACGTCACAAAACGCTGCATGCTCCAGACCGTGGCCAAAATCTATGACCCAGCTGGTTACATGTCACCCTTCGTAATAAGGGTAAAGTTTTACCTGCAAGAATTGTGGGAGCTCGGAATGGATTGGGACACGGAAGTACCTCCAAATTTAGAAGAAAAGTTTAATCAATGGTGTCTTCAAGTAAAAGACTTAGAGAAATTGTGTATTCCCAGAAAATATTTTTTGAAGGGAGTAAATGGGATGAATGAAGGAATGCAACTTATTGTGTTTTGTGATGCCAGTTTAAAAAGTTATGGTGCGGTTGCATATTTTAGATGTCCCAAAAATTGCACCACAAAAATGTCAAAATCTAGAGTTGCCCCCCCCCCCCCCTGAAACGAATAACGCTACCACGCTTGGAGCTCCTAGGAGCAATCGTAGCTGCAAGAATATGCAATTATTTGAAAGAACTTTTCCAGATTAAAGATGAAAATATATATTGTTTTTCCGATTCCCAAATTGTACTTCACTGGATTAGAGGCAGTGCTGACGCTTGGAAGCCCTTTGTGGCAAACAGAGTACGTGAGATTCAAAACTTTGTTGCACCTGCCCAGCGGAAATTTTGTAAGGGTATCGATAATCCGGCCGACGTCATCACACGCGGTTGTGCAGCTATGGATTTAGTAAACAATAAAAATTGGTGGCAAGGTCCCCCATGGTTGAAAGACAGTTGTTTTCCCATGTCAACCACAGAACCTCATGTGAATATTGTTAATTACGATCTGTTGCAATAGCAACGAAAAACTGTCGTTTGTACGATTATTGAAACACATCCTGACTTCGACTTACTATCCAGATTTTCCTTGTGGACAAAGCTGATGCTTGTAATGGCATGGAGTCTCAGATTTTAAAAAATACTCAGTTGCAGCAATCTGAGAGAAATTATGGATTTCTAACTACTACTGAGCTAGATCTTGCTATGAATAAAATTTGCCTAATCGTACAGAAGCATGAATTTAAAGATGATTATAAAAACTTGAAGGAAGGGAAAGAATTAGCAAATAACAGTAAAATTTTGTGTGTTGGAGGAAGATTGCGAAATTCTCAGCTTTTCGAAGACGAAAACCATCCAATAATCTTGCCGAAGAGTCATCATATAACGAACATTATTGTCAATTATTATCACCAACGTTACTTGCATAGTGGAGTCCAGCTAACACTTTCAACAATAAGACAAACGTTCTGGATCATAAATGCAAAAGAAGTAATTAGGAAGTGTGTTTGGAAATGTATCCGATGCCATCGGTACCGAAAACGGATGTCTTCGCAGTTGATGGGAGATTTGCCCAAAGCAAGGGTAACTCCTGCAAGAGCATTCACTAGAACAGGTGTGGATTTTGCTGGCCCATTTCACATCAAAATGGAAAGAAGGCGAGGATCTCGGCCAGTAAAGGCTTACGTATGTTTGTTTGTTTGCTTCACAACGAAAGCAATTCATCTAGAGATCGTTAAGGATCTGACAACTGACGCCTTTATCGCTGCATTACGGAGGTTTGCAGCCAGACGTGGAAAGCCTCATGAAATGTTTAGCGACAGGGGCACAAACTTTTCAGGAGCCGATAAAGAACTGAAAAGAATGTTTGCATCATTTAACGCAGACAAAAATTTTCATGACTATCTTACCACTGACAATATCAAGTGGACTAAGACTAAGCGAAACTTTAAATGCGATGACTTAGTTTTAATTAGGGATGATGATCAACCCACCCTTAAGTGGAAGCTTGGCCTTATAATCGAACTTTATCCTGGAAGTGACAATCTTGTTCGAGTCGTAAAGTTGCGAACAGCAACCCAAGAACTAAAACGACCAATATCAAAATTGACTTTACTGCCCTTTTGTGAATAATTTTTCAATTGCTGATTCTTGTATATGTACATACTAATTTTTATTGTTCTTTCAGATAAACAGACTAGTTTGGGATGTATATAATTAGTGCCATAAGGTAATATTTTTCTTAATAGAATTTTTGTTATTTAATTTCTTATGTTGAATCTTGAAAATTTTGTTGAATGTGTAGGATTTTGAAAAAAAAAATCTATATCTTGGTTCTTGAAAAAAAAAAATTATTTTTGAATTCTTGTTTTGATGACCCCTTGGTCATCGGGGGGGGGGGGGGAGCATGTTCGCTCCTTTCCAGATTGCTGACGCATTTGTCTTGTTTTGTTGATGTCAGCGATTTTGTCTCGCCTTTGACTCCCCCTTGTGGCGAGAAATTAAATCATTCAGTTGACTTGGAATACTTGAACGTAGTGTATGTGTATCATGGCCGCTGTAAGCGGAATTCTTAAATTTATTGTGATTCTTGAAAAATATGAAAATATATATCTTGAAATGCTTGAAAATAAAATAACTTTGAATTCTTGAAGTTTTCGGCAGTATGTTTTTTCAGTCGGCATGCTGCTGACTAGTAAGCTCTCCATTTTTTTGACTTTGAAATCGAGCATTCGGCGCCAATACAATAGTTTTAGCAGCATGCTGTCTTCATAACATACTCAGAAGTCGTAAAACAATTACACCTCTTGAACAGCAAGTGCAAGTAAGAGAGGAAGAAATAAGAAGTTTTCGAAATGTGGAAGCGTTTCGTGGAAATAATGTTCGTGAAACTGGACTAGTGAGGGAGAAGTTCAAAAAATACTTAGTTTCTCCTGAAGGGGCTGCAAATTGTTCTTGGCAATGGTAAAGCATCCATAAAGGCAGAATGGCCCATTAATATTTTTGTAAACATTTTTATTACTGTTTTTTATAAACAAATTTATCATTTTTGTTGCTATAATTTTGAGTTATTAAAGAATGTAAATAAATAAACTGTAGCGAAATTTTTTTCTGCCTAGTATTCAAATAATTCAAATACAGACTCTACAAATAAGTAGGTAATTTTTGGTCGAAGACCGTCGTCTGCCTATAATATTTAATTGAAAGTAACTATCAATCAAAAAATATATATAAATTTATAAATATACATAAACTAAGCTCATATAAATTATTTTTGCTATTTAAAAGGTGGAAGTTTAAAAACAAGAGGAGACGAACACCTGTTTATATTGTATTGTTGCACACTCCATTTGTTTACATTTGATAAGATCATTAGCCAACTGTTGCCGCTAATTCATAAAAAAAAAACAAATTTTTTGCTATGAAAAATTTAAATAAAATACTAAATTTATAAATGTATATAATATAAGCACATATAAATTATTTTTGCTATCTAAAAGATGAAAATCGAAAACAAACCGAGGGGACGAACACCTGTTTATATTTTTAAATCGCCCCTTCCTCTTTGTTTACATTTTATAAGATCAGTAACCAACTTTACCGCCAGTTATTAAAGAAACCAAATTTTATGCTATGACAATTTTAAGAAAACACTGATTTTATAAACGTGTTTTTAAAGTGTTTGAAATATTGGTTAAATCAATCGAACGGCCTAACTTTGCAATAAATTAGTAAATGAATGTAAATAGTACCTAATATTTCCGATCTCTTCCCATGCTTCATTGCATGCATATTTGTTTCTATAAACTTTGTTGAAATGGTCGAATAAAATAGGGTGTTTCTTCACATGCTTGATGAGCTATTCTTCCATGTTCGTAGCTGACGGTCTGACGCCTGCTGACGAGATCTGGGAATTTATATTTAGAGCTGACGCGTCAGGGAGCGTGTTTTCTCACGTCACGACACAACACAACACGTCAACGTAGTATGCACACTCTTTTTTAAAATAATGGTTTAATTCGTTTTGTAACACGTCAGCTGACGTGTCAACACGACACGTCAGCGTAGTGTGAGTGCACCTTTAGTGCCATAACCGAATAGTTATGACACAGAGGACACATGTGGAGGATTTTTTACGTGGTAGAATTATCGACCGCTTGGAATGTGGGCGTACTCAGATGGAAGTATCCGAGGAACTTGGAATTGCCCAAAGTGTCATCTCTAGGCTTTGGCAACGATTCCAAGATGATGGAAATGTCAGTAGACGTTACAGTACAGGTCGCCCCCGAGTTACAACGCCGAATGAAGACCGGTATTTGACAGTAACTGCCAAAAGAGACAGACGGAGCACAGCATCCGACCTGTCCCGTCAGCTATCTGCAGCCACGGGTACTACAGTTTCAAGGCAAACCGTGTACAGACGTTTGTGAAATATTGGTCTATATGTTCGCAGGCCTGTCAGATGTGTTCCGCTCACAGCAACTCACTGTCGGCAGTGATTAGTCTAGAGTAGAGAACATGCAATGTGGACATCCTCAAAGTGGGCTTGTGTGATGTTTTCCGACGAGACCAGGTTTAGCTTGCAGTCCGATTCACGTCGGACCTTCATATGGAGAACGCCAGGTACCCGTTACTACCAAGACAACATCATTGAACGACACCGTTACGGTGGTGCAAGATTGCTCGTTTGGGGTGGAAATATACTGGGCTCCAGAACAGGTCTGCATGTTCAAACCGGAACCATGAACGGCCACATTTATCGGGACATTATTATGGAACAACATGTACGTTTGTTTAGGGGTGCCATGGGCACAGAATTTGTGTTTATGGATGACAACGCCCGTCCTCACCGAGCAAACAACATAAACGAATGCCTTCAATCTGAGGATATCCCCCGTATTGAATGGCCAGCGTTCTCACCTGACGTGAATCCGATAGAGCACGTATGGGACATGCTTGGCCGACGAGTTGCAGCCCGTCAACCACCTCCTACATGTGTACCGGAACTTGAGAAAGCATTGCATGCTGAGTGGAGTAATCTTCCCCAAAATCATCTCGATAATTTGATACTCAGCATGCCTAGGCGTTGTACGGACTGTATTTCATCGCATGAGAGACATACAATGCATTAACCACCATACCAACCATGTAATATTAAGTTTTTGTAAAGGAGATATTTTTTACAATTGTTCCAGGAACCCAAAATCGTAGTTTTTATGAATGGTATCATACATACACCATCTTTTCTGTTCTTTATCTTTTGTTTAATAAATGGGCTTTATGAATAAGTCACGTTTGTTTTGTTTCTGAACCTTTATTTGCCGGAGCTGGCATTGTCCTTAATTTATGGACATGAGTGTAAATAAGATCTTCGTTTTCCTTTTTAAACTGATCTAACAGCCTTTCATATTGTTAGCTCCCTCAAATGAACACGCAATAATATTTGGTAATTCCACACTTGGCAAATTTTGATTGTATAAGTTCGTACAAAGCAAGTCTACTTGAATCATCAACTATTGTTACTTTTTAAAGTCTTTTATATATCTTTCCTTGACCGACATAACGGACGCAAATTTCCAATTGGTCCGTAATAGCTACATCTTGGGTACTATCTACCATCACGCTGTATATTATGCTAGTGTGAAGGTCTTTCAAAATAATATTACGGCCCATCGAACAAATTAGTTTGGTTAGCTTGTTGATAAAATTTCCTGACAAAAATGTCAACAGAGAGCCTCGTCTAATCGGTCCTTTAGTTAACTTTCTTGTAGTTTATCTTTTGTTAATTATTTCCATTCTGAGCTTTTTGCTGTCTTCAATACACTTTCTGACATGATTTTGTAAAATCACATCATAATTTGCAACCATCGTGACCAGTTCAAGAAAATTATCATGATTTTCTATAGAGACCAGTGTATAAGCCTCTTCTGCTTTATAGCCTCTGTATGCAATGTCTTGCCTACCAATAAAAAAAACTATATCAATTTAACGTTGAACAACCAATCTTCTGGTGTGAATTTCTCTTTCTCGTTGCTTGTTTTGGTTACCAGTCAGAAGAGTTGAAATATCATGACCTTTTTTACTTTGAAAAGCTGCCTTAGCTGCGAATTCCTGATAACGAGAATCTTCATGAATTTCAACTCTCCTTTTATAAATCTGAACGTCAGAGGTAAACCATCATAAGTGAATTTTTTTTCATTTTCGATATTTTTATTGTAAGTGACTCGTTTTGGATGGAGCTTCTTTGAGGAAAACTGTCCTATATGCAAAACAAAATGGTGGGGTGAAATATAGACTTATAAACTATCGCATATGTAAGTCATGATGAGAGGTAAACCATCACAAATGGGGAAATTCACTGAAAAAAATTCACTTATGATGGTTTACTTCTGACGTAGAGAATATGCTTAGGAGAAACGTCATGCCCGGTATTAAATGAGAAATGTCTATTATCTTTACCTCCAAAGGCAGCAGGAGCAGTAAACTTTGTTAAGACAAATCGAATATGATAACCATTTTCTATGAATTTTTTCACCATTCGGCCAAAGTCGGTAATAAAGTTTTAAATAGTCGATTGGCAGTTTAGTTTCTTTTCCTTCACTAACTTGAATCGGGTGCTTCTCCATAAAAGCTTTTTTAATTCCGATAGGATCATTTCCGTTGGGGCAGATGAAACATCCAAGTTGGTGTGTAACCGCTTCAGCTGTCTTTTGGGGGGTTTCGTCATCATCATTTTCTGTGTCAGAGTTTGAATTAGTTCTGATTAGATCAGATTTGATGCGCTAAAAATATATTCCAATAAAAAAAGAGCTAGGATGTTTAGTTAGGAAGTTATGAGTCAATAACCAACTTGTCCTAACCGAATCAACTCTCCGGAGATGAGCTGCCATGTTGGATCGAGGGGTCAGTCGTATTTACCACTCTCAAAATTCAATTTTTAATTTACCAAATTTTAGCTAGTATTTTTCTTAATCCCGTCCGGATTAACCGGATGTCCGGATTAGGGGTACTCTACTATACTTATGAGCTAATAAACTAATTCCAACTTTCTTGCCTGTATTTGATGTATCATCGTGACTCAAAGGCTGACTTTGCGACTGAGAAGTGGAACTAGTTAACCAAGTATTCAAACTTTTGGAACTTTTTTTCAACGTCTAAATATTTTCTCTTCTTTTCGTAGCGCCACTCTGATACACACGTTTCATGTCGACAGAATTGTCTAGTGCACTAACAACAACATACACTGACTGAGAGGTGTAGTGGTAGGATGAAAACCTCCAAACTGTTTCAAACAACTGTTTTTCACTAAACAACGAGCAAACTGCTTTTCTGAACCGGCCGAAACACTTGGAACTGTTTGATCCGGGGATCAGACTGCCTGTTCTCTAATCTCAACTGTTCTAAGATCACAACATAACTTAACATAAAAGAACAAATGTAATGTATTAACTGTTTTTACTTTTTCTCCCCTTCTCGATCCGGACTCAAGAATGTCTCGTTCTTGAATGGAAACAACTGTTCACTTCAAAGGGACCGACAACTTACTCTTCTCTTAAACAATAAAATTGGCCATTTATTTCAATTAAAACTGATTTTAGATCCAAATAAGAACTGAAGTAATTTATATTTTAAAATTATGGAAACTTTTAAATATTTGTATAATGTAGCGGGAATCCAGGTAAAACACTTCAACAAAAAACGCTTTCCGCTTTAATACAAAATATATAAAACTATTTTTATTTCTGAATTAAAACGCAAAAAAATATTGATTGGTTATATAATGTAATTTTTTAAATTTCTCATTTTTAAGTTCCGAGAATAAAAAGAAAAACTACACAATAAAATTAACTTATTTGTTTGTGTTTCTGTTAGAACAGAACAGAAAACAGAATAGATTGGGATACCGAGTCTGGATTTTTCGTCAATCTGTTTTTTTAAACAGTTTTTCCAAACAGTTGTTACAGTTCTGCAAACAGTTCGTTTGGATTTTGTGAAAACAGCGATGATTCAGTCGCTTCCCTTCACCAACGACACGTCCCCACACACCGGTGACAATACTCGTACGTATGCAGACTGACTGTAATGCCTTACTGCTGTGCTAAGAGTAAACATTTACTGACGTTTTAACAACAGCTTAAAATTGAATGGACACGCGTAAATTTCCTGGGAAAAAGTAAAATGACTCTAGTGTAACTAATTATAAAGTAGTGTTAAAAAAGTACCTGAGTAATAAAAAATACAAACCATTTCTTTTGGGGCCCCTTTGGGGTACCGAGTATAAACCACTTTTTATAGGTCCCTTCGGCAGTGGCGTAGAGAGCATAACTGGCGCCCAGGGCACGATACCTTTTTGGCGCCCCCCGAAAAACATATAGTAATACAATATATAGAATTAGTTAAAAAGATAGACCATTTGGCGCCCCTCAGTGAGAGGCGCCCGGGGGCATGATAGACCCCCTTCCACCCCCCTCGCTACGCCACTGCCCTTCGGGGCCCCCTTGGGTCGGGGGCCCTCGGCGATCGCCGACTAGCCGACCTTGCCAGTCCGGGCCTGATTAGAGCCAGAACATTTTTTTTTATAACTCTTTTACCATAATAATCTGTACATAGTTTTTCTTTATCCCAATTTTTAAAGTTGTTCGGTAATATTTTACGAATATCGTTAAATTGTATGCAATCATTTATTCAGTGTTCAACTGTTTGGTCAGCTCCACAGGATCAAGCACCATTTTCCCCTGCAACCTCTGTTGATAACAAGCGAATGACCCATGTCCGGTTATTGCATGGTTTAGGTAGAAATCTGCATACAATCTGTCTTTGTTAACTTTCGGAAAAATGCCTCTTACCCTTTTACCCGCCATTGTTTCATTCCATTTAACCTGCTATTGACGTTCCCCCTGCTAATATAACTTTTTCTTAAGTTGATTTCTGGTGTATTTGACTTCAATATTTATGTTTTCCTGGTAAGTAGCATTTTTAGCGACTTGGTCGACTTCTTCATTTTTAATGATACCAGCATGAGCTTTTATCCAGTAAAAGTGATTTTTACCATGTTTTTATTAACTTGATTTCTTGTGTGTTTGTCCAGTACAAATCTTGCAATCGATTTTTAACTAACTTCCCGACTAGCTCGACATTTGAAACTTTTAGAATAGCTAAGAACACGATAACAATGCATTTTTTTAATACCTTTAGCCACCTTTAAGCAGAATTAAATTAATTTTCAGTTATTTTCAGTTAATTTTGTTTTGTAGACTGGTGCAGCCATCTATCGACCGGAACGGGAACGAAAAGTTAAATGCTAGTTAACTTCCAATTAACTTCATTTTATTTCAAGTTGATGGGATAATTCATCAAAAAAAATTTTAAAAAGTATTTATTAATACATGAAATTGTCAAGTTTATATGATTCAACAGAAAATTTAAAAACATGGTATATAAAAAGTTCTTTTTATCTTATAATTATTAATCCATTATTTTTAATTTGTTGTTTTATATTGTCGACTGTGTTACCTTTATAAATAAGTGTTGCTAGTGCTTGTAAAGAGCTCAGAGAATCTGTATAGAGATCTATTTCTTTATGTTTACAATTAATGGCGTTCTCAACAGCCATTTTGATAGCGAATATTTCCGCGCTGTAGGAGTTTGCGTTATTTGATAGCCGTTGCATTATCTCTTTATCTTTATTTTCTTTTATATATTTAATTACACCAGCACCCGTTTTGCCGTTAATATTTGAACCGTCCGTATAATAGTTAATGTCAGTACTCGGTTTTGTATCAAATGTTCAATTAATTGCTATTAGGTCCTTTTCACTTTTAATTGGTTTGATGTTCCGTTCACAATTATTTCCAACCTACTCATTAACCGAACAGGGGAAATCAACCCTCGGCTGAGTTTGCAGGTTTTGCTACGTAGCGTCTAGTGTTCAGGTTCACATTGTCGTATGGACTAACCGTCCCGGCCGACGTAATCTTGTTGAATTAATCATTTTGCACAGAACGGATATTCTATTTAATATTTAATCACCTGGAGTCCAGGAGAGTTTAAGGCTCGGTCACACAGAAAGCGGTCCGTCACGGCAGGAAGTGATCCAGCGGTTGTCGCGGCGGTCTGCTATATGGAGACGTCCCTTAGGACGCGATACCTTTGTGTGAGCGGTCCAGTCTGGTCGTTTTCTTCTAGCGATTTTTAAGAGCTTTAGAAGATGATGTTATAAATGCAGATTAAACAAATTGTGTAACAGTAGCTTGCTGTTTGCACAATTACATCAAATAACTAGCTGAATACTGTACTTCGCTATGGAGTACATTTTATGATAATTGCAATGGAAAAATGATGAAATTGCTTTTTAGAGGATTTCTTTATAAACAATATTTTTTGTTTCTTCATTGGGCGGAACTAATATTACCTGACTCGTCCGCGAACTTACGCGTGAGCAAGCTACGTAAAACTGACGACGGGAGGAACAATTTTCTCTTAAATCCATGCCAACATAGTTTAAAGTTTGGCCTTGAGACTTGTTTATCGTCATGGCGAAGCATACTTAGAGGGGAAATTGTAGTCTCTTAAAGTCAAAGGGGAGGTCATTGGGTATTAGAGAAATGCGTGGCAGGAACACTTTTTCTCCTTGCGCACACCCGGTTAAAATAACAGCTTCGATTAAATTTTTATGCAGGGCTTTGACTTGTAGTCTAGTGCCATTACACAATTTTGGTGGTTTTAAATTCCGAAGGAGTATTACGGGTATGCCCTTCCCGCAAATAGAGCTTATGGTATGGAAGACCCGGTGGTTTAAGGGAAATTAAACACTCTACCGGATAGTTAACGGCATCATCTAGATTACAGACAGTATCTATCGGCTGTTAAAATTTCAGCCCTTTAGGTCCAGTGGTTTGGTCTGTACAAGGTCTGTCAGTCAGTCACGGAACTGTTTTATATATAGGTTTAATTTAATATCCATAAAACATACTAATCTCAATTAAATTCTTAAAAGACTTCCATCTCAATTAGTCTAGTAGTTAAATTTTATCTTTTACTATCTATATTAATAAAGTAAGGTTAGATTCTGTCTGTCGGTCACACCTCTGGGTGTCCATGTTATATGTGTGCTGCGTCGAGACGAATCTATAAAACTTACAACTATTAAATTTGGTACACGGGTAGTGAAGATTCTGAACATGTGCACCTCGAAGCTCGAATTTTAAATTTTATTACCGTTAATTTTTAATTAATAAAAAAACAAAAATTTTGAAGGGTGACAACAGTAAATGGAAGCTGTTACATTTCTGAAAATCCCCCCTCTTGATATGGCGCGATTTTGGCGGCCATTTTGATCGAAAATCGGTGTATTTTTTTTTCTCATGAGAGTATATAAATCTTACATATTTGGAAAGAGCTTTGAAAACTGATGATTTTTTCTTTTTACAGTTATTGTATTACTTTAGTAGTTTTACAGATATTTTAATTCTAAAAGCAGACTCCACCGCTATCCGATATATATCTGTAAATAAAGCGTGAATCACAGACATTTCGAAGAATTACCGTTGATTCTTCGAAGAATTAATCGCATTTGTTATTATTTCTTAAGTAAATTGTTGCATTTATTATGTTATCGTTCATTTGTATGAGCATCTCGAAGCCCGAATTTTAAATTTTATTCTAGAAAAAATTTGATTCAATTTTTTATGCAATATTTGGTTCAATTTGCTCTAAGGTCCGCTAGATGGCGCCACGAGATTGATACAGTATGAGCTGTATCTAGTGTGACACATACATAGCGCTATACCACAAAATTTAAATACCTTTATTCGTTGTTTTTTAGTGTTTCCATTCTCTGACAATGATTGCTGAAGGGAGCGGGTCCCTAAACCGACCGGCTAGACGGGCGAAGTCCGGCTAGTATTTTAATATTTTTTGTCAATTCATTTCGTTGCTATGCACATGACGCAAAATTAATTTAAAGTATCACAAAAAGAAAAGGTCAAGGTAGTAGGGTTTATGGAGTTACTATGAATGCGAAGCATTGCACTGCTTTCACCTCCGGACGGATAATTAATTAATAAACTTATAGTAGTTTTCCGAAGTAAACGAGTTGCCAGAAAAATCGCACGCATGAATTTAGAATGAATGAATTTAGAATGAATTAGCATGAATTTAGAAAAGTCGCACTGCTGCCGCTTGGATCCGTGATTGGTCCTAGCTTTGACTTGAGAAGAAAATTCCGTTTTCCCATAAAGCAGGGGTAAATCGATAACTGTGTGCTAAAGAAAAGATACCTTGACGTTGACTTTTGCTAAAATGAAATGGAAGGACCGCTTCCAATCATGAGACTGAGTATTGGACCATTGGCTCCATTTATAAGCAGAACAGGGAACCAAAATCAGTTTCCCAAAAGGGAGGTTTTTGCAGTACTAAAGCAATTATGTTAAGAAAATAAAAAAGGAATTAAAGGATTTAAACTTGATAGATGTGGTGTCTAGCTTCGTAAGGAGAGGGATCGACCAATGCATGCTCAATTTCACGGGTCTTTGCAGTATGACGTGAAAGGGAAATTAAAATTTGGATTAAGAGGCTGAAGAAATAAAAAGTAGGCTTGGCCAGCTAATCATATGGATTCACAGTCTCCTACGCTTCTTTGATGGTGGGAGAGAGATATCAAGACGGCGTAATAAAGCTTTTGGCCTTTTCGCCGAGCTGGAGATCCTTGAATCGTAGGGAGGAATGCTGGGAAGACCATTATTAGTTATACGGGAGAAACTGTTGTAAAATTTAAAAGCCAGTCTTCTATTTGCTGGAAGAACATGTTTAACGCGTAGATCCTGATGAATCACGTCATTTCAGATAAAAATAGGAGCTTTAGTTACATAACGTTTGAGGACATAATTTTGAATAACTTGAAGTCTCCGTAATTAGTGGATGGATGCAGTCCCCCACACAGCTGAGCCATATGTTAAAATGGGAGATACATAACTCTTGTACAGCAACAGTATCAATTTTGGCTACAAGCGACTGTAATATGAAAGAAACGCCAATTGTATTCTTCGATTTACGGACAACACTGTCGAAATGAGGAATCCAATTTAGTTTGAAATCTAGGATAACACCTAGGTATTAGTAAGAAGTTTCCCAGGATATGGGTAAGCTATTAAGTGGAAAGCTATTGTGTCGGGTGATAGAAGAGTTCTTAGGATGGAAGAGTACTGCAGCACTTTTAGAGGTGTTAACTTTAATACGCCAACAGGTAAGCCAATGTTCATCGATTTTGAGATAATTTCGAATCGTACACAACAGGTGGGTTGAGTGAAAGTGTCGAGCAATGATGGTGTAGAGTATTGCATTTCAACCTCTCCGTTAACAAAAGAAATTCTTCTATCTCGGCCTGAGAGTCATCAAAGAAACCAGACCACTCAGGTGGCAAAATGCTGACGGCATTTTCCTTTGTTCATCCGATAGACTTGTTCCACAGAACGTTAGGAGGCCTCGATCATTTTTCTTGATTAAGTCTGTCGTTACAAACCGGGTGAGTTTGACACCCGGGTGACATCAATTATGAATGACAGGAGACTCCAGGTGCTTTTCATTCATGAACTATCAGTTGTTAAGCAGCATCCTGGAGGCGCCGCGCGCCTGAACAAAAGGATTCGTGTGGTATCCCCTTCTCATTGACCGAAGCGGCCCGTTGAGGCTCTTTGAAGTGAGGCTCTTTGAAGTGGCTTTGAGGACAAACTAAAAAGGCGGCCGCTTAGACCCGGGGAAAATATTTCATTATCGCCCCGGAAAACCCATTTCCGTTGCTCACTTGTTCTAGATCGTTCGAACTTTCCGGAGAGTGATGCAATATCCGGTGGAGGCTCTCCTATAAAAGAGAATGGACCCCTTGCCCGTGGCTTGCGTCTTTTGTTCCTGACCCGTGCCGGATCCAGTGTGAGAGCAGCCGGGTGGCCGCCCTTAGAGGTACAGAGTCCCTTGTGACTGTTTGCAGCGACGATTAAGTTCTGTAGGAGTAAACATACTCCGCTAATTTTGTTCGGAGACCAGTCTTCGTGGAAGTAGCCTTTGCTACCGAAATTTCCAGTGAGGAGTCCCTTCTCCTTATTTTTCTATTTTCATCGCTACCGGGTGCGTGCAGTGGTCACCACCGTTGATATTGTTGGGGAGCCCCTTTTCCCATCAGGACGAAGTGCCGTGTCATCATCATTGAAGCAGAGTCAGTTCTGCTAGCCTAGCGGACTTCTTTGTTCTTACTCCGCCCCACGCCGATTAAATCGAGTGTGATATTCTTAAGATTACCGAAGTTCATCTTGCATCTGTGCAGTGTACATATCTCATCATCATCAATTTTCTCAATAAATTGCATTTGTTTTGTTTAAGTAACGAGTGATGTATACCTGGTGTGTTCAGTTCATCTGCTGGTTGAAACTACGAACCTCAGTTCGCTACAATGGCCTTGTCATCAGCTATAGAGCTAACTCAATGTTGGGAGAGGGCGAAATATCATTTATATATAGATTAAATAACTTAGGGCCAAACAAACTGCCTTGGGGTACACCAGAAAGAATTCGCTGGGGGAAGACATATTAGTATTGACTCGGACCGTGAAAGACCGCTCGGACCGTTGGTCTGTGCGTTATTTGTCAGTCAGTCACGGAACTGTTTTATATATACAGCATTCTACTCCCCTCGGGAGAGCCACCTCGATGAGCTACGTCACAAGGGTTGCCGTAATAATACGCCGGCCGATTCAGAAGGGTCAAATGTTAATACATGGATTTTTTGGTACTTTTCCGTTATAAGAACTACAATCATTTTGACACCAATTTGGCGCATTCTCAAAAATCGCCGCAACGAGAGAAAAGTAACGCGATATAATCACACTAATGATTGGCAGATTACTCTACTAGGCTCATTCCCAATACACGGTGCCGCAGCTTGGCGATAAGTTTTTTAGATTTTTTAGATTTTTGCCAATTTGGCGATGAAACGCCAAATGTGGTTTGTGTTTGTTAAATGCTTTTAAGGTAACCGTTTATTGCTCCCGATTTGAATAAGATGGCGATATTTTTTTGGCGATGTTTTTTAGATTTTTGCCAAGTTGACGATAAAATGCCAAATGTGGTTTGTGTTTGTTAAATACCTTTAAGTTAACCATTTATTGCTTCCGATTTGAATAATTTGCAGCCAACCAGAGCTTGTTATTTACTTGTAAACGAGTTTAATCTGGATTTTATTTAACGCGCTTGTTTCAAAAAATTAAACCGTTGAATGTTCTTTTCGGGATTACAGTTCCACCGCTCGGACGTACTTTTATTTGCGAGGTATGGCTTCTTTTACAAATGGGAGGGTTGATTTGGATTTTTTTCGCGATTTACAAAATGGTTGTAAGATAACTATTATAGATTATTGTATTTATGTTGAGTTAATAGCTAATATTTATTATTGTCTTAATTATACTTCGCAAATGACTATAACTGAGAGGAAAGATCTGAACATTGTGTTAAAGGATCCATTAGATGTGGTTTCCGATTCGAAGCGACTAAATTGGATTTAATTACGGTTAAAATTAACTTATTTATGGGTAAAAAAACACCGTGTTCTTGGATTACAGACGAATTGGGGGTATCCAAAAACACCGAAAAATCAACAAAACGTAAAAGAAGCTCAACCAAAAGTGAATAACCGGTAAGTGTTTTTTTTTTTAATTTTAACATGAAATAATATAAATGACAACATGCAGAACTTCCATTTTTTTATTTTCTGATATATTTAACCAAGATGTATTTTATATTTATTTAAATGATTTATTTGCAATATACTGACTTTTTTTAGCGGGGGGGTTGGGCCCCCCCCCCCCCCCACATAACAAATATCTCATTATTTTTCAGCTTTTATTTTTTGTATTTGTGTGCTTTTGTGCTTTACTGTGGTTGTACAATTTAAAAAATGCGTATTTTGGGGACTTTTCGGACTTTCCCGTTCCAAAAACACGCGTTCTGCTTGGGCGACAAAAAAAAAAAAAAGAAAGAAAAGAAATCGACTGGCCTCATTTAACTTCATTTTTTTATTTTCTGGATAATTTTTCAATAAAAGTTCTACATGTTGTCATTTATATTATTTCATGTTTCCTTCTGCGATGGAACCGCCATCTTGGTTACGTCTCCCATCGCCAAATTGGCGACGGGAGACGTAACCAAGATGGCGGCTCCAATTTAGTGAAATACAAGGGGCCAGGGCCTTTTTATCGCATGGGCAATTCGGGACTTTGCCCAGGGCCCCCTGATGCTAGGGGGCCCCAAAACCCCCTTGGTGTATGTACCTAGTACTTCTAATAGTATATATAGCCCATGAATAGTTCTTAGAGGGGGCCCCCAAATAGCATCTGCCCAGGGGCCCCCAGCGTTCATAATCGGGCCCTGCAAGGGGCACCATATATTGGGAATTAACCCAATACTAAAATATACAAAAAGTGAGATTTAAGGATCACGATACGATATGAGGACGATTATTATCGTGGTCATGGAGATAAACTTCATGGAATGCCGTAATTAAATACTCCTACTGTAGTTTGTATATCTTTCTCTCAATATGTGTTATTTAAGATGAAATAAATATTATTGCATTTTTCTGGTCCGTCATAGAGATTATAAACTTCATTATTTGTGGTTGTCAATATACCTTTTGCGTAAAATCCGGAGTTATTTTGAGCTATTTCGTTCGTCAATACGATGTGTTGTATCTGTGCGTCGCCAAGATTAAAAATGCGCCGCCAAGTGTAATGCTTATAACGGAAAAGTACCGATTTTTTTCTTCTATATATGCGACCACTTGAGTTCTTTGATTGAAATTGAAATAGACTGCTTAAATTTTTTGCATAAATATTTTGCACGTTTCGTTAATTTTTTAGCCTGATTTTCTTTAATTTATATATTTTATTTTAGCTTAATATATTTATACATATATCTATACTTATATATAAAGAGAGAGCGATTTTGTACGTGGAGGGTAATCTCTAGAACCACTGCACCTATTTGAAAAATTCTTTCACTGTTTAAAAGGTACATTATTCCAGATGGACATAGGCTGTATATTATGTATATCTGATCAGTAGAAATAAAGTTAGGGGCTTAATCCTAACAATCTCCATTGTTACCGCTACTGTCCTCTACCGCTTTTTGTGCCGAAGTCTTCAACAATCCTTAGCGTGGTGCTATCGCGGTGGGCTTCTGTTCTGACGATAGTGGTTCGAACCTAGCCGTTCTCCGGCACGCCTTTTTCTTTTAAAAAATTAGCTTTAATTATTTTCTAACGTAATATTAATTTGAATATTATTTTAGGAATATTATTTGAAAAAAATTTTAATATTATTTTTAAAAAAACATTCTTTACTTAAAATCCTTTGTTTATTTTTGTATTTTTACTTCATCTCTTAACCACTCTCTTTTAAAAATTAACCTTAATTAATAACTAACGTAATATTAATTTGAATACTATTTTAGGTGCTTAAAATAATTAAAAATACATTCTTTACTTAAAATCCTTTTTTATTTTTGAATAAAACTACGGTCTCAAGCACACCTCTTTCTTTTAAAAAATTAGCTTTAATTAATAAATAACGTAATATTAATTTGAATAATATTTTAGGTGCTTAAAATAATTTTTAAAAAATTCTTTACTTAAAATCCTTTTTATTTTTGTATTTTTATTTCATCTCTTATTCTAATTTTGGGATACCAATGTGTATCTATACTTCTATAATAATATACAAAGAGAGAGAGCAGATTTTGTATGTGGAGGGTAATGTACAACTTTTGTACATTAAAATGTACCTTACATCTTTTCCTTTGTCAACCGCAGTCAATTAACCATAGCAACACCCTTTAGCTTACGGGGTCCGTTTTTCGAAATCGCTCTTTACAAAGGGAAAATGTTATCTACTTCCTATCCCCATTTTACGTGGGGGACATTCAGCGTGGGTGGTCAGGGGAAAGAGTGGTTAATTGCTTTCTTAGTATTGAAGAAGAATTTCAATAGTAGTTCATCGGCACTCCGTGCCTCTTTCATCTCTCAAAAGGCTGAAAATGGATGAACCGCGGGTGAACCGCCCTTCTGATGTCTCTCGCCTGAAAAGAAATAGCCTCTAGCTAGAACGACAAAAGATTATTATTCAGTCCTTCTCGGCCAGATTGACCCTCCGTTCCCAGAATGTCACCCAATTGTTCTTTGGGCGCAAAGACGTTAGGAAAGTCACAACGAAGTGGAACTCGAGACTTTATCTCTGCCGACATCACACCGTATTTTTCGAGAGTATGTGCTTCGGCTATATGCTATCCCACCCCGTAAGGAAAAGGTTTAATATTTTTAAGATTCAAGTAGAGGAGGTATTGATAAATACAAAAAGGATTTTTGAAACTGGCAACGTTAAAGGGTTTATTGAAGAAAACTACATTTGGAACTACGCTTTTTATTGGACATTTAAGGTAAAAAAAAGATTTACAATTTATTGGCTATCAACTGGAAATTTATTGGTATAATATTTTGTTCAACCCAGACAAAGTCGGGACGGGCCGCTAGTACAGCATAATATAGTAATATGTAATATGTTTATATTAAATTAAAATAGATTAAATTAGATTGTTAAATTTGAATTTATTTTTAACTTTATTTGACAACATTTCCGAGACGTATGTGAGACCATAACTACGTAAAAAAATTTCCAGCTTTTTTTACTAGAAGAACGACGTTTTTCAATAATAACCGTCGATTTTACCGGATAATTTACAAGAAAGTTTTATTTATTAATAAATTTCTTTATACTCTTATTTTATTGAAAAAAGTTAATAAATAAGCTGTGTTGCATGTTACCGGCGATAAGCGACGAGTAGCGCTTGATTTAAGAACCAGTCCTACCCATTTGCCCATACAGAGGGCTGGGGTAAACAAAAACGGCGCCAAGGTGGCGTGAAAAATTTGGCTTGGTGAGCTTGGAACACAGATAAGGAAGCTGTTCCCTTTACATATATTAGGTCTTTTCTTTTTTTCAAATGAAGAATTACGAGGAACTGGAGATTGTCTCTTGTATGTTCTAAGAGAGAGATATTTTGGTACATTAGGGAATAATGTTGATATAAGACCTGGTTTTAAATGTGGCCTTCCTCTCTCAAGAGTAAATATTGTTCTATCAGTGAATGTAATTTTATATGACCTTTCTACACACTATTCTTCACAATGCAACTCACAGAACTTGTTATCACCACTGAAAACTTTGTCTTTTCTGGGGATGGCTTTTCGCCATTTCTGCAAAAGTTCACAATCCTGGAATGAGTAGAATTTAAATGAAAAACAAACAAAATTAATATATATTTATAAAATGAAAGTTGTATGCTAGGTGTAAAACTCTCTCTCAGATGACTTGTTACATTCCACAAACATATCAAATGAATTACAATCGCCAATGAAGGTAAATTTTTAATTAAAAATATGAAATTGATCAAAAACTAATACTTCATTATACATGTAAGCATCGCACATCTTTTGTGATACGATTTTTCCTTTAGAGCAATAATTTCAGTAATGATTTACATTTGTTTACATACAGTATAGCTTTGTGAACCCCTTTCTTTCTGATGGGATTTAAGGATGATTGAAAAATAAAACACGCTTCTTTCCAGCAGAATTTCAGCAGTTTTAACTTTGTGTTTGCTTCAAATACAGCAGCTGCATTTTTCTCTCTCTATTATGCATTTTATATTTAAACAAAACAATAATAATATTCATTCCTTAGGAGCAGTAAACAAACTAGTAGTCCAGTCAAATTAGCTCAAAATGGCGGCGAATCATGCATTAAATAAAGGGGTTGAGATTTTTTCAGAAATGTGTAGGGGTTGATTACCTGAACAACGCCTAATAAAGTCCCTTTGATTTCGGTCGCCGCGGGGGACGGGGGGGGGGGGGGCCCAAAGGTCCCTTTTTTCAGTTTTTGACGTTTATCTCGAAAACGGTGAGTCGTACAGAAAATTGTCAAATACAAAAATTAAAGTTGATAAAATTCCCTTCCAAATGGTATATCCATGTTTGTACCTAAGTGTTACCGTTTTCAATATATGAGACGTTGAATATGAAAATTTTTTTTAAAAAGTGGCAGCGGTTCAAGTATCTCGTCAAACTTCCTCTTCTAACTCTTTCCCCTTCCATTTCTCAGAAAACTCGTGATAGAAAAAGTTGTAGAGCGAAAGATTTCCTTCAAAAATGTATACATTTATGCTAATTTATCTTCACCCGGTAAATAGTTAGAGCTTTTTGAAGTTTAGGGGTACTTTTCAACATTTTGCTAGTAAAATGCTCGTCACTCAAGTTTCGTTTCCAAGGTCTGTAACTGTCTTAATCACTTTGCATGCTGTTTAATTAGATACGTATAATATTCGTAAGCCGTATAAATAATAAATTATGTATACCTGTACGTATAAATTATATCTCATAAACAGAAGAACACTTGTAGTACAAAGGAGAAAGTAAGAAAACAAACCAAAATATATAAAAGTGTCACTTTAGCTCAGATCATTTTGGAAAATTTAGATATCACACCATATGAAAAAGAAGAAGTAGTTCAGTTACTTCAGACCTCAGTAGAAATTTCTCCACAACAGATTTCCACAAATACCTCCCTTGCAAGCATTCAGTGGCTATTGAGCAACGAATTGTCACGTCTCAAAGATAATGGGCCAACAGCAGCTTTGTGGGTCCAGTAATTTGAAATGGTGGTGTTGATGAAAAAATTCATTGCAGCGCAGCGCAACTGGGAAGATCATATGACATGCGCCCAGATGATGATACCTTCCATGCCAGCGGGCATTTTCATTATGCAAAGTGTACTCACCTATATGTACAAGACATGCTGGGACTAACAACTCGCCACCTTCAACTTAAACAGGATTTTATAGATCGTGGATACTTCACTGTAAACATAACTGGAACACCAATGGCTGGTTTGTGGTCTGACATGGCAAATGAGGTGACTCTCATGTGTGACATGAAGAGTGAAGGAGAATTAACAATTGGGAGGATTAATTAACAACAGGAGAATTAATTAAATTGGGCGAGGCTTTAGTGATTCGGTGTTGGCGAAATGGGTTGTGGGAGCACGCACAGCTACAGCAATATGTAGTTCACTTGAGATGTTTTGTAACGTCCATACTGCAAGCGGAGAACAACATGTTGAGTTTCGAGCATCACGCATAACCAAAGATGATCTAGACAGAAGGAAGCTTGCTCAATGGTTGGCTGATCATCTGCCTTTTGCTGAACGTAATTGTTTCATGTCACTTTCAACGGGAGTAATTGGAACAAGTAACGTAAACTGCTACCAGGCCTTGGAATAAAAAAGTCAGCACTGTATAATGCTTTCCCAAAATGTAATCAACTGATCAATGTGAAGAACAGTTTCACAGTAATCAATGGCGGCTTCTTGCTTCATAGAGTAAAGGGGAACACCAACACCACCTTCGCCTCCATCTGCGATCAATATGTATCGTACATATTCAACCATTACGGCAGCAGTTCAGCTGTGGGTTTTGATGGTTATGAAGACACGATCTCCACGGAAAGAGACGAACAACATCGGAGAGCATCAAGTAAAACATCAGTGGATATTGACTTCAAAAAGAACATGGTGGCTATTGTTCATCAGGAAAACTTCCTTTCCAATGAAAAGAGCAAAACCAAGCTCATTACTATGTTAGTTGAGGCCTTGGGTGCAAGAGGTATACAATACAGTCTACTATAGCCAAAGGAGATGATGACTGCAGTATTGTCAGAGGTGGGTGGCAAAACACCTCTCATTCAACTATGGTGATAGTAGGTGAAGACAGACCTGCTCGTCTTACTTGTGGTACTCATCCCATGAGACACGAATGTGTTTTTCATGAAGGCCGGACGGGGCAACACAGAAAACAGGCTCTACTCTTCACAACATCTTCAGGTCTTATCATTCAGCCAGTACATTCTCTTCATCCATAGTTTCTCAGGATGTGACACTACGTCAGCGATTTATGGTAAAAGCAAAGCAGCAATAGTACAATGTTTCCAGCGGTATGCCAATGAGACAACAAACGTCGCCAAGGTTTTTTATGACTCCAAATCTTCACCAGGAGACATTGCTGGAGCTGAAGAACGAATGTTCCTGCTTATGTTCCAGGCCCCGCCAAATGAGCATGATCTCAATCACCACAGGTACCTTTCCTTTTTCTTTGCTCGTACTGACCCCATTAAGTAAATTTAATAATTTACATAATTCATTAATATTCAATAATACGTTGTACACTATCTGACCAAAAGTATCCGGACACCCCCTAAAGAAATGGATCAAGCAGGTGACGCAATTTGATGCGTAACCGAAAGCTATAAAAGTATTGGTAGTTTACAGTGGAGGGTCCGGATCATGTACTGTAGTTACCACTACTCTTCCTGAAACTCCTGAAACTATTGGTAGTGGTTTGTCAGGTCATATTTATGCGTTTGTGAGACGATGAGTAAGTCAAAAGAGCTTAGTGACTTTGATCGTGGCATTTTAGTGGGATGCCACCTTTGTGGGAAATCAGTCAAAATTTCGGACATTCTACAGAAGCAAAAATGATAGTGAAGACTTTGACTTGTTTGAAACTTTTTCCGAAGTATCAGATTGACGGCTTTTAATATATAGGAAAGCAGTTGATGAAATAAATTATATATAATCTATTTAATGTAAGTACTTGTTGTTTGAACCTACTTTTGATAACCATTTTTTGATAACCATTTTTTGATAATATGAACAACTTTTATACATTTTGGTTTGTTTTCTTACTTCCTCCTTTGTATTACATGTGTTCTTCTGTATAATATGAGATATACATTATACGTACAGGTATACATAATTTATTATTTATGCGAGTTATAAATACTATACGTATCTAATTAAACAGAATACAAAGTGATTAAGAGAGTTACAGACCTTGGAAACGAAACTTGAGTGACGAGCATTTTACTAGCAAAATGTCGAAAAGTACCCCTAAACTTCAAAACGCTCTAACTACACTACTGGCCAATGTAAATGCAACACCCTCAAGGAAACATGCAAATAACATGAAATTTACAACATGCATTAGCGGAGGTGAGATATGCAAATGATTAGAATTTCAGCGCAGACGCACATCACGCGCGTCTGTGGCGCCACTTCAAAGCGCTATTTAAGGCTTGGAGATTTCGACGATTTCAAGTTCAGCAATTGTGTTTTTCTTGTGGTTTTTTTCAAAAAAACGATCAATTATGCCTCGTCGAAAACAGCGATCATCTTTTGATCAAGTATCCGAGTTCGACAGAGGAAGGATAGTGGCCTACGGAGATTGTGGATTATCTTTCAGGGAAATCGGTAGTCGTGTTGGACGAAACCAAACAACTGTAATGCGGATATGTGATCGTTGGATGCAGGAGGGTACGACGGACCGGCGTGTTCGATCGCATCCACCTCAGCGCACCACTTCACGTGATGACAGGCAAATTGTGCGCATGGCAGTGACGGATCGCTCAGTCACATCACGAACCATAGCACAGCACATGCAGTCTGTAACGCATCATCCAGTGTCTGCGCGTACCATTCGACGCCGTTTACAGCAGAGTGGTCTGTCCGCAAGACGTCCATTGCTTTGTCTACCCTTTACGCAGAACCACAGACGTCTCCGCCGCCAACGGTGCGATGACAGAAGGATGTGGACGGCAGAATGGAATGAAATTGTCTTTACTGACGAGTCACGCTTCTGTCTGCAACACCACGATGGTCGCATTCGAGTCTGGAGACACCGTGAAGAGAGGATGCTGAACAGCTGCGTTATGCACCGCCACACTGGTCCTGCACCGGGTATTATGGTATGGGGCGGTATTGGGTATCACTCTCGCTCACCTCTAGTACGCATTGCCGGTACTTTAAACAGCCAGCGCTACATCTCCGAGGTGTTGGAGCCAGTTGTCCTTCCTTACCTTCAGGGCTTGCCCACAGCCATATTTCAACAGGATAATGCGCGACCACACGTGGCACGCATTGTCCAACGGTTCTTCGTCAATCGCCAGATTGAATTGCTTCCCTGGCCGCCTCGCTCTCCGGATCTTTCGCCGATAGAAAACATGTGGTCCGTGGTTGCTCTACGATTGACCCAGATTCCATCCCCAGCTGCCACAGCAGATCAACTTTGGCAACGTGTGGAAGCTGCTTGGTCTGCTGTACCCCAAGAATTCATCCAAAGTCTCTTTGAATCAATGCCGAGGCGTGTGGCAGCGGTGATCTCCAACAATGGCGGCTACTCTGGCTACTGATTTTGGCAGGAACCACACTTCACAGAAGTCTATAAATTTAATCATTTGATACTTGGTCAACATGTTATCTACAAAATAAATTTTGTTGTGATATCTCTTGTCTTTCTTGGTGTTGCAATTTGGGTGGCCAGCAGTGTATTTACAGGGTGAAGATAAATTAGCATAAATATATACATTTTTGAAAGAAAATTTTCACTCTACAGCTTTTTTTATCACGAGTTTTCTGAGAAATGGAAGGGGAAAGAGTTAGAAGAGGAAGTTTGACGAGATACTTGAACCACTACCACTTTTTTTGAAAATGTTTTATATTCAATGGCTCATATCTCGAAAACGGTAACACTTAGATATAAATATGGATATACCATTTGAAAGGGAATTGTATCAGCTATAATTTTTGTATTTGATCATTTTCTGTGCGACGCCCCGTTTTCGAGATAACCAAAACCGTTTCGAGATAACACCAAAAACTGAAAAAATTGACCTTTGGGACCCCCCCCCCCCCCCGCGGTGCCCGAAATCGAGGGGACTTTATTAGGCGTTGTTAAGGGGGCCAACCCCTACACATTCCTGTAAAAATCTCAACCCCTTTATTTAGTGCGAAATGAAAACCTAATTTAACTGGACTATAGGATTTCTCTGTCCAGTTTCTTTGTTTCGTTTTAAGACAGATGGATAGCCATTAGTACAATCAGGTGCAAAACATGTTGGCATATCTGTGCACATAATAAATTAAAAAATTTGTTGAAGAATTTTCAAAAACACGTCCATACAACTAAATGAAAAATCCGCGCATGTTACATTTCACGCCATCTGCCGGTGAGCGACCATAGTTGGTTCATTGGTAAGACTGTATAAGACGGTCGGATTTGGCGACATTTGGCTCGATATTTTTTCGCTAAAGACTTGGAGCATTTTATAACTTGCCGTAAAGAAAAACTCGCCAACGGATTGGCGCGTTTCAGGGTTTGCTAGAAATGAAAAACAAACCCCATAAAATAAAACAACGCATAACTACAACAGACATGTTACAAAATCTAACAAATAATATATATATATATATATATATATATATATATATATATAACTGTTTTTACTATTAATTAAACTGTCCAGTACCTATATAATTAAATACCCAATAAGAGTGGGTGGGATTGGGTCCTCAGACTTCGTGAAGAAAGGTCGCATGAAATGAGCTCCTGTTGTATGGACATTTCTAGGAGAATCTACCGGGAAAATGTTACACTTTTTCGGCATTTGTTATTCAGCTTTTACGGCAAGAATTTGTGTGCGTGTGTGAATGATAATATTACTAGCTACCTATAATCGCCCATTCTGTATTTCATCTCTGCCATGGTAACCCGTCCTTCTTGTCTTGGCCTAAACGCTTCGCCTTCCCACATACTAACTTCCTCCACCAATTCTGGCAACCTCTCTGACCTAATTCTATATTTGGCGCTTTTTGCGGTAGACGCTGGACTATCTCGAAGCGAGTAAGATGTGTTGCTTTACTGTTTAATAAATTAGTTTGTTCCTGAAGCTGATTTTATTATTTTCCGGCTACGATGTAAGCTACATTTTTATGAGATGTCCATCCGGACATTTCATATATATATATATATATATATATATATATATATATATATATATATATATATATATATATATATATATATTTATCCATGCTACAAATTTTCCCAGTTAGAATAACCTAATTCATAGTAGAAGTAAACCATTCTCAGAAGAAGTAATGGTTTAAAAATTGAAAATTTAAAAGTAAGGGATGCATATCTCTCCAAAAAAAAAAAATTGGCAGAAGCAAAAAGACTTACGTTTAGTTAAATTCCTATAGTCAAAATGTCCGTTCAATAGTAAAACTATAGAACTGTTAACGTTTGAAATTACCAAGTGATTAAAATTAAATTGATTGGCCTTTAGATATTGTTTCCGACAAGAGCGTTCTTTAATTCCGTTTGAAATTACCAAGTGATTAAAATTAAATTCATTATAGATATACCACGTGATCGCTACGTAGAGACACAGCAAACAAACAACTCAACAAACACGAATAAGAAACCACCATAAAAATATCGTAACACAAACGAATGATAATATACCATATTAAAATATTTATCGCCCAAAAAAATCGCCAAATTTCCCGGCACAGGATACGTAACTCTTTCCAACACACAAATACCATCGAATAATACACAAAATTTAAACTCACCTATCTAATTGGTCGAAATAAATCACCTGTCAAAATTATGTGATACATCCGTCACGAAATAATCACATGACATATATGTCAGAAGTTTGCAGTAGAAACAACCTTGGCGCCATAATCGTCCAAGTTTGGCAACTAAAAATTCTCGCCAAATTGGCGAAAAATATCTGACTGTCTTATAGGCTTTCTGCTGGAAACGTCATGAAGTGACGTCACGCTTAAGCACCGCCCCCTGGTAGGCAAAACATTCGGCATTTTGCATCGTGCACATGTTAGCAAAGCTCTACTCAAACATTTACATATTTTTGAAACTGCTTATTGATTTAAATTATCATTATGCTAGTGAGTTATTTAGCTTATGTGTGCACATTCAGGCATTCAAAAGGATATAGTGTTGACATATATCGTTTTCCGAAGGATGAAAAAGATACACGTGAATAAAACCTAATTACTAAAAATATACACTTCAGACTGGCACATTTTGCCAACATTATGTATTTCATATATCAGAGAGCATTCTGTGCAAACTACATCTCCGCACTTAAATATTGCTTTCATAGCAACATTTTCTTTTTACTTAATTAAAATATATTTACAACAAAATATATTTAAATTATATTTACAAAAATTTTAACTTAGAGAATATACAAACCTAATTTAGGTACAAGACAAAAACTTTATATAGATTAAGCTCTTTTTAATTAATTAAGAGTAATATAAACCTATGGCACCTGATGATAGCATACATAGACAACAAATATATAAAACCTCTTAAGGTATTAAAATTTATTCTTGACAAATAATCCCTCCTTGATATTTTTATAAATTTCTGATAAACCATGGAAATATTAATATTGAAATTTTCACAAATCTTTTGTACTTTCGCTTTTTTAAAAAAGAGCATTTATTTATTAAAGCATTCAGAACAATTAAATATAAATACCTAGAAATTTAAATAACTTAAACGGGAAAGTATTTTTAACTAAATATTTTCATCATCAATGCAAGCTATAATGTTCAGGCAAGCATTAATGCAAGCTATAATGTCAGTAAAACAGTTATATTACTGTAAACAATCAACTGAAATAGTGCTATTCGCAGCAATTTTTTATTGTTAATTCATTGTGTAATGTGATGCATTTTATTCATTTACCCCCTTTCCAGAAGCAAGGATAACATGATATAACAACTTAAAAAAAAGAGTGTATCAAGTTAAGAATTTAACTAATTAAATTAATTTTTCAGATTCAAAACTAATTTTTCAGTAAAATGGAATCGTCATAAATACGTAATAAGAATAAAATAGATACCACGATACAATTTACACATAATTCAACACGTGTGAAGTAAGATCAGCAAAGTTATTGACAGTTTTAAATATTTAGGGAAGGCCATATAAAATTATACAAATCAAACTTACAACAAACAAAGGGTTCTAACTTTTTTTTTCCTGGTGTAAAGTGCAAAAATCGTTTGATGTCGGATTTCTTTACAACTGGCCATAGAAAATGTCATCCTTCCAGTCTTCATTTTTTTAATAAAAAGGGATCTAGAAGGCAAAAGAAACCCCCATCTTCTTCTTTAAAGATTATTTTATCAACGTAAGTTTGTTTTTAAGATCTGTCTAAAGTATTCGCATAATTTGATAATTTTATATCGAATTTGTTGTTAGCCGGATCATAGAACGTCATGATAAATCAACGGATGTTTTGCCAACCAGCGATCGGCGTCGCAGTGTTTGTTTGTAAACAGGCGTAAAGTCTATACAGTCTAGCCCAAGTGGGTAAAGGGCGGAAAGTTTTTCCCTCTACACGAGAAATACGAATCGAGTTTTACTTCCGAGAAATGCCCCGAGATTACCGAATTTCTTCTAGCATCCGAGAATGACATCATCGCAACGTCGTTTCTGACGTTTCTCAAAAGCGAATGCTTTTCACATGGCCCGAGACTAGACCCCCACAGTTGCAAATGTTAGAAATAGAATTGGAATTTATTTTGTTCTAAAGATCGATGGCAAATACTATGCAGCATGTGTTAAGCAAATCGCAGGCTCTCACAAATCGTAACGGAAGCTCTCACAAATCGTAGTATTCCAGTGTAAGCTCATGCTAACATTAGTTATGTTTCCTACTACGCTCAGCATTGAGAATTATCTCCGCTTAATGGCAATCTTGTTTACAGAAAGTGACGTGCAGTCAGTTAAAAGCAATGTGATATTGTATGGTATAGTCTTTTTTTTATATGACTTATAACACAACAAATCATCTTAACAGCTGATGTTGTATATTGATAATAAGCTAAATATTCTCAGTGTATTCATGAATAATGGCTAGTGCAAGCAGTTCGAGATCAGATTTTACAGTTGGTGGTAAATATCGATTAGTACGTAAAATAGGAAGTGGTTCTTTTGGAGATATATATATGGGTATTAATATAACAAATGGAGATGAAGTAGCAGTTAAACTTGAGCCAACTAAAGCTCGACACCCACAGCTCTTGTATGAAAGCAAGTTATATAGAATTCTTCAAGGTGGTGGAATACCTCATATCCGTTGGTATGGACAAGAGAGAGACTATAATGTGTTAGTTATGGATTTATTAGGACCTAGCCTAGAAGATTTATTTAATTTTTGTTCTAGAAGATTCACCACAAAAACCGTTTTAATGTTAGCTGATCAAATGATCAGTCGCATTGAATTTCTACATAATCAGAACTTCATTCATAGAGACATTAAGCCAGATAATTTTTTAATGGGTATTGGACGACACTGTAATAAATTGTTCATGATTGATTTTGGTCTTGCTAAAAAGTATTTTGATAATAGAACTCGGCAACACATCCCCTACAGGGAAGGAAAAAATTTGACTGGTACTGCTCGTTATGCGAGTATAAATGCCCATCTGGGAATTGAACAAAGTCGTAGAGATGACTTGGAATCTTTGGGTTACGTTTTAATGTACTTTAATAGAGGTAGCTTACCATGGCAAGGTCTCAAAGCAGCTACAAAAAAAGAAAAGTATGAAAAAATCAGTGAAAAAAAAATGTCAACTAATGTCGAATTTTTATGTAAGGGCTTTCCAGCTGAGTTTGCAATGTATCTTAATTACTGTAGAGGACTGCGTTTTGAAGAAAGACCTGACTACAAGTACTTACGCCAGTTATTTAGAATTTTATTTCGGACTCTAAATCATGAGTATGATTACCTGTATGATTGGACTATGCTGAAACAAAAAGCAGCTGCTAATACAGCTTCTAGTACTTCATCCCAGGCTGTTGCAACTGCATCCGGTCGTTAAGTAATCATTACAAAGTGCTAGTATAACTTGGTTAGCCACAAATAAGATAATTATGTCATAAATATTATTTATATAAGAAAGAAATGAAGATTTTATGAGAAAATATTTATATAACTTTTCTTACATCCTTAAAATTTGTTTATTTGAGACAAGCATTTAATTTCATTGTAATATTTTTTTTTCATCTGAAGTCATTTACATCATAAAGTGGTAGTTTTATGGAAGAGCATTTAGTTGTTTCAGTTCATTTAAATTTAAAAGGGGATAGAATCAATAGCTTTGTGCAATAGGTTCTGTTATGTGTACATTGCAAATGTGTTGGGTAATTAAGGCTCTAATTAATTTTATTTCGTCTTGACCATAAACAAATCTGTTTTTGTGTGTTTATTCAAAATATATTTCCTGGACAAGTTTGCAAAATTTATTGTTTTATAACTTTGCATATATGACATATAAAGTCTGTAACCATAACTGCATTTATTATAGGTGTGGTAAACTTTATTATTGTGATGTTTGTGAGCAGTAAGACATTTAATAACTGAGTTCTTGTGCTTTATTCTCAACAGTTAAACTTCTTGAATTGTTTTAAATTTTCTCTGTGGAACATCTCTATTTTGTTTTACTCTTGCTATAGTTTTTTTTTTTTTTTTTTTGGGGGGGGGGGGTTAAATTATTTTTGTTCATAAGCTATTCAGTTACGTTAAGAATTATATAGCTCTCTTTTCTGGTGTCTACATTGTTTTAATCTAGTATATGACATAATGTTTTCCTGATAAATTTAATATAATTCAGTGTTATTTTAATACACTATGTAATTCAAAGTGTGTCATATCATTTTATTAGTTATAAAATATTGATTATGGTGTATGAACTTATATGTAAAGAAAATATTGTGCAATAAATAAGTGTGTGTTTTGTAACAATCCTCAAACTACTTACTCGGTGAATTGGATGAGAGAAGTTAGACCTTGAGTTTAAATACTCATCAGAAACAGAAGCATGCATGACAAAATATTTTTGCCTTTAATTTCCGTAATCAATGATCAAATTAAGTGATATACTAACTCAAGGAGGCACTTGATTTATAGATTCAAAATTTCTTGACATAAAATAGAAACAAAATTAAGTTTTTTTTTTTTTTTTATCAGGTTAATTACAAAATTGTCAACTAAGATGATAATGAAGTAATCTATGCCATAAAATTTTGATTTTGAGAAAGAATATCTAAAACAATGACAAATACACAAACAGGAAAATCACTTGATTTGTGAAAAAATTACTGGATTAGTTGTGAACTTTAACAATGAAGAATTTATATGAAATTTGATTTCTCCCCCCTCCCACTTCTTTTTTTAAAATAATAAGTAAATAACTTTTAGCTATATCACTCTAAAAACTTAATTTATTTTTTATTATTGCATTATATTTGTAGCCAAAATGATAAGAGGACATATAATGTTTATATTACATTTTTAAAATGGCATCTTTTCAGTACTTGAGTTTAGAATCCAAGAGTATGATGATATAATATGATGTATTTTAAAACTTATGTTTAAAATATTAGAAAAAAGTAGCTGAATTTTTACTGTGAATTATGTTTAAAATATCTGTTGAAATCCTTCAATACTTAAGACATAATATCAGTAATGCACTTAACAAAGTACCTTATGTATTGCCTCAAGGAATATTTCATCAACAGAGTATTAAAAAAGATGACCGCAACTTTAGTAGTACAAGTAATATTAATACTATATATTCTTCGTTATTGCTAGTTAGGAGTTTAGGACAATAAAATTAAAAGATGTTTAAGTGGGGATGAAAAAAACTAAAATTTTAAGCAGCATTGAAATATTTTGAAAACTTTGATTTCTCTTTAGTCTTAATCACAATTAAACGCTTGAACAAAATAGTTGTCTTGATTATTATTGCATAAGTCATGTATTTTTAAGGTAATCCACATGCTTTTTATATGTTCTTTTTGTTTTTTGTTACTTTACTCTTAAAAATTGAAAGATGTGTGTGCATACTCCTCAAACCATGTAGTAGAAGTTATATAATACACAAATTGTTTAAATTTGCTTTTAATTTACAAACACAGCTTCTAAGTTTTTTTCCTCTTACATGAGTAAGAGGAAAAAAACTTAGAAGCTGTGTTTGTAAGTATTGTTCATCATAATTTTTAAAATCTCTGTTTTTCTGTTTAAATATTATTTTAAAGAATGATTAGTTTGAATAATGTATAAAAACCTAAAATCCTGAATTTTCTGATTAGTTGATTGAGAATACCAGCAGCTTATGATTTCTAGTCCAGGGTGCCCTAAATGCTAAGAGCTTAATCAGTAGGTTTGTTATGCATATGATTTTGAGTGTAATTCATTTTAAATACAATCACAGTATATATAACAAAACATAAACAAAAATTGGCAAAAATGACTAGCTGGAAACTTCTTATTAAAGAAAACATTTTTTATTGTTCTTAAAAAACATTGATACAACAATGCCAGCTTTAATAACTGTATAAAACAAATAAATGGTCTGTATTAGTAATAAAAACAGGCAAATAATGATTACAAATTTTTGTAAACATGATTTGTCAAAATTGAACTTGTGACCCCTTAGATCCAAGCCAATATTCCACAAAGTGACTACTCCAGTTACATGAGGAACTCTTGTATGTCGATTTTCATCTCATATATCCATAGATGTAGTGTGTTTGTAATTTTTTTAATTTTTTTTTTTTTTTTGGGGGGGGGGGGCACAAATTGAATTCAATAAGGGCCCTCCTCAGCGTATTGACTGCCGGACAGTCCTTAGAATATGAAATATTATGATTTTTAAAAAAATTGAATTACAATAGAATTGATGTTGGAGTTGTATTCAAAAGTTATACAATGAGAAAAATATAATATAAATAAAATGAGAAAAAAATATAGCATCGGATTTTTGTTATGGATCGTATCATTGTTAAGAACTATGTTAAGACTAAATACATAATCGGAATCTTCAGTTTCAACTTTCTTAAAAGTTTTCTACAATTTTCCGATTTTAAGTGAACTTCTAATAACGTTTTAATTTATTTCGAGTTAAGTCCCCCCTCCCCCCGATGCCTATGCATATATCCTGCTAATTTTTAAATTTTTTTTTTAATATTTACAACGAAGTATTGTACTTCGTTTTTTTCTTTAATTGATCGATTTTTCTACTGTGAGGAATATTTTACTACTACAAATATTTTCCATTACCTTCTTGATAGTACATTATCATTCTTTTCAACGATAGGGCACCTCTATATCGACCGTCTATCGGAAACTGGAATTAAACCAGTCCTAACCTCGTTCCCGGAATTCAACCAACTGAACTATTTTATCGGTGTACATCAGTAACATTGTTGGTTACGTAGCAGAGTAGTCCTCTCGTAGTACTGTCCTCTCTTCGGTAATGGCGACTAAAAGTTTACCAGAAATTAGTTGCAAGTTTTACATTTTTTGTAAATAATTTGTGTTTTATAAGTGAATCCTTTGATTAAGATTGTTCGTTTTTGTGGTTGGCGGGCGCCAAGTGAATAAGGGCCTGTTCACAATAACTGTAATCCGTCAGCGTTGAAGATTCCGTTGGCGCTGATAGATTAAATGGGTCAATGATTGGATAAAAAGAAATTTACGCTGACGGATTCTATGTCAACAGGCCCTAAGTAACGGAAAATCTAGTGTCAGACCATACGCCGTTATCCTCAAATAATCAGGGCGAGCAGAACAACTCGTTGTTTTGCACAACCTGTTATGCGAGGAACTTATGCAATTTTGAAAATGGTGAAAGGAAGCATAATATTTCTTTTGTCCCATCTTTGTACTTGCTTAATAAAATAATTAATTCTGGGGAAAGTCCTACACTCATAATAATATATAATTTTTCTCAGGAAAATTTCAATGAAAATTTAATTTTTAAAAAAGTTAAAAGTAATGAAGTTTTAAAGTGATTCTTATCAGTTACAAAAAAACTGGTGATAAAATTAGCGATAGTAATAATTTGGCTTAATACAGAGCAACTCCCAACAACAAACTTTGTGCAGAAGGAAAAAAAAACACGCTTGTCATACGTGAACTATGGTATTTCGCTCAATCTATTCTTCCTTGTACGATTTTACTAGCGCACGCGTTCGAGCAGTGAATAAGTTTCACTAAACCCCTCTCTTTCTCTGTACGTCGTCACTTTGTTGAAGCAGTTCGTGCTCTAACCTCCAGCGTTCAGTTACTTAGCAGGAAAAACGCCATTCCTTGCTGTAGGTTATTTATTTGGGTTGATGTCCAAAATTTCTTTTACGTAGTAGTGATGCGACATCGATAACAAAACATCGATGTTTTGAAACATCGATGCTAATGAAATATCGGCCAAAACCCATCGATGTTTTCGAACATCCATTTTTTAAAACTGGTTTTGTAACCTCTAACATTAGGGGGGGGGGGTAATTTTACTCTCTGATTGGTCTGACACAAATGAATAAAACTTGGTTGCTTTTGTCTTGGGCTACATTGATGACTCAAAATTCCCGTTGTAAATATCGCCATGTTTTGTCTTTAAATGCCCAGATAAATTCGTGGTATTGCCAGAAGTTTTGAAGGACTTAAGGCAAATATTATAGGCAAATATAAGGCAATATTAATAAAATATAAGGCGCGGGACGAGTCGTCGTAATCATTTCCCCCTGTTTTTCAATGGAACTGTTATATAGCGCAGTGACACGACCGATTCTCAGCCGAGAATCGGCGCCAACGATTCGGGGCAGGAAATCGTTCACCGCTCGGCCGTCTCTCGTTCATGGCACAGGGTAAAAAGTGGCTATTCAAGATATAATTTACATACTGTTATTTATGTTTGATATTTGATATGGATGATGAAAAACTCACTGAGCTGGTGAGCGGTTTTGTACGATTTGGCCCATCAAAATACATGGATCCAAATTTCAAAATGACAATTCGGAAGGCAATAGGAGAAAATTATACTTGAAATTACAATTGGTCCACTAAAATATAAAATTTATCAATTTGTATGAATAATGAAACAATGGAAAAATTATTTACACGATTTAGAAAGTGTAAATTGTTAAAAATAAATACTGACAAATATTGAGCTGGTGAGAGGTTTTGTACTATTTGGCCAATCAAAATACATCAAAGTGCCAATAAGGACAGGCGTACAATCCGTATTCAAAGCATTCTAATTGTACCTGCTTTGTAATATTTTCAATTCTTGTGGAAAAAGTGGGAAATAAAATCCATTATAATGATAGAGAGAACAAGTAAAAGCCATTTTTTGTTTACCTCAATCCTTCAGCCTTCACACCCCTTTATTCCCAACAGGTTTGGAGCGCATTTATTTATTTGTCTTACACTCCCTGGAGAAATGTCTTGTCTATTGTTTGCTTTGAATAGACCAAACATTTGACCAAATGGTATTAGTATTCGTTCACAAGGATATGTTCACGTTTTTCTCAGTTTGCAACTATTCCGTGAAAACGAACAAAGTCCGACAAAACGGTTTATAATTCTTCAAATGACTGTATGTAGTGACTGACAGATAGTAGAAACTGATATTGAAAAAAATGATTGATAATCAAGGGTTTACTATAACTGAATTGAAGATAAATCATGTTTCTTTAACCGAGAATTTCTTTCGAACTGGGAAAAGGGTAGTTTGTCAATTAAGATTCTTTCTGTGATTCTTTAGAAAAAATCGAAACATATATATATTTTTATAAGTGGAATTATAGAAACCGCGAAAAATGAGGGATTTCTTTAAAAACCCGGAACATTTAGAAAAGTGTTGCTATAAGAAATAAAAATTTGCGGCCCCGGGCGGTTGCCCAGTTCGCCCACCCTTAAGCACGGCCCTGGCTCTCCTCTTCCTCCTCCTCTAACAAAAGTGTGATAATGGCTAAATCTTTAACTGAAAAATGAAACCGCGCCATGACGTTACAAATCTTTCACAACTAATGAAACACGTTCCCGCCTCTTTCTACTCCCGTCTCTGTATTAAATTTATCAATTTGTATGAATTTTTAAACATATGCATCCGGCGCTCGGGCTCGGCTCGTTCCCGTTACGTTCCCTTCACGTGCCTGTATAAATCGACCTTAAGTCGCATTTTAGCTGTTTTGTTTAATTAATTGTAACTGGCTTGATAGGTGTGCGTGAATGATCAATATATATAAGTAAATATGAATTTTATTCATTAAGTAAATATTTAGTTAAATGGCCAAAAATCTTTAATGCCCTTCAAGATGTCATTTTTTCATTGCGTCTAATTAACACTGCTACGTCCAAATACCCGTATAATGATGACTTACTTCCATGAAACTTCTGTATCCCTAGAAACTCCTGAAGAGTGTTTTGAGTTATGAAAGAATATGATTCAAACGTGATAGCAGAAGGTCGTTCGCACTTAATGGAAACGATTTTGATAGTTAAATTTTATTTTATTTTTATTTATTTATTTTTTACCTATGGATTTATTTGGAAATAATCCATATTTACAGGCAACACAAATAGCAAAGAACTAAACATTGAACAGATGCATAAAGCACAACAGTGAACAAAGTCAGATAAAGGGTGTTAAAAGTTCATTGAAAGTTCATCAAATTTCTAGCGTCCCAGTATAATTTGGTAAAGTTCTCACTTTTTGGAGCTTCCAGATCAAGTCCTGGGCATGTAAGTCGGTGATCTGCATTCATATTGCCTGCCCTGCAGACCTGGCATTCACTTTTTGGTTAGGATACAAATTCAGTTTAAATGTTCTACTAGACAGTCGTGGTCTGTTTTAAGTCTGAAATGTGCCACTGATTCTGTACGGGATTTTTGACTGTAGTCTTTCCAACTGTCCTGGATCTCTTCCCAACGTTTCCCTTTAGATAGCAAATTCTGTTCTGCCTTAAGGGACTGCCTACGTTGAAAATGTCATTTTTTAAAACTATTTTGGTAAATTTTATATTTTGCAAGAATCGTGTAATTCAATCTTTCCTCTTTTCAAAGCCGTTTTGATTTTCATTCTACATCAATTAGAAGCAGAATTATAGCTATTTAAAAAAACATCGTCTGCTACAAAATTGAAGTGACAAACAACTTTAATTGCGTTTTTCTAAGAATTATGTTTTTTAGCACAAATCTCTACCGTTATCATGATATTTTACATAATAATGCATATAATTTGATAAAATTTTTAGGAAATGTTTTAGATGTTATTGTTAATGAAATTACGCACAATAATTGATGTATAATAAATAATTTTTTATTTGGGGCTGTTTTTATAAGGAAAGGAATGACGGTTCGGGGAAAATTTTCATATTGGAACATAAAATTGTCTGTATTATTTTTGCATTTTAAAATTTCTCTTAGATTGTGGATCATTTTGAAGATAACTGTTATATGTATCATGCGTGAGAATGAAATTAAAATAATAGCATTAGAATTTTGTGCAGGGTGATAGGCGTTTTAGCTAAATTTCATTAAAAATGAATTCAAATTGACCATTTTATAAAAAAGTATGGTATTTGCAGGTAAGTTTTTGTTTATTTTTTAATTTTTAAGCGTTATTTTACCATAAAAGAACAAAAAATCCGTAAAAAAGGGATTTTGGAAAAAAATTGGCTCCGAACGTAGGCAGTCACCTTAAGTTTGAAAGAGATTTTGTTGTAGATGTTTTTCTTTATTGAGCCTGTAGAGATTGGGTGAGTTATCTGTTGTTCTAGGGTTCCCTTCTTTGCTAACGAATCGGCTCTTTCGTTACCCTCTATGGCAACGTGCGATGGGATCCATTGAAGCACTATCACTTTATTATTGTTTTCAAGGAGTTTAATAATTTGTTTTATTTGGGAGATACCAGGCAATTCAGTGCGATGATTCGTCGTAACAGCCTGTATTGCAGCCACTAGCTGCGTTTACATGGACAACAATAATACCCGCCATACCCGGGATTTACCCGCTAACAGGGAAATCCTTTGAAGTCCGTTTACACGGGGCAACATTTTCGTCCTGCTTTTACCCGTCTTACCGGAAGTAAAGGCCATCGCATGATTCGGCGGAAGTGATCATCATACACCATCATTCCTTGTAAATCACGTTGTGGGTTCGATCCCAGCCGGTGTCGTACTTTTCCAAATTCACTTTATTGCTATTTTTAGCTTTCCCCCTTCGAACTCCGCATTTATCTCGTTACCAAGTGTATGGTCCTGGGAAAGGCCTTTTTTTTCAATTGCTGTTCTTTTGACCTCGTATTCTTAAATTTTAAAAATAACAACAACAAAATATCATAAAACTTTAAAAATAAAAAAAAATTGAAAAACTTACAAAAATATTTTTTGTATTCTTATGATATCTACTTTTCTGAGCCTCTTAACATTATTACTTTTTTGTTTTCCGTGGATCATTAGTCTTATCTAATTTTTCTTCTAAATTTTCTTAACTTGTAACTCTATATTTTTCCTCTTAAAATTAACTTTTTTGTTTTAATTTAACTGTACTGTTAAATTTGTTTTTCTTTTACCCACGTTATTCTTACCTTAATATTTTAATTCATTACTTAAAATTTTAACTACCGAGCACTCCCACCTTGATTACGTATATCTTGCTTGCAGGAGATAAAGTCGACACGACCAAGGTACTCCTTCTCTAAAACACAATTACGTCTGCGTCTATTTATTATTTAAATGCAGCACATGTCAGTCGCTGTTGATAATCATGGAACGTTTATGATTTTTTCTGCTGTTTTTTAAAAAAAATTAAAAATAAATGTTTTAGAAAAATCATAAATAGATATAAATTAATTTTTATCTGTGAATTCTAAAATAATTAATTTATAAATAAATTTTAATGTTACGTTTAATTACTGATTATACTTATTAAATTTATTAATTTTACCATAACACTTAAAATGAAAATGTTGCATTTTCATTTCAGTGCTAAAAAGCTATGAAAAAAAAGAAGCTATGAAAAAATTAACGTAATTAATGCAAATGAATATCTCTTCCGCGATATTTCCGGGCTGGAGTGTTCAAAAGTAACACACCAAAAAGATTAAAAACAATCCATTTCATTTACCCAGAAGAAATTTTATTTCTTATTTTACATACCAGATAGCAGTACCAGTCTATTAATAATGTAACTGGGGATGAGTTTTTTTTAAAAACTAGATGTGGCAGATCAAGAACTGAATGAAATCCTTCGAAAAAAATAGGCACTTTTCCACTGTTCCAGATCCCTCCATTGATCATTAGGCTGCATTTTCATGGATTCGGACATGTTCAAATCCGCCATGTTTGTTTACTACTAGCTTCCTGCTTCGAAATGCATCATGGGTAATTAGCGGGTTTTATCCTAGTTCGAAGCAGGGTCGAAAATCCACCCTGCATTTTTCCCTATCGTAGGACCCTGCTTTGACCCGGGTTTTTGACACATGTAAACGGCACTACTGAGTCCACTAAAATTACAGCTTTAGTAAATAGGTTGGTATTCAATATGAGGCTGTTTATTGCCAATGAAATTGCTTGGATTTCAGCATCAAAGATAGACATGTCCCCACCACCAGAAGCAGAATGAGAAAATAGTTTGCTATATACCCCGGCACCAGTCTTATCTTGAAGCCTGGAACCGTCTGTGTAAATTCTAGTCCATGCAGACTCGAGGAATTTTTCGTCTAATACACACAATGAGGTGGTTCGTAAAATTGGTTCTCTCTGGGAGGTTGGTTGCGTCCGTGATATCCTTAATTCACACGTGCCTCCTGGGTGGTGCTAAATTAGTAACAATTCTGGCTGCGGCTCACCGCGAAGAAAATGAACTATTGCTTTTCTGTACTCCAGTGGAATGCAGGCGGATTGTCAAGTGTAAAATTCTTAGTTAAGTTTTATGTATAAACTAGTATATAATCCCCGTCAAAAATGACGATCAGAGTTTCAAGAGGTGATTCATCATTTTCATTGGGCATTGTTCAAAACTATACTTAAACAGCAGTAAACAACAAAACAAATCAAATCAAAACTAAACCAAAACTGTTTCAAAAGTGAATGACTCACCACACAGCAGGCATAAGGCGAAACGTTGCAACGTCACTGGCTACGTCATTTTTCGTCTACTATAGATCGCGTGATTATCGGGTGGCAGAAAACAGAAGCCGTCCCTATGTGTGTGTGTTTTTTTTTTTTTTTTTTTTTTTTTTTATTGTTTCATTTGAAATCTCCTCATGCACCACAAGGTATAACATGAGGCTTACAGAAGTAAGTGAAAAACACAAAACAAGAAAAATTAAACATTTAAATTACAAACAAAATTTTGCAAGACAGCAAGACTTTCCACACTCTTAACGAGATCAGAAGAACAGGAGGCCAACAAATGGACAGACGTCTCAGGTCCGCCTTTAATATATCTCGGGCATTCGCATGTAATTTGCAGTGAAAAAGAAAATGTTCAACATCTTCATCAGCATCACCACAAGCACAAAGTCCACTAGTCACCAAATTAAAACGAAGCAAATAACTCTTGAATTTCCATGACCAGTTAAAACTTGAGTTAAGTTAAAGTCAGTTGAAAAGTGCTTACACTTTAAACGCTGAAAATAGTTGGAAAAAATCTTTTTGTCCACAATGCCTTTGACGAAGCAAGAATTCAGTATTCCAGTCCAAGACAGTTTTTTCCCTAGCGACACGCTTCCAGTGAGACTCCGGGACAGACATCACTAAATCTATCTCTTGAAGAGTCGCTTCTTTCGCTAACTGGTCCGCTCTTTCATTGCCAAGATTGCCAGTATGGCCCCGAATATAAGAAAAATGAATCTCAACAACATTTTCAAGTTCGTGCAAAATTGAGTGAATTTCTACTACAAGCTTTTCTGTAGAAGCTGTATTACGCAAAAGAAAGAGGGAAGAAAGAGAATCTGAGCAAATAAGATATTTAAGCGTTTCACTCTCACGGAAAGAATCCTGAATCCATTTTACAACCAGGTTTAAGGATAAAAGTTCGGCCTGGAAAACAGAACATTCATCAAGTAATCGATGCTGAGCTGTAACCTTCTCTATACCATCTTCATAAATCACAAAAGCAAGACCAACACTTCATCTAGCTTACTACCATCCGTGAAACATATAGTTTTATACTCCTGAAAAACATCCTCTGCATAGTTAATAACTATAATAGGTTTCCTAGTTGCAGGGTGAGGCAAACAAGAAATAGGAAGCTTCCCATCCAGGGTGTTACAAACGTTGTCTTTTATATGGCTCCTCTTAACTTCAAGATTATTTAAAATAATTAAATCAATAGGCGGAAGACCAGAAATAACAAAGACTGCATCATAACTAACTGTTCTATAACCCCGAATAATACGAAGTAGAAATCTTCTTTGAATTCTTCTAAGAAGTCTACTATTTATTTTCTTTTCAAGGAGTGTCCCCATGATCCTGAAGCATAAGAGATCAATGGTACAATACCCTGATTATAAATCAATTTCAGAACATCAGTTTTAACCCCATAAGTGTTTTTTGCAATTCGCAATAAACCAAGAAGAATTTTTTCACTTTTACTGGAGACGTAAGAAATATGTTGCTTCCACTGCAGTTTATTATCAACAATAACTCCCAAATACCTTATCTGCTGTACTTCTTCAATAGGTTCACTCCCAAGAGTTAAATGAATTCCATGAGCCGGCCTCGATTTTTTATGTATCATCATAACTTTAGATTTAGAAGAATTAAACTCCAACTTATAAAGTTCCGACCATTCAAAAATGTAGTCCAGGATATTTTGAGATATAACAGAGGCATCATCAAAGTTTTTACACTGAACAATAATCAGTAAATCGTCTGCAAAAGCAATTTTCTCGGCGTCCCTATGCGTTTGCATGTGTTTTTGGACGATACCTTCATTTGGAGTTAAATAATTTAAGTTTATTTATAAAATTCCTCATATTAGTTGAATGTAACAGCTGTTTTAACACTTTTTTTTCAATATTTCGCAAGGTTTAAGAGAATATAATCATTCTTTCGTCGAGAATGATTATTATTATGTTGAGATATGTATAGATATCGGGATAAGTTACTTCAGGCCAGCGTCTTGTATCGTAACTCCAGTCTTCCTCTGTCAATAAATACGGGTCACATACTGAATAAATCTTTCCGGGCTGTACCTGAATGTTTAATTTAGTGATATACCTTTGTTTAGATACCGTATCTAAAGACTTTGTGTAATCTGAGAGCATTTTATTCAACAAGCTGTAAGAATGCTCATTGAACGTCATGTTAAATTATGCAATGTTTTGCCACTCCTCGCCAAACAAGAAGTAAAACCTGCAAGAGCTGAGATGTGACATGCTGCGAGACACTGCCCTATTGCTGAAAACGATACTTAAACAGCAGTTGTTGCCGCATATGCGCCACTGAAGAGAAGCGAAAATATTCTCGCATACGCAATTCCCGAGTCGACTGAGCAAAAATTCAGTTGACTACTAGACGCTGTAAGAATAACAGCAATAACAGAAGTGGGTAATTAATATTTATCTCGACACCCACAATCGCTTCAACTCAATAAATGTTCAGCTGTCTTGTGATGTACATAACATGTGTAATGTCCTTTTAAATAAAAGGCAGAAAAGACAGCTGTGGTCCGTCGAACTTTATTTTATGCGTTCTTAAAATTATAGAAGAGCGCCATTTGGTCCCGTCAGAGCGGGAGCCTGAACTCAGCAAAATGGATACCGTTGAAAAACTTTTAAAAGCAAATACTTCCTTAAAAGGAAGTATTACTAGAATTGAAAACTTTGTGGATAAAGTGTCAACAGACACAAATAAAACGGAACTTGATGGGAAACTGAAAAAAATAGACCAGCTGTAACAAAAAGTTGATGAACTGAAAGAATACTTATTCTGCATAGAAAAAATCCCGGTAGCTGCATTAATCGAATTTCAGGATGATACAGAACAGTGTGAAGTACGCCTCGAGGATTTAGAGGTAAAGATTAAGCTTTTGATTAATTCTAATAAGAAATGTGTGTCTGTGACTGAAGTTGACGAAAAACAAACTGAAACTTTGCTAGTTAAAACTAAAATTCCACCAGTCGTGCTTCCCACATTTACGGGAAAATATGAGCATTTTAGTGCATTCAAAAATCAATTTGATGTTTTGATAACGTCGAACGATCAACTTAGTCAGTCACAGAAATTATATTATTTAAATTCTGGTCTTGTAGAGGAAGTAAAGGAATTTGCATCTACTTTTGATTCATTTTCTTCCTTATACGAAGCCCTGGAATTGCGACATAGCAAGCAACGGTTAGTCGTTGATGTTCATGTACAATCTATTTTGAACTTTAAGAAAATAGAACGTGAGAATGCAGAAGAAATCCGTGCGATGATTGATTGCATTAAGAAGAATTTACGGGCCTTGAAGATGTTAAAATATGAACAAAATAATTTATTTAACATTTTTTTGCTAAATATTATGCTAAAAAATTGGATAAAGAATCTAGAAAAATCTTTGAATTGACGGAAAAAACTAAAGAGGTCCCTACACTTGATCAATTCATGGCCTTTTTAGAACAACGGGAAGCAGTATTGTTAGCTGTAGAGAGGAATTTTATTCCCGATGGAAAAACAATGATGAGAAAATCCTTTAATTTCGTTTCTAAATCCAAAACTTTATTGACAAACCAAACAATGATAATAAAATCTATATAATTTGTTCTGAAAAGAATCCTCATCCTATTTACAGATGTGCAAAATTTCTACAATATTCCCTTGGTAAAAGATACGAACTTGTTAGTCTTCATAAGCTTTGTGAACTGTGCTTATGAAAAAATCACAAAAAAAATGAGTGTCGTTCGAATTATTTATGTAACTGCGGTGGAAAGCATTCTAAAGCAATTTGTAGACATGCTGACGCTAGTGTGAAATGGCGGTGGCTGAAAGTAAAAACATGCCAGCAGCGGATTCAGAAATAAAAAATCAAAAGGAAATCTCGTCTGCCGCAATAAATTCTTCCACTTCTTAAAATGCTGTTTTAACAAGCATTTCTAATGAAAATAAAAAGAGTGTTTTATTATCTACGGGTATAATTTGGTTGCAAAATAAAGATGGAACATTAATAAAATGAAGATGTATTTTTGATAGCGCGTCAAATGTTAATATATTGTCCAGAAAAACGAGTGATTTCCTCGGTATTGGATTAGAAAAAGTACAAACTTCGCTTTCTGGATTAAATTCAACAAAACAAAATTTGAAAGGGAAATTGACGACTTTCATCTCGAATGAAAACGGAAGTTTTATGGAACCTATTGAGTTCTTAGTTACTGACAAGATTACGGGGTTAACGCCTAGTGTTAATTTAGGTATTTCAAAATTAAAAATTCCTGGATTCTTTAAATTAGCTGATCCTAGTTTTTTCGAAGCCAAAGAGATTCATGCGTTATTAAATGCAGATATTTTTTGTCGAATAATAAAAGATAATCTATATAAAGTGAATGAGGAATTACTGTTTAAGGAAACTGAATTTGGTTAGGTCGCGGGTGGCAGACTCGACGAAATCAAAACTAATGATGTAGCATCGTGCTTTCTTATTAAAGACGATAGTTCTATAGAGGACACTTTGAAACAATTTTTTGAACTCGAATCTCTTGGCATAAAAGATGATTCTTGCTTTCGTGAAGACAATCAGGCCATGGCAATCTTTAAACAAACAGCCTGATACAAAAATGGGCGATATACAGTGGAATTGCCATTTCGTAAAGATTGGAAACAGCTTTCAGATAATTTTCCGGTAGCAAAACAGCGATTCAATAATTTGTGGAGAAGGTTTAAAAAAAATTCGGAAATTTGTTCACAGTACTCGGACATTATTCAGGATTATTTAAACCAAGGAATAGTTGAGAAAGTCGAAAATTCTCAAATAAACAAAGACAAATCAACATATTATTTGCCCCACCAAGCCGTAAAACAGGAAGGTCGGGTTTCGACTACAACACTTATAGTATTTGACGCAGCATCGCACCAGAGTAATGAATTGTCCTTAAACGACTGCTTGTGGCAGGGTCCCAACTTATATCTAAACCTTCTAGATGTGCTTATCAACTTTAGACTTAATCGAATTGCAATATCATCTGATATACGTCAAGCCTTCCTTCAAATTTGCCTGGAAGAAAACCATAAAGATGCTGTACGTTTTTTATGGACTGACAGTAACCCTCGTATTGACAAAAGGCCAAACCTGCAAATATATCGATTCAACAGGGTACCCTTTGGGGTCAACGCTAGCCCATTCCTGTTAGCGGCTACTTGTAATGAAGCGCCTTCGATTTTAAAGAAAAATTAAATTTCTTTTAGAGAGATAAAGTGATCGAAGGCTGGTTTCATTACATTTTTGTTAGAAGGGTAGGAAGCCGCCTTTGATTAGAGGACGGGACAGTCGTCTTGGAGTTGGGGGGGTCTGTGGTTTCCGATCCTAGACAAGATTAGCGGGGTTGGAGCCACAGTTGACGTTAAAGTAAAATACCCCATTATCAACAAATTTATGAGAGTCTGTATCGGAGGTAGACCGCAGAACACGTGGACTGGACTTTGGGTGGTCTGGATGTGACGAAATGAAAGGCGTGCATGTGTTGAGGGGTTACCCAATCAAAGAAATGAAAATTGATGCTAAGTGGTGGATTTTTGAAAGCTTTCCTGAATGGTTTAGGAGTTAGGGCTTGTTCGCATAGGAGACCGCTGCGTAGCGTTAAGGGAAAGATGACGTTGAGACGAAAATAAACCAATCAGAGGCGTTAAAAATTTCATTGCTAATCGTTTGGAGGCCTATGATTGGTTTATTTTCGTCTCAACGTCATCTTTTCCTTAACGCAACGCAAAGGACTCCTATGTGAACGGGCCCTTATGAGAAGGCGTGGACAACGGTGTGGAAAAATAAAATAAATAGAAGACTTTTTCAGGGATTTTCACTCTGCATGCGGTCCCGGGTTTCCTTTTCCCGGTCCTTTAGCATCGCAGGTGATGAGGGGTTGTTGTTTTAACTGTCGAGGAACAGTTGAGCTTTCCTGGGAGTTTCCCGAAGAAGATGTCGTTTAGCGGAGCAGAAATCCGGTTGATGTATCCCGGTATGATAGCCTCATGATCCTGTATAGGAGTTATTACTTTTGATGATGATGAAGAGCTGGTCGCTGCCTTCACAAAATAAATAAATAGAGAGAAAGGGTGGAGAGAATTGCGCCTTCATATTGGAGTTCCGATTGAGTCGTCTCGGAGAAGAGAAAAGTTTTCGATAGAGAGAGTTTGAGGACAGCATGTCCTGGTAATCACCTCATCTTTCGAAAGGAGCGGAAGCAGCCTACGACAGAGCCACGACAGGTGTCCATGACAGAGCAAAAAGCCTACGATAGATGACCACGACCGAGGCCCACGACAGCCTAGAGACGCAGCGCACCCACTACCTAGAAGGAAGGAGCGATACCCCATGCCTAAGCAGAGCTTCGACACCCGAGTCCCAGTGCGGTATCATCAAACTGAGTGAGGGAAAATCATTTTGTTTTGTTCAGATCCACCATGCTAAATGAAAAATTAGTGCGGGAACAGTGTTTTTTAAAAGATAATTTTGATGGATAGGAGTTCTTTGATATGAGTTAGTTTAATATTATATGCTCCCTGAATCCAAAAGGTATAGGATAAATGATATACCTCTCATTGAAGATAAATTGAAAAGAAATGCTAAAAGTTAATGAAAAATGAGTAATTTGAGTACTAAGTTTTTTGTTGATATTGTATTGAGTTAAATTGTAAATAGTAGTGTTGTAAATAAATTAGTTTTTTTTTTGTAAATATAAAATTTTAGTCAGTCATCCGTATGTTTGTAGTTGATCTAAAGGCAGGTTATCCCCTGGTTTTTTAGAAGCAAAGTTATTTGACCTGCTCGTTTGCCAAAATGTCTAGAACGTTGGGTTGTATTCAACCAAATAAATAATAAAACACAACGCACCCAAATAATTTCTTAAAAATAAATAATTCATACTAACCAAAATAATCTATGAATCACGCCTAAAATAAATATTTAAGACAGGCAATACGACACTACTGTTAAACATCACATTGCTAAGTATAAAGATGAGTTTTGCACAGCTGTACAACATCTAGATTCTTTCATGTACGTTGATGACTGGATCACAGGACAAGACACTCGTGAAGAGGCACTTCTTATTTCCAGCTGTGCCAAAAATATTATGAAAGATGCAGGGATGGTAATGTGAAAATGGATCTCCAATGGCGCTACGTTGATGAGTCAGTTGGCTGCAGAAGGTTTCGAGACATATCCAGTTGAAAATTCTGTCAGCTTGGGAACCGGCTAGACGAAAGTACTGGGTATGGCTTGGCAAACTCAAGAAGATTGTCTGACCGTGGACACAAAAGGTCTACTAGAATTCATTTCGTACAATGAAAACACTAAAAGATTTCTTTTGCAAACCATTGGGAAAATCTATGACCCGTTGGGTTTGCTTACCCCGTTTACAATAAGAATGAAATGCCTCATTCAGGAACTCTGGTCGAAGAAAATCACATGGGATGAAAATTTACCTCCAGAGATTAAAGAAGAGTGGACGGATTGGTGCAAGGAGCTGCCGCTCTTAAATGAGCTCAGAATCCCGAGATTGGTACTAGATTCTACCAGAGAAGAAAATGACATCATAGAAATCCATACCTTTTGTGACGCTTCCAAACTTGCATATGGAGCTTCAGTTTATGTGAAAGTTAAAAAACAAAGTAAGGTACTTGTAAACCTAGTAACCTCTAAAGTCAGAGTAGCACCATTGAAGAGAGTTACATTACCTCGGCTCGAGCTTCTGGGTGCTTTGGTAGCAGCTCGCTTGAGTTCAAAGGTTCAAGAAATCATCAGTCAGAAAAGGAAATGCATTGTGTTTCATTGGACAGACTCCAAAATTGTTTTATTTTGGATCAAAGGGTCTTCAAAAAGGTGGAAGCAATTCGTGGCGAATCGAGTTGAGCAAATCACAAGGTTAACAGATTCGGATACGTGATATCACTGTGCTGAAAAGGACAATCCTTCAGACCTCTTGTCCAGGGCTCTTAAAGCTGAATCGCTTCTACATAATGAAAAATGGTGGAATGGACCTTCTTTCTTACAGTCTGGTGAACTCGTAGAAATTGATGATGAGTGTCCAGTACCGAATGAAGAAGAGTATTTACCAGAACTAAAATCTAAAGACTCTAATGAAATCTAATGAAAACACTTTAAATTCTGAATACACAATTTTTGATCATCTAGTTAACCGTAATAGCAAATTTTTAACTATAGTTCGATTTCGGAGTTATCTTTTTAGATTTGTGAATAATTGTAGGAACCCTAAGAAAAAAGACAAGGTCCCCTGGGATCGGATGAGATCTCAGAAGCTGAGGGGTTTATAGTCAAACATCTTCAAAGTGAGGAATTCTCAGCCCTCAAATCCAGTGGTAGTATTCCTAATAAAAGTAAGATTTTAAATTTGTCACCAATTTTAGACAGTAAAGGTATCTTAAGGGTAGGAGGCAGACTAGAGAATTCCCAGCTATCATATTCAAGTAAATACCCTATATTACTCCCCCCAAAAGGTAAGTTAGTTGAAATTATCGTAAGATATTATCATGAGAAGTATTTTCATCTTGGACCTCAGCATTTACTCTTTCAGGTTAGGCAAAAATATTGGCCCATCCATGGAAAAAATTTGTGCAAAAAAATCGTGCACAATTGTGTCATTTGCTTTAAAGCCAATCCCAAGGAGTGCTCGCAACAAATGGGCAATTTGCCAACGCAAAGAATAACACCTGATAAAGTTTTTAATTCAACTGGAATTGATTTATGCGGGCCATTCTTAATCAAAAATAGATGTCAGAGGAAAGGTCCCGAAATTAAAGTTTAAGCTTGCATATTCATATATCTAGTAACAAAAGCCATACACCTCGAAATAATCAGTGATTTAACTTCACAAGCTCTAATAAACACACTGAAAAGATTTATTTCGAGAAGGGGAAAATGCCATAAAATATTCTCTGATAATGGGACAAACATGGTAGGGGCTAATAGAGAACTTGGAGCTTTATTTAAATTTGTTCAAGAAAAAGAGAATCTTATTTGCCTTTTTCGCGGAAGAAAACATAGAGTGGTCTTTTATTCCCCCTAGAACAGCGGTTTCCAACCTTTATGCTACTACGCCTCCCTAAAAAAGAAATTTTTTCTCGCGCCTCCCTATCATTTAATAGATATAATAATATAGACACGCTTTAAATAATAATAACTTTATTACAAAAAAATTAAAACTACAATTAACAGAATAATAAGATTTTGCTATAACAATACGAACATGCATATTTATTTTTATATAAAATTACTAACTAAACTACATCTAACGCATCAAAATTTAATTTCGAGGATTGTTTATTGAAACAAAGTTTATCAAATCTTGGAGGCAATGTGGAGAGTGCCGCTCGTAATTCCTTTTCGACTATTAACCTGGTTCGATATTTGGTTTTCATTGCAACCAGTGCGGAAAAGCCCGTTTCGCATAAATAAGACGTTACAAACGGTAGAAGCCCTTGCATTGCTTTGCAATACAAAGATTCATACTCTCCACTAAGATTCACTCAAAATTGAATTATGATTTTATTTTGAAACTTTTGTTTTAGTGTGCTATCGCATGACAATTCTATCACTTTTTCGTTTTCGATGGTTGTCAACTCAAATTCGTCTATATATAGATATTACGATTTATTTGTTTATTTATAGATATTATGGTATGAACATTGATTTTTTATTAAAAAGTTTTGGCGCCTCCCCTGGCAATAATCCGTGCCTCCACTGGGAGTCGCGCCTCCCAGGTTGGAAACCTCGGCCCTAGAAGTCCAAATTGGGTAGGCCTCTGGGAGGCAAATATAAAGACATTTAAATATCACTTCAAACGTGTTGCTGGGAATTCAAAATTTAAGTATGAAGAACTGCTAACTCTTGTGACCCAGATAGAAGCTGTTTTGAATTCTCGCCCGCTTACCCCTCTCTCGGCCGATGTTGATGACTTGGAGGTGCTGACGCCGGCACATTTCCTGATAGGAAGGCCGATAACGGCCATAGTCGAACCGTCTCTAACTAATATTGAGACAAATCGCCTTAATGCTTGGAAGAGAATTACAAAGTCAATACAAACAATCTGGAAAAGATGGAGCCTTTCATATTTAAATAGTCTACAACAGGGGTGTCAAACTCAAAGGCCAACGTGGGTCAAACAAACAAGGTTTAATTATAACAAAAAAATCAAAAAAAAAAAAAATTAAATTAAAAAAAAATTAAATTAAAAAAAAAATCAATATTAATAGAAACGTAGGTTTATTTTAAATAATACATTATAATAAACATAAAAAAATAGGAAAATTTAATGTTTACGTCCTGACACTTGACATCTATCTTCCTATCTTATTATAATTCTCCGTCGGCTATTTTATTATATATTATTGTGTACCAATATATTGTCCGGGAAGCAAAAATGTTCGAGGGCCGCATACGGCCCGCGGGCCGCAAGTTTGACACCCCTGGTCTACAACAAAGAAAGAAATGGGTAGTTAATAAAGAAAATTTAAAAATGGGGGTATATGGTTTTGATAAGGAAAGAAAATCTCCCATGTAAATGGTTATTAGGGCGAATAATAGTCATATATCCGGGACAGGATAGAACAGTAGGGTAGGTGGGGGCAAAGGTTTGCAGTTTTGAGTTTTGGGTTTCTTACAGGCCTCCGTTAGATCCTATCGCCCCAAAAAGTCACTTGTATTGTAGTTGGGTATCCCCTCTACCTTCTATAAAATAATGAATTTTTTCCCGAATATTTAGTCACCGAATTTTTAATTTTACCAAAAGACCTGTTTGCGAACCTTTGCCCCAATCGGTGGGGCAAAGGTTCGCACTGCAAACCTTTACCCCACTCGTTGGTTTCTTACTGGATAGGCATCGAAAATCACAAAAAGAGTTGTCTAAATAATTTTATTTCACATTTTGTAATCTTTTTAAAGGTGTTACATATATGGAAAATCACAAATTGTACAGGTTAATCTCAATAATTTTTTTCTTAAACTAAATAACTTCAAAATGAAATATCAACTATTAACACAGAAAGTTGAATCTAACAAAGAAATTCACAAAATGAAAAGGGGTTAATCTCAATAATTTTTTTCTTAAACTAAAGAACTTCCAATTGAAATATCACTATTAACACTATCGTTATATTATATCTTAGGCTTTACTCATTCTTTTAAAACCCGTAAAAATTAAGCAAATTAAGGGGATGGGGGACATTACAAAGCATTTTTGAAATTTTTACTTCAGAAGATATGAAATTGGGCATAAATATTCATTAAAGTAAACTATTTCAAACACCTTATAAATTTTATAAATATTTAAAATTTTATTTTTTATATTTAAAAAATTGAAATTTTTATTATGTTTTTTAAAATGCTCCTTGCGATCCAATTTTTAACCTTATCCTTAATTTTGCATTTAGATTGCTTATACATTTTGATCAGGGTTATGGTTTGATTTGTGCTTTCGTTGAATAATTAATTTTTAGGAATATTTTTATGCTTGTACTCTGAATTCTCGTGAAATTTTGTACTTTCCACGCTTAAGATAAACTTTGATAATCTGAATGATGTCTAAACCTGAAATGGATACAAAACTTTATTTTAATGTAAGAGGAGTCTTTGTAATAAATTTTATAAAATTTCGTCAAAAATTGTGACGCAAGGAGCTTTTCAAAGACTTGCAATCTGGAAATTACTCATTTAGAGTTTTTTTCCCTAACCAGACCTTCGAAGCTTATAATATCTTGTAAAAAACATTTAATTCCTTTATTCTTGTAAAATAGGTCTTTGTTCAGAGCTATTTTATTTTTGTGTTGTACTAATTTATTTTATTTTTAATTTATAGATTTTCAAGCATTTTACAAAAAATTTTCTGATTAAAACAGGCAGTTTTTATCAAAAACCATAATTTTTTTTCAAATTACAAAAATGTGAATTCCCATTAATAATAAAAGACGTTGTTAATAAGTATTCCTAATGAAAAGAGGACATGAAACAAATGTTAATAGTTAGAGCGGCAAAGGTTTGCAGATGGGGCAAAGGTTTGCACTGCGAACCTTTACCCCATGACTCCTGCAAACCTTTACCCCATTTCGTGCTGGTTCTGTTTCTGCAGAATGGACGCCACTGTATTTGAGTTAACCCAAAACTTAAGGTAGGATTGAAAGGTTATTTACCACCCTAACATGCGAAAATAAGCCAAAACAGTTCGTGAGTTTGAGTGATGCTCAAAATTACTCAAAAGTTGCAAAAAATTACATTAAAAGAGACGAAAATAAACTTACCTAATTTTCTCTGCAAGAGGGGGTCTTAACTCCAACATTTTTTACGAGGCAACTGACTGGAAGTAGAGGAATGCATTGCCTACCCTATTCTTCCTAAAACTCTTCCCGGTCATTTTAAAATGTATGTGCGAACCTTTGCCCCATGCGAACCTTTGCCCCCACCTACCCTACGAGTTGTTGATGTTAAGACCAGTAAGGGAGTTTATAAAAGGTCCATCTCCAGATTGAGTGTACTGCCTATTGAAAAATAAATGTATTGTTTTCAGATGATAATTATGATATTGTTCTTTATGTGCAAAGTTCTCTAGTGTTTAAGTATACTGTTTATCCTTTCATTGTGATTTTGTGTTTTTAATAATTAGTTATTGCTTATTAGTATCTATTTGATTGTAACTGAAAATTAAGCATTCATTTATGTTTGGAATTATATATATATATGTAAAAAAAAAATAGAATTGTTAAGTTCTTGCATGAGAACATGGCAAGGCCGGGCGGGATGTTGCCGCATGTGCGCCACTGAAGAGAAGCGAAAATATTCACGCATGCGCAATTCCCGAGCAGACTGATCAAAACTTCAGTTGACTACTAGACGCTGTAAGGATAACAGCAATAACAGAAGTGAATAATTAATATTTATCTCGACACCCACAATTGCTTCAACTCAATAGATGTTCAGCTGTCTTGTGATGTACATAACATGTGCAATGTCCTTTTAAATAAAAGGCAGAAAAGACAGCTGTGGTCCGTCGAACTTTATTTTATGCGTTCTTAAAATTATAGAAGAGCGCCAGCAGTAAACAACAATAAAATAAAACAAAAATAAAACGTGAAACACAATTTAATTAACATTAAAATTAAACATTAAAAATTGTAGTTTATTTAAGGGAATATGAAAAAACCATGGAGTAAAATGAATTCGAAATTCAAGTGAATGACTCAATTGAATAAATGATTCTTTTTAATGGATATTTTAATTTGAAGATATTTAAAAAACTAAACGGTTTTGAGCTAGGGTGTTCGCTTGAAATTTTCATATTTTTTAAAGGGATTTCAAAATATGTAACTTTTGTGGTATTATTTTTCAAGAAAAATTTCAGAAAATGGTGTCGCAATGTTAAGATGTTTCCGACTTGGTCCGTCCCGGAATGGTTACCTACACTTTTTCTACTCTAGGCTTTTATAGAAATAAAGATGGAATTTGTTCTTCAAAAATTGGTTCTAAAATATTCTACTGATAGTAGAATGAATTAATTTTGGCTTTACTTGAGACATTTTTGATTTTTAATTTGCCGTTGTAACAAACTCCTGCAACTATCATGAATCACTTTGGGAACTTTCTGTACACTGGTGAAGCCATTTCGTACGGACATTCCCGTCAGTTGAGTAATAGAAAATAGATCTTTTTATTACAGTCACTTAAATACACCCATGCCTCAGCGAGTGTTACCACAAATTTCCATTTTTCAGCAGCTAGATGTGTTTCATATAATTTTCTACAATTTGTTTTCTTTCAGCAATATGCTTTGGCAAAAGCAGACGAACTTTAGGTTTAAACATCCTTTCTAACTTCAAATCGTTATGAATGATTTTACTTACAAGGTCAGAAGACATTCCTAGTTTCGATGCAATTGATCTTTGAGTTGGAATTTCTTTTAGGATCAGAGATTTCTCTTTCTTGATATTTACCTGCGTTCGAACAGTCTTAGGATGAGGTTTCGCGGTTATGTTTTCATTTTTACTTTCAGCTAGACTTTTTTTCCTTTCATATTTAATATATTATAAATACCTTGTTTTGAAATGCCATAAAAGTGATATTTACGCCGCTTTATAATTTGTTGATACGAATATTTCTACTCGGAAGACGCAGTTACGTAACCTCCGAGCCATCTATCAATTTTAGGAGCTATTTTCAAAATAAATCTTTTATTTTACATTCCAATCAAAACAAAACAGTAGCAGACGATTATTCTGATGTTGCCAAATTTTTATCTCAAAATGCAAACAACAAAAATGAATTACAAAATCATTTCCATAAAGTGCGAACGACCTTCTGCGGTTGTGAAGAGATTTTATCTAAATGTGGTTAGATGTTAAAAGATGTCATTAAAATTTGATTATTTTCAAAGGGATATGGGTAAAAATGTGATTAGTATAGGAATTTGATCAGAATGTGGTGGTCTAAAAGGAATATGATAATATTTTCTTCCATTAATAAGGGAAAAAAATCAGTTTTATTCTATTTGCTCAGTTCTTGTTACACATAATGAACTGTACTAGTACAAATACATAAAGGGACATAGCCATCAGAAAAAAAACTTTCAGAGAGGGGTAGAGGCACTGGTCCATTTTTTGTCATTATTGTATGTCGTTAAAATATATCAAACATCCTGATTCCTTTGTCTGCATCCCTGTTCATATTCCATTCTTGAGGAATTCAAAAATTTCGACTGCCATGGATTTCTGAATTTATGGTACCTTTAAATAGGACTGTGTGGCTCAAGTATGAGAGATTCGATAGAAATAATAGAAAGTCTATTTACAACTCAAATATGCGGATAACATATTTTGTAAAATTGTAAAACTGTGTTTCAGTGCTTAGGAAAATTATACACCAAATATCTTAGTTTTCTAAATCCGCTTAACCTTTGAGGGGCGGCCGTTTGCACAGTGCAAACACTTAAATCTGATAACTGATTTCTTTTCTCTTAAATCTAGTCTTTTTTTCACGTTCATTCATGTATTCCAGTTAAATGGAGCAAAAATGGTTAGTACTGCCATCTGTTATCAGTTTAAAGAACTGAAAAAAGATTTTGCAGCCTTTAATTGGAAAACTTTTCAAGTTAAAAAATCAGAAAAAAATCTGCACTCTGCAAATGGGGGAGGTGTTGCCCCTGAAGGAATTAAGAAAATAATCTAGGTAAGCTACGAGGGCAGATCAAAAAGTAAGTTGCACTTCCAAGTTATGACCATTTATTAAATAACCTATACAAAAGCAACACGGCTATGACAGCATACAATGTAAGTTCACTTTTCCACATAGTTCCCAAGAGACTCTATACATTTCTCCGAACGGACAACTAACTTTTCGATTCCGGATGCATAGAAATCTCCTCCAGCGCTATGTAACCACACAGAGATAGCTGCTTTCACCTCCTCATCATTTCTGAATCGTTGTCCACCGAGATCCTTTATGATCTTACCGAAAACATGGAAATCACATGGCGCTAAGTCTGGACTGTATGGAGATTGGTGCCATACCTCCCACTTGATTCGCTGCAGCAGTTCGCACGTTTGGCGGGCCTTGTGAGGTGTTGCGTTATCGTGCAACAAAATCACACCGTCGCTCAATTTTCCCCGGCACTTCTCTTTAATCGCTTTAAGCAACCGGTTCAACGTTTGACAATACGAAGCCGAGTTGATTGCCGTTCCTTTCGACACAAAATTCCACTCGCCGCACAAGGCCCGCCAAAAGTGCGAACTGCTGCAGCGATTCAAGTGGGATGTATGGGCAACAACCTCCATACAGTCCCGACTTAGCGCCATGTGATGTCCCATGTTTTCGGTAAGCTCAAAAAAGGATATCGGTGGACAACGATTCCGAAATGATGAGGAGGTGAAATCAGCTGTCTCCGTGTGGTTACATAGCGCTGGAGGAGATTTCTATGCATCCGGATATGAAAAGTTGGTTGTCCGTTCGGAGAAAGGTTTAGAGTCGCTTGGGAACTATGTGGAAAAGTGAACTTACATTGTATGCTGTCATAGCCGTGTTGCTTTTGTATAGGTTATTTAATAAATGGCCATAACTTGGAAGTGCAACTTACTTTTTGATCTGCCCTCGTACATCTCAATTTTTAACTTAAAAAAGAATGAAAGCATATTTCATTTTTATTTGCGACATGAAACACCTATCTTCCTTGAAGGAGAAAAATAGCTCTGTTCATATATAACTGTTAAAGATCTACTGTATTAAAAAACGGATTTATTGGCGCATGTTTACCCAGCTACACAACTGTACTTCTAGTCAGTTATCTCCTAATGCAATTTTTCCACGTTTCACCACTTTTAAGAAGATATTCTTCAGATTCCTTGCCTGGCAGCATATTACCATTCCTTACATGAATTCACGCCATTACATCGGTTGGCGGCTGCTTATTGGTCAATTGAGTTTACATCGGTATTTGTGTATTTGGTGCGCTGATGCTTATGAAAGCATGTCTGTTTTTCCAGAATCAAAACTTTCATCACTATTTTTGGTAATTTTTAGAAGAGTATTTGTAATTTTTATTTTTTAAGAGTAAGGTTAAAAAACTACAGTGTGCAAAACAGCAAAAAATACATAATTTGCATCTTGCAATTAAGATTTTAATTTTTTTTTTAAATTTAATTTTAATTCAACATTTAAATTTAAAAATAAATAAAGCTTTCTTTTTTTTTAATTCAACATTTAAATTTAAAAAAAAGAAAATATCTCTCCTTTTTTTTAATTCAATATTTAAATTTAAGAAAAAAAATTCAATTTTGAGTAATATTTACTCTATTTTATTCTACTTCTAAAATTTTACAGTGAAATTACTACGGAAATTGGTAATTTCTTAAAATTTTCCATGCACAAAAAAGAAATATGAAGGCATTTATGGCGAAAATTTCTTTTACAAATAGCTTGTCACTTTAAATTACTTTTACATTAATAGGTGGCGCCACTTAAAAAAAATTCACGTTCCAAGTAAAATATGGAGTAAAAAAATAAATAAAGATGAAAGCAACTAAGAAATAGATTTTATCTCATTTAAAATGCGCTTAGGATAAAATATTATGGCAATTACCGATGCAAACTCAATTGACCAATCAGCAGCCGCCAAAAGATGTAATGGCGTGAATTCATGTAAGGAATGGTAATATGCTGCCTGGCTCTCTATGAAATTTTGTAAAGCATTCTTTATCTCATTTCACCATAATCTTAGGGATTTTTGAAATACTGGACAAATTCTGAAAATATTTCTCTTTACACCAAAGTCTCCTTGAAAAAGAAATGTCTATTTTGCTCTTTAAAATTATAAAAATTTTGTCAACTAGGTTTTTTTTTTAAAATCTGGGGATAAAATTATTTTTAAAACTTTCCTGTGCACTCAAAAGGTGAAGGGCTAGTGGCAGCCTAGTGGCAGCGCGTCTGTTTTAAGTGCTGAGGGTGCTCGGATCGGATCCCGACAACCGCCATTTAAATACCTCTAAGTCGGATATGGGCACTTTAAATCAGTAGACCGGAAAGTCCCTCTATGAATGTCAGAGAAGGTGGAAGGGGGTAGAATCTCCCAAAATGTCGTCTCTGTGGTTGCTCGGTCAAAATTGAGGTGCCAACTGGCTACCTGCCTCTGGGTGGTGCCATTATAAACTGGAGCTGCACCCCTCAGCCCGCTAGGACTATATGGACCTGGTCTGGAATACTTCCGGCCAGGGAACATTAGAAACAGCAACAACAAAAGGGAAAAAATTATTAAAATATAGCAGTTGGTTTAGCAAATAAATCAAAACTGGTACCTTTCCGTTAGCTTGGCGCAGTGATAAATCACCAAATATAGCTAACAAGTCGCAATTTTCGATTATTTTTGTTGTAATTCTCGTAATTATTGGACATGAATAAATAAAATATAAGTAAACATGAATTTTATTCATACCTAGCTGAAAACCCGCACTTCGCTACGGAGTACAGTCAAATTAAATACAACGGTCAATGTATGCAATTAATGCCAAAAAAAATAATATATATATATATATATATAATAAATACGACGATCAATATATACAATTGATGTAGAAAAAATATATATATTTATAAAAAAATCGTAAGGGATATTTTTATAGACAAAATAATGTCCAATCGTCTGCAGCATTAGCAAGAAGAAAAAATATTTTTTTGTCTATTTAGTTGTTATGCACGTGACGATAAATTTATTTAAAGTACCAGAAAAAGAAATCACGTGATCAGCATTTAATAAATTAAATTCTAAAAATTGATCTTTAAAAATTCACCAAAATCAGAAAATAGAGGTAAAGATTCCAAAAAGATTTAATTTTAAAGGAATTTTTAAGATCTTTCTCGTGATATAAATAACCCTCAAATTATTATTTTAAATGTAAACTTTAAAAAAGGTACTAAAACAGCTTAAAAATTTAATTTTTAAAAAATCTAAGAAGAAATTTTCAAAAATCTCTCTTAGTGCACCCCTACACTATAAGAAGAATCGCCATGCAAAATTTCAGCCCTTTAGGTCCAGCGGTTTGGTCTGTGTGTGGTATGTCAGTCAGTCAGTCAGTTAGTGAGTCAGTTACGGAACTGCTTTATATATGTAGATTAAGTTGACATTAGGATGACAAAAAATCTTTAGTCATTCAAAATACACTCTGTCACGAAAAAATATATGCACCCAGAAGAAATCGAGCTACTTTCATGAAATTTGGTAGGAATGTAGTCTGGTACTGTCCGACCACAGTACGAAGAACCACGGTTGGCATAGTGCCAAGACCATTCTATTCACGCTGTAGGTAAAGCTGCTGAGGAAGGAGAGGGAAAAGTCTCGTATTCTCTAGACATTCTTTAGAATCGGTTACTAACTGCGCTTGCTTGCTTTTTCCTTGTCTGTTATTTTGATTATTATATTAAAATTAATGGATCCTTTACCCAACAAAACTGCTCGGAATAAGCCGTTCCGTAGTGATTGTAACCGTATAATACACAATTTAATTAAATGTTATTGTTCCACTTTCGTAATCCCTAAAGAGAGCTAGTGAAATGACCGGGATATCAATGTCCAGTGTAAAAAGAATACACAGAGAAGCAAAGGTTAAAGAAGGTTTTTTGATACAAAAATAAAATAAAAAAAATATTTTTTTACCGATCACTGATGTATTTTTTCTGCAACTCTTATAAATATCACAGTGAATGTAAATATACCATTTTTTAAATTAATTTAATTTACAATAAAATGCATTTTTTAAATCTAGATTTTTAATTATCATAGAAGACTGAAATTATAAATTTGTATCTCATATTCACACTTCGATTATTTATAAAATTATGAGAAAGTTTTATCTTAAATTCATTTTAAATTATTTATTGCTAATCACAAAAGATTGAAAATTTTGAGTTGTATATCCGAATTATTTTTGCAAATTGTAAAACTACGAATCAAATATATTATTTTTATTGCCTTATATATATATTTATGTTATTACAATATATCACTTAAAAATGGAATTTTTCAAACCTTCATTTTAATATGTTTTTCGGTTTTTATTTATACATTCAACCAAAAGAAAATTCTGAAAAAGAAAGTTGGTTGAATACATTCTTTCGCAGTTCTTAAACAAACACACCCGAAAATATCCACTCCTATAACACTCTATTTTTTAAATAGATTTGCTTCTTTATTTTTATTATTTTGAAATCATTATTCACATATTCGATCAAAAATAAAGCTTTAAAAAATAACTTTAAAATTGAGGACAGAAAGCAGTCTGAAATACATTCCGTATTTCATAAACAAACACATCCGAAAATATGACGTTTTTCCCTATTTTCTAAGTAGACTAGCTTTTCTCGCGCATGCATAACAGCTTCCAGGGACCTTGCTTCCGTGGTCGGACAGTAAGAGATATGCAAATGATTAAAATTTCGACGCCAATGAGACAAGGGTAAGCGCGCTATGCGTCTATGAGATGCGCAGCTGGGAGAGTTTAAAAGCATGATTGCTCGTGCCATAGGGTTATTCGAACAAATCTGTCGACTTGGATGGATGCTATTGTGACTAGAGATGCCTCTGATACATAACCGGCGACAGTACGAAAAATTATCGGACTTTGAGAGGGGGCGTATAGTAGGCCTTAGAGAAGCAGGTTGGTCTAACAGGCGAATCAGCCGCCACCTCGGTCGGAGCCGTATGGTAGTTGCTAGGTGTTGGCAACAATGGATCACGGAAGGGATAGTCTACCATCGCGGGGGGTCAGGGCGTCCCAGGAACACGAATGCGCGCGAGGATCGCGCAATCATAAGAGCGGCCACGTCCGTACCAACAACGTCGCTAGAATCGGCTCGACGCCATTTAACACCTTCCAGACATCCGGTAGTATCAAGGGAAACCATTCGGAGATGACTGTCCGACGCAGGTATAAGGAGCCGACGTCCATTAAGACGCCTACCATTGACCCCACATCACAGGCAGTGTCGATTGGATTTTTGCCGACATCGGGCAAGCTGGAGTGTGACCTACTGGAGGCGTGTGGTCTTCAGCGATAAATCCCGATTCAGTCTCAATGCTGATGACCAGCGCATACGCGTGTGGAGACGGCCAGGCCACCGGTCTGATCCGGCATAGGCATACGGCGATTACACAAGGTGCAGGGAGGGATTTCCCATAAGGCCAACCTAGGCCATGGCCTAGGGCGCAGCCGTTAAAAGGGCTTAAATTTAGAAGAAGTAACAACCAAATTACAAAATTTTTATCGATATAAAACGAGAAAGTTCAATTTTTTTTTCTTTTTCATTTTTATTTATATATTCTTAGTATCGCTAAAAATGTTATTTGCAATATACGCATTTTGAAATAACTTTTTCGTCAACTGACTAGTTTTTTCCTTCTTTTTCTTTCATCCTTTTCCCAAACACCCATTATTAGTTAACGAGAAGCAGGTTAAGAATTCTTGCAATTTGAAGGGATGATGATTGCAGAAAGCAGTCGGACTTGAACCTCACAAAAGACAACTTCCGTTGTATCTTTCGATACATTTGACAAACAGCAAAGAGCCCTCTCTTTTTCCTCCTAAAACAGATTTCAGACCAGGAGCAGTCCGATAAGAAGACTAATGGTTTTCAAACTCCCAATCCATCGTCACCTGTCCAGTAATTGCTGTCCCGTTGTCAAAGGAACGATGGCACCCTCCAGGTTTAGAAACTGTTTCAAGGTGAAAGAATCATTGTGTGAACATCGGGCTAAGGTGTCTTTCTGTGCAAGGTGTTTCTTTCAAGTAAAATGGACTATTATATAGAAACCGCCAGAGTGTCTGCAACCTGAATGGGTCGTCTTAGAAAAGAGACAGTTAATTTTGTCAAAGGGAACAGAAATATTTGTCGGTTCTTCTAAATTTTTCCCTGGGAGGAGCCATAAGTTGGGCAAATCAAAGTTCCCAAAATTGAACATGTAAGGGGACCGCGTACCAATCCTGGTTGAGAGGGAATTAAATGGAGAAGAGGACGGATGGAACCTCAAGGGGTTAAAGTGCAGGGCCCCGTGTTTGGTTTTCATACGAAAAGAGACTTGTTTTTCCGTTAGAGTGTGATCTGCAAGCTCATTTTGGCTGAGTGTTTTGTCAACCTTTTGCAGTATACAAAACATAAATTGTTATTGTGAGCTTATAGCCCAGTAGCTATGTACATCTTACCATGCAAAAGATCGGGTATTAGATTTTGTTTCCTACTTGTTGTAACGCGTTGATCGAGGTAGCATTCGACTCAACAAAAAATCACAGACCAATAAATTAAAATCGACGAATTTATTTCAATTCGGAGGAGAAAATTTGGAGATTGAAGATCCGTTACATAATCAATGAAAGTCCTCTAAAATGACGACTGAGTCCGTTAGGAGGAGTTACCACTTGGAGTTTCGCTAATTCAATATCATCGAATAGTTCGTTGAAATTAGAGCAAGTCCCTCGATTTTCACTCCCTGCAGGGTGGATGACTGCGAGGCACTTTATAGAATCAGGATGATCCGGCCTTGATGATCTCGATGAACTGTACCCAAGCTTCCTAGCCGAAGCTAAAAATTCTCTTCGTGAGAAATAAGCCGCCGACTACGCAAGTCCGCGTATAGCCGTTTTCTTTCGACCCTGGATGGTCGGAGGAGTCTACCACAGCTTAGCCGGTCGGTACTGATTTTTTGTCGCCCGTCTAATTTTGGACTCTCTCGCTCCGTCCAGAGAACTCGTCTCCTATTGGCTCTGCTAATCGTGATGTCATTCTAGACTTTTCGATTTGCTGGCAGGCAAGGTTAAAATTCTAGTGATTTCATAGTGGTCGCGTCATTAATCTGGAGCACCGTGGCGAATTTCTGTTCCGCCAAGCTGTCACGTTTTTCCAACCGCTTTGTGTTCTTTCCGTTCTAGCTCGCTGTCACCTGCTATACGTTAAAGGAGGGCGTGTCGGTCAGTTGCGACAAATTCCAGCCATGTGCTGCGTATATTTTAATTGTGTGAATTATTTTAATTCGTCACAATCCCTCCCCCGTTGGGGAGATTTTGTCTTGCAGGCAAAATCTGGAAACAAGGGTTAACATGGCTCACTTGACAACATCATTAGAGGCAATCATAATTTAATATTTAAAATTACAAAATTAAGTACTTAAAAATTTTCAAAACAAAAATTATTTGCAACAATATTATACAATTACACACTACTAAATTAGTCAATTAATTACAAATTCTTAAATTATTCAATTGATTACACATTATTAAGTTACTCTTTTATTCTGACAGCATCCTGCTCAAACAGTCTGCGTTCAATTTCCTTTTCAGAGAATTATAGCAAAATACAAATCCTTTTAACTAATTTCCGTTGAAGAAATCTATCACTAAACAAAATTCTTGTATGTTTCTTTTCTAGTAAAACATACCATATACTCATTAAAGTCATTTAAACTAAATTCCCTTCGGAAAGCCTAGCGGCGTTCACAAAAACCGTCTCATTATTTTTAACAAAAACAGAACATTTATACAATTGGACACATTAGTAAGTAACTTCCCTACATAGAAATAAGCAATTTAAAATTCTATTAACAACACAAAAAATTCAACACAGTAATACGATTAAATTCCTAGGTTTCCTATTCACACGGATTACCTAGATTATTATATTTACATTTGACCCTAAGAATTTCGTTTGAATGGTTCGAATTTCTCGAATCTACACCATTTAAATTTGGATGTAACTTTCTGACTCACATCCCACTTGTTGTGAAGTGCCCAAGAAAACTTTTCACTGGGTCTCGGTAAGTCAACCGTTCCCTTTATCTTAGAAAATTTCCTCAACTTTCTCTTTTGCCTAAGTCTTAGACAAATCTGCGCCTTCTTGGCTAATTTACTTTCATTTCTAAATTTTGAGCTCTCATAAGCCCAGAACAAATTTTCCTCACGCATTTCGCGTCGCCCTCGAGTTCTTAATAATAGCTTATTGAGTTCCTTTTTCGGTTTCTCATTTACTCGTGGGGACTCAACATTTTTGGCTGTCTGAGTCTTATGCAACCCCCCTTTCAGAGCGTCACTACTGAAACATCTGCTCATTTCATTCTCCTGGGGAGATATACCACGCTCGACCCTATTGTTCGCGTTTCCTTTAACCTCCGTCGAAACCTGACAATCAAGGGTGGGCGGATTAGCGCTCCTCCTCTGGCTTGGAGGTTCAACAATGACTTTTCCTAAACCCCCCACTTGGAAAGAAATGCCCACAAAAGACTCTGAACTCGCCTTCGTCAAAAGTGAGTGCGGTTTCACGAAACCAATTTCCCTCTGGTCAGAATTAGATCCCTGAAAAATGGTTGCAGGGGAACTTCCCTCAATACCTGTTTCAATCCTGTTACAAAACGCAAGTTCCGGCCTTTCGCCTGACCGAAATTCCTCTCTATTCTTACAGAGTAATTTATTTGATTCCCTCAGAGTTTCGGCTCCTACGAATTCCCTAAGGATACCCTCGCTAAATTTTGACTCAGTCTCTTGACTCGTTTCCTTTTTGCGTCGACTTTCTCGCGTCACTACCGCATTAATTTTCTGAGAATTATTTTCACGGGAGTCAATTAATTTTTGGGTGGAATTCCCCAATAAATAATGGTTCATCTCTACGGATTTCCCTACGATAGCTGCTTTGGTCAAAATGGTTCCAAATTCGGGGCTCTCTAATTTTATTCGAGCTAGCGGTAAGCACCTCAATTCATTTTCTAGGGGCTGCCTTACCCATATTTTTTCCCCTGTAAAATCCTCGGGTTTAGTCACGAGTAATGGAGCTAAATCAAGACTACTACCTGTATCTCGTAAAATAGTCATTTCCCTAGAATTTACCTTGGCCTGGCTTAGATAGGGTTTAAAAGAAGGATCAAAATTTTTTGTCACGACCAGATAATTTACAATTCCCACCTCCTTCCTGGGTTCCGGACAATTTGGTTTAAGATGGCCTGGCTGATTACAATTATAGCATACGATTTCCTTCTTACGTTCAAACTCCCTCGTTCGAAAATCAGGATCTATATTCCTAGCACTATGTCCATTGTTTTGCCCGCTCTCGCTAGTTTCAACTCTTTTCTCAACCTGGGGTTTTTCAGTTTTCGGGCAGTCTACGACTCTCTTTTCCGTAGGTTTAAAACTTTGGGGTTTCTTTAAGAAGCGTCTAGATGCTTCATAATGGTCTAGTTTCTTTGCTAGATCATCCGGATCATTTAAGTTTCCCCAGTCATCTATGAAATGTTCTTTCATTTCATTAGGGGCGCGTTTTTTCAACTGATCCGCTATCATCGGGTCTTTCAAAGTCTCATAATCTATGACCTCGATTCCCTCTAACCAACCTTCTAGGTAGCTACGCAACTCAAAGATGAGATCTTGCCATAGCGTCCCTTCTTGTTTCCTGTGTGTCTGAAATTTTGTTCTAAAGGCCTCTGAGCTAAGCTTAAATCTTTCTAACAACACGGATTTAACATGGTCATAATCATCCCATTTATCTTCCGGCACTTTAACAATTATCTGCGCAATTTCTAGGGGTAGAAACTCAATTAATTCGCTTACCCAATCAACCTGATCAATATCTATTTTCCGAGCTTGGCGCTCAAATAATGTAAGAAATAAAGCCATATCGGAATTTTCTGGGTCGTATTTTTGCATTCTAAGGGTTTTGCGGGGTCTCGCGCTCCCATTACTCATAGAGGCTACGCTAGCGATTTCGGCGCTTTGCGTTAACCGTAACTTCTCAAGTTCGAAATTTCGCTCCTCCCTTAGTCTCTGAGATTCCAATTCTCTAGCCTCAACTTTTAATTCTCTAGCCTCAGCTTTTAGTCTATCCTCAATTATGGTTTCCAGCATTAATTTGGCACTTTCTTCGTCATAATCTTCGCTCCCTACGATTTTCTTAGAGAGGTCTATTATCGTCTCTTCATCCCCCACCTCCAATCGAAATTCCCTAGCGAGGTTTTGAAGATCGGCTTTTCTATGCCGTTTTAAGAAAGCCATATTAATATCTTACAATTTTACTGGACACAAGTTTACTAGATAATTTTACGCTCCTAGCTTCCCTTTCCAAAATTTCACAAAATACAATACACACAGAAATACAATAATACACAATTCTCTTATCGACTTAGCAGAAGAAAAGGAACTGTTCTTCCATTCAATCGCAACTGCTTTTGAGTAGGGTAGAAAAACTTAACCTCTACAATCGTTGTTTGCTTTCAAATTACAACATACCATAAAGAATCAATAATTCGATTACTAGCAATAATAATATCATTTCAACATCAATATAACACTTAGTTGCAATAAACACTTTTTATATACGACACTAAACTCAATTCTTTCACTGGCTAATTTAATTCGTAATATACACAATTCAAAAATACACTCAGAACTTTTGCAATTAAAACCACCTTAAAATTTTACTCCATTAATTTTATAACTCAGACTTGCATACTGTTTGAACAGTTACTGATGCTTGCGCGTAACTCTTGCTCTACACATAAAAAACACAATTCTACTAAATTTTTACTTGTAATATTTTCCACATATTTTAATTCAAGCACGATTACTTTTCGATTAGAATCAAGTGCATTTACAGCACCGTTCAACAATTATACATGCAAAACTAAGAATAGTCTTTAATTTAAAATTAGCATATATTACTTTTCTACACAATTTCTTTGCCTCTAAGAATAAGTCAGGCTTACCTTCTCTGACGACCCTCGTTCTGCAATCGATGTCGGTCAGCTCAATGTTGTGGCTCTTTTGCGGAATTTTGTCAGCACGGCAACGGATATTAGTACACGGCGGTTTCCATCGGCTGAGGCTCCCGGTACTTCCTTCTACTTTCCAGGACAGGGCGTCCTAACAGGGGTGCTTCCTGGACAGGGTGTCCTACATCTATCTTCGTCGATAATGTGCACAATGTCGTGGGCCGTCGCTGTTGATTAAACGACGATTCTTGATCCTAGTTAGCTGCCACCAATATAAAGGCTGTAACGCGTTGATCGAGGTAGCATTCGACTCAACAAAAAATCACAGCCAAATAAATTAAAATCGACGAATTTATTTCAATTCGGAGGAGAAAATTTGGAGATTGAAGATCCGTTACATAATCAATGAAAGTCCTCTAAAATGACGACTGAGTCCGTTAGGAGGAGTTACCACTTGGAGTTTCGCTAATTCAATATCATCGAATAGTTCGTTGAAATTAGAGCAAGTCCCTCGATTTTCACTCCCTGCAGGGTGGATGACTGCGAGGCACTTTATAGAATCAGGATGATCCGGCCTTGATGATCTCGATGAACTGTACCCAAGCTTCCTAGCCGAAGCTAAAAATTCTCTTCGTGAGAAATAAGCCGCCGACTACACAAGTCCGCGTATAGCCGTTTTCTTTCGACCCTGGATGGTCGGAGGAGTCTACCACAGCTTAGCCGGTCGGTAACTGATTTTTTGTCGCCCTGTCTAATTTTGGACTCTCTCGCTCCGTCCAGAGAACTCGTCTCCTATTGGCTCTGCTAATCGTGATGTCACTCTAGACTTTTCGATTTGCTGGCAGGCAAGGTTAAAATTCTAGTGATTTCATAGTGGTCGCGTCATTAATCTGGAGCACCGTGGCGAATTTCTGTTCCGCCAAGCTGTCACGTTTTTCGAACCGCTTTGTGTTCTTTCCGTTCTAGCTCGCTGTCACCTGCTATACGTTAAAGGAGGGCGTGTCGGTCAGTTGCGACAAATTCCAGCCATGTGCTGCGTATATTTTAATTGTGTGAATTATTTTAATTCGTCACATTGTATATGTTTAGTCCAGTAGTGAAAAACTGAGTTTTCCAATTCGAAAGACCTCGGCGGAATTTACTGTAGCCCGAAAACAACGAATTGTTTTTACTTTTTGGTTTTTTTTTCAAATATCTCGGCAATGGTTGGTTCTAGAGCTTAGATTGCAGTTACAATCTTAAAGAAGATAACATTTTGAGCAAATCTTATATTTACATCTTTTCTCTAAACCCAATAACAAGCGAGCTACAGCGTCAGGAAAATGGGATATTTTATTCAACTTGTCGAGAAAGACGCAAAACTTACTTCTCTAACACACTAACTCGTACAAGTGCTATATATATATCCATATTTGAGAAATACACAATATGTGTATTACGACATATATATTTTTTTACTCGCACATACTTGAATAGTGTACATATTTATATAATTATCTAGCGAGGCCTATCTAATATTCTATGTTTAAGTTAGAATTTTCTGATTGCGTTTTTTAAATGGAAAAATTTAAGCTTTGAAACAATGTAGAAGAAAATCCGGGGCTACCTTCGTCTAAACTCAAATATTTAAAACAAGGACATAACGTTCCGGAGCAAGTTTTTCTCTCAAAACCTAGGGTAATATATGTGTTAAAAAATCACTAGTTTTCATTTAAAAAAAAATGTTTTATATATAAATTTTTTGTAATCACATTTTAAGGTCTTTTAAAACAAAGTATATTTTTTTAATTAAAATTAAGCTCTGCAAAGGAATTTCCAAAATGAAGCGATCTCTGTTAGAGTAAAGTAACCTTTTCTTATACTTATCTGGAGTTGTGTTTTGAGATAAATTCTTAAAATATTGATATTTTATATAATAACTGTAAAATGAAAAGCAATTAAAGATAAACAAATTTATCATTTTATTTTTTAAGCCAAACTACCGAATAAACATGAAACAATCAATTTTAGCTGAAAAGCAAAAATGCATTTTATCTCCCTTATAAAATGAACTTTTATATTAATAATAAGGGATAATTGTGATAAATTATTATAAAAACTTAGATTTTTAGTGTTGGGTAAATGTGTTGTTGAAATATCTTTTAAAATTTCTGCTTTGAACAATGCAACCTTTCGATGCCAGGTCACCAGGAGCCAGAAGTATATATTATTACAAACATTTTTTAAAACATAGAGTAGCTAAACTTGGAAGAATCAATCGGCAACTAACTAAAATGGTTGATCAAGAAATTGAATACTGGAGAAATGTGTTACACAGAGTGGTTGTAGTAATTAAAGCTCTTGCTTCGCATGGCTTGCCATTTTGAGGTCGAAATTAAATATTTGGTTCTAATAATAATGGCAACTACATGCTGATGTTGGAGACAATTTCTATGTTTATTCCATTTTTGGCTGATCACATCAGGAAATTCGGGAATCCAGGTAGTGGACAGACATCCTATATCTCATCTACTATTTGTGATGAGTTCATCGATCTCCTACCTAAAAAAGTACTAACGCATATTGCTAATGAAGCTAAAACATCAACGTACTATTTCCTTGTTGTAGATTAAACTCCTGACATCTCGCATGTGGATCAGCTGTCGTTTGTTTTGCGATATGTGAAAGAAAATGAGAAACCTGTTGAGATATTTATAAAATTTTTACCTAACGTTGGCCACAAAGACAATGAAATGTTTGAAGCTGATATTAAGACTGTCACTGATCTCCACCTTGGTATCTTGAAATGTCGTGGTCAATCATATGACAATGCAGCTAATATGGCTGGTGTTTACTCAGGTCTTTAGGCTAGGATACTTGAAGTTTCTCCTCTTGCATCCTTCATACCTTGTGCAGGACACTCTAAATTTAGTGGGCACACATGCTGAAGATTGCTGCATTGAAGCCATATCGTTTTTTAATTTGCTTCAAGAACTTTATAATTTTTTCTAGTCGTCTACAGCGAGGTGGGAAGCATTGAAGAAAAATAGCACCCTTACAGCAAAAAGCCTCTCCACGACACGATGGTCGGCAAGATATGATGCTTGTAGAGCATTAAAAGAAGATTAGTTTGCAGTCATAAAAGTTCTAAAATACTTTGAAAGTGACGAAAGTCAAAAATCAAGAACAAGAGCAGAAGCTAGAGCTTTACTAACGAAGTTGCAAAGGCTCGAAACAGTATTCATGGCACAGTTTTGTGGAACGGTTCTGATTAGACTTCACCAAGTCAATAAGTATGTACAAAACGTAGAACTTGGTGTTTCAGAAGTTGCCACAGTTCTTCAATCACTCGTAAAGTTCTTGTTAGAACTGCGAGAACAGTTTGATATATATGAAAACAAAGCTCTGGATATTTCAGAAATGAAAGTTTATGAGTGTGATGAAAAGCGTCAGGTTTTCAGAAAACTACAAGCTGACGAAAAACGTAAAGGCGAAGTTAATTTAAACGGGCGTGATATCTTTAGAGTTAATACCTATTTCACGATTGCGGACAAACTCAAAGCATAGCTTGAGAAGAGGTCACAAGCTTATAGAGAGCTCGGTGAAAAATTTAAAGGAATTACGGAAATTTGGTCACTGACTTCTCCTGATCTTGTGTAATGTGAGTCGAGTTAAATAAACATTCCTTATCTTTAAACTTAACATAAGCTTTAATCAACATTAACACGCGTGTACAACAGACATAGCAGCCATCTTACGGTGATAAAACATTTGGTCTTGTTGCCAAAACGATCGTTGTAAAAACAGTGTTGCCACTGTGATAATAATATACTACATTCACCCCTACCAAAAAGTTAATTTAAAATATAGTCAGACAGGTAAGCAGGTTTTCGTTTCAGTCTTCCAGGGCGCGTTGGTCATCACAAGAAGTTCTCTGTTCAGGTTTAGATAGTTCAGGAAAAGACATCTTCACAGGGCAATGCACCTTCTTTAGAACTCTCTTCAGTTTCTTCCAAACTCTCTGTTGATTGTTTCAAATGACCATCAAACTCCTCACCACTCTGGTTAACAAGCAAAGCTCTCTCACTGTCACTCTCATAGGTAGGTTCGACGATTTCCCCTCTTGGAGCCAAGTGTCGTACGGACACACTAGTCCATCTGGAAACCTTACATATGCATATTCTGGATTAGCTTCCAGAAGTTCAACTTCATGAACAAGTGGCTCATACTTACTGGTTCGTGAATGATTTTTCATCAACACTGCACCAGCCTGAAAAAGCCAAGTAGGTAAAGAGTAGGTAATGACCTCCTAGGATGACAGAACATGCGCTCATGTGGAGTAACGTTAGTTGTCGTGCATAAAAGGGAACGAACAGAATGTAATGCAGATTGTAGCACCTCTTCCCATAGTTCAATTTTCTTGCCTTTAGATCTCAATGCCAACTGAATCGTTTTCCATGTGATACCATTGTAACGCTCCACCTGACAATTCCCTCGTGGATTATAGGCAGTGGTATGACTGGTCGCTATACCAAGAGATGTTAGAAACATTTTTAACTCTCTGGACATGAAAGACAACCCTCTGTCTGTATGAATATATGCTGGCATGCCAAATATGGAGAAGATATTCTTTAAATGCGAAATTACAGTAGTTGACGAAACGTCTGAGCAAGGAATTGCAAAAGGAAACCTGGAGTACTCATCAACTACAGTAAGAAGGAATCGATTTCTGGAATTTGATGGCAATGGGCCCTTAAAATCTAAATTCAATCTTTCAAACGGAGACGTTGCTTTTATCAATTTTCCTTGATTTTTAAGGAATCTAGGTTTTACTTCACAGCAAGTGGAGCACGAATTTGTAAGTCCTTTAATATCTTCCAAAGAAAAGGGCAAGTTTTTGGATCTAATCCAATTATGCATCCTAACAATACCAGGATGACATAAGTCCTCATGCAATTGTTTCAAATTCACTTCAGGTTTAATTGATGCAGTTATTCTTGAAAATGCATCTTCAGTAGCATTTTTACTTCCAAGGCGGTAGATGATATCAAACTTGAAGCATGACAGTTCTAGTTTCCAACGCATAATCTTTTCATTCTTGATTTTGCTGGAATGATATTTGTCAAACATGAATGAGACAGACCTTTGATCGGTGAATACCTCAAAAGGTCTACCAATCAGGTAATGTCGCCAGAAGCGCAAAGATTCCACGATAGCATATGCTTCTTTCTCAACAGATGAATGATTAATTTCAGACTTGTTCAGTGTTCTGGAAAAAAATGCTATGGTTCTACCATCTTGACGGAGAGTTGCTCCTATAGCAAACTTAGACGCATCAGTCTCAACTCTGAATGGTATGGTATCATCTATTGCGGCTAATGATGCTTTGGCTATATCTGACTTTAAGTCATTGAATGCATTTACAGCCTCCTCTGAAATAGGGAACTGATGGTTTGATAGCAATGGGCGTATCTTCTTCGAGAATGCTGGTATCCAACGGTAGTAATGAACGAACATACCTAATGCTCTTCGGAGAGATGCAATATTGTTAGGTGTAGGCAAATTCATCAAAGGAGCAAGTCTGTCGGGATCAGGCTTGATGGTTTTGTTTTGGACAGTGTATCCTAATAGCTTAACAGATTTAGAAGAAAACTGACACTTTTCTTCATTTAAAGTTAAATTGTACTTCTCGGCAATTGTTAGGAATCTTTTTAAGTTCCGATCATGTTCATCAGAGTCTCTTCCACAGACAGTAACATCATCCAGTTAAGGAAATGTACTCTCTAGGCCTTCATCTTGAATGATCTTGTCAATGACTCTCTGAAAACATGCAATACCATTAGTGATCCCAAAAGGAATCCGAGGGAAATGGTATAATTTACCATCAGCTTCAAAGGCAGTATAATGTTTTTCAGCATCATTAATAGGGAGTTGGTGGTATGCACTTCTCAAATCAATAGTACTAAATAAGTCATACCTGGATAATTTAGAGATTAATTCTTTAATTTTTGGAAGAGGATAGGCATCAAGCATCGTGAAACGGTTAATCGTTTGAGAATAGTCAATTACCATACGTGGTTTGTGATGTTCTCCTTTCACTACAAATGCTTGAGCACGCCAAGGTGAGTTGCTAGGTTCAATAATTCCCTCTTCCAGCAACTTCTTTACCTCTGCAGCAATTAATTTTTGGTCTTCCTCAGTTTGGCGTCTGGATTTGGTGGGCACCGGTCTACAATCAGGGGTTAAGTTTGCAAACAGTGAGACTGGAGGTATTTGAGCAACAGCTAGGGAGCAGATTTTAAGGGGTGGTCTCTCGCCATTAAATTGGATCTCAATCAGAGAATGGTCCTTCAGAATGTCATGGACAATAAGAAAATCAGCACAGAGATTTTTCATGATTAATACTCTTACATCACTATACACATGCGATTGCAATTTCATAGTGACATCACAGCAACCCTTGACATCTGAGCTTAGAGAGGAATTAGCCATAGTTATTTTACTCGAGTATGGTTTCACTTCTATGTTACACCTTTTAACGAAACATTGATTTATAAAGCTGAGCGAACTACCAGTGTCAATAAGGGCATTCAATTCTATCCCATTAATTTGTATTTTAGTCATAGACTTTTGCAGACAACTAGGCGAGACCAATACTGTAGCTAAGGTGTGAACTGATGCAACAGGATTGTGGGAGACACGCTGTGGTTTAGATTTGCACACTCTTTGATAGTGTCCTTTTTTCCACATCTTCTACACAGTATTTCCTTCGCAGGACACAAACTTCTTAGGTGGCGATCATTTCCACAAAAGAAACACTTTCCAGATTGAAGCTACATAGCTGCAGTTGAATGACTATCCTCAATATTGTTGTCAGAAAAATCAGTGGCAGCCACAGGAATAGGATGTGAGGTATTCATGCACGATGCTGAGTGATGTTTGTTAGAAAAACCAGTTGCAGCCACAGAAATAGGATGTGAGGCATTCAAGTACGATGCTGAGTGTGATTCAGCTAGTTCCAATGCCCTAGCTTGATCGAAAGCATTTTCTAAGGTAATCGTAGAATTTTCCAACAAACGTTCTCTGATACGTGGATTTCTTAAACCGCGGATAAAAGAATCTCTGATGTACTCACTCTTCTATTGATCGGCAGTCACCGCTTTAAAGTTACAATCCTTGCTAAGTTGCTTGAGTGTTTGTAAAAATTCAGTAACAGACTAACCAGTTTCTTGCATTCTAGAGGCTAGGCAATGTCTTGCGAAAATTTCATTTCGTTTCGTAACATAGATTGAGTCCAAAACAGTAATTGCAGCATCATAATCCATCGTTAATATACAGGAACACATTTGAAGAAACGTAATTGCATAGGAGCGGGAATTTACTTGTTTCCGTTATGTTAGGAGTTTCACGTAAGAAGTTTGAAAAAGTTAGTTTCCAGTGCTTCCATTTAGCCTCTGCGTCAACACTCGTGGGATCGACGTCAAACTTTTCAGGTTTCAAGAGCTGATCCATCGTAAGGAATGTAAAACAAGTAAAATTAATGTTGATTAAATTGTAATGTGAGTCGAGTTAACTAAACATTCCTTATCTTTAAACTTAACATAAGCTTTAATCAACATTAACAACACACGTGCACAACAGACATAGCGGCCATCTTACGATGATAAAACATTCGGTCTTGTTGCTAAAACGACCGTTGTAAAAACAGTGTTGCCACTGTGATAATAATATACTACAGCTTGAAGAAGAGGGAAGAAAATTCAGGCAATTTTTAGAGATGATTTGGAGCTTGCATTATGTGATGAACTGCAACATCTAAAATCTCACATAACTGAGTGCAGCATTGGTTCGAAAAGTCCCTTATCAATTTTCAAGTGGCTTCGTGAAAGTGAATTACAAACAGTGTATCCAAATGTTGATATCGTATTGAGAATGTTTGTGTACACACCTGCTACAAATGCCTCTGCAGAAAGATCTTTTCTGCACTAAAATGAATCAAATATCATTTAAGATCTTTACTGCAACAAGACAAACTAAATGCCTTGGCACTTCTTTGTATTGAAGCAGATTTAACAAGATCTGTTGACTTCAATGAAACTATAGAAGAATTTTCATGGGCGAAAGCACGAAGGAAAAAAATTTAATTGTAATTTTTAGATAAATTAGAAGAAATTAAGTAGAAAATTTTTATTAAAAATATGTTATTCAAATGTTTATTAAGTATATATGTTTCAAAAACTCTTACTGTATATCAAATCTAATGTCAAAAATTTAAATGGAATGCAAAATGGTGCTTTGACCTAGGGCAGTGGTTCCCAGCCTTTTTCAGCTGGCGACCCACCTTTCCTTATCGGAATACCTCCACGGTCCATCAGTCCATGGTGGAGTTAAAACCTTATTTGTATCGTATCCCTTCCTTATGTATATATAATTTACCATCAAATATTGCAAATATATATATATATATACTAGCTGAGTGGCAACCCGACGTGTAGCTTTTTCGATTTAAAATGAAATAGTTTAATTTCTTAATGATTAAAAACCGTTTAATCATTTTTTAAAATATATTAGAATTTTTACAAAAGGAAATAATAATTTAAAATTTTCTTTCTCAAATTTCGGTTTTTGGCTTTTGAAATAATTCTTTCAAATTTCCGTTTTCAAATTTTGCTTTTTAGACAAAAAAGAAATTCATTCAATTAGAAAAAATTCTAAAGGTTTTAACTTCTCATTTCCTAAAACTAAAATTACTTCTGGTATTTTAAAATTATTTCTGGATTTCAATTATTAAATGACTCGTTCTCAACTAATAATTTTTCCTTTTGGCAACTGAGCAGAATTTCTTTTGAAGAGTAGAGTTCCTGGGTCTATTGACTTTAACTCCTGTCGCAAGATGCTTATTATCAACTAGAAGATAACCCGTCATTTTGACGTTATAATACTAATAATAACGTCATAATGGAAAAAGTATATGAAAGTTAAAAAATATCCCGAATTATCTAACAATATTGCATTTAATCCACACCTTGTAAAAGCAAACCCTTTCATTATTTTTTATTTATTTAGTTTCTCATGCAATTGGAGTAGTAGACTGCCGTCCAACCCGTCATTTTGACGTCATAATGGAAAAAGTATATGAAAGTTAAAAAATATTCCGAATTACCTAACAATATTGCATTTAATACACACCTTGTAAAAGCAAACCCTTTCATTATTTTTTATTTATTTAGTTTTTCATGCGATTGGAGTAGTAGACTGCCATCAAGTTTTTTACAGCTCACTACGGGATATGAATACTTGAGCTACTTGATTCATTCACATTCAAGTTTGTTTACTTTCAGAATTCATCGCAAAAGTAAACAGATTTTTAAAAACTGTTAAATATACAGTAAAAAGCATCCAATTTTTTTAGTTCTGAATGTTTTATAGAAAAATAGGCTGAACAAACGTGATTTGACAGAGAAGATATTAGTTTTTAGGTAAGAAAAAATTCTGATCCACATCCGAAATTGAAATTAAGCCTAACCGGCTGTTTGTTTACTGAGGGCTTCAGTTAAAAGATGAGTACAGCCCGGAAGTGTTATACAGAGATAACGGCTATTATATATAATGTATATGCGCTCAATAGAAAAAATTATTAAATTAAATTAAGTTTAAAGTTACCAGTTACATTAATATAAAAATTAAGTTTAAAACCTTCAAAAAGTAGAAGGGTAAGATAAATTTAAAAATTAGAAATGTATTAAGATTAAATAAATTAAGATTAAAATGAAGAATTAAAAAATTTAAAGAAAATACGTTGAAATTAATTATAAAGTTAAGGAAAAAATGGCCCTCAGGAAACAAGATGGAAAGTTCGAATAATAAAAGAAAAAAAGGCCCTGTGCAGGGTCAAACAATTCGTAATGAGATGATTGCAGAGTTGCGCGGGGGAAAACAAAAACACCAAGATAGGGAAAATTGGTCACCACCTAGGGCCGAACCCACAACGTAGAGTTTACCAGGTCAGCGCGCTAGCACTACGCCACGACAACACACAGACAGGTAAGCAAGAAGCGAGATATATTGCGTAAGGCCGAATGTAAATATTAATCTCGGGTGGAAAAAATGCTTAAAAAATAGAAAGACAGTTCTGACGAATTCAAAATTGGTGATGGAAGAATCCTATCAGTTGCTCATTAATTAGTAACCAATTTCACGAACTTGCTGGAATTATTAGTGAGTAAAATAATAAGTAGAAAAACTACGAACTCGGCATTCAGTTAAAAGTGAGTTTTGCAAGTACGCTCTTTTAGAATGAAAACTTTTTTTTATTGAATGTATTTGGTATATTTTGAAAGCTGAACATCTAGCAAATGCCGATAAATAGTAAAATTGACATTAATAATTGCAGAAAACCGAAATATTTGTCCATCAAAATTGTCGATTTCGTGAAATTCGGAAAACTGCTTTGGGGAAAAAGCTTCGTTTAAATGAAAAAAAAATTTTTAATTTATAAAAATGTGTGTATCCTTAAAGATGAAGAGTTGTAAAACACATGGAAATAAAAAATTTGTCGATTGGAGGACAGAAAAGTTTAATTTTGCATGCATGAAAATAGTGGAAATTTGCGAAAAAAAAAGAAGCTGGCCCACCCGGAATTTCAGCTGTTTCAGCTCTCCTCCTCCATTGAATTCGGCGGATTTAAATGAATAATTAAAGAAGTTTAAAGTTTTGAAAGTTGAGGATAGCATCAGTGCACGCGTCTCGGCCGTCCGCATATATCGGTACCAGTCGCGATATCCTGCTATGCTCGGTTCGCGAGATTAGCGCGTCCCCGTGTCTGCTGACTGACAAACTAACATTTGTTTACCTTCAGCTGTTAATAGTAACAATAGCTGAGTGGCAACCCGATGTGTTGCATTTTCGATTTAAAAATAAATGGTTTTATTTCTTAAAGATTGAAAACTGTTTAATCACTTTTGAAAATACATTAGAATTTTTAAAAAACAAAATAATGATTTAAAATTCTCTTTTTGAAATTTTGGTTTTTGGCTTTTGAAATAAATCTTTCAAATTTCCGTTTTCAAATTTTGCTTTTTAAGCAAAGAAAGAAGCTCATACAATTAGAAAAAAAAAATCTAAAGGTTTTAACTTCTCCTTTCCTGAAACTAAAATTATTTCTGGTGCTTTAAAATTATTTCTGGATTTCAATTATTAAATGACTCGTTCTCAACTAATACTTTTTCATTTTGGCAACATGGCCGAATGTAAACAGAAAATCTCATGGGCGAAAAAGGGCTTAAAAAAATAGAATGACAGTTCTCAGGAATTCAAAATTGGTGGAGGAGGAATCCTCATCACTCTCTCATTAATTAGAAACAAATTTCATGAACTTGCTGGAATTATTAGTGAGTAAAATAATAAGTCGAAAAATTACGAACTCCCCATTCAGTTACAATGGGGATCAGTTCGGGAAATTTCAAAAGAGTTTTGTAAGTACGCTTATTTAGAATGATAACATTTATTTTATTAATTGTATTTGGTATATTTTGGAAGCTGAACATCTAGCAAATGCCGATAAATCGTAAAATTGACATTAATAGGTGCAGAAAACCGAAATATTTGTCCATCAAAATTGTCGATTTCGTGAAATTCGAAAACTGCTTTGGGGGAAAAGCTTCGTTTGCAATGAAAAACATTTTTAACTTTATAAAATGTGTTTATCCTCAAAGATGAAGAGTTGTAAAACACATGGAAATAAAAAATTTGTCGACTGGTGGGCAGAAAAGTTTAATTTTGCATGCATGAAAATAGTGGAAATTTGCGAAACGGAAAGGAGCTGGCCCACCGGGAATGACATCTGTTTATTACCCGCTTCTTTTGAGTTCGGCGGTTTTAATTGAATAATTTAAAAAGTTTAAAGTTTTGAAAGTTGAGGATGGTATCAGTGCACGCGTCTCGTCCGACCCGCGTCCATCGGTACCAGTCGCGATGTCCTGCTATGCTCGGTTCCCGAGATTAGACCGTCCCTGTGTCTGCTGACTAATAAACAAACTAACATTTGTTTACCTTCAGCTGTTATTATATAGACTACCTGAGTAGCAACAAGATATGTTGCATTTTCGATTTAAAATGAAATGGTTTTATTTCTTAAAGATTGATAACTGTTTAATCACTTTTAAAAATACGTTAGAATTTTTAAAAAACGAAATGATGATTTAAATTTCCCTTTTTCAAATTTTGGTTTTTGGCTTTTGAAATAATTCTTTCAAATTTCCGTTTGCAAATTTTGCTTTTTAAACAAAAAAAGAAGCTCATTCAATAGGGCAATGTCTCGCAGCATGTCACATCTCAACTCCTGCAGAGTTTACTTCTTGTTTGGCGAGGAGTGGCAAAAAATTGCATAATTTAACATGGCGTTCAATGAGCATTCTTACAGATTGTTGAATAAAATGCTCTCAGATTACGCCTTTAGATAAGTCTCAGATAAGTCTTTAGATACGGTATCTAAACAAAGGTATATCACTAGATTAAACATTCAGGTACATCCCTGAAAGGTTTATTCAGTATGTGACCCGTATTTGTTGACAGAGGAAGACTAGAGTTATGATACAAGACGCTGGCCTGAAGTAACTTATCCTGATATCTATACATCTCAACATAATAATAATCATTCTCATTATATTCTCTTAAACCTTGCGAAATATTAAAAAAAAGTGTTAAAATACCTGTTACATACAACTAATATGAGGAATTTTATAAATAAACTTAAATTATTTAACTCAAAATGAAGGTATTGTCCAAAAACACATGCCAACGCATAGGAACTGCTTCTGTTTTCTGCCACCCGATCATGACGTCATCTATAGCAGAAGAAAACTGACGTAGGCAGTGACGTTGCGACGTTTCGCCTTATTAGAAAAAAATTCTATAGGTTTTTACTTCTCCTTTCCTGAAACTAAAATTATTTCTGGTACTTTAAAATCATTTCTGGTTTTCAATTATTAAATAAATGATTCGTTCTCAACTATTTTGGCATTTGGTTATTTTCCTTTTGGCAACATGGCGGAATGTAAACATTACATCTCATGGGTCAAAAATTCCTTAAAAAAATAGAAAGACAGTTCTGATGAATTCAAAATTGGTGGCGGAAGAATCCTCATCACTCCCTCATTAATTAGAAACAAATTTCACGAATTTGCTGGAATTATTAGTGAGTAAAATAATAAGTCGAAAAATTACGAACTTGGCATTCAAGTTACATTAAGATACAATGGAAATCAGTGAAGGAAATTTCAAAAGTGAGTTTTGTAAGTACGCTGTTTTAGAATTATAACATTTTTTTCTATTAAATGTATTTGGTATATTTTGGAAGCTGAACATCTAGAAAATACCGATAAATCGTAAAATTGACATTAATAGGTGCAGAAAACCGAAATATTTGTCTATCAAAATTGTCGATTTCGTGAAATTCGGAAAACTGCTTTGGGGAAAAAGCTTCGTTTGCAGTGAAAAACATTTTTAACTTTTTGAAAATGTGCATATCCTTAAAGATGAAGAGTTGTAGAACACATGGAACTAAAAAATTTGTCGACTGGTGGGTGGAAAAGTTTAATTTTGCATGCATGAAAATAGTGGAAATTTGCGAAACGGAAAAGAGCTGGCCCAACCGGAATGACATGTTTATATTACCCGCTTCTTTTGAGTTCGGTGGTTTTAATTGAATAATTTAAAAAGTTTAAATTTTTGAAAGTTGAGGATGGTATTAGTGCACGCGTCTCGTCCGACCGCGTCCATCGGTACCAGTCGTGATATCCTGCTATGCTCGGTTCGCGAGATTAGCCTGTCCCCGCGTGGAATAGTTCAAAACAAGGATCGACACACAGTCCTACGTTGCATATTTTGCACTTATAATACGATGTTTTTTTTCGCTTTTCCTTTTTTTAGCGCACACAAAAATCGCCTTCTACCTTTATAACCTTTTTCGTCAATTTAAATTTTCGGAAAATGTCTTCCAGATAAACGCAAAGGTTGAGTGCCCGATGATTTTGGACAAATTTTTAAGTTTCTTGGTTTTGTGAACTGTTCTATTATCTGATTAACAACTCTGGATCTGAATTCCAAAGCGGGTATTTCTCTCCTTTACCTTCGAATATATTACATTTGCATTTAGAAGTGCCATATCTAACAAACCAAAAAACAGCTTTTTATGCCATTTCACTGTTTTTCTAAATGCTGGATAGTGATTAATGATAGAATTGCAAGTGTCAACACCTCCCATATTTTGATTACAACACATATTATTTCACTCTTAGTTAGGTATCTCGGGTCTTTTAGCCATGGATAACGGAATGAAACTGAATATAACCCCACCCCTTAAATTAATGGCCAGCAGTCTCATGATGTATATACAGGCGATGTATATACGAAATCACTTTGTCTAGCGACAAAGTGATTTCGTGTTCGAGAAAAAGAAAAAGAAAAAAAATATCCAAAACATCTACAAAAAACACCTAGAAATATTTCTCTCTCATACCCTGTACAGTCAGTTAGATGCACTTCACCATATTCTCCTAACGCAAAAAAGCAAAGCAATAAATAAAACGCCGGCGTCCCTTTAACACATACGAGCACTTTAAAGAGCCGTGATTCACAGTTTGTTTACACCAATAAATCTATCAAATCCAGAAGCACAAGAACAGAAAAAACAGAAACTAATGCCCATACATGAAGGTCAAATGCCATATGACTCGACTGTTGTGAAAACCGTTACCATTTAGCGCCATCTACTAGCATTTAAAAATTAAAACAAATCGTTCCATTTTCAAGTTACGTATACGTTACACTGGGCTCCCCGTGATGATTAGAGTTCTTCGCGTATCCGAGACGCTGGTCTGATAACAGTGGAATCGTTGCGTCCGCTTATACGGGACGCTGGTCGCGAACGGGTTAAAGGGGAGAGAAGGGGAATTGTCGCATAAAGCAGTTTTTCAGTGAAATTTTTTTGTTATTCATTTGTCTACTTATTACAACTTTTTCAGTATTCATCCCTTATCTTTATAGCCTGAAATCCTGGCGTTGCTGTCGACTACGTAATAAGAGTCACCTGTAGCGCGATCTATAAGCCGGAATTCCACCAAAATTGATAGAGGGACTAAGGACGACACGGGAAAGAGTTTCCATGAATCCTAATCGTGAATTTGCATTTTGATGTTTCACTTGCGTTTTGTACAAATTCTCCGGTGCGCCGACAACAGCGCCATATCTTCCCCTACCGGCAACTTTTGGAACCTTTTTTTCACGGAAACTCTTTCCCATGTCGTTCTTAGTCCCTCTATCAATTTTGGTGGAATTCTGGTAGATAGATCGTGCTACAGATGGCTCTGAGTAGTGTCAGTTTAATAAAAATCCCCCTTAGGGCCTGTTCACATTAGGAGTCCGTTGCGTTGCGTTGCGTAAGGGAAAGATGACGTTGAGACGAAAATAAACCAATCATAGGCGTTAAAAATTTCTTTGCTAATCGTTTGGAGGTTTGTCATTGGTTAAATATATTTCAATACTTTAACGCTGCGCAACGGATTCCTATGTGAACAGGCCCTACTTTGTTTTGTGTTACTAATTGCAGCATTGTCAGTCAGTGACGTAGCGAGCATAAGGGCCTGTTCACATAGGAGTCCGTTTCATAGCGTAAGGGAAAGATGACGTTGAGACGAAAATAAACCAATCATAGGCGTTAAAAATTTTATTGCTAATCGTTTGGAGGCCTATGATTGATTGATTTTCGTCTCAACGTCATCTTTTCCTTAACGCAACGCAACGGACTCCTATGTGAATAGACCCTTACTGGCGCCCGGGACACGATACCTTTTTGGCACTACCCTTTCCGAAAAACATATAGTAATATAATATATAGAATTAGTGAAAGGACTATTGGCGCCCCTGGGCGAGTGGCGTCCGGGGCATGATATACCCCCTTGCCCACCCCTCGCGACACCACCGTTGCGTAGCGTTAAGGGAAAGACGACATTAAGACGAAAATAAACCAATCATAGGCGTTAAAAATTTCATTGCTAACCGTTTGGAGGTTTGTCATTGGTTAAATATATTTCAATACTTTAACGCTCCGCAACGGACTCCTATGTGAACAGGCCCTAACAGTTTTGCCAAAGAGTGACTCACTAGCCCTACGAGGTAGGGTCCCCATTGACATTGACATAAAACACTATAGAGGCACCAAGGAGCAAGAGCTTCTTATCCTCAGTACCAAGGTTAGTATGTGACATAAGATTAACCGTCTCAAGTTTACAAAAATGTGACAATGATTGAGGGAGAAAGAATAATTAATTAGTTGAAAAATCAACTAATTAACTAGAACGAGTACCAGTAATTAATGTGGCATGGGTAACTTAAATGATAATGGAGAAATTAAACAAGGGGTGAAACAAGAGATTATATAAATAATAATAATAGTAATAATAATAAAAAATTCAAAACTAGAAGACAGGAAAATTGGAATATGATTGGGATAAAAACAAGTTAGTGAAAGTTACACGAAAGGGTGGTAGGTCCGAAGTCCGTAAGGTGCGAGTAGCGAAATCAAAGAGGGAAGTAAGCAGGACTGGAATTTCGGGAATAGGTTATCAATCCCCTTCTCTAGCAAACAGCTGGTCCGAGGGGGAATCGCATGGTATAAAGAGGAACGATCGGAAAAGAAAGACAGGTCAGAAATCAGAAGTAGCCGGGCTATTGTAATTTTGAATTTTTATAAGGAAAGGAATAAACGAACAGGAACAAGGCCGGGGTTCATAAGGTAGTTTCCCCACTGATCCGCAGGCCCAGATTTCTGCATGGGCAAATGGGGCACTTGCCCCGGGCCCCCAAAATTATGGGGCCCCCTAATTTAGTATTAAGTTGTGCATATTTTTGAAAATTTCCTATATGTACGCAAATTAAAAACGGTTTCCGTATTTTCTGTCTTAATGACCATAATTTCTCTCTTTTTTGGGGGGGGGGGGGGGGTGGGAGGGGAGTACAGTTTTATCAAAAATTTATATCCACATTAATATGGTTGAAAGTATAATGATGGAAACAGTCAACGATTTTGACCTATTTACTTATAAAAATTTCGATTTATTTGACTACTTTTGCAAAAGATATTTCCATTAATTTTAACAATATTAGATTATTGTTTTAGCAACATAAATGCTGAAATGATTCAAATACTGATCATTTGACTGTTATCATAACTCCCAAAATTTGTTTATAGATAGATGTCTTTTTTTTCAAATTCAGTTGCAAAATCAAATCCGTATCGAGGGTAGAGGATTATAGGTATTGTTCTCCACACACAAAAAAAAGTGCAATGTGATGTGAAAAAGGAAAAAAGTACAGTATTTGGATCTTTCAAATATTTTCTTTATCATTTGTGAGTAAGGAAATTTTACTTCTGCTTTCTGTCTTTATATTTAAAAAAGCCTCTCTTCCAAACTACACTTTGCACCCTCTACCTATATTTTCTGAAAAAAATTTCTGGCTATGGGCTTGACATCAACTTTGGTTTTTGGTTAATACGGTAAAGGAAAGCAGTGGTGGATACAAAAAAAAATCCTGGGTGGGGCACAGTGCACTCACTATAGTGAAAGCATACGCTCATCCGTAAGCGTTTCTGGTTTAATTTTTTCTTTTTTTCTGGGGGGGGGGGGGGAATTTGTAATAACTCCAGACTATGATCTATATTTGAATTTCAAAGAAATTCATGAGTTTATTTATTAACAGTAATTAATTAGCACTTATTATTATTATTATTATTATTTTCAAATTTTTGACTTTCTGGTCGAAATTTTTTGAATTTCTGGTCCCAGTTATGTGGGGGGGGGGCCTGGGTGAGTGTCCTACATGTTCATGTGGAAATCTGGTCCTGGGGGAGAGCGAGTGCCCCCCCCCCCTTTGGATCTGTCCTTGGAGGGGGCCCCCAAAGTCTGCTTTGCCCAGGGCCCCATTGGGTCAAAGTCGGGCCCTGCTGATCCGTCATCTACTTCTACTGTTTCACGTGTAACAATGCTCCTTAAAAATTTAGCATATCTATAATCTATTTACCCATTCTCATAGGATTGCCAGATTAGCAAGTTTTCATTCTTAACAACAGCGATACTTGCTAGCGCAATGCCAAATGCCTCCGGTTAACAGAAAAGTACCCTCAAACTAAACACGCTTTAAAATTTTAATTTTTAAAGTTAAATATCAAATAGCTTCTGCATTTTTATACCTAAAATGAAGGATTTTTATGCGAAGACAACCCCATGAAATAAATAATCATTACAAAATGTAAGTAAATGAAGAAAATAAAATTTTGTGTCCCGTAATTAAAACATGCAAATTTTTATTTAAAATAAGAGGGGAGTACAGTTTTATCAAAAATTTATATCCACATTAATATGGTTGAAAGTATAATGATGGAAACAGTCAACGATTTTGACCTATTTACTTATAAAAATTTCGATTTTATTTGACTACTTTTGCAAAAGATATTTCCATTAATTTTAACAATATTAGATTATTGTTTTAGCAACATAAATGCTGAAAATGATTCAAATACTGATCATTTGACTGTTATCATAACTCCCAAAATTTGTTTATAGATAGATGTCTTTTTTTTCAAATTCAGTTGCAAAATCAAATCCGTATCGAGGGTAGAGGATTATAGGTATTGTTCTCCACACACAAAAAAAAGTGCAATGTGATGTGAAAAAAGGAAAAAGTACAGTATTTGGATCTTTCAAATATTTTCTTTATCATTTGTGAGTAAGGAAATTTTACTTCTGCTTTCTGTCTTTATATTTAAAAAAGCCTCTCTTCCAAACTACACTTTGCACCCTCTACCTATATTTTCTGAAAAAAATTTCTGGCTATGGGCTTGACATCAACTTTGGTTTTTGGTTAATACGGTAAAGGAAAGCAGTGGTGGATACAAAAAAAAATCCTGGGTGGGGCACAGTGCACTCACTATAGTGAAAGCATACGCTCATCCGTAAGCGTTTCTGGTTTAATTTTTTCTTTTTTTCTGGGGGGGGGGAATTTGTAATAACTCCAGACTATGATCTATATTTGAATTTCAAAAGAAAATTTCATGAGTTTATTTATTAACAGTAAATTAATTAGCACTTATTATTATTATTATTATTATTTTCAAATTTTTGACTTTCTGGTCGAAATTTTTTGAATTTCTGGTCCCAGTTTATGTGGGGGGGAGCCTGGGTGAGTGTCCTACATGTTCATGTGGAAATCTGGTCCTGGGGGAGAGCGAGTGCCCCCCCCCTTTGGATCTGTCCTTGGAGGGGGCCCCCAAAGTCTGCTTTGCCCAGGGCCCCATTGGGTCAAAGTTGGGCCCTGCTGATCCGTCATCTACTTCTACTGTTTCACGTGTAACAATGCTCCTTAAAAATTTAGCATATCTATAATCTATTTACCATTCTCATAGGATTGCCAGATTAGCAAGTTTTCATTCTTAACAACAGCGATACTTGCTAGCGCAATGCCAAATGCCTCCGGTTAACAGAAAAGTACCCTCAAACTAAACACGCTTTAAAATTTTAATTTTTAAAGTTAAATATCAAATAGCTTCTGCATTTTTATACCTAAAATGAAGGATTTTTATGCGAAGACAACCCCATGAAAATAAATAATCATTACAAAATGTAAGTAAATGAAGAAAATAAAATTTTGTGTCCCGTAATTAAAACATGCAAATTTTTATTTAAAATAAAAGAACGTGCTTTCTCTCGATTACACCTTCTTTGTTTTAAAATATATTTTGAATATTCGTAAAGGGCATTTGCCTTTCCCTCCCCTTGAAACAGTTTATGAAAAGTTACGAATTTGGAAACAAAGTTCTTCAAAAGACGAAGGTCTCGAAGTCTTTGTACAGCTGATCGAACAGCCGAACAGCTGATGAACTACTGCCGATGAAAGCCTTTAATGTTAACACCCATGGTTACTGAACTTGGAGAATGAACTTTTTTATGGTGGCAACTGTAATTTGATAAACATGTACCGTTTTTATATTATGGTTTACCCGGTTAATGTAATAATTGTGTGCTTTTGGTTGCTGTCTCAGTTTCGTGTTTTAAATTACTAAAAAATCCCTTTAATAAGTTCTTTTTCTTTAAAAATTATCAAATTTTTTACGTCTGATAAGAATTTACTGGTATGTTTGTACTCAAAGTAAACTTTCCGCTATTCCGATCAACAGTTATTAATGAATCTGTATTATTCAGTCAAGTGAAATATTATATCAAAAGAGTAGATACCGTTGCGAAAAGAGGCTCTATGCTGACTGAACTGATTACTAATAAAGATAAAAGGTCTGTAAACAATTTTGGTGACCAATATAGAATGTATCGAAATCTTGTTATCAATATCTTAGTTGTAAAGATTTTGTGCTTATTATGCAAAAGTAAATTTTTAAGAATATAGGAATATTTTTTGCAGAATTAGAAGGTTTTATTTAAAAAACATTTAAAATTGATCTGACTATTATATTAATATTTCATAAACGGGGAAAAGTAGAATATAACACTTTAGTGAATATAATGAAGTGCTGAATGTAAGCAAAATCATCTCACCATACAGCCACTAGTAATATCTCTGTTTATGCCGTTAGAAGTATAGAAGCTCCTGCTGCTCTCGAAAGAATGGTAGTTACATTAGTTTTGCTGTTGGGTCCTCTTTGATTAGCTTGTATGAAACCCATACCCTGTATGAAACCCATACCTTGTATGAAACCCATACACATTTTGTTGAAAGATTTTACTGAACTGGAAGCATATTTGTTTTACTAATTATACGTTAGTTTCAGATAGGTGATAGTGTCTTATTTATATTAACACTTGCTTTTTTGGCCAGCAAGATATGGTACTCTCTTAAAATCAGTTCCATTAAGGTTTTATCTCTTCCTGTCCTACTTCCTGAGTTATATAAATATTTTATTGCACAGAGAAACTTTTTACTGGATAGTATTTTTTAAGACCATATATTAGGAATTTTTTTTCCCCCACTGTATCTTGAAAACAAAATCTCTCAACTTTTAGAACAGTCTTAATCAGTATTTGTTTATCTAGTAACCCTGAACATGTAAACGTTTATGCTTTAAGTCCTATGAAGTACAAATTTTTCAAGCCTGGTTGATTTATTCATTCACTGTAAGAAATCACCCATCTAGAATATTTTTCTATCGTTCCTGTAATACAAATAATTCAAGTTAGCCTGACAAATAAAATATTGATGATTATTAACAAAGTCTTATACTGTAGTTGAAAAATGTTGAAACATCTGTAGGATTCTAAAAATTCCTAAACAGGTTTTTTTTTCCTATTTTAAATAAGTATCTCATAAATGAGATGTCAAAACATAATCTCTTGTTAAGTGAGATAAATATAATCAGTGATGTTATGTAATTAGTTACACCTAATCTATTTTGACAAATTTTGTAAATAAATAGAAATTTTCTATTCTATTATCTTTAGGAATAAGATTTTGAAAAACCCATTTCTAAACTAAAGTATATAGCGTTATAAATTTTTTTAAAGTTTTCTCCTATAAAAAATATTACCAGAAGAATACAGCACCTTTTTTTGATGAAAATATTTGTTTTCATAAAAAAGATAGAACTTTTGCTATAAATATTGAATTTTTTTTTTGTTATAATTTATTTCACTTTTTTATACTGATTTCATTTGAACATTTTCATATGGGAGTTAGTTCTTTAAAAGCTCTGTATATGTATTTTGATAATGCCAAAGTTTTATAAATTTTTTCTTCTTTATAGGAATAAATGGCATTTTAATATTCAGTCAGATGTAAGTATTTAAATTTCTTTATCAATATTCCATTTAATTAATTTATGAACTTTTGAAACAATATTAGTTTTATGGCTTTTTATTCTAATTATGAGAAACTAGAGATCTTAAATTTTCAATAATTATGAACATGCTTATTCAACAGCTGTCATTGAACTAATTCTTGCTCTTGGGAAGGAGCACATTTGATTGATACAGCAGTAAAGTATGCTGGATAGAGCATAATTCCATCTGTAGAATTACCCTTAATTTTCATGATGGTGGTAGATGGAAGATTATATTATTTTTGTTGACAGTTGTGATTTTCTGTAATTTTCAAGAATATATTGGGAAGAGTTAATCCTTTCTCCCTATATCATAAACTATAGAGCAAAGCATAAATATTTGAAACAGATGACCATAAATACAGTACTCTGCATAGGAGAAGTCACTAAATTCGGTGTATCTGTCATCTCAGCTGATGTAACCCCAATCAGGGTTTCATCCTTATTAAATGGTTGTTTAGTATGACTCGGCTATATTATTCTCTGGAAACAATTTATTTCAAAACCTAGATTAAGCTATTTGTCATGACAAAATTTATTTCTATTATGTTGCAACATGCAATGAAGTGAATGTATGTATCACCCTATGCCTACTAAAACTGTATTTCTGAAATGACTATTGAAATGAGGAAAAATATTTAAAATATACCCTCATAAAAAGTCGCTAAATGCAAAGGAGATCATACGTCTTTCAAGATGAGCCCAAACCAACAATGATGAAAAGACAACAATGAAAAAAGTAATGTATGTGTTCTTCAGAAGTACAGTGCTAGTCAAAGCTATAAAGCTAGAGTGACAGAAGACATTTACAGCTAACTGGTACACCACTAAGTGTCTTCCAGTAATTCTTCAAGAGGTGAATGTCAGGGAACTCATGCTTCACCATGACAATGCATCTTCACATAGAGCAAGGATTACAGTCGAATTTCTTGAACAATAAAAACATCAAAGTGATGGAACATCCACCTTATTCTCCTGATCTATGTATGACTTTTGGCCCTTTTTTTCGTAAAAACATTTACGTGGGCATTATTTTGATTCTGAGGATGAAATTGATGAGGTTATAAAAGCATTTTTTATCTATTCCAAGAAATGGATGGTTTGAGGCATTTAATCTTTGGAAAATTCGCCTACAAAAGTGCATTAATCTTGGAGGGAACTACTTTGAACACTCCTAAGAGTTGTTAAGTTTAACTAGTACCATTTAGCCATATCTCAAAAATTTCAGTGTGACCCTCATTTTATATTGTGTTCAGCTATGTCAAATGTATGTATGTATATATATATATATATATATATATATATATATATATATATATATTTATTTATTTATTTATTTATTTATTTGTGTGAAACTGTGTTGCATGAGACCCAGAGCCAGTACGAAAAGGGGGGTTACATTCCGAAAACTTATTAAAAACAAACATTTTTTTATAAATTCCATATAAGCAACTTAATTTTTATTAGAAATATAAATGTATATATAATACAAAACAAAAAGAAACTAATAATATTTTCTTTTAATGCAACCTTAATTTAATAAATTTCTTCCCCATCACTGTTCAGTACAATCAAACAAGAACGTTTTTTCGATTGAACAATATCACCTTTACTTTCAGAACCTTTTTCTTCATTTAGATTTTTTGCACCTTCTATCCTCTTTGAAAAATCTGTAATTTTGATTTATTTGCTGGCCCTAACAAGGTCATTGTAGATTCACGGTATGGAGATAGACAATTTTGCAGTTCCCTTTTGAATTTTCAGCTTTTTTCAGTGGAAGGGTCTGCATTCAGGAAAAATGATTCAAGATTTTCAGCTAAGCTTAGGCCTTCTTGTAATTTTTTTAGTGTTGAATTAACTTCACAATCTTCATCAGTGCTATTGTCCTCAGAATCGATATGATTTACAGCTTCAGGTGCTATTTACATCAAATCCACTTCTTCAACTTCTTCCACTAATAAATCTTGAACATTCTCAATAGTCATATCCACATAACCTTAGCCTCCAATTGATTTACACTAATTGATTTTGAATCGGTTATGTGTAAAATTCACTGTAATGCTCTTCTTATAAAATAAGTTTGTGCATGACACTTTCTGCTCTGACATCGGAATAGAGTTATAAATGAATAAATTATAATTTGTTTGTACATTTTCATGTAAAGCCACTACAGTTCATTTTTCCTCCCAGTCATTATTTTAAGGCAGTTTAGTTTTTAATTTGTTAAACAAAAATCGTGTTATCTAGTGCTGTATAAGCACAATGTTGCAGAAAAGTTTTCGCAATTTTTTTTATTGTGTTAGAGCAAAACCGTATTACAGGTTGAAGTGTTATACGAGAGTTCCTCCAATTTATCCTATCGTGTTAGAGCGAAACCATATTGTAAGATACCGTGCTGTAGGAGGGCTACCTGTGTGTATATATATATATATATATATATATATACAGTTATATATATATATATATATATATACAGTTATATATATATATATATATATATATATACAGTTGGCTCTCTACTTAAGGACGATTTTTCACGGTCCCTTGAAAGTCATTAAACAAAGAGCCAACTGTATATATATATATCCTTTTACAGATCTGTATTTTGCATAGCATTCTTTTTTTCTATTCAATGTGTATGTGGGAAAGTGGGTGACCATTCAATCTGCCTGTTGTTGGTTACTGAGATTCTTTGTGAGGAAACTTTGTGAGGCCATGTCTTAGTAATTTATTTTTTTATAAGATGAAGGCCCGCTCCCAACAGATTTTCATTTAAATACCTCTCTAATTTTTTTTTATTGTTCATACATTAAGCTAAAAAGAATGTTAATTATTAATTCTGGCATTATCTTAGAGTATTATCTTTAATTGAAAAGAACTTAATTAAACTTAGTTGATATAACACAGGACATGTTCACAAATATAAAATTACATTTAAATTAGTTATCAATCATTGGACTAATGAAATCTTGTAGCATATTGTAATAGTTTCAAACCAACACCATGAATTCATTTGTTCTGATTTTCCTTGACAAATCCCATTCTGATTTTTCTGTGTTTTCTCTAATTTATAGTAACTGCACCACTTAAATCAAAGTTATAAACATTTGAAATTACTACAAGTTGCCCATTCCCTCAAATTATCTTTCTATTGTCTAACTGTTAATTGTGATATTTTTAATCATTATCAAAAGAGTCTTACTCCATCATCAAACATTTTATATTGTTGTAAATACTTTTAGTAATGTCACATTTATTGTGATATTTTATTCTAATAATTGGTTTTACATGTTTTTCCATTCATTTTAGAAACCAAAAGCCAGAACATTTGAAAAAATTCACAAACCACATAGAAGACGAGCTGTATTAAATTCTTTGTTTATAAAAAATATAACTGATGTGATATCAACTGGAGATATAATTCCTGAAATATCAAACTACTGTGTTGAAATTACTGGTGTAAGTAAATACTGCCCAAAATTTAATTTTTGTCTTTTATTTTCTTTCTATAATGTGCGGTTCATTTGAATTATGATAAACGGAATTTATTATTTCTTGATATTGTTTTATATAGTGTTAATAATGTTTTATATGATGTAATTGACTATGAAATTTTAGTAGAAGTATCAACTGCTTGTTTTAATGCTTAAAGTATTTGTTTTGGGGGCATAGATTATCATTTTCTATTGATTCTATGTTTCCCACTTCACATTTTTTAAGGTAATTTTAATAAGATTTGAAATTCATCCCCCTCCCCTCCCCCACAGAAATGAGTAATTTTTTTTTTCATCATAAGAGTATCTGCTTAGAGTGCTATATCCCCTGAAAAAAATTTAATTAGTTATGTGACTTTGTGATGTAATATAATCTGATCATATTTCATATTTTATATGTGACAAATTGTCTGTTTATCATCTTTACGTGCATAGAAAAATTTGTAATGTTATAAAATATAAAGCATTTTTGAATAAATTAGTATGTTCAACTTTAACTATTAATGTTCTTAAACTGAAATCTTAAATGAGATTTATATGAGATTTTTCAGTTTCATGATTTTATTGTTCAGTCTTAGCATAAAAAACATAATGATGTAGAGTTTGAAACAGACATATCTTTCATTTCAAAGTTAATTTGGTAAAGGTGTTAAATAATTTAGTAATATCAAATTTTAATTGGGGTAGCATGTGACTTTTATTATTAATATTAATTTTATTTTTTATGTCATATTCCAGACATTTAAAATAAATTTGGTGGTATATTAGCCGAGTAGCTGGGTTAAAAAAAATGGCCTTACCGGACAAAAGATTGGGTATTAGATTTTTTTTTCTACTTGTATATGTTTAGTACAGTAGTGAAAAATCAAGTTTTCCAATTTGAAAGACCTCGGTGGAATTTTCTGTGGCCGAAAAAAAAACGAAATTTTTTAACTTATTTTGGTTTTTTCAAATATCTCAGCAATGGTTGGTTCTAGAGCTTAAATTGCAGTTACAATCTTAAAGAAGACAAAATTTTGAGCAAATCTTACATTTACATCTTTTTTCTAAACCCAATAACAAGCAAGCTACAGCATCAGGAATATGGGATATTTTATTCAACTTGTTGAGAAAGACGCAAAACTTTCTTCTCTAACACACTAACTCGTACAATTGCTATATATATATATCCATATTTGAGAAATGCACAATATGTGTATTACAACATATATATTTTTTTACTTGCACATACTTGAATAGTGTGCATATTTATATAATTATGTACACAAACTACACATTTGTCGATACATAGGAAATTAATTACAAAAATTGGAGTATTCGACATCCATAAAAACCGTTTAAATACATTATTATAAATTAGAAAATGTAGCAGAAGTGAAATAATATATAGAAGAAATTACATAAAAAATAATTATGTAATTATAAATGATGCAATAACTGTACTAAATTGAAATATTTCAAATTAAATAACATTCTTCATACCTATTGTTTTTAGCTGTTTTGATGATCTGGGGTGGACATCATCTCTGTGTTTGGTGATACGTCATCTTCATCCTCTAAATCAGACGTTCTCAACCTTTTTCACCCCATGTACCCCTTTTTGTGCATCATTAACTATGCATACCCCCAATAAAAACACTTTAGTTTTATTAAAATGTGTTATATTTGTTAAAGTTTAACTGTTAAATTGTTAAAGTGTAATTACAAATAGGTAATTTAAATTAAAAACAAGAAATTTTATTTTAATGAACATTTTATTACAAAGTTTTTATTATCAGACATAAAATAAGTCTCAGGAAATAATTAGTGGGAATGCTGGGCTTTTTCTTGTTTATAAAGTTCATCAATATTTGGATCCAGCTTGGATACAGTAGTAACGAGCGACGTGTTTGCTTGCTGCTTTACTGATAGTTTTCAGTTTTAAATCATTATTCAAACTTTTGTGACCATTAAATTCTAGCATATATCAATATAATTTTGTATACCTTTTGGTAGTTGACCGCGTACCCCTAGGGGGTACCATTACCAGCAGTTAAAAACCATTGCTTTAAATCATGAGGCAGTTCAACTATATTTGTACATGCGAGGCCACTGCAGTGCTTACACATATATGAGCACTTCGACTGTGCTTTTCGACAAGTACGAGGGCTATTTTTTTTTTCAAGGTCCGATGGGTCGCTAAAGGAAAGCTTCGGGGAAAATCTGCTAGGTCTGTGCGCAGACGTCTTGTGCTGTGTCTTGATAGACGTATGAGTAAAGTTTTTCCCATCCATCAAAACACGGACGGGATGACGCAATAGAAGTGAGTTTCGCTGCCACGCCTACTGGGGTGACGGCATTTGCAGAGTATCCAATAAGATAATTTAGCAGCGTGGTTTGCTGACGGAGTATGCAAATTTTAGAAGGCAAAACGCATTATATCAGCGGTGGATAGAACATCCAAGGCAGTCGGCATGACGGCGTCTATCAGTCGGTGCTCTTGTCCGAAAGAGTTATTTACCGTATATGGCAGTAATGCTTTTTACATTAGTCCAGATGGGACTTTCTCTGTTGCTATTTTATTTCTGTCTTGTTTATATTTTAGTTGCCGACATTTTTACTTTTAAATAAAAGATTAGAGCTCTACATTGCATTGTGTTTTTTTTACTCTGCACTATACACCTCCATTTAATTTTTTTATTACGGTGGTGTATATCATGTCTATAGTTGGTCAGGGGAACGCGCCGATTCACGGTTGTCATTTCTGAGTACGTAGGGAACACATAAACATGCTTCGAAAAATAGTCTCCCGCCAAATGTGAGTTGCGTTCAGTCATGCAATTTCCGCATGCGGAAGGAAGCAATGCAGCTGAAATTCATAGACGAATGAGTAAATTGTACGGAGAAACGTTCATGTCTGACAGCAAAGTGCAGAAATGGTGCAGTAACTTTGATGCTGGACACACAGATGTTCATGATTCAGGTGGCCAGGGAAGGAAGCCAGTGTCAACCGATGATCTTGTTCAACGCGTGGATCAGGCGATTCGCGGAAATCGACGGTTCACAATTTCTGGGTTGAGTGATTTGTTTCAGGAAATTTCATGGTCAGCTCTCTATATCATTGTGAGTGAAAGACTCGAGTACCGCAAACTCTGCACAAGTTGGGATCCCAAGATGCTGTCTGACCATCACAAAACTCAGTGAATGGGTGCCGCATTAACCTTCCTCCAGCGCAACCATCACGACGGAGATGAGTTTTTGGACAAAATTGTCACAGGAGATGAGACATGGGTCCATTACGAAACTGAAGAAACTAAAGAGCAATCCAAACAGTGCATGCATTCACAATCCCTGAGTCGTAAAGCAGTGAAGTTCAAGTGCACGTTCTCCACCAAAAAGTGTATGGCTACAGTGTTTTGGGACCGTAAAGGTGTTCTCTTGGTGGAATTCATGCCATGTGGCACAACCATCAATGCAGCTTCATACAGCAAGACTCTTCAATGTCTTCGAAGGGCAATTCAGAACAACAGAAGAGGAATGTTGTCGTCAGGCACTGTCCTTCTTCATGTTCTCTTTCTAATGACAATGCGAGGCCGCATACTGCAGTTCCAACAAAGATCCTCCTGGAGCGTTTTGGATGGGAAGTTTTTAATCCACCATACAGTCCTGACTTGGCTCCCTCAGATTTTCATCTCTTTGCCCACATGAAACGCTGGCTAGGAGGACAAAAATTTGCCACAGACAACGAGCTGCAGACCAGCGTACAGAATTGGCTGAAAACACAGGCGACTGCTTTCTATGATGAAGGTACTGGTAAATTGGTACCACGCTATGACAAATGTATGAATCGGAATAGCGATTACGTCGAAAAGTAGCTTAATGTTGTATCACATTGTTCCATATAAAATTTTCTTGATTCTGACTGTGATTTTCATTTAGCGACCTATCGGACCTTGAAAAAAAAATAACCCTCGTATATGCAACAGTATAACCCTTTTTGCAATCTGAGATTGGGTCCGTAACTGTCCGTTTGGGGGACTTTCATCTACTAATGTCCTTCATGCTTTATGGGAGCAGTAGGATACATCATGGATGGCAGTAGGTTGCAGGACTTATTGAGCATTGCCTATGCTCGGGCATCAATTAAGAAACTGATGACAAGCCATGCATTTTCGAGAGCTGTCAGGACTCACATGATTTGCCACTTGGCAATTGCAAAGATAGTTTTTTCGAAGATTGAGATTTCAGATGAAGCGCGAGATGCCACCAGTGACGTAGACTGTTCTCTTTTTGAATCAGATACTTCTGTACAAAGTATTGTGCAGATGTTTACTCAGAAATTAGGAGAGCTGGAAAAGAATGGACCTACAGCAAAACTATGGGTGCAATATTTTCGAATGGTAACGTTGATAAAGCAGTTCATCCAAGCAGAGAGAAGTGTAGACTAGAAGCTTCATCCACTTTGTGTGAAAAGAATGCTGCCGTACTTCCATGCAAGTAGCCATTTTTTTTATGCAAAGTCTGTAACACTGTACTTGCAGGACATGATTGTCTTACAGAATAAGCTGACTTCTACAGAGTACAAAAATTTTGTAGAAAATGGCTTTTACCATTTGGCGTTCTGAAAAGTATTCATTGAATGCAGAAGTAAATGCTCCACAACATTTAGTTAGAACAAATTTTTCTTTAAACAGGTACATTGCCCGAAAAACACAATTATATAGAAAATCGCACTTACTAGCAAAAGTTGATAAAATGACAGCAACTTCGAGAGAAGCTAGTAACCTTATAACTCAAGTAATTTGTACCCATTTTGCACAGAATTTAATGTTCTAAAAATTTTATATTACAGTTTCTTTGATTGGATGAACCAGTTTTAATTTATTTTAAAAAAGCTAAAAAAATAACTCTTTTTCACTCAATTTTTTTGCCACCAGCGCTCGCCTCAGCGGAGGGGGAAAACTCAGGATATTCATATTTGACCTAAAATAAAGTGATTTAAAAAAGTTTCCACCTTTGTTTGAATTATTTCCGAATCTGGGATATTTTTTCCCCCTGCCTACTGGCTAAGGGGAAATTCTAAAAATAGAATACAACGCACTTCGGATAGATCTAACACAAGAAGAATAAACGTGAGGAGTGTAGGGGCCACGCTAGATAATTATATAAATATGCACACTATTCAAGTATGTGCGAGTAAAAAAATATATATGTTGTAATACATATATTGTGCATTTCTCAAATATGGATATATATATAGAGAGAGAGCAATTGTACGAGTTAGTATGTTAGAGAAGTAAGTTTTGCGTCTTTCTCAACAAGGTGAATAAAATATCCCATATTCCTGATGCTGTAGCTGACTTGTTATTGGGTTTAGAAAAAAGATGTAAATGTAAGATTTGCTCAAAATTTTGTTCTCTTTAAGATTGAAACTGCAATCTAAGCTCTAGAACCAATCATTGCCGAGATATTTGAAAAAAAAACAAAAAAAGTTTTAAAAAATTTTGTTGTTTTTAGGCCACAGAAAATTCCGCCGAGGGCTTTCGAATTAGAAAACTTGGTTTTTCATTACTGGACTAAACATATACAAGAAGAGGAAAAAAAATCTAATACCCTATCTTTTGCGCGGTAAGATGTACATAGCTACTGGGCTATATGGGATATATTATTATTATTATTGTGTAATTGAGTAATTAAATAAGTGGGTAATTGAATAAAAATCTAAAACATTTCAAAGAACTGTTAATCTTTGGTTGAAATACAATGCTCATACCTTTTTGTGCCAAGTGGGGCAATAAATATTCCACTGTGGTAACCTCAGAATTTAGGTAACCCTACCTGCTCATTTCATGGCAGAGGGAAGGGTGTTTGTGTATGAATGGGACTTTTTTTCCCTTATTCATATGGAAATATCATCTTTTTCCATTCTGAATAAATGTTTAATAAATTGACAATAATTATTCAATCCTTTGTTTGTAAATTTGAAAATTTTTTGTTCCATTTTTTATCTGTTTTTTTGTGATTTTGACAAAATCTCGTTAAAATCTTACCACATAAATTTATATGGCAATTAATTTGGCTCGATTTTAATTTGTGGCTCTAGGATTTTGTTTAGAAGCAGTTACAAACTTATTAAATAAAATAGATGGCTATAATGTATCATTATATGATTAAAATTATGAAATTGCCTCCATTTAACTTTTGATATGACCTTGTTAATTCTAGGTAAGAATATCACCATGCTGTAAAATAGTGAATGTGTTTTGGCAAGTACCCGTGAATCAATTTGATTCTTGTGAAGATATTACAAAAATGTTAACCTTTGCTGCTCCAAAAATCAGGTAATACATCTTCTATATCTCTTCAATGTTCTGATAATTAGCTTTACACATCTTAAATTAAACAATACTTCTTGACACTACAAAATAGTTTTGTACTTTAAGGGAGGTAAAAAGAAAATATAAATATGTATTTGCATGTTCAGCTTGTCTAGTTTGGATTCCATATATGGTTGTATACAATATGATGTTCAAAAGCAGTATCCCTTAATGGACAATCAATTCATATATACAGTGGGGAATCTTCAACCAAAGAAAGGACAAACAATGCATATCTGCATTGTTTGTCTAGTATTTGGAAAATAGAAGAACAGGTATTCAGCATGGTTGTTGGGCTTTGTGCAATATCTCCAAATCAAATTATTCAATTAAATGAGCGTAACTGGCACTCGGAGCAGAATACTTTTTTGGTGCCCCCCTGGAAAATGTTACATAAGGTGTAACTGCCTTCCTCTAAAAATAAAAAATGGGTGTAGCAAAGCTCAGGTGAGTACGGGAAATGAAGACCAGGCGAATGAGCATCTAACTCCTTTTATTTAAAATCGTTTAAAACTGGAGACAAGATTTGTTGCCTTCAACATAATTAACAGGCGCGTCCGTAGCTCCGGCACGTCGTCGAACTGCTCTGCTCTGGCTGGAAAGCTGAAAAACTCATTCCATTTATACTATCAGTCGCTCCCACGGAGCATGCGCCGCAGGTTACACGTGCCCAGAAAAACGCATGCATAATTAATGACGTTTAACCCCGCAGCGATTGCTTCGGGAAAGATTCGCAGATACGAGAACGCACGGTAAACAAAATAACCAATGCCACCGCTATTGCTAACATCGGCCCCCCTTCTCGTTTCTGCGAACCGCTCTTGTGGCGAAAGCCCTAATGGATGTTTATACACTTACGCTTTACAGACATTTTCACTGGAACATACTCTGATAACATGAAAAAGACATTTCAATTAAAGTAATGAGATTCCAATTACATTTTGGAATGAACACACTTGCTAATATTTTGGTATAAACATGCTTTCCAATTACATTATAGAATAGACACATTTGCTACTATTTTAGTATAAACACGCTTTCCAATTACATTATAGAATAAACATTTGCTACTATTTTAGTATAAACACGCTTTCCAATTACATTATAGAACACACATTTGCTACTATTTTAGTATAAACACGCTTTCCAATTAAGTATAAGCACGCTTTCCAATTACATTATAGCATAAACATTTGCTACTATTTTAGTATAAACACGCTTTCGAATTACATTACAGAATAAACGTGAAACTATACTTAATACATATGAAAACTAAATCCAATATGTACACACTTGTTCAGAAAATTTCTATTCTAATATTTGTATAAACACATTCTAATTCTAATATTTGTAAAAAAAAATGCTATTCATAAACTTCATGATTTTTTAGCAAGAAATTTTAACCTTTTAAAATATAATCATTATACTAGTATAAAGGCGAGCAAGACGCACCTAAAAATATATATATTTACAAAGCGAATATAGCTTCTGGTTAGTCAGAGTAGCAAAATAAAAAAATAAAAAATACGACTTTCTATTTTAAATTTTGGGATTCGAAACTTTCGTCCCTTGCGACGAAGAACACTTCGACAAGCAATTTTTAATACCCCTATGGTATAACTTTACCTTTTAATCCGATGACTAACTTTCGGCACATCTAGTATAAGTGTGTTAACAAAATATCAGTACCTCATTTCAGCACGACATAAATCTCACAAACAAACTTAAAACGGGAACATTTAAAGAATAAAAAAAAACTACTAGATAAACAGTTCGTTTACAAATTTTTGAAGACCTTCCTTAGTTAAAGGCTTCGTCAGCACATCTGCATAATTGCTTTTGCTGGTACAAAACTTAAGCTGAAAAGTTTTTTCGTTTATCAGGTTTCTGATAAAATGGAACTTCACGTCTATATGTTTAGAACGTGAGTTTTCTATAGGCGAATTCGAGAAGTTAATCGCTGCCTGGTTGTCACAAAAAAGTTCACTTGAATTAATATCAGGGATTTCTAAGCCGATTTCTTTGCATTCTTTTAAAATGCGATAGATCCACATTAGTTCTTTCGAGGATTCTGTTAAAGAGATGAATTCTGCTTCCATTGTAGACAAAGTTACCGATTTATGTTTGAAAGTTCGCCAGGAGACAGGAACCTTATCAAAAAACAAAATCGTTCCGCCTACAGATACTCTGTCATCTCTATTTGACGCAAAATCTGAGTCACTGTAACATCTGATATTTAATTCATCTATATTTGCCAAATTCAACTTTAAACTCTTTGTGGCATGTACATGCCCTAACAACTTTAGAACGCAGTTCCAATGTACTAATCCAGGGTTCTCTTGAAACTGGGACAGGATGTTTACAGCATAGCTGATATCGGGGCGAGTCCTCCCCGCTAAAAATGCTAAACATCCAACTACATTTCGGTACGGTAATCGTTCCGTTTCTTCCATTTCGGCGTGCGTTTTAGGACAGTCTATCTTTGAAAGGAGAGTTCCCTTACTTATGGGTAATGATGTTATCGGAATTTTATAGTTCTTATAAGTATCGTAAACTTTATCAATATAACCTTCTTGGTGTATATATATTTTTCCGTCCTTTTCTAGAAATTCAATGCCTAGTAATTTTCGGGTTTTTCCCAGCACTTTCAAATCAAATTTTTCTTTTAAAAGCTTAATTACTTCCCTTATGTGAAGGTCTGATTTACCGAATAAAACGATATCATCTACATAAAGGAGTAGTAGAACACGTTTTTCAAAGATGTACGTGCAATTGCACCAGTCTAGCTTTTCGAAGTTTAGATCTTGTAAAACAGTGTGGATTTCATTAAACCACTCTCGCCCACTTTGGTGTAGGCCGTAAAGAGCTTTGCGTAACAAGCAAACATGATTGGGGTAAGTTTTCGTCTTTAAATCCATGTGGCTGATACATGTAAATCCTTTCATTAAGGTCAGCGTACAGGTATGCAGATTTTATATCTAGCTGGCAATGTGTCCAGCCAAGTAAGCATACTAAAAATGCAAACCACATTCTTATTAGGGTGAAACTTATAACGGGGCTGTAAACTTCATCATAAGTCTCCCCTTTACGCTGCCTGAAACCCTGGGCTACTAAACGCGCTTTGTAACGCATAATCTCATTTTTGTCATTCCGTTTTAGTGTATACGCCCAAGTACTTCCCAGTATTTTCGTATCTTTGGGTTTCGGGATTAATTCCCATACTTTTCTATCTTTCATGACCTTCATCTCCTCCCCCATTGCTTCTTCCCACTCTTTCTTTTGGGGAGATTTCAAAACATCCCTGTAATTTCTAGGTATCTTTACCTCTACATGAAAAGCCGATAACAGACTGCTGCTTGCATTTTCATTTCCTACAGGGCCAGTATAGTAATCTGTGGTTCTAAAATTGAAGAAATCTTCCTCATAATTTATATTATTATCATTACAATATTTTTGGGCATCTTTAGGTGAACGAAGTCTTACACTTGTTCCGTTTATTCGATAATAAATGTCAGTTTTTGAACCATCTGTATGCAATATGGCTTCTCTCATCCATTTAATTTGATTACATGGGATTCGACCAGGGTTCTTTGTCCCTTTATCTTTCACCCTATGTTTACTACTTTCAGCTTTTTCTTGGGTTATTTGTTCACTAATTTCTGCTTTTTCTTGGGTTGGTTCACTAATTTCTGCCTTTTCCGGGGTTGTTTCACTTTCTGAATCGGAATACTCAATTTCATCAGGGGTTATTCTAATATTTTGATTTAACTCGGGGTTTTGTACGTTTTCTATCTCCCCCACATCTTCTTTAAACGAAACATTTAGAGTTTCTAGGACATTATGACTTTCAGGGACCCATATTCTATATCCCTTAGTTTTTGTAGCGTAGCCAACCATAATCCCCTTTTTAGCCCGCATTTGAAGCTTATTCCTTAATTGCTTAGGCATCCTGATGTAGGCTGTGCAGCCAAAAACCTTTAAATGAGTGACCGACGGTTTCCGACCACCATATAACTCGAAAGGGGTTTTTAATTGCTTTGAATGCACTACTCTGTTCCATACATAGGTAAAACAGAGCAACGCTTCAGCCCAAAACGCATCGCTCAAATTACTACTTTTGAGCATTGCTTTTACAGCATCTAACGCCGTATAATTGAAACGCTCACTTACGCCATTTTGCTGGGGGGTATAAATGTTCGTCCTCTCTGATACGATTCCCTGGTCTTCTAAATATTTTTCGAATTCCTTATGGCAGAATTCCATGCCATTATCTGTGCGTACACGCAAAATTTTCTTATTAAGGAATGTTTCAGATTGCGCTTGAAATTTTTTAAAAAGTTCAAAAACCTCAGACTTCTGCCTCATCGGGTACACCGTAACCTTTTTGGACATGTCGTCCGTAATAGACAGGAAATATCTCTTTCCCCCTAAGGATACGTTTGGGAGTGGTCCACACACGTCCATGTGTATTAACTCCAGGGGTTTTCGTGAATTCGTTTTTGATGAAGATTTAAAAGAAATACTCCTCGACTTTGCTAACTTGCAATCTTCACAATCGCTTTTCCCGAGAGTTAGTTTGGGCAATCCTTTTACGCACTCTTTACTACTAGTATTTACAATATACTGACTGTTGATATGGCAATAACGCCTATGCCATAATTCTAATCCCTTTTTCTGCGAAATAGTTAAGTTAACATTTTCTATTTGTTTTTTCAAATATTGGAGACTGAAATAATATAATCCATTATGCCTTTGGGCGAAAAATAGCTTCTCCCCGTCTTTGTCGAAAACTTCTATTTTCCCTTTCGCTCCTATAAACTTTCCTCCTAGTTTTTCCCAGGCAGGTCCCGAAAATAGATTTCGTCTTAATTTCGAAGAGTACATTACATTATGTAAAATAACCTCTTTCTTTTCCCCTTCTGTTTGAAAATACATTTTTACTGTACCCTCTCCTTCAATACTGCCTTTAACATCACCAATTGCTAGTGATAAGTTAGTATTATTAACTCTCTTAAAGTCAGTAAATAACGCTCTATTATTACTGAAATGACTAGACGCGGCGGTATCAAAAATCCACGAACACTTTTCTGCTTGTATATCTTCGGTAATATTAGCTTCAGTAATAAAATTTGCCTTTCTATTGGGAGTTTCCTTCTCAATTTTTTCTCTTTTAAATTTAAATTTAACTCTGCAGTCTTTTATGAGGTGGCCAGGCCTACCGCACCTATAACAAGGGCCTACTTTCCTTCCCTTAGGGGATTTATCTCGAGTGGTTTCACTCTTAACTTTAGGTTTTACCTTTTTAGGCGCCTCTAACTTTGCTTTATAAGCAGAGTTCTCAGTTTTTTCGAAATCACGCTTACTTTGCTTAAGCCTACGTTCTTCGACTAAGAGTTCATCTAGAACTTTACTAAAAGTAAATTCCTCATCGGACCAACGATAAATAGATTGCACAATACCTGTAAAATCCCACGGCAAGTGGCGTATCAACTGGAATGCTTGAAAGATCATTTCCAGCGGCCGTCCGGCTTCTGACAACTGCAAAATAATTTTCTTGAGGCGAGCGGCATAAAGGCCTATCTCTTCTCCCTCTTGATAATGCTCTTCAAAAAAATCATCCAATAATTCAATGACTCGGCATCTTGTGTCTGGTCTGAAGTGATCCTTCAACTTCTTCCAAGCTTCTTTACCGTCAGTAATCTCAGCCAGTAAGTCTTGATACTCCTCCTCCACATTCAAGTAGATAGTCGTGAACGCTTTATCTTTACGCATCTCATACTCACGGGTTTGTTTAGACGTCGCCCCCTTCTCTAGAGCAGGTTCGGTCCCCAAGATGAATTTCCAGCACCCTCGGTCCATAAGAACTACTTTCATTTTTTCGGACCATTTCGAATAGTTGTTACTATTCAGCTTCTTTATTGTCGATTCCATGACCCCCCGTCGCTGAGCTCCGATAGATTCTTGCTGCTTCAAACCTTGGCTGGTTGCCAAATGACTTTAATTTGGAAGTCAGTGGATCGGCTTTACCATATTGCTTGACGCTGGTCCTCGTGTCTCACCATTGCTTTAAATAAGGGAAGGGCATAACTGGGCCCATAACCATCTGTTACATAAGGTGTAACTGCCTTCCTCTAAAAATAAAAAATGGGTGTAGCAAAGCTCAGGTGAGTACGGGAAATGAAGACCAGGCGAATGAGCATCTAACTCCTTTTATTTAAAATCGTTTAAAACTGGAGACAAGATTTGTTGCCTTCAACATAATTAACAGGCGCGTCCGTAGCTCCGGCACGTCGCCGAACTGCTCTGCTCTGCTCTGCTCTGGCTGGAAAGCTGAAAAACTCATTCCATTTATACTATCAGTCGCTCCCACGGAGCATGCGCCGCAGGTTACGCGTGCCCAGAAAAACGCATGCATAATTAATGACGTTTAACCCCGCGGCGATTGCTTCGGGAAAGATTCGCAGATACGAGAACGCACGGTAAACAAAATAACCAATGCCGCCGCTATTGCTAACAGAAAACATATTGTTACGGAATTGAGCCGCTAGAACCTGGCGGCTCTTCCAACCAAAGTTAGTTAAGATTTGGGGGCAGGAATGCCCCAAACTTTACTGATAGCTAATAGTGCAGAGTCGTACTGGCTAGCAGGGAAGGTTGGACTCTTAATCTTTAGATATAGTCAGAGCAACGCTAGCTAGCTTTGTTGTGTGATATGCAAGATGTTAAAAAGACGTACGAAGGTTTAGGTAAAATAACAAATACATTTATTTAGTAAAACGACATTAAAGGGTCTTGTTTACAGACGCACTACACAGCTCGTAGTGTTATCCTAAAAAGTTGGCTTTGTCGTGTTCTTACCGAGGTGTAGAAAAATAAAAGAAAAATAACTCACAGGTGGTCGAGGCAAAGCTTTGCTATCGTGGTAAGAAAACACTTAAGGTAGATAGCGCCTTCCTGGCACAAAAACTATCCCGTGGCTACCTGCGGGCATGCAAGGTCGAGACGACTAGAGCATCAGTGCACTGCTGGCAAGTTGGTCGCCGCTGCCTTATACGGGTCCTCGGTAGAGCCTGGCTCGGTAAAATCGCTTCTCAGCAACTATCACTCAACCACACCGTCTAATACCACAGCGAATACTACATCGAATACCCCGTCTAAGTGAACGGGCTGGGTATTTATACCGGCGTCGACCGCCGCGCTCCCTCGTGGCAGGAGAATAGCAAAGTTAATTATGCTAATTTTACGTGATGTGCGTTGACGTCATTCTTAACTGATGGTATGGCGTCATCGTTGGATGAATGACGTCGTTCGGCTGGCATATCGCTGGTCATGACGCAACTGGCGTCTGACGATGCTTACACATTGCTGTGGAGGTGGGAAATGATGTAAATACATCGCTCCTGCTACGTGGCTGGAAGGTTAGGGGAAGAAGAGGAAAGCTAATCGGGATTTTCCCTAACACATATAGTAATATTATATATAGAATTAGTGAAAAGGACTATTTGGCACCCCTCTTTGAATGGTGCCCGGGCATGATAGGCCCCCCTTGCCTCCCACCCCTCGCTATGCCACTGAAATGGAATAATACTTTTATTACTTTAAACACATTATGGTTATCTAATAGTTAAACATACCGTGTTTCCCCCAAAATAAGGCCAGGTCTTATTTTTGCTCCAAAAGACATATTGGGGCTTATTTGCATGGGATGTCTTTATTTTTTTCATGTACAAAAATTTACATTTATTCATGTACAGTCACATCATCTTCTGGAACATCGCCATTGTAAGGGCAAATGCTTCAATATCAGCCCCGCAATTAATCAAAGTCTTTGCTCTTCTGTCAGCAATCCATTCACAGATGAGTCTTCCTACTCAGGAAACAATGGTTGATGACCTAATCCACACTTGCGCTTCTTAGCATTTCTCACATCGACCTGTTAACCAAGGTTATCATACTCTGATCGCCATTTTCAGACCATTTAGAAATCCAACTTCTTTTCTTTGCAGAAAGCTGTTAGATTCTTATTCTAGGAGTCCTCTACGATTCCTTTCTTGTACTTGACGAAATAGCTCATATTTTTTGCACTCGTCTTGTTTGGGGATCGAAATATTATTTCCTTTAAATCTATTATTAAATCAAGCATTAATTGAAGTCTTACAAAACAGGAGTGGCAACAAAAACTGTGAAGAATGATGAACTACACAAATGTAATGAAAAATTGCAGACACAAAATTCAGAAAATGTTTGTTTATTTCACGAGAATGCATTAATTATGTTTGTTACAACACTTGATGTATTGAATTATGAAGATTCTAATAAGTTACAACCACATCCGTTCATTATCCAGCGTGTATGTATGTTGTGACTGCATTCCGATTCGAAATTTGGCAATAAGTTTTTCATCCAATTTTAATTGGGGCTTATTTCTGGGGTAGGGCTTATATTACGAGTATCCTGAAAAATCATTTTTGGTCTTATTTTCGGGGAAACATGGTATTGTACGAAATATAAAGGAGTAGAAGCTTTTTACATATTTACAAACAGAGAGAAGGGATAATAGTAACAGTCTCAATCCATGGTTCAATCTTTAAGTTTGTAGTTCGAACTCACACCAGCACCCAAAGGAAAATTAGTTTCTTTTTACCATGTGACACCCTATGGTACCATATGCTCAGGCATCATACAGAAGGAACGGGGAAGTTAGTTATATAGCAGGAAAGATGGGATCAAAAGCAGCTAATCAATGGAATAGAATTAAACTGGTAAGACATTACTATTACAGAATATCTCCCCCTTCTGGAAAAGACTTGCGAGAGGGACCGGGCCCTAGCTCCTTGTGCAAGGCTTTTCTTCAAGTCAGAATAGCTTAAGAAATTTAGAAGATATATTTACAAATTAAGGGGATATTTTTTTCGAAATATTTTCTCTCTCCCCATAACTATGCACCTTGAAATATTACTTTAAAAAATAAAATAAACAATTTAGAAAAATAGGTGCTAATACTAGTAAACAATACACAAAATATAACAAAAAAATATGCAATGCTGCAATATTTTTTCTAAAAGTCCTTGAATATCAGTATTTAACATGAAGCTTCAAAACATGACAAAATGAACTTTTCAAATTATGACATAATATGAATAACTTAATATTCAAAATAATAAAAATACGAATAAATCAATGTTCAAAATAATAATTCACAATGGTAGCATAAAATGGTAATTGAAAATATAATTTGTTAATAAAGCAATTTAATATGAACATCATAAAAAGTAGGTGTGTGGAAAAAACTATAACCAAGTAAGATGTAGGTTTATAGGAAAAATATGAGTGCATATAGTGCCATATAACTAAATCTGGCCAATTAAATAATTCTATCCCTGGTAGCAGAACAAGAAAATATTCATTTTATAATTGCCTGAAGGGACGATCTTTCTCTTATAACTTGTGGCTGCCATGATAGGCCATGCTCGTAGCTAACTTTGTGTTGTCCTGCAATTGTGCATCTTTAGCTTTCCATTCTCCCAGCAGAGTCCAATGGCCACATCTGCAAATATGTCTTCATGGTGAATGAAGTTAGTTCAATGGATAATGATTGTGTAATTTGTGTGTCTCTTCTCTGGTTCCACAACTGTGCTTTTCCATGATCTTCAATCATTCATGACTGCAAGTTTTTATCAATCTCATTTATACAAGTCTCACTTGTGTGTGGGATTATAAACCTTCATCCTTCCTAAATTTCTCTAGGAAAGAGAAGACATGCAAGCTCAACATCTACAAAGGGTTAAGGCAACATTCCCAAACTTTATATGGTCTCTATGAATTTATCCTGTCAGTAATAAACAACTTGAAATGAATTAAATTCTTTTGAACTCTTTAAAGCTGCAAATCATAGTTTTAAATTAAAAATTTATTTACTTATACAAGAAAAAATGAACAATACAAAAGAAAGAACTTCTTGCATGTTAAAGTAAAAGTTAATATTGTTGTCATGACTTAACAACAGATCATCAAGTGAAAGAGAAGTTAATTTTGGTTTCAAACTTATTATTTCGTATTCTCATTCTCTCTCTATCTTTATATTTATATATATATATATATATATATATATATATATATATATATATATATATACAGTTGAATCTCGATCTATCCTTTTTCAAGGGACCGACTGAACTGAACAATAAATGCGGAAAAACGATAGATCCGGGATCATAACAAAGCAATACAATCGTCGGGACTGGGTGAAATAAACGACACATATGGGAAAATGATGATTCAGAGAACAATTGATTGAGATTCCACTATATATATATATGTGTGTGTGTGTGTGTACTATATGCCAAAAATTATGTGGACACTTAAGAGAAAAAAAAAATGTAAAGAGAGTTTCATTATTTTAGTAATGGGTAGGCCCATCTATGGATGTGATTACAGAGAATACCTCCTTAGAAAGACTTTCAACCAATTTCAAGATTACATGAAGTGGAATCTTTCTTCATTCCTGCTGGAAAGCTGATGCGAGTTGAGTAGCTGAACTCAGACGTGTTGGTCTAAACCTCAGACGTCATTCCCATTGCTGCCACAAATGCTCGATTAGGGTGATATTGGGACTCTGAGCAGGCCACAACAATCATTTCACACCCAAGTCTCTGTATCACTGCAGAGCAGCTGCACAGTGTGCATGTGGGACATTGTCATACTAGTAGAGACAATCGTCAGTTCTGTAGTACTGCCACAGGGAAGGAAGGGTGGGACTGTCTGGAATGGCAATGTATCAATTTCCCATCATGATAGTAGGAACAACAACCAGATGTCCAAGGCATACTATCAGAAAGAGCTCCAGACCAAAACTCCACCATTGCTGAACTTCACAGTTGGTACTACACTCCCCGATAGTAGATGTTCTCCATGCTGTCTCCAGTACTCTACAATCTGACTGGACACATGTAAATCTTGATTTGTCACTTCATCAGATTGTTTTTCACTGGTTGATCATCCAGTTTTTACACTCTTTGCACCATGCTAATTGTATCCACGAATTGGGTTTAATGCTAAGTGGTTTATAAGCTGTCAGTCTTCCTTCATATCCAAGTGCATGAAGTTTATTATTTGGACAGTATTGATACAGACAGAAATGCCAGTGCTGCTCTGGAATTCTTGCTGGATGTTTCTGGCTGAGGTTCAATGGTTTTATCTGGTTATGTGTTTTAACAAGTGCCCTCCTTCATCCATCAGTTTAGGCTTTCTACTTGGTTTCTATCTGGCACTAGTAATGCCAAAATGTCTCCACATAATGACATAGGCCAGTATTCATTTTGGATTCTCCATCTCAAATGCAAATGAAACATATAGACTTTCCATTTATATAGCATCCTACTCTAACTCCCCTTTCTAAATCACTGAATTCTCTAGAGTTACCATACTGCTTCTAATAGACTACTAAACTGAACCACTACATTTTTATACTTATATTCTGGTCGTCTACCTAGCGACAATTGCAGAATATGCAAAATAAGTGAAATACGTATGTATCCCAACAATTATTGGTAGGTAGTGTATATATATATATATTTCCCCCAATGCGGAGGCACTTGTCGGACAAACATTTGCCTTTATTCTCCGCAGGTTTTGGCTCGCCATTTTATTATGGGAATGCCATATAGGCGGACCAGTCATACCCCCTATGAAGGGATAGCACAAATGGAGGTATTTTAGTGTCGTGGTGCCAGGATTTGATCCAAGTACCCTCAGCACCGAAAGCCAGCACACTGTACCACAAGGTCACCATAAGCCTATATACAGAGGCTGTTCGCACATTTTTTAGACGATTTTGGTAAGCGGTAATAAAAAATCTTTTGCTGCAAAAGAAATAATTGCAATTGTACTATGTTTTTAAAAGTCAAAATTATGGTCTGCGGCTTGAAAGTTTTGTTTTTATTCAAAAAAACGTTTTTAACAAAGCAGTGATTCGAAGGCTACATTTATGCTCTTTCCGAAGAGAAATATGCATACTCCGTTATCCAAAAACGATGTGAGAGTCATGGTTTTGTGATATCTAAAGCGTCGATAGGTAATATCGTCAACAAGAAAGGAAAAAAACATCAAATTGGAGCCTCAAGTGGGACAAAAATTCCAAACAAGTATCCAAGGAAAAAACGGACATCTTCGACTATTGCAGAGGTACGTTGTTTAATGTTAAAGGAAAATCCCCCTAGTCAAAGGACAGTTGCAAAATCATTAAAATGCTCAGTGTCCACTGTAAACAAAATGATAAACGTTGATTTAAATCTTAAGAAAGCGAAAAAACGCAATGTGCAACGTCTTCTTCCAAATCATATCGCTGAACGCAGGACACTCTGCAGAATTCTATATGAGAAACACTTATCCAAAGAAAAATGGAAAAAAATTGTCACAATAGATGAATCATGGGTGTATTTAAATGATTGCAACAAAAAAAGAGCCATTTATTATCATAAAAGGGGAGAAAAAAATTTAAGTAAATGGTTCAAAGAATCGAAAGAAAGTTTTTTGAAGGGATTCATGATTGTTGCTGGTTTTTCTTATAATGGCAAGTTAAAAATAAAGAGAGTGGAAAAAAATGTCAAGATTAACTCCAAATACTATCAGGAACATATTTTATCGCCAATTTTTCTGAATGAAATACCATCGCTTTACCCACAGTGCCATCAATCTGTGAGACTCCATCAGGATAAAGCTAGCAGTCACACATCAAAATCCACTATAAATTTCCTAAAAGAAATGGAACAAAAAACTGGTATCAAGGCCATACCCTTCACTGATATCCCAACTAAATCTCCTGATGTATCACCTATGGATTTTTGTGCTTTCGGACTTTTAAAATCTGTATTATCCAAAAGTCGTCCCAAAACCCTTACAGGACTCTGGAAAGCTGTTCAGGAGGAATGGGATAGAATACCTCTTCTGACACTTCAAAAGGCATTATTATCCTGGAAATTGCGGTGTCGAAAAATAGTTCAGAATAAGGGATGTCAAATAGAACATTTAAAACACAAGAATTTTATGTAATTTAGTTTGTGAATACAATATACATCGTCTAAAAAATGTGTGAACAGCCTCTGTATATATATAGTGAAACCTGATCAATCAATCCCAAAATCATCATTTTCCTGTATGTGTTATTTACTTTATCTTGTCCCGATGATAGTATTTCTTTGTTCTGTTCCCGCATTTATCATTCATTGCAGCTGGTCCCTTGGAAAATGATAGATCGAGGTTCCACTGTATTTTTACAGGGTGTCCATAATTCAATCAATAAGTGTAAGGATTCAATCCAAGCACTCTGAGCACTGAAACTCAATGGGCTCCTACTAGGCTACCTCGAGCCCCTCATTAATTGGTAGTAAGGTTAAATTTGCTGTAAAGGGTTCAAAACCACTGTAATTGACTTGAATTGTCCATCAGTTGGCAGTGTATTTCATTAATAATTTAGCCATTTCACTTGGGAATTTAATAATTAAAGAATTAGAGTTCAAAATTTCATTACTGTAGGTGGTTTACATGCATGTTTCTTTAGTGTAAAAGTGGATGTCACAACTGGATGTTTTTATTTTTGTTTATGTTAATTATGGTATTTGAAACTAACCTAGAACATTTTTGGTCTACAAAATAAAACTCTGATTTTGAGGGACATTTAGAATTTTTCTGTTAATTTTCTATATCATTCTCTCTTAACTGAAAAAAAACTAATATTTATAGGATTTATATTTCTCTAAATGCTAAAACAAGAGTTTTTATTCTTGACATGTCTCTTCTATGCAAATAAGGCAGTAGATCCCAGTCTAATTAGCTCTTGTATAGCAAAAATGACTGTAGTGCTTTGAATCAGTCAATCAATCTACATAAATAATGTTTCCAAATTATTCAGATCTGTCATAACATGTAAATTTTGCTATAACTTGTAAAATATAAGAAAATTGTAGTTGACCTTTTAATATATACACATATAATATATTAAATTATAACAATAAGTAACCTGTTGTTTGTAATCTTTGTTTCAGGGCTGAACTGATAAGCAGAAATGTCCTAGGCTTTGTTCCATTCCTATTTTTCCTTAGAGATGGTACAAATACTAAAGTTGCAGCATTTGAAAAGGCAATGGAAAATCTTGATTTAGGACCTGACTCTGATTCAAATATTGTTGTAGATGATTCATTTACTGAAAATATTTTTTCATTCAAAACAGAAAAGGTTTGTTTTGTATTTCTTACATTTTTAATGGTATTGTTTGAATAGCTGACATGCATTAAAATTACTCCTTTTACCATTAAAGGCAGCTTTTTTAATTTCTGAGTGTCAGAAATCTATACCACTTTAAAGTTCTGTGAATGTAAATTTTAAAGATTTTTTTAAATTTCATTTAAGCATTTTAGATACATGCAAATTCATTATAAATTTTGTACAGTAGGAATTTATAATACTTTTTTTTTAGATGCAGGTTAGTCATGAGAGGTTTACACACCTCCCTTTAAAAAGACTCTTAAAATGTCACATAGTGTAACCCTATGGTGCATTACATTGCCTTTTTTAACGTTGATAAATTTTGCTTTAAATAACTTACAGGAAACTTGGGAAAAACTCAAGCAGGAACACACAACTTCTTAAAATCCACAATAAATAAAGGAATGGCTACATGTTTCAAACTAATTAACAGCTCTTCATCAGGCCAAAAAGCATTAGGGGTGATTCCCAATCCCTTTTATTAGTCCATCATTTCAGTTCTATTTTCCCACCTTCTCGCAAATTTTACTGTTTTATCTATTAGCTTCATTTACGGGTGTATCCAATGTGTAGGCTGGTGGTAACACCTCTCCCCCTTCTTTTCTTCTTTTAAGTGCCCCACTGTCTCCCACAACATTATTCTTGAATTTTCAATTGTGTCTATTATTTATAACAAAGTTTTGATGATCCCTGCATTTATGCATTGTTCATAGTGACAATCACATTTAATGAAGGGCGCGGTGGCCCAGTTGGCAAATGCAGCGATCAGGGATCTAAACGCCTCTGGTTCGATGCTAGATACTGACAAATACACCGCCGTGTACATTAATGGTGGCTGGTGCACATAAAATCTGTCGTGGCTGCAAAGTCCTCCGAGTTCTCAAACTTACCTCTGGAGGTATTGGGTCAAGTGTATCGGTCTCGGCACTTGACTCAGTTCTAAATTACGGGACCGGCTTGTAGGAGGTAGTGCTAGCCGCCTTTACGGTGCCCCCTTAAATGAATGGCCAGTTTCTAGGAATATTATAAAAGTGAAAGAACTAGCATTTTATTTTTAACTAATTGTGGTAATTTATAAAAATTAATCATTACTCATCATGCTAATGATGAATAATCAATAAATATATTACATGATAATGTAATTTTTATGTGTACAGTAAAAAAAATTTTCTAGGTTGAAAAAAAGAAAAAAGAAGTTATTTTAGATGACAGGAAGGAAGAACTTACTGATTCAGATAAGGATGATACCAAACAAGCATCTATCACTCTTCCTCAAAAGCCAGTTGATATGAAGTGTGATATATTTGGTCTTAATCATGACATGATGATGGAAAGAGTAATTGCCTTGAAAAAGAAGAAAAAAGGACCTCCTACAAAAACTGCCTTAATTTCACCTGACAGCTTAAAAGAAAATGATCTCTTTGACAAAATTCCTGGCATTCGTTTTGAGGCTGATTCCTCCTCCTCTAGGGATGAAATTCTGAGAAAATTTCAGGTCGAAAGAAAAATGCTTGCGCAGAAAAAGACAAAAAAGTTATCTGATGACAACCATCAACATTATGAAGATATTGATGATGATGATGATGTTGATTTTGACTCATATGGGGAAGACTTCATCGATGATGAAACTGAAGATGATTCTCGTTATTAAAAATTCTGTTCTCTTCCAAATAAATGTATATTTTTAGATGTAAAAATATTATGGTTTAGTTTCTCAATTTATATATATATATATATATATATATATATATATATATATATATATATATATATATATATATATATATATATATATATATATGCTTTAGAGTTTAGAGTAAACTGAGGTGCATAAAGCAGGCTTTCAAATCATGTTTAATATTAAAACTATTATCCAAAAGAAAAATTTTCCCCATAGAGAGTTTATAAATCTATTTGATAAAAACTGATTTTGTGAGATAAAAATTTTAATGATTATAATTATTAATCAGCATAATAAGTCATTGTCATGGGGTAGTAAAATAGAATTTTTAACAAAAGTAAATTTTATGTTTTATATTTTTTTTTCTCAGTCAGAGCCCAAAACTGCCATCAATATAATAATAATAATAATAAATATTTTTAATAATATTTAAGAAGTTTAGATTTAAATGTAAGGGTTGCAGCATAAAAAGTGTATATGTCAGAGATTTAGAAATTTTATTAAGTCCAATTCTTCAAAAGTTGCAGTCCAGGTAAATAGTCAAATGGTTTAGATTATCCATTTTGAAATTTATTAACAGGGAAACATAACACAATTACATTTCAAAATCATAGCAGTATTTATTAAGGCAACATTTTACAAGATATTGTTATCATGGTATCTGAATCTCATTGTTAAAGCCCCAGGAGATTATTTTAGATACACTGTACAGTTAGCATAGTTGCATACAGAAATTTCAAGAAAAGTAAAGGCATTCACAATGGTGTGGTAAGGTATTCGTAACATTGAGAAGATTTATGGTTTACGAGCACAGAAATTTCTTGTCATGACAAGAAATTATGAAAGTGTCTTTTTTTTTCTTTCGTAGAGTCTAAGATTGGTAGTAATTTTTCTGTGTGAGGAAATGGAAATGCTTGGATGAGGTTTTGAGTTCACAATTAATAGTGAGAGCTTTATTTGAAAAAAGAACTAATTTAGATCTGAAGAAAAATAAATCAATGAAAATAGACTTCTTTCCCTAACAATATATCATAGAACTATCCTATTCATGAAATGATCTAGTTTTTTTATCGTCATTTAGTCAGGGTCATAATTGGCCTTCCAATTCAACTGAATGTGTTCCAATTTCCAATGCACTAGACAGGGCTTGACATAGCAAGTAAGGCTTTCCGAGATTGAATCCCTGCCAGTGAGTATGCTGCCACCACAATTTAGACCGAGTCCCCCCCCCAAGAGGCGACATCTGGTGTACTCATACCTTCTTTCACCCTCTCTGATCTCAGAAAAGGACTTTTCAGTCTACAGATTTAACGTGCCCATATCCAGCCTAGACACCGAGGTATTTAATAGCGGCGTCGGGATTCGAACCCAGCACCTCCAGTCCAAAGCCCTCTGAGCTACTTCGGGCCCAGAAAAAAAGTTTCCCATGCTGTTAATTGAACCCTGGTGCATACTTTGAAAGACGTACGATTTCGGCACCCACTTGGCGGTTTCGCGAAAAGTATAAGGGTTGCCTCGGTTCTATCTCCAATCGTCGTTCAATGCGGGTTAGGTTTTCTTAGACAATCTTATCAAAATATCCCAGACAATGTCCGAGAATGCAATTCTAAATTTTAAAAGTGGAGTATTGCTTAAATTGAAAAATTACTTTCCTTCAGCTGTTTTAAATGAGAAAGAGTCATGCTCAAAAGAAATTATTTTGCGGGCTGATATAATCTCGAAAGATGGCGCAGAAAAGTTTAAGAAGGTGTTCTCAGAAATTACCAGCACAGCGTGGATTAAATATAGAAGCCCTTCTAACTTTCAGAGGTAAATATTTTGTTTATTGTTGACATTTTTTTGGATAATTGAATTAAAACACAAGGTGTGTGGTAACAAAGAAGTGAAAACATTCTTTCACTTCTGAATGTATTTGATTTCGTAATGTCTGAATGATTATATTTGGATGTAAATATATTTATACATGTATATAGCGTAATACATGAATATATAATATATTTATATTAAATTGAAATAGATTAAATTCGATTGTTAAATTTGAATTTATTCTCATTTATTGAAATAGATTGCAAAAATTTTTTGCACTTGAGTAATTTGTATGATTTTTTAATCTGATTTTCTTTAATTTTAATGACGCTATCTACTGGAAAAATAAACTAATATTATAGGTTTATAATTGAATCATCTTTCCTTTTTTCGTTGGCTTTGTAAAATATGAAGTAACAAATTTAGCATTTTCAAATTATTAATTAATAAATAAATAAAAATTAGTTTAAATTTTGGGAAATTATAACTATATTTTTCAAAGTGATGCTAAAAGTTTCCACTAAATTTGAAAAATAGTTTACCGCACTTCTTGAATTCAGTGTGAGTGGAGTATGTATTATTAATGCTGTATTTATCTTATTTTAGATTTAGTTTTTCAAAGAAATGGATTTGCCAACATTCTAAGATCAATAAAAAGAATTTAGAATCAAAACAGAATGCTGAATGCAAAGCAAAGCTCCAAATAGTAATAAAAAATGTTATAAAAGATAATGTTAAGAAAGACATTTATCTCTGTCAGAAACTTCCACTAAGAGCCGTAATTAAAATACAAATGGATCATACACACAACACAACTTCTGCTGAAGCCTTAAGAATGTTACGAGTAAATGATGAGGTAATATTATATTTTAAATTATTTTTCTAAAATTTAATCTTTTTCTTCTATATATTACTAATAGGTATTATTATCCATTATATTATAATTTTTTTTTTTTCTCCTGCAGGTTAAAGAGTGTTTTTTTTTTACTATTTTTCGAATGGAATGACCCCAGCTGAAGCTATAAGACTTCATGAAAGTAATTTTTTAATCAATGAAGATTTTAAAAGTCTGGCTAATGCTGCAATAAATCCAACCGTTAATCAAGTTCAGTATTTGCATAATTGCTGGAGACAAACCAATTTAGGATCTTTAATAAATCCATTTGAAAAGTTAAAAGAAAAGATTCCTCTCTATGAAGCAAATGGTGAGTAAATGTATATCATTATTTTTCTAAATTATTAATTTTTTAATGCTTTGGGTTTTATACTTTAAACAAATATTACTCTTATTATTTCTGCAAAAATATAACTCTACATTATAATTTCAGTTCTTCAAAAAAGTATACTAACAGTATTGCAGGTTAAAGTTTACTGAATAGCTAATTATTTAAAAAAACATACAAAAAAACATTACTTTCCTCTTGTTAGATTTTTCAACAATTCACAGTGGTTTTTCTCACTACCCCAATAGACAATACTAAATGAAAAATATGATTTTATTAATTTGTTATTTTGATGCGGGGCTACGTCTTAGCTCGCAGCGCCCGAGGTCTTTGTAAAGATTTTGATTCTCACGCAAACCAGTTCTGCACGGACCAATTCTAAGCGAAACAAAATATTTTATAATTAAATAATAATATACAAATAGAAAGATTGTCCACCTATTTTAATTTAGCTTTTAACTATGTACTTAATATTAAAAGTAAATAAATATAATAATAAACCAATAGAAACATGGTCAACCTGTTTTAATTTAGCCTCTAACTATGTGCTTTTAACATATCCAAAGTTTGGGTGCTTATAAAAATAAAATAAAACAATAAAAACATTGTCAATCTATAGAGTTAACGATTTGCAAGGAGTTGCAGATTTGCTGAATTGAAAAATGGTTTTGAGAGTGAACTCTTGATATAGAGGGGGTATTTGCTTATTTTTAATTTCTTTTTTAAGCAGTCTTACGATTTTAACAACAGCAGCTCTTGGGTTAGAGAGAGCCTATTGTTTCTTTTTTTTCTTTAATTAATAAGAAATATTACTTTCTTTTTTTAATTAATAAGAAATATTACTTTATTAATAAGAAATATACTTAATTAATAAGAAATATTACTTTATTTTTTTTTCATTGCTTTTCAAATGATTTTGAAAGATATTTATGCATTTTGAAAGATATTTTGCTCAAATGCACATATTTATAATTTTTAGGAACAACTGTTCATATACATGAAGATGGAGACTCCTGGGCAATAGTACTTGCTACCTCTGTCATGAAGAGGATTCAAAAGTCTCAGTTTGCCAAAGAGATGATATTTGTCGACTCAACTACCGATTGTGAAGGTTTGTCATCAACAATGACTATTTTACTTGCTGCAACCAAAGTAGAAGCTCTTTAACTGTGTGTGTTGATACACCCTGGTCAAACAATGGAAAGCTATTTCAATGCATTTGACTTGGTGAAAAATAATTTTCCTCGATGCTTTAGAGGAAATGATGTAAGAATTTCAGATACAAATTTAAGAAGTCTTTTTCTTAATGATCTTAAATTAGTTTTTAAAAAAAATGTGTTTTATGTATTTATTTAGTACAACAAATAGCTGCACTGCAAGTTATGTAGTAATTTTACTTTGTTAAATATAATTGATCAATATACTAAGGAGTAAAAAAAATTGAATGACTTAAGTTGTACTTTAAGTTGTTCATCTTAAAATTTAAACTATTATATATGTATAATTTTTCATGCATTTTTAATCTTTATAGATTTTTTTAAATTGCATTTTCATCAGCACTTTCACTCACAAGTATTATTTTAATTTTAGCATCCTCAGATATTCATGACAAATGATTCTTCAGCAGAGAAAGGGGCTTTAAAAAGAGTCTGGGAAAATAGTAGGCAGTTGTTGTGTCAATTTCATGTAGATTAAGCCGAGTGGCGTTGACTTTTTACTCATGGCATTCCAAAAGACGAAAGACCCCGTTTGATGAAATTTTTTCAAGCAGTAAGACTACTCTTTTCTCTAAATTATAAATTTCGATATGTATAATTTTTAAATAATTTTAATTTTTCTAACGTTTTTGGCAGTTGTTTCAATACTTTCCATCAAGTATTAAAAATTGAAATATTCCATTCTCCTATCATAGTACAGTTCATAGTTAATTTCTCTGGTTTAACTAATTCTAACAAAGAGTTTAATTTAGGTTTTATAATTTGTATCAACTTGATACTGATTTGTTATAATAGGGCTCAAAATTCAAATTGTATGATTTTAAAAATATATATATATATCGATTTAAACCTATAGATTTTTGTTGTGAAAATAGGGTTCTATAAATAGTGTTATTGATCTAATTGTGAAAGATTCATACGCTTACATGTATTATTTGTTACACTTTGGATGCAGGTTTAAAATGCTAATTTTTTTTTTAACACTTTTCAACGAAGAGAATTTTGGATAGAAATTTAAGAGCACTTTTTTAAAAATGATTATAAATTAGTTTTAAAAAATGTGTTTTTAATTATTTATTTACAGCAAACAATTATTATTATTATTATTATTTGAGAAAATATCTAGAGGTAGTATTACTGTGTTCTAAGTTGATGATGATTGTATCAAAGTAAAGATTTTAATTTTTATCATTTCTTAGGTGATGTATGCTGCTTCAGAATATGAACTTGTTAAAGCTACCACTAATATTTTAAAGGAAAAACACAAGTATCCTGATTTTGTGAAAAGATTTGATGCATTTTATAACCATAAAGTCGAATGGGTATTATTTTATAGAAACAATTTACTGACTCGACAAAACAATGCGAATAATTTTGCAGAAATATCCATAAGAATTATGAAAGATATAGTTCTCTGCTGCTCAAAAGCCTTCAATGTGATTGCTTTGTGTGAATTCTGTATAACGGTTTGGGAGCTGTATCTGGTAAAAAGGCTTTTAGACTATGCCTATGGAAGAAAGCATAAACCTGCAATTTTGTACAGTTCATTATTAAGAAAAGGCAGCAATTTCAGTGAAAGTGACATCGAAAAAACTGATGATGGCACTTTTAAAATCAAGAGTGGGGAAAACACTTACGTAATAAACATAGATATTGGTGCTTGCTCTTATCCTGCTGGGATATCGGGGGCATTTTGTAAGCACCAATGTTTTTTGATGAATTTTTTAAAAAATAAAGCTACCAAATGCACCCCAATAATGCAAGAGGATCGCCATGAATTGGCATTGTTAGAACTGGGACCTAAATGCCCTGAAATGGCTTTTTTTAATAATTTTCAAATTTCTGAAGAACAGGAATATGAAAAAATATATACAAGAAGTGTTCCAGTTGGAGCCGTCTGAACCAGAAAAACAAAGCAAAAATCAGCCAATGGACTCTTCTGAAATGGACAATTAAGAGCATTCTATGGCTACCCCTGAACAAAATGAATTGCTTAAAAAAGAATTCGAAAGACTTGCCAGTCTTGCTTCTTCTGGAATGACAAGTAATGGTGCTGGTAGACTTTTAAAAATATTTTAAAAAATTGAGTCTGTGGATGACTTAAAAAATTTATATGTTTTAAAAACAATTGGTCAAAAGAGCAAAAGAATTAAAGTACAGCCCACAGCAATATCCAGACGCCAAGGACTTGTAAAATCAAGCAAAAAGCTTCCCTCTGCCCATCCTCCTCTAGCTGGTTCTAAAAAATGATTAAAAAGAATAAGACAACTGAACCAAAATATTACGAACAATACACAAAATGCCAAATCTCATGGTACTGATCATTAATTTAAAAATATTAATTTGGCATATAAGCAAATTATTTTTTTTTCATAAAAATGTGCATTAATTTGTATTGCAATTGTATTTTTGTAATAAATATTTTTTTCTCTCATTTGTGAGCATTTACTTTCAAGATTCTGAGTTATAGTATTTTTTGCTTCAAAACAGTGTCATATATGATTAATCGCCAATAGAAAATGGACCATAATTCTATAAGATTCTGTAGAGCTACAAATACCTCAAATAATTGTAACAATTTATTGCTAATAATTTGCAAAATGTTTAATTTAAAAAATGGCTACATATCTGGATGAAAGACATTAAATTAGTATAACTAGTATCTAATGTAATGTTTACAAATATTTAATTTATATTAAGGTGACTGCCTACGTTGAAAATGTCATTTTTTGACAATTTTGGTCAATTTTATTTTTTGCAAGAATCCTGAAATTCAATTTTTTCTCTTTTCAAAACCGTTTTGATTTTCATTCTACATCATTAAGAAGCAGAGTTATAGCTATTTTATAAAACACCATCTGCTACAAAATTGAAGTGACAAACAACTTTCAATGCGTTTTTATCAGAATTATATTTTTTAGCACAAATCTGTACCGGGTCATTCCATATCAAATCAACACAATTTTCAACAAAAATTTACCCTCACAGATTTTGATGAAATTTAGCACACGGTTACTTTTTGTATAGATTAAGAAAAATACCAAATTTTATCGAAAAATATCTACCCATTTTGAAAATGTACCCCTGTGAATGTTCAAAAAAATCAGTCAAAAACACTTGACAGACCAGTTGTCAAAATGACCTAGAAGTTTTCCTAATTAAGCTAGAGAGCTAAGATTGGTGGCATTTTAAAGCAATTTTCAAGACCTTTTTCAATGATATATAACACAATTAGGGCTTAGAAAAATTTATTTTATTTAAATTTAAAATTTGAATTTTTCAAAATGCGCCGCTTCTAAAATTTTCAAAATTTTTTGAATAATACTTTATATAGTACTGAAATGATTGTGTAAATTTGAAAGGGGGATCTGTATGGGTTCATGTTAAAATATTGCATTGAATACAGTATTCCTGATTTGAAAACACGAAATTACTTAATACAATATGTTTTAAAGTCTAGAAAATTAGAGAAAAAAAAATTTAAGATGTGTAAGTAATCGTACTTGTTTTGTATAATTGAAAGTAATCATATTTGTTTCGAAAAAGATTTAGAACCATTTTTATCAGATTGTATATACTTCAGCACATACAGTAATAGACTTTCATTCACTTTCTTGCTTTCAGTGCAAGATTTTTAAATGCACTTATTTTCAATTAAATTCTGAAAATAAAAGAAAAAATATCTACAGCAAAGAAAGATCAAAAACACTAAATACAAAGTTGGTGAGTAGGTGATGATAAATTATGATAAAACACTGTATCCTGGAGACAGGGCCCGACTTAGCCTAATTCGGGGCCCGGGGCAAAAACTTCTTTGGGGGCCCCCCTCTGCTTCATTACTTCAGTAATGAAGAACTTACTACTTAATACTAAACTTTCTATTTGATTTGGGCCCCCCCTCTGATGTAGGAGCCCGGGGCAACTGCCCCGCATGCCCCTGCCTTAGTCAGGCTCTGCCTGGAGAGATCCTATTAGTAGACATTGAAAATTTCACTATAAATGTAATGGTTTCAACAGGAAACTACAGATATGCATGACCCTCAACAAAGGACATTCATGCTTATAATAGGTATAAATTATGAACTGCCCCAGCCTACACCTTGTAATAGCAGAGAAAGCCAATATAAATTTCTTGATAAATAATTTTACATGTGCCTATTTATGGATAAAATTTTTACTATAATTAAATAAACCATTATTAAAATGTATTATTCTTGCCTACTAATAATTACATCAAAACTAGCTTGTTATATGAAAATAGTCAACTTTAATAGTGATCTGTCATTCCTTCATACTCAGCATCATTCCCTCATTTATTCAATAATTTAGCATAAAAATGTAACCACATTAAAATAAATTTTTATATTTTAAAAATTTGTTTTAAAAATTATATATTAAAATAAATTTAAATTGTTGGAATTTAAAACTTTAATTTTTTTAATTTATGCAACTTAATTTTTTTTAATTAAAGCTTATTAAATACATTTATTTTCTAATTAACATATTAAAATTTTAAAAATTAAAATTATTGTGGATATTTGAAGAAAGTAAATTTAAAATTCAATAATATACTTATTTCAATTTATTCATTTATTTATTTTGTTAAAATCTCTTTAAATCCTGTGTTATATATGTAATTCAGATTTTAAAACATACTAAATTACGTAGAAGTTAAAAAAAAACTTATAATAAAAATATTCCTATATAAGTCAACAGATGGCAGCAGGAGCAAAACGAAACTGATGCTGCATTTAGATTGCTGTCTGTAGACGCTTGTATCCTTTTCGCCAAACCGCCAAGCGGGGGCCGAAATCGTACGTCTTTCAAAATATGCAACCCGGGCCTCCTGCGCGAAAGCCAGGCATCCTAACCACTAGACCATTTAGGAGTTGACTGAATGTGTTCATTGTAGTTCACATCAGGATCCTGTATGACTGAATCACGCCTTTTTCTTGGCATAGAAAAGATGAAGCTGTTAGGGAAAATCCCGATTAGCTTTCCTCTTCTTCCCCTAACCTTCCAGCCACGTAGCAGGAGCGATGTATTTACATCATTTCCCACCTCCACAGCAATGTGTAAGCATCGTCAGACGCCAGTTGCGTCATGACCAGCGATATGCCAGCCGAACGACGTCATTCATCCAACGATGGACGCCATACCATCAGTTAAGAATGACGTCAACGCACATCACGTAAATTAGCATAATTAACTTTGCTATTCTCCTGCCACGAGGGAGCGCGGCGGTCGACGCCGGTATAAATACCCAGCCCGTTCACTTAGACGGGGTATTCGATGTAGTATTCGCTGTGGTATTAGACGGTGTGGTTGAGTGATAGTTGCTGAGAAGCGATTTTACCGAGCAGGCTCTACCGAGGACCCGTATTAGGAAGCGGCGACCAACTTGCCAGCAGTGCACTGATGCTCTAGTCGTCTCGACCTTGCATGCCCGCAGGTAGCCACGGGATAGTTTTTGTGCCAGGAAGGCGCTATCTACCTTAAGTGTTTTTCTCACCACGATAGCAAAGCTTTGCCTCGACCACCTGTGAGTTATTTTTCTTTTATTTTCTACACCTCGGTAAGAACACGACAAAGCCAACTTTTTAGGATAACACTACGAGCTGTGTAGTGCGTCTGTAAACAAGACCCTTTAATGTCGTTTTACTAAATAAATGTATTTGTTATTTTACCTAAACCTTCGTACGTCTTTTTAACATCTTGCATATCACACAACAAGCTAGCTAGCGTTGCTCTGACTATATCTAAGATTAAGAGTCCAACCTTCCCTGCTAGCCAGTACGACTCTGCACTATTAGCTATCAGTAAAGTTTGGGGCATTCCTGCCCCCAAATCTTAACTAACTTTGGTTGGAAGAGCCGCCAGGTTCTAGCGGCTCAATTCCGTAACATTTTGGTTATGGGCCCCAGGCCCTAAAGTTAATTTGTAAACAACTTTTTTTTTAACTTGAGGGTGACTTTGATCTAAAATAGCAGAGCACAACGCGAAAGCTTTGTGATATGTGAGAAGCTAAGCGTCGAAGGTATAAACAAAAGGTAAAGGCCCTGAATTTATGAAATTCTATATTTGGGGGGGGGCCTATTTGTATATATATATATAATATTTAGTGTTTTAAATACTGTCTTGCATTTTTTTATATGCTTATATATATATATAGATTTACATCCTGTACTTGTAACTTAAAACATGGCCTCTTTACAACCCCATATGGCTATAGATAAATTGACCGAGGAAAATTTCCATACCTGGGTAGCAGATATTAAATTTGTACTAATATCCCTTAATGCGTGGGACATTGTGAATAACCGCGAAACTAAACCGATAGCAAGTGCGGAAAATTTAGCTGAGGTAAGGGACTTTGAAAGAAGAACCCGACTCGCTTTATCTACAATCTTTTTAAACCTATCCCCTGCGTTTAAGTCGGTCGTGGAACATTGTACCACCCCCCAGGACACATGGTCAACCCTAAATAGGCATTTTCAGCCTGACAGTCGTAGCCGGCACATGCAATTATTTACCGAACTGGTTAATTGTAAGCCCTACGCTAGCGAGAAAATTAACATGTTTGCGGCACGAATCCGCAAGTTAAAGGAAAGCCTAAAGGGAATAAATCAAGAAATAAATGAGACTTACCTCTGTTTCCAGCTAATCCGGTACTTACCATCGGAGTTTGATCACTTAGTGCAAACTATACTTCGTTGGAAAGATGCGGAATTTAAATTTGAAGCCATTCTATAGTCCGACCACGGAAGCTAGGTCCCTGGAAGCTGTTGCGCATGCGCGAGAAAAGCTAGTCTACTTAGAAAATAGGGGAAAACGTCATATTTTCGGATGTGTTTGTTTATGAAATACGGAATGCATTTCAGACTGCCTTTTGTCCGCAATTTTAAAGTTATTTTTTAAAACTTTATTTTTGATCGAATATGTGAATAATAATTTCAAAATAATAAAAAGAAAGAAGCAAATCTATTTAAAAAATAGGAGTTTTATAGGAGTGGATATTTTCGGATTACATCACAATCAAAATCATCTAAAGCTACGTTTTCGGTGGTTCTTTTTTTCTGACGTTTCCTCGGAGATTCAAATTTTGGAGTTTCTTCACCCTTTGCTTCTCTACGTATTCTTTTACACTGGACATTGATATCCCGGTCATTTTACTAGCTCTCTTTGGGGATTGCGAAACTGGAACAATAACATTTCCTTCTAGTGCTTCTTTATCACACAATTTAATTACATTGTGTATTATACGTTTACAATCACTACGGAACGGCTTATTCCAAGCAGTCGTATTGGGTAAAGGATGCATTAATTTTAATATAATAATCAAAATAACAGACGAGGAAAAAGCAAGCAAGCGCAGTTAGTAACTGATTCTAAAGAATGTCGAGAGAATACAAGACTTTTCCCCCTCCTTCCTAAGCAGCCTTACCTAAAGTGTGAATAGAATCGTCTTGGCACTATGCCAACCGTGGTTCTTCGTACTGTGGTCGGACTGTAACTGAACTAGTCGCCGAAGAAACCCGAATTAGCGTGCAGAGACAGGATAAGCGTGAAAACGCTACTTGCGAAACGCAGAACACCTTTTCGGGTCGGCATAATTCTCGAAGTTGGAATAAAGACAATTTCCGACCGAAAACTCCATCAAGAAGCCCTTCTCCCAACAAACAAGTCCATTTTGGGAAATACCCAAGTGGGAAATCACCGGGGCGTAGAAAATCTAAACGCTCGTTCCGGCGAAACTCACCAAATAATGAAAAACCCCAGAGCCATTATACTGTAGAAGCCCTATTTACATCTCACAGTAATCCAGGTGACTGGGTCGTCGACTCAGCGGCAACCCATCATTTTTGTAAGGATAAATTCCTATTTGATGGACCCCTTGAGGATGTAAATGACAGGAGCCTAGCAGTTGCTACTAGGGGAAAGCCTATCCCTATCAAGCAAAGAGGGCCAGTCGACCTACTCTGTAAGGGCGAGAAACGCGCCATTACGCTTATGCGTGCATTGTATGTACCATCTCTAAGGCGCAACATAGTTTCATTACCTTTACTTGACGAAGATGGATTTACTTTTGAAGGGGGAAATGGACAACTCCACGTTTACGATAAAGATGGAAAAGGTTATTTCACAGCTCGCAAACAGGGGGGAATTTTTTATGCGAAACAGCAGCTAACCCCAGAACAAGCTGCGAGAAAGAAAGCTTACCAACACGAGAAAGAAACTCGATCGAAGAAAAGTAAGGCTTATGAAACTACAGCTAGAAAGAAACGAAATACCCTAAGCAAAAGTAATCAAAAACCTGCCAGTGCATTGAGCAGATGGCACCGTAGAATGGGCCATATGAACCCTGAACTAATCAGCCAGTCTTTTACAAATAAAAGTGTCAGGGGTGCTCAGGAGGTAAAATCATCCAAACTTTTTTGCGAGGATTGCAGGTTAAATAAAGCTAAACGGGTGACTTTTAAACCAATCGGCCAAACTAGGTCAACAAAACCACTAGAACTTTTACATCTAGATTTGTGGGGACCTGCTTCAACGACGGGATATGCAGGAGAGAGGTATTTTTTGAGTATCACCGATGATCACTCAAGGAAAATCGCCCTGTATCCGATTAAAGATAAGACAGCTACTTTTCCCACCTTTTTAAATCATGTGAAACGCGCCGAAAGATTCCTTTCAACTAAGCTCAAAGCTATCAGAACTGACAATGGTAAGGAGTTTGACAACTCACAATTCCAAGAGTATTGCCGTACGAATGGTGTGGCCCACGAATTTACCGATATTTATTCGCCTGAAATGAATGGAGTAGCAGAGAGGTTGAACCAGACAATAGGGAATACCCTCCGCACGATCCTAAATTCAAGTAAGGCTCCAGTAAAATTTTGGCCAGAAGCCGTCCGCTATGCGGCCTACAATTGGAATAGAGTGTGCCGTAGAAACCAGACGAAAACACCGTTTGAGAAATACGGAAAGTTCAAACCCTCCATTAGTCACCTTAAACCATTCGGGTCAGTTTGTTTTGTGGGTGTGCCGAAGCAACACCGAACCAAATTTGATCCCAGAGCTAATAAGGGAGTTCTTGTAGGCTACGCATGTAGGATTAAAGGGTACAGAGTGTTGTTCCCAGAAACTGGGCGAATAGTCGAAACCCGGAATGTTAGCTTTGCTGAAGATGAACTAAATTTTTATCAATTGAAAGCTAAGCAGACTAACAATGGAGCAGTGCTGGGCGACCATCCAGAAACTACCATATACTCACTTCACAACCCGGAGCTTGAGACGGTGGTAATCCCACATATGGATTCGCGCCGAGTACATACCCGGAGTTACCAGCAGGATCCCAGACCAGGCCCTAGTGATGCAGTTCAAACTGATGAAGCAAGTGAAGACGAATCAGACAGAGAACTATACGTCCAAACACCTAGACTCCGAGTCGCTAAGTGGACAAGGGAAGCCGTTCCGAGACCAGATGGAAAGCGGACCGATATATATTATCGAGAAGTTAAAAGGCAAGGGGGCAAGAGCCACATATTGCGAAGCCTCAAAGAACTCAAGCAATACTGTAAAAAGCATAAAATTGAGTACCAGCCTGAATACTTCAACTTTAGCGGTAAGAATGGTAGGACGGGCCCTGTTCCAACCCCTCAGCGACAGGTGATTGACGATGATAGCGATCTGGAATCTGAAAGTCAGACGGAAAATGAAGAAATCAACTACTTTTCCGCCTATGACACTTCCGAAAGTGAGATTGACACAGCATGACTAGAAACTGTAGTCATCCCGAAACCTTTAAACAAGCATTCAAAAGTAAAGAATCTAAGCTATGGAAGAAAGCGATGGAAGAAGAATTAAAAGTGTTAAGTGAAAGGGGTGCATGGAGCCTAGTGCCGCCACACTCAAAGTACAAGCCTCTCGGTTGTCGGTGGGTTTTTACAACCAAAACTGATGAGCATGGAAATGTGGTAAGATACAAAGCGAGGCTCGTAGCACAAGGCTACAAACAGGTAAAGGGAGAATCCTATGATGAAACCTTTTCACCTGTAGTCAATTTCACCCTTATACGCCTATTTTTCTCCATGCTAGTTTCCAACCTAAAGTGGTATCACCTCCAGTTAGACATCAAATGCGCGTATTTATACGCACCCTTATCTGAAACCATTACGATTACCCAACCACCCGGTTTCGTAGAAAAAGGAAAAGAAAGCTACCTCTGTCTACTAAAGAAAGCCCTTTATGGCTTACACCAGAGCGGAAGGGTATGGTTTTATGAAATTGAGAATATATTACTTGAAAATAATTTTAAGAAAATTAACTGGGCTAACTGTGTTTACCATTTATCTAATAATCTAGTTTTACTTTTATACGTAGACGATATAGTTCTTTTTGGAAAAACTAAAACCCATATTGAAGCAGCAGTTAAAATTCTGCAGAAGTGTTTCGACATTAAAATACTTGGCCAAACTTCTAAGTTATTGGGGGTTGAATTTGAATTCAATCGAAAACAAGTTTTCATTCATCAAACCCAATACATAGATCAAGTTGCTAAACGCTTCAAAACCTTCAATATCCCAATTGTATCCTTACCCATAGCTAAAGGAACAATATATACCAAATTACAAAGCCCTACATCTGAACCTGAATTAACGGAAATATCAAAACTACCGTATCGAAATATCCTAGGGTGTTTAGCATTTATCGCAAGTCGAACTAGACCCGACATTGCGTATGCTGTAAATATCTTCAGTCAGTTTCAGTCTAACCCAGGATTTGCTCACTGGTACGGTCTATTGAAGCTATTAGGGTATGTAATAGGTACAAAAAATTTAAAGCTAAATATTTCCTCTACCTCTAATGAATTAACAGCTTACAGTGATAGCGATTTTGCCGCCAATCGAGACGACCGAGTTTCAATTTCCGGTCAACTCATTTTACTAGATAAATCGCCTATATTCTGGCGAACTGGCAAGCAAAAGGCCATAGCGCTGTCAACTATGGAAGCTGAATTCATGGCTATAACAGAAACCTGCAAGGAAATACTGTGGATCAACCGTATAATGCAAGAATGCGAAAAATTGAAGATAATCAAGCTAACTAGATCCAAACCCCTTATCAGAACGGATAACTTATCTGCAATAGACTTCTTAAAATCGCCGATTGAAAATAGTCGCACTAAGCATATTCATATAAAGCTTCTATTTGTGCGTGATCTCCTTCTAAAAGAAGTTTTCGAGATAAAATTCGTGCCTAGCAAAAAGAATCTAGCAGATCCGTTCACAAAACCAAAAACAAAAACAGACTTTTCAGCCTTTAAACAAATAATTTTTAAATCAGAAACTTGAAAGCTATAAACTTAAAGTAAATTCCTAACTCTAATAAACCGAATTCCTTAAAATAAACCTTATCCTTGAGACTAGGACGGTTATTAATTTATGAGTTATATTACTTTCCATATTTTCTGTTTACGGAACTAACGGCCATTGTTTCGGGTTAGTTCTATGAGAACCTTCTTTCTCCCACATAATTTGGGAGGGGTTCGCTTAAAGTGTTTGAAGGCCACCTTGGGTCAGTTTGTTTTACCACGCACGAGTGGTGTGTTTTGTCCCTTTTCGTCGTTTCGCTTGGGAGAGACCAATTTAATTGTCCGCTGGAATCCGGTAAGTACCCTCAGGAAAGGGATCCTGAGAGCGAGCGGCCCCCTGTTACGTCTCGTTGGGGGTGAAAATGTAATCTGCCAGAGCTCTTGGGGGAAATTTTCTGGGGGAGTACTACTGGAGGGAGGCCTTTTTCGTGTGCATTAATTCTTTTTGTTTGTGAGTCCCTCATTTTTAATATAAGAATGCCACTAAGTCCCGGACTCACCCGAGCGGAACGAATTTATTTAAACTTAAGTGATATACAGTGGTAATGTGTTTATACATTCTGCATTTTTGTCGCATGTGTATTTAATACTAACGTTACCATTGCATATATTCTGTACTGTGTTTATATATGCACGTTTATGTCTCTATCTAGCATTGTGTTTATATCTACATACTAGCAATAACTGTTTCTATTTTTTTCCGTACTGTGTCTATACTTTAATATATTTACTAGTACGTTGTTTGTGACAAGCAAATTGTAATCAATTTTAATATATTCTTAAAGTTTTATGCTATTTAAACATCGGAGGGTATGTTATACGCAAATGTTTTTTTTTCGCATGATTGTGTGTATGAAAGTGGGCCCACGAATGTTTTGAATTTTTGTCTGAAAAAATACTGCGTGTGTATACTTTGCCCTACCTGTTGATGAATTGTATTGCATATTATTTGCCTATTGAATATTGCATTTTGAATTGTATTGCATAATTGTTCAGGACTATAAGCTATTTTTATAGAAACATGTCAACAGAATATTTATTGTATGTTTATCCAAGCGACTTACCTTTATTGTTTTGCAAAACATGTAACTTAACCACGTGCATGTGTTGGTGCTCATTTCTGTAAAGGGGGGGCAGTTGTTAGGGAAAATCCCGATTAGCTTTCCTCTTCTTCCCCTAACCTTCCAGCCACGTAGCAGGAGCGATGTATTTACATCATTTCCCACCTCCACAGCAATGTGTAAGCATCGTCAGACGCCAGTTGCGTCATGACCAGCGATATGCCAGCCGAACGACGTCATTCATCCAACGATGACGCCATACCATCAGTTAAGAATGACGTCAACGCACATCACGTAAAATTAGCATAATTAACTTTGCTATTCTCCTGCCACGAGGGAGCGCGGCGGTCGACGCCGGTATAAATACCCAGCCCGTTCACTTAGACGGGGTATTCGATGTAGTATTCGCTGTGGTATTAGACGGTGTGGTTGAGTGATAGTTGCTGAGAAGCGATTTTACCGAGCCAGGCTCTACCGAGGACCCGTATTAGGAAGCGGCGACCAACTTGCCAGCAGTGCACTGATGCTCTAGTCGTCTCGACCTTGCATGCCCGCAGGTAGCCACGGGATAGTTTTTGTGCCAGGAAGGCGCTATCTACCTTAAGTGTTTTTCTCACCACGATAGCAAAGCTTTGCCTCGACCACCTGTGAGTTATTTTTCTTTTATTTTCTACACCTCGGTAAGAACACGACAAAGCCAACTTTTTAGGATAACACTACGAGCTGTGTAGTGCGTCTGTAAACAAGACCCTTTAATGTCGTTTTACTAAATAAATGTATTTGTTATTTTACCTAAACCTTCGTACGTCTTTTTAACATCTTGCATATCACACAACAAAGCTAGCTAGCGTTGCTCTGACTATATCTAAAGATTAAGAGTCCAACCTTCCCTGCTAGCCAGTACGACTCTGCACTATTAGCTATCAGTAAAGTTTGGGGCATTCCTGCCCCCAAATCTTAACTAACTTTGGTTGGAAGAGCCGCCAGGTTCTAGCGGCTCAATTCCGTAACAGAAGCCTTTAACAGTTACCACTTAGTTTTGACATTAGAGCGAGTTCAATGAGTAATATGATATGGGTTTGTATATTTACTAGACTAAACATTATACACGGATCTGTGATTCTAAAGTTCGATAAGAATATCCTACCCAGATAATTCCAACACTCGAGAAACTATTTTTTGATGCTGAATTCTGTTTCTAGATTCTTCAAAATTTCATTGCACGAGAAATTTTGTAGAATTTTCATGCTTCATATCACTAGAATTTGTAAGTATATTTGTCACTTACTTCATTCACAGATTTTTAAGGGCAAAAATTTCCTTAAAGAGGGCAGAGTCTGATGCCTAACTTGACCAACCCTGTTCTAAACTCTGCTACATAATGACCGAAAAAGTAAGCTTCAAATTATGTAAATAAGCTACAATAAAGCAGTTGCACACAGCATGTCACATCTGAACTCGCGCTTTGGAAGAGCAAAACGTTTGAAGTTAGACACGTAGATTACCAGAATTCTTTTAAAAAAATGCATATCCGAGCACCAAGTGTAAAACGCGTGGTATACATTTTCACGAGGTTGCATAAGTCACATTGCATGAAACTGCCGTATAATCCATTTCCACAGCAGTATATTATTAGCGTTAGATGTCCTGAAGTTTGTACCGGATATTTTAGAAAATCTGTCCATTTCATGAACGAGCGAAACAAAGTTCTTATTCGAACTCGGCGTGTTGGTGTGTGTTATTAGGATCCCCAAAAAAGAGAAATAACAGCGTCACTTACATACAAGGTATGATCAAAAAGTTCCAGGACTAATTAATTTAAAATAATAAAACGTGAAATAAACTTTAAAACAAACATATATTATGAAGCTTCATAACAGCATTAATATTTAAAAATTATAATAATTATAATTTCTTCTTGTTGAGCATTCACATAACCCAAAATCGATTGATTTATACAAGCAAGTAAAATTAAAATTGCGAGCTTTGAAAATGTCACAATTTGAACAGAGGCTTCACATAAAATTCTATTTTTTTTATTAAGAAAGAATGCATCAGAGACTGTAGAAATGATAAATAAAGCTTATGGTCACAAAGCGTTATTGAGAGGAATTTTTTTTGAGTGGTTTAAGCTAGGGGTCTTCAACCTTTCACGTTCGACGGCCACGCCAATAAATTCGAGAAGTTCCGCGGGCCACACATTTGTGAATAAGCAGTATAGGCAGAGGGGAAATAATTACAAGATAAAAAGACTTTTTATATACCATGTTTTTAAATTTTCTGTTGAATCTAGCATGTGGGCATAAATAAAATTACTCCATTGTAATGAAAATGTAATATGCTTGGTTCACTATTACGTTATAGGTGGCGCCTGTAGCGCAGTTACTTTTGGCTCCAGACGCTTCTCGTATTTTACGCAATGGATTTTAAATATGGAATAAAGATGGCTAAAAGTATTAAAATAATGCATTGTCATCGTGTTCTGAGCTATTCTAAAAGTTTCAAATGTCTAGCTAGTCGGGAAGTTAGTTAAAAATCGATTGCAAGATTTGTACCAGACAAACACACACATAAACAAGAAAGCAAGTTAATAAAAACATGGTAAAAATGTATTACACCTAATTCTGTTTTTTGCACGAACCTTTTTTACACGAATTTGATTTAGCACGAAATCAAAAAAAACAAAACATTTCATTCTCTTTTACGTTCGACTTACGAGTCATTTTGATTTAACACGAGCGGTCCAATCGAATATCTTTTTTTTTTTTTGCCTAAATTCTAAGGAAACAAAATTTTATTTGTGGTGTATTATTTTTAGCTATAGTGTATCCAGTTCTGTTTTGATTCAAGAATTCAGCCCGCAAATACATTTTCTTCTTTTATTCTATCAAAAATGGAGAAAATGAAACTGTTCTAAATGCAAATTTAATAAAAGAAGGTCTGGAACTAGCCAATGAGGAATTTGCACATGTGGGGAAAATGCTCATTTCTATTTTTTATTAACAGATTGGTTATCAAATTGTTCGAAAACATCAATTAAAACGTATATATAGAACTAAATAATAAGAATTTTAAATTTAAAATAAGCGAAAAGTGTTGAAAAATCATGTGACCTCAAAAAGCTACGTGATTGGTTCTGACGTCACTATGCACCATGCTTCAATGTTTACATTTGTCTAGCGCGAGATTCTACGTTTCCTCCTCTTAAACTAACATTTTAAAATCATATTTTTTTCCTAATTTGGTTTAATTTTTCTAATTTTAGTTTGTGGCTATTGTTTATTCCCCCTTTTTTTTAAATTATATTCTATCGTCGTCTTTATTCTTAGTTTTATTTCTGTTTTGTTTACCATGGCGTTATTACCCGGTTTTGCAAAAGGGCAATCTGACAACCTGCCTAAAATGGATTCATTTGCAGTGTTTTCCTTTTTGGGAAATAATCCAAGTTTTATGGGAGCAGAAATACGAGGATTTAAAGTTCAGAGGGATGTATATATTTGTTTGCATTTTTTATTCTAGTTATGTAATGTAGATTGTAGAACGCTGACGTGCGTTGTACTTTACACAAACTTTAAAGTTACACATTGTTTATGCGTATTATTAAATTAATATCGTACTCTAAAAGTTTAATAAACAGCTTCTATATTATTCATTCATAGTACATGTTTAATTTTGTAGAATTAATTAGCTCTGCAACATTACAAGTAGTGTCTGTTATAGGATATTTAGTATTTTTAATTGTGTATTAAAAAGTTGACAGAAATTAAAAACACTACCAAATTTACGAATGTGTTCAGTGTTCTGCATTCATATCATAGAAATATGTGTATTTTAAATGGTAAAGGAATTATAATAATCTGAACTATGCATGATAATTAAACTTTTGACTAATCACATACTAAGTGGTGCAAAGAAACAAATGTTTACTACTCAAAATAATTTTAAACAATCCTCTAACTCCATAATTTTGTGTTTTAAAAACACATTTTTAAATTAATGCTTTAGTACTTAGAAAGTTACTTTTACTTAGATTTGGACGATAAGGCTATGGAGATAATGCTGTAGGATATGTTCAGGTAAAAAGGGATGGAGACATCTGTACAGTCAATGCAAGGGTGACACCAGAACATAATGTCTCAAAAAAGACTTACAGTGTGGAACTCAAGTTGAATGAAAAGGAAGAAAATGTCCTTTCCGTCCAATGCAATGATTGTGCAGCATCTTTGGATGAGTTCCTTTATGTATTATATTTAATTTTATCTAAAAGTTTTAATGATAGTGTGTTTGGGGTAGATACAATAGACCATCCATGGTTAGCTTTCCCCGCTTTAAGTAATTTATAAATAATTAGAAATACTTCAGCAGTTATAAAAAAATCTTTTTAATACAATACTTTATACATTTTATGTAAAAACTAGCACCCAAAACTAGTGTAAAAAGATTAATTAAAAATAAACTTACAAAATAATTAATATATTTTATGCTTTTGTCACATTTTGCACACAAATTGTATTTATTTTAAAATTTCATCACCTACCCCCAACCCAGCATCTGGTGAATTCCATTGTAACGGACGAAACATTCACACACAAAATAAATAATAAAAAGATTATGAGATGCATATTAATGCTTCAAAATAGGAGAGTATTATTTTTTCCTGATAAAAACTAAAGATAAACTTGACAGGTTTCAAAATTTATTTCTGGTGTATTTAATCTGGAAAAAAAAAAATCTTTAATGTAACGGATGCTACATAAAATGGAACATCATTTGTACTGTAGCATCATAAGATAAAAAAATCTGTGAATCTATTATGTCAATTTGTTCAAAAATTTTAAAAATAACATCACAAGACATGCCTGTAATTTATCAGAACCTTGACATAAAAAATCAGTCATTTTTTTCTGTAATAAAAAATATTAAAACTATTTGTAACAGATGTTACATATAATACATGATGCTGCAACTGTACCCTTAACTAGGCTATTTATATTCAAAACAGTCACAAACATGCATTTATTTTACTTTTATAGTTTTTACATTAATATTAAATTTACTCCAATTAAATTCAGTGGCATAATTTACGTAAGTAATAAGGTATAAAAATGATAATTTTACTTGCTAAAAAAACTTACAAATAGATATTTTCCCATTACATCCCCTACAAAACAAACTTAATATAAGGAAAAAGCAATAGTACGTTCTAGTTCTAGAGGTCATAAGCTTTCCAATGATATATAACACTTAATAATTTGTTTAAAATGATTTTCTTTCGTAATGGTTTCATGTTAGGTGGAATTCACCATCTGGAGAATATAACTCATAACAAAACTCGTTGTGTTTACAAATATATTTAAATATTTATTTAAGTGGAAAATGTCAAAACTTGTATTTTAAATTCATATTTGCTGCAATGATTTGGCAAATCATCTGTATCACATTAAAACTCACAATTATAGCTAAATTAAAAAATTATTGAATGAGGATTTTTTTTTTCGTCGCGTTTCATTGCAACTGTCCATGATTTCCTTTTGACATTATCTGTTGGAACACTAAAAAAAAGCTTTCCAGGTGTATTTACCGTTGTGCTTGTGCAGCAAGGTACTAAGCAATATTTAAAATTTTCTGTAACACACTTTGACATCTTAAAAATAAAGAAAAAACACTAGATATCAAACTCAAACTACGCAACACAATCCAAACACCGAAGTAAACAAATTCGCCATAGTGCATTGTGACGTCACATGTATCCGCGTAGGAAAAGTAGCGTTTTTGAGACAAAGTAAATAGTGCGCGTTTAAAAACAAATTATGTTAACTTTTAGAGTTCTAAAACTAAAAAAAAAGATGCTTTCGATCATATTTTTCTATTTTCTATATCATAAATGTAAAATAAAAAAACGTGCAAATTCCTCATTATATAACGGCCTAACCAAAACACGAACACAACGGTTAATAACTGAATTCGTTCGTAAAACCTGTGAATCATCAACACCAGAGGAGACTCGGGTTGATTTTGCTCAAGAGATCACAGAAAGAATTTAGGAAGAAGATAGAGGAAGAAGATGGAGGAAGCAGATAGAGGAAGAAGATGATGTCCGCAACATTTCTAGTGATAGCAGTGATATTCCAGTCCTACGCAAACGTATACGTCGTTTATTGTCAGAAAGTGAAAATGAATAACAAAAATTTTATGTGTAAAACACGTTTTTTTTTGTTCATGACGAATTTTTTTTATTTTCATTATATATTATTACATGTGTATTTTATTAAAATAAAATAATAAGCTTAAAACGAATATTTTCATATGGTTTTTTAAAATTATTTTTACTGATTTTTTTAGATCCGGATCCAATCTTCTTTTCTTCCATAGATATGTCTTTTTTTTTACACGAATTTTTTTTTTTTTTACACGTATTCTTTGGGAACGTATCTATCGTGTAAAAATAGAATTAGGTGTAAATGCAAACGAGCTTCAGCCTTTGAGATGATTGCTTGATTTCAGCATGATTATAAAGGATTAATTCTTTCAAAACACGTCACTGAAGTTTTGTGTGTATGGCGTGTTTTAAAAAGTATTTTGTACCTTTATAACAATTATTAATTAAAAAATGTTCTTACTTATTATTTTCTACAAACAACAAAAATGGGAGTTGAATCAATGCATTTTGTAATTTATATTGCCTGAGACAGGATGAATGCAGGAAGACGGGAAGCACGTGAGGTTCTGGAAAGAAAGAGCCTTGGCATGCTGCTTTCTCTATTTATTTCGTCTTAGGATTCTAAATATAATTACCAGTTTATTATTTTGATAAGCCTATGTGTCATGGGCTACTTTTCCCGTGAATTCTTGATCTTTTATGTGTGGGAGAATTTCCTGTTCTAAGATTTTTTTTCAAATTTATATCAAACTTTCGTTTTGCATGATCGAAATGTTTCGGCGGGCCACGGGTTGACGACCCTTTCAAAGTCAATTATCTTTGTTCGTATTCGACTTATAAAAAAAATGTAAATGACGTTTTTGTTCACAATTTAGTGCTCTTCAATTTTTAAACTCAAATTTTTTACAGAAAATCAATATTTCTCAAGTTACTTGCAAAAAACCAAAAAAGTGTACACATTTTCCAAGATGGCGGCGAAAGCTCAAGTCTGATCGGTGGGGACTTTTAGTATGTTCATTAGCATGCCTAAACAAACATCTCCACCAATTTTCAAAACTTTCATATTTGTTTTAGCCATAAAACCTATTTTGACTGGGCTACCTAGTTTAAGCGATTTAAAGATGGACGGAAGATGGAAGATGGTGCAATGTTCGGATGATACAAAATTCGGATGGATAAGGTCATGCTCCAATTGTTTTTTGACCACAGAGGTGTCATTCCTTTTGAGTATATACCTGAAGGAAATACTGTAAATAACGTAACGTACAAGGCAATATTAGGGCGGCTGTGGGAGGCCATCAGAAGGAAGAGACCGGGCTTGTGGAAAGAAAAAAACTGGAAACTACGCCATGATCATGCCCCAGCATATCGATCTTCAATTGTGGCTGAATATCTAGATAAAAATTCTGTAACTGTCTTGAGACACCCTCCATACTCGGCCGATCTTGCACCATGTGACTTTTTTTTAAACTTAAAAATATCTTTAAAAAGGGAACCGGCATTAAAATGCAGAAGAGGTTAAGGCTAATGCGACGATTCCTGTGAACAGGGCCCGACTTAGCCTAATTGGTGCCCGGGGCAAAAACTTCTTTGGGGGCCCCCCTCTGCTTCACTACTTCAGTAATGAAGAACCGAACTTTATGAAGGTATTTAAATTTTTCTCCTCATTATGAATATATAACAAGAAAATTTACTAGAACCTAAAATAGCTATAAAGTCCCCCACCCCCTCCAACGGTCAGACGAAATACTGTTCTGTTCATTTTATTGATTTTCTGACAATTCTATGTCCATCATTAAAAGGGATATAGCACATCTGAAGAGCCAAAATTTGACAAAAATGATTTTTATATTTATCCGTTATATTTCCGTGATTTTTCATTCCCAACAATTTGCAAATGCTCCTGGCTTGTTATACCAACTTTATTAAATATTATTTTTCTTTTTTTTTATCGTGAATAATAATATCAAGCCTATTAGCTGATTGTTTTGTAGATGTTGCAACTGTTGTATCCACTCTTACTTCAACGTCTATAATTGCATTAATTTCTTGTATTGAGTGATTTCTTAAACGTTTACTTCTTTTTAAACCTTATTTATTGCAGACTCTCAAAATAATAACAATAAATAAAGAAAAACATACATAAAAAAAATTCATATCCTTGCTGACATTAGGGCGGAATTCAGCTAAATTCCGCCCTAGAAAACCATGGATTTACGAAATATAGATTTGTGTTCATACGATAGATTAATGAACAAGCTCACATAAAACTGACGGATTTTACACTGTACTGATAATTTGTTTAAAAAAGTTCATTAAAGAAGGAAACGTAAAATAAACTTTCTATTCGATTTGGGGGCCCCCCCTCTGATGTGGGGGCCCGGGGCAACTGCCCCGTATCCCCCTGCCTTAGTCAGGCTCTGCCTGTGAAGGGCATCTCAAAAAATGGATTGGAAACTGCTTTTTCACAATTATACAGCCGTTGTAAATAGCCAAGTCCAGTATTTTGAAAAAAAAAAATTGACCTATAATTATATGTAAGTGTTGTATTTTATAAAATAAAAAATTAGTCATGGAACTTTTTGATTCTGCCTTGTGCACATTTCTCCTTACACCCTATTTGAATTTGAGTTCGTTGTAATGTATATGATTTTTTTTCCTTAAGAAAAGAAAGATTGTAAATACTTTTAATATATAACTGAACTTGAAAAATCGATGAATTTGAAGATTTTTCGTAGATCAGGTAATCTTTAGAAGCTTGTATAGTTTCCTAAGATGACGCTTTTACCTTATTTTGCTTTTTAATTCATGCTGTGTGTAGTTCTAACCTTGTTATAACTCTACACATACCTTATTTCATCTAAGACAACTGGGCGGGACTATAAAATCGAACCCTGAACCTCTTACCAGACTAGCGTGCCGACGATTACGCTATCAAGCAGCTCCTGCCCAAGGAAAATATTCTTATAAAAATTTGTAAGACTGCGAATGTTGAAAATTAATATACCTGCCGAGTTGGACAAATAACTTTGTAATGCTTACGTTGAGCTCCTAGGAGTTGAGGGCCTGGTAATCTTTCTAAAATGTTCCTTTCTTTCGTTTCGTCATCGGGCCTGCTAATGGATATTACGTAGATATTATAATGCTATTCATTACTGAATTTAGATAAGACGTGGAAGGTTTTGTTCAAATATTAGTACAGCTATCTATCTGTTGAAAGAAGATTTTTATTTTCTAGAAAACCGGCGATATTTATCTCAAGGAAAAATATTAAACTATTTTATTTTTTTTAAGGATGGGAAAACCGAAAACTTCTGTGATCTCAAAGATTCTTTGTTAATCTCGGAGACGGTACTTCTCGAGATGGAGGGGAATAATTGAAGAGCTTAATGGATGAAGATGTTAAGAGACAAACAAGTGAAATCGAGAAAATCAACTTTAAAGTTTTTAGTTTGCTCTTTTTCTCTACTTCACACAATCAGAGGTTTTTCTGCATGTTATTGTAGTTTGATTGTTCAAAATGTTTGGGTCTTGTCGGCTTGGATGTAGCTTGTCAGATAACAGGGAATTTCCAAAACACACATGACACCTTATGCACATGACATCTTTTTTCATCCACATGTTTCCAGTACAGGTTTTCACATTGGTTGAAAAACATGTTATGTGCATGTTCAGCATTAGTGATGCGACATCGATAACAAAACATCGATGTTTTGAAACATCGATGCTAATAAAACATCGCCCAAAAACCATCGATGTTTTTAAACATCGATGTTTTGAAACATCGATATTCAATATTAAAACATCGATGCTAATAAAACATCGCCCAAAAACCATCGATGTTTTTAAACATCGATGTTTTAGAACATCCATTTTTTAAAACTGGTTTAGTAATCTCTAACATTAATGTTACTTCCGTTAGTCGTGGGGGGTGGGGGTGATTTAATTTTACTCTCTGATTGGGCAGGCACAAATGACAAAAACTTGGTTGCTTTGGGCTACATTGATGACTCAAAATTCTTGTTGTAAATACCGCCATGTTTTGCCTTCAAATGTCCAGATAAATTCGTGGTATTGCCAGAAATTTTGAGGAACTTAAGGCAAATATTGCATTTCGCCAATTTGTCAGCGGTTTTGTAAAAATATTTCCAAACGGTACTTTTGGGAGCCATCTTACTAATAATATTAACGTCAACTTATATAAAACCAGAACAAAACAAAAACTTAAATGGATGCACTCGTGTATACACTATTTGTAAAATAAAACCCCGTGACAGGTTCTGGAGTGTTAGGAACATTCCAAGCGCTCTGATTGGTTCATTGGTCGTTATTTGCCATTTGTCTTTTTGCTAAGGAATCATTCCCTCTTTTGTATTTGTCCTTTTCAGAATTCAGACTTACATTTACTGAGTGTGAAAATTATGTACGTGGTAAATTTTTTTTATTACGGTACTTTTTCATAAAAAAAAACACCGAGACAACGTAAAACATCGATGTTAAAAAAACATCGGCTTCAATAAATCGATGTTTAAAACATCGATGTTTTTATCAAAACATCGATGTCGCATCCCTATTCAGCATCAACATTAAATTAAATTTACACTTAAAGAATGCGAATATTTTTATTGAAATCAAGCAGATACAAGAACAATATTTATTGCACAGGTATAAAATTACATGTTTGAAAAATTAATGTAAAAACTATGGAAAAGATCAGGGTAAGATACTTTTTTCATTTTCCTTTTCAATCACAGATTCATAAAAATATTTATAAGGTACGCCCACAAAGTAATCGGACAATTTTTTTATAAATAAGAAAAATATTACTCACCTTCGAATAAATTTATCTCCTTCAAAATAATCGCCAAAGGAGTCTAGAAAAGATACAATTTTTCCAACGTTTCTTCAAGTCATCGAAACACTCTTTATAGACGTTGGAACTAACCGTTCGCAAAATACGCGTAACACTTGATTTAATATCCGAGACATTTTCAAATCTCTTTCCTTTCATGGCCATCTTAAGCTTCGGAAAAGAGAAAAAATCAGCTGGCGATAAGTCGGGAGAATAGGGTGGGTGATTTATCACTGTAATTGAATGCTTAGCAAGATATTGTTGTACAAAAATTGCTGTATGGGGCATAGCAATATCGTGTAAAAGAAACCATTGCCCAGAATCAAACAGTTCCTTCCTAACTCGCCTTATCCTGTTTCTTAATCGAAAAAGCACCTCCTTGAAAAAATGCTGATTAATTGTTTGATTTTCAGGAACAAATTCGTGGTGAATAAGTCCTTTGTAATAAAAAAATGCAATTATCATCACCTTAGTCTTTGATTTTGACATTCGTGGGTGTTTCTTTGTTTGTTTGTTTGTTTGTTTGGTTTGGTTTGGTATGGGAGAAGACGGTCCTTTCCACTGTGCACTTTGTCTTTTTATTTCTGGGTCGTATTGTAGACACCAGGTCTCATCTCCTGCTATAATACACTTTAAGAAATTGTTGTCCTGTTGCGCAGTAGTCAGCAAATCTTTACAGCAAGTTTTTATGTCTTCTTTTTGCTGTTCTGTCAAAATCCGAGGCACAAATTGAGTACAAACTTTATTCATTTTCAGATTTTCAATTAAAATTAATCTACAGCTTCCTTTGCTTATCCCAACCATGTCTGAAAGTTGCTGAGTTGTTACACGTCTATCAGCTTTTACCAAAGAACGAATTTTCACCACATTTTCCTCATTCTTTGAAGTTGAAGGGCGCTCTGTCTTTGGTTCATCTTCAGTGCTTTCTCGCCCACATTTAAAGCGGTTGTACGACTCACACACTTGTGTTCTTGATAACGACGCATCACTATATACTGTTCGAATCATCTCTAAAGTTTCGGTAGCAAATTTATCTAATTTGTAACAAAATTTAATGTTACAACATTGTTTGTTCCATTCCAAAGCAAATTTTTTTGTACAATACCTTTTCAATAAATGAAAATTACTACGGCGTTTCGATATGCAAACGACTAAATAACCAGTTTAAATTGGCTTTAACAAGAGTTGAGATGTCACTCTTTCTAGACAGGCAATTATTCTTTCACTTTTTTATTTTATAGTTTGATTTTTTAATTTGTCCGGTTACTTTATGGGCGCACCTTGTATATTAATTTTTGACATAAGCTGTTGTAAATTCTGAATTTTTTTTCCGCCGTTAAGTTTGCTCCGGTGTCAGTGATTCTATCCAGCTCAATTTCTTCAACCTGGACGGTTCTTGCTGCACCACGATTCTGTTTGAACAAGTTGACTTTCTTAAAAGGAAGTGCGCAGTGGCCCAGTTGGCAAGGGCAGCGGGCCAGTGATCTGAACGTCTCTGGTTCGATGCCCGTCGCTGACAAATCCACTGTCGTGTACACTAATGGCGGCCGGTGCCCGAAAGATCTGTTGTGGCTGCAATGTCTTCCAAGTTCTCAAATTTATATCTCGAGTTGCGGGGTAAAGTCTCGCGGTGTGAGTTAGGACGTCCTTCCGCATTCGATGTTGACCACTAGGTGGTCTGGTGTCTGCGAGGCGTTCTCAGCCCGGTAATTTTCATTCAGGCGAATGTCTAATGACGAGTCCCTCTGCATTTGAAAAAATAAAAACTTTCTTAAAAGGTGTATAAGGATCGTAACAATCCTCATACAGGTAGGAGCCAAATTCTTCATCCCTTATCCATTTTACTCCATCCGTGGAAGCCACTTTTTCTTTGAGGGTGTTCTTATTTTGATTGATAAGCTTTAGTTTTTTGGGGAGGTCTTTAAAATTTCTAAAGTGAGAAGTCATATCGGTAACACGATTATTTTTGCCACTGCTCTGTATTATTTCCCGATACTGGTTCGGAAGGTTTTCTCAATCCTTCCAAAATCTCGATCGCTATCCAGATAAGAATTACACACTTCGGGAAATTTATGCTCTATTACTTTGAAATATCCTTTAAGGATGTACAGGAATAACATTGATACATTCTTGTTCTGACCCGAACAAGAGTCTAACCAGATAATTAGAGGATCTTTATTCCTCAAAGATTCGTCAAATTCGATTAGTGTTAGTAGAGAGCTAGCCCGACAAGCAATGTTTTCAGTCCACGTAAAGAATTGAGCATAATCCTTCGAGTGGGAAATGATGTGCACACCAAGGTTACAAAACCACATTTGCCTTAAATAGAACGCCTTGCTCACACTGAACTTAGGGAGAGGCATGGTCTGTTGTAAATCAACTGTTAGATAAGCAACATCACTTCTCGGTTTGGACGATTCTCGGTCAAATTTTTGCAAATCAAATGCTTGTCGATAGCTTGCATGATTTTCATTCACTTCTCCCAGTTCACAGGTGCTACATGTGTCGCTTCGTGGTTGACCAAACGATAAATTAAATTTCGAGGAAAATATATGGTGGTAAGTGCACTCGGCATCTTTGAAAATTTTCAGGCTTACCATCTTTATTGACCTCAGCTAAATAAAGTTGATACATCTTTTTTATGGAGAGCAAAGAAGATAAGTACTTTTTGTGTATGTTTTCGTTTCTTGATTAGAGTGATTCTTCGCAAGGGAAACTTCTTATATGACTTTCGATATATTCAGAAATCTGTCGATCTATCCTGTGAGGCTGATTCATATGTTTACCTCGGGTGTCGGGAGATGGAATTCTATAACCAGCCTTAAATGATTTTTGGATGTGGTTTATTTTTCCCCTACCAATACTAAAAAGAGCCGCCAAAGCAGTTTTGCACACACGGACATTTTCACGCTCGTTTTTCACTACATAAGGGAAAGATGAGGTCTTGTGAGTCTTGGCGTCTTTCCTCTGCCTTTCTACAGGCATTATTAAAATGCAGTTATACAAGTAAATTTATCGATGTTAATGAATGTATCAGGTCCTTAAAAGTATTAGGACAAGATGCCAATAATTTTAGTGACAAATTGATTGTTTACCTATTAGTAGAAAAATTGGATAGAAACACCAGATGATGGTGGGAAAGATCACTTAATAAAGATGAACTAGGAAATGTTGAACAACTAACATCATTTTTGAAAGAACTCGATTGCTCTCTTCAGTATAGTAAACCACAAATTAAGGATTCCAAACGCACATTTAATTCTAAAACTTTTAACTTCGCTTTCAAAGAGTTCAAGTACTTGTTTATTTTGTAAAGGTGATCACATTTTATTTAAATGTACTCAGTTTTGAATTTGCCTGCCAAAAAGAGAGAGAGAGAGAGATTTAACTTCGTCAAGGTAAAAAAAATTGTGTTTCAATTGCTTATCTGCGGTTCATACAGTTCATTCATGTAAAAGTTCTAGCACATGCAGAAAATGTCGCAAACGCCATCACACCTTAATTCACTTAGATCGGAGGAAGAAAATTTTGAACTAGTGATACAAATGCCCCACTTCAAAACAGAAGCAACCCTACTTTTAACAGTAAACTGTCACCATCCACAAGTGTATTTTCGCCGCTTAATCTTCCTGATCGCCGGCTGTCTACCACCGCATTGGGTGAACAAAATCAGCCATCTAAAACCGCACATCAATCCACCAGTAGTACTGTACTGAACATTTCGTCCTCTTTTGATAAGCAAGTACTGCTTTCAACTGCAATAAATAATACATGTGAAAAATGATAGACAGTCCGTTCCTCTTAGGGCCTTGATAGATTCGGGGAGTCAGAATAACTTTCTAATAAAGGAATGTGCAGAATTGTTAGATTTAAAGGGAAAAGGGATAAATGGTTTGGTGTTAGGATTAAATGGTTCCGTTATGAATATAAGAGAGAAAGTGACAACAACTATCGCTAACGCAGTTACAAGTTTCTGTGAAACAATTTTTTGTTGTTCCAAAAATAACATGCATAACCCCAGCTAGATACTTGAACATCATGCCGCTTAAGCAAATGCCACAATTTGAATTAGCAGATCCACAATTTGATAAGCCAGGTACAATTCATGTTTTACTATCAAATGAAGTGTTTTTTGAATTGTTAGAAAGAAACAGAATAAATGTAAAAATTTTAATTTTTCAAGAGACAGTTTTTGGCTATGTTGGCAGTAGATCTGTGTCTATGCCACAAGAACGCAATACTTCTACATATTGTGGGCTTGTTCAATCCGTGGATGATTCAGCAAATATTCTGAAAAAAATTTGTGAAATTGAAGGGATTCACGAAACAAGGAAATTTAAAGGCCAGGAAGAGCAGTATTGCGAAGAACATTTCCTTCGTACTCATTCTAGAGGAGAAGATGACAGATATGTTGTAGAAATGTCAATTAAAACTGATGGGCTTGCACGCTTAGGGAAATGAAAGGAAAATGCAAGTAACAGGCTAAATCAGTTAAACGCTTCGCACACAATCCAGCAAATTAAAATCTTATATGAAGATTTCCTTACTGAATATAAACAGCTAGGACACCCAGAAGAAATATTTTCGAATAATAACCCCACAATTTCGTATTATTTGCCCCACCATGGCGTTTACAGGCCAGGGAAGCCTACTTCTAAATTAAGGGTTGTGTTTGATGCAAGTGTTGCTACAACCAGTGGAGTTTCTCCAAATGATGTTTTACTAAATGGTGGATTAGTTCAAGATGAACTATTTGATATAATATGTAGATTTCGCATTCAGAAGGTTGCTTTCACTGCCGATATAGTTAAAATGTATAGGCAGATTTTAATTAAGGAGCATCAACGCGACTTATTACGCATCATATGGAGATGCAATGAATAAGAACTTGTCAAGGTTATTAGATTAAAGACAGTTACTTACGGAACTTCAAATGATCCATACCTCGCAACACGTACATTAAATCAACTCGCACGTGATGAAGAGGTCAATTTTCCAATAGCATCACAAGTACTGCTTAATGATTTCTATGCTGATGGCATATTGTCAGCGCCAATAAGGCGCCAATACTTCAGCAGACGCTCGAGAGTTACAAAAGCAATTAATCGAATTACTCAAACGAAGTGGTATGGTTTTGCGCAGGTGGTGTGCAAACCATCCAGAACTCTTACAATGCCCACTGGGTCACGAAGAATTTTCATTTAGTGATCGTGACAAAGATCAAAGTGTTAAAACGTAAGGAATATTATGGAACCCAGTTCTTGATTCTTTTTCATTCAAATCATCAATTAAAGAACCAACTACTTACGAGAAAAGAACAGTGCTATCAGATATAGCTTGCATGTATGACCCACTTGGTCTGTAGAATTTGAAATTGTAATTATAATTGTATCGTATGCCAATAGATGGCAGTGTGTTTAAAACGAAAAATGTTCTAGCAGAAGGTGTACTTTCTTGGAGAACAGCCAGAAAGCGTAATGCTTAATGTCGAAGGGAGTAATGCTTAATATCGAATAAAATAAATTGTTTTGTGTTTAAAAGGAAATTGATCTCATTATTGAGAAGTTTTTATTGTGTATTTTATATGCTGAAGAAAATTAATTTAGCAGTTGAAGTATATAAAAGAATTTCGAATCCTGAGAAGAAATGGGGGTTAATAATTGAATTGAAGTTTATAAAACATTAGAATTTACAGTGGTGCTGAAACACACAGGATATCTTTAGATTAAAGGTAAGCGAAGCCTTTTGATTTCTTTGAAAGTTTTGAACATTTTGAAAAAAGAAAATGGAAAAACTCGCAACTACGCGAACTATTGCACGAAGTTTCATAACTAAATTGATGAATTTGTAACTTTATGAATTCGAACTTAGATGTTGATGAACTTAGTGACAGTATTGATTTACTAAAAGAGAAAGAAAAAGGATTAATTGAATTAAATTAAAAAATATTTGAAATCACGAAAGCGGAAGATTTAGAGAAAGAACTCTCTTCCGTCGAAAATTATCAAGAAAATATATTGCTTTGTAGAAATAAGTTGAATAGAGCCAAAACAATACTAACTTCAAATATTATGCAATCTAATTTTGTTGAAACGAATGTAAATTCTCCTAGTGTAAACACTGTTACTGAAAGTAATGTGAAGTCGAATATTAAGTTACCGCGTTTGTCAATCGATACATTTGATGGTGATATATGCAAATGGACCGATTTTTGGTCCCGATATAAAGTCTCTACCCATGAAAACAATTCTTTATCAAACGTAGAAAAATTTTCTTATTTGAAATCTTATTTGACGAATGACGCCGCACATTCGATTTCTGGTTTGGTAACTGTAGATGAAAATTATGAGACAGCAATTAAAACATTAGAATCAAAATTTGGGCGAAAGGATTTGATCATAGACAAACACATGTCTGCACTGCTTAATATGGCGGCATGTCGGAATTCAAGAGATATTACTTCGCTAAAAAAGGTTTATGATACATGTTATTTACAAATTGAGTCACTGAGCCTTGGCGTTGAGTCAGATAGTTATGGAACACTTTTGTTTCCTATTTTAATAAAGGCTCTTCCGAATGATGTAATTTTATTGTTTACTTGAAGTCATAGTTCAGATAAAAACAAAATTACTGACTTGTTAGAATTTTTAAAATTAGAAGTTGAGTCACGTGAACGCGCATCTCTCTTGGCGGAAACAAAAAACGAAAGTAATAAATCAAGAAATTTTGTGAAACCGTATGAAGATAAATCAAATAAATTTCATACCTTTGATAATAAAAATAGAGATAAAAGGCAAAGCACGGCAGCTCTTAACGTTACAACTGAGAAATTTTGTATTTTTTGTGATAAACTGGGGAAGCATGTAGCTGATGATTGTGATCGTTGTAATTTAAGTGAAAAGAAAAATTTACTGAAACAAAACGGGCGCTGTTTTTCTTGTTATAAAAAATTTCATTTACAACGTAATTGTCGCTTCAAAATTGAATGTACTAAATGACATAGCAAAGAACATAGAAGAGGTCTGTGTGATAAAATTGATACTATAGAAGATAAATTTCAAACGGCTGTTACTGATCCGAAAACTGTTGTTACTTCAGTTATCCCTACTCTCTAAAACGGAACCTATGATAAAAATATTTTTATGTCAACATTTAAAGCCGTCATTGTCACTTCTAACGAAAAACTAAAGGTTCGCTGTTTATTAGACTCAGGCAGTGAAAGAACATTCATCCATAGACAAGTTTGCGATAAATTAAATTTACCCATTATTAAGGAAGAAACAATTAATTTAAATACATTTGGCAGCACAAATTCAGTTAAACTTATTAGATCTAAAATTCCATTTAAATTATGCAACATTGATGACGAAGATAAATTTGTAATGATTGACGCGTTAGAATCACCCGAAATTTGTGGTGCATTAATTGAAGCTCCTAGTAAAGAATTTGTTAAGCAAATTCAGTCATCAAACATAAAACTGTCAGACACTGTAGACCATGATGATGATCCACAAAAAATAAATATTTTGATCGGGTCAGACTTTTTTCGGAAAATAGTAACTGGAAAAACAAAACGTTTAGGTCCTGCTTTAATGTTGATAGAAGCTTTAATGGGATGGACAGTTCAAGGTCCAGTTTCTTTAAACCCTTTGATGAGTAAATCAATATCAGTTAATGTCTTGAATGTTATTATTTCTGAAAGCATAGAAAATGATGAGTTAACATCAACTTATATTAAATCCTTTTGGGAACTTGAATCAATAGGCATTAAAAACGAAATTTCAAAAAAAGGTATTTCTGATGATGAAGACTATCAAATATTAAAATCTAACTTGACATTCAAGAATAATTGCTATGGCGTAACACTTCCATGGAAACACGACAATGTTGATTTGAATAATAATTATTTTAATGCGCGAAAAAGGCTAGATTCCTTAATTCGTAGATTTAGAAAGGATCCTAATTTGTACACTGATTATAAGGAAGTTATCGACGAATATTTAAGGTTAGAGATAATAGAAAATGTTGATAACAATAATATAATCGAAAGACCTGTTTATTACTTGCTTCATCATCCCGTGATAAGAAAGGACAAGGACACAACAAAATTAAGGATTGTTTTCGACGCTTCGTCGCATCCTCCAAATTCCCCATCACTAAATGATTTATTGCATCCTGGGCCAAATCTTAATCCAGATTTATTAAATCTTCTTTTAAAATTTAGACTCAATTACATAGCTTTTATAGCAGACATTGAAAAGGCATTCTTGATGATATCCCTTAATGAGAAGGACCGAGATGTAGTACGTTTTTTGTGGGTGGACAGTTTACCAGAAGACTTCTCTGAGATACGTCCAAAGATTTTTCGTTTAAAACGCGTATTATTTGATGTTACATCCAGCCCTTTCCTTTTAGCAGGTGTAATAAAATTGCACCTACAGAAATATCTTCATATATATCCTGAAACATGCAACATGTTGAATAATTCCATGTACGTTGATGACCTTTTGTGAGGGGCGTCAAATGAAGAAATAGCATTTAAGAAATGTGAAGAAGCTAATCTAATAATGAGCGAGGCAGGTATGAAACTTAGAAAATGGAAGAGCAATTCTTCTAAACTTGAAAATTTGTGGGAAAATTCCGAAATTGAATTTGGCTCCAAGGAAACGAAATGTCAGGATAAAACTGTTTCTTTAAAGGTTTTAGGATTAATTTGGGATCGTTATAAGGATGCATTTAAATTTGATGTAACTAGCCTAATTGAGTTTATAAAAAACTCTGACAAAACCAAAAGAACTATCATCCGAACTGCAGGTAGAATTTTTGACCCTACTGGATTTCTTTCACCTTTCATAATGAGACTGAAAATGCTTTTTCAAGAACTTTGGGAAAAGGCCATACACTGCGATGAAGAACTACCAGACTCCATATTAAGTCAATGGGAAATTTGGTGTGAGGAATTACTTTTAGTTAACAGACTGGAAATTCCTAGATATTATTTCGGTACAAGTTTGACTGAAAATTTGAAATCCATTCAAATTCATTGTTTCACTGACAGTAGTGAGATAGCCTATGGAGCCGTAATCTATTTACGATTTACTAACATTATTAATAATAATAATAGTGTAACATTTCTCATAGCTAAGGGTAGATTAGCACCTCTCAAGACATTAACCATTCCCAGACTTGAACTAACTGCTGCTTTAATGGGTGCGAGACTCATTTCACATTAAACCCGTATTCCAAAATATAGGTGTTAATGTCAGTTATCGTTGCTGGACAGATTCCAGTATAGCACTTTGCTGGATTAAAGGCTCATCTACAAAATTGAAACCTTATGTGGCTAACAGAGTTCGAGAAATTCTATCCTTAACATAGCCAGAAATTTGGCGTCATTGCCCAGGCCAAACAAATCCAGCAGACATCATTACCAGAAAAAAAGAAATTATTGGAACTGATTAATTGTGACCGATGGTGGTCTGGTCCTCAGTGGTTACACGAAAAAGCATACTGGCCTAAAGTTGCACATATTGATCCAGATAACTCTACTGTTGAATTAGAAGCTCGTAAAGCTCAACTTTCTCTTATCACAACTGTCAAGGAAGATCTTTTTGTTTTAAAATTGTATGAGAATTTAACTAAATCGATCAGAGTAACTGCATATGTCAAACGATTTGTAAGCAATCTAAAAATGAAAACTAAAAAAACCGAACCCTTAGATTCAAGTGAAATTTTGGAAGCAGAAAAATTTTGGATATCTCATGTTCAAGAGTTAGCGTTCAGAAAAAGATATGCTTGTGGCAGGTAAAGAACTTGCAAATGATTCCCGAATAAAATGTTTTGATCCTTTTATAGACGAAAATGGTTTAATCAGAGTTGGCGGTCGCTTAGAATTCGCAGAAATTACGGAAGGGGAAAAACATCCGATTTTACTGCCATATAATAATGAATTTTCTGCTCTACTTGTGAAATCTTGTCATGAAAGGGTTGCTCATTGCGGGTTAACAGCAACTCTAACCGAGTTAAGAGCAAATTATTACATCATAAAGGGTAGAAAATTAGTGAAAACAATGATAAATACATGTCTCGTATGCAAAAAATACAAGGCTAAGGCCTTTGTTGAGAAGACCGCGCCACTCCCTGCTGATCGTATGAATATATGCGCAGTGTTCGATGTGACGGGCTTGGATTTCGCAAGTCCCCTGTATATTAAAGAAAATGTTGCTACAAGAAAGGCCTATATTTGTTTATTTACCTGTGCCTCAGTTCGAGCAGTCCACCTAGAGCTCGTGTCCAACTTACGAACTGAAACTTTTATATTAGCCTTCAAGAGGTTTATTGGCCGACGAGGAATGCGTAGAACTGTATATTCAGATAATGCCGCAACATTTAAAAGGGCTGATAAAGAATTAAAACGATGGCTGAGTAAAAAATCTGAAATACAAGAATATCTTGGTTCTCAAAGGATCGAATGGAAATACATTGCTCCCCTTGCCGCCTGGTGGTGGTGGTGGGGGGGGGGATTTTGGGGAAGAATGGTGAGAAGTATAAAAACATGTTTGAAGAAGAATTTAGGGAAAGCTTTGTTAACTTTCAAGGAGATGACAACAGTCTTAATCGATATAGAAGCAATACTTAACTCTCGACCATTGACCTACGCTTATGATGATGCTTTGGAACCTACTCCATTGACTCCTGCTCATTTTTTGGTGGGTCGTCGTCAACCACTTTGCCAGCAAGAAACACTGAACCAGAAAAAACTGATCTTCGAAATAGATTTAAGTATCAACAAACTTTAGTTGAACATTTCTGGAAACGATGGAAAGATCAGTATCTTCTTGAACTTCGGTCTAACCATGTGGTGTCTCATTCAAATGGTCCCAATATAAAAATTAATGATATTGTTCTTACAGGTGGGAACCGTGAACCGAGACAGCTGTGGCAATTGGGTAAGGTTATAGAAGTTTTTGTGGGAAGATATGGAAAGATAAGATCATGTTCCATAAAGACTGCGCGAGGAATAATTAAACGTCCAGTACAATTGCTCTACAACCTTGAAATTACCCGACAGGACTTTTTCTTCTTTTCCTTTTGTGAATTAATAATATTGCATATTGTTAAGTTTTTTTTCCTCTCTTTATTTTTGTCATTTTATTTTATTTTGATTTTTTGAAAATGAACCTATAAAAAAAATTTAACCTAAATGAACCTATAGTTCATTTAACTATAGGTTCAATTGTTAAATGAACCTATAGTTCATTTAGGGGGAAGATTGTAGAATTTGAAATTGTAATTATAATTGTATCTTATGCCAATAGATGGCAGTGTGTTTAAAACGAAAAATGTTCTACCAGAAGGTGTACTTTCTTGGCGAACAGCCAGAGAGCGCAATGCTTAATGTCGAAGGCAGTAATGCTTAATATCGAATATAATAAATTGTTTTGTGTTTTAAAGGAAATTGATCTCATTATTGAGAAGTTTTTTATTGTGTATTTTATATGCTGAAGAAAATTAATTTAGCAGTTGAAGTATATAAAAGAATTTCGAATCATGAGAAGAAATGGGGGTTAATCATTGATTTGAAGTTTAAAAAACATTAGAATTTACATGGTCTGCTTGGGCCAGGAATAACTAAGGCGAAGATTTTTATACAAAGACTTTGGTTGCTGCTATGTACTAAGAAAAAAAATCGTATTTCCCTTTTCCTCTTCTTGAAGACTTTTGTGGTGGGAGGAGTCCAGTTGACAGTTAGAGAATTCCACCCCTCTTAGGATTGACATTTTGAGGGATTGTAATGGCTCTCTCTCTTTAGGGGAGTTAAGCGCTGCCCCCAAAATTTTTATTTAAAATATATTTTTGTCAACTATTTACAGGTACATAAATGCTGATAATCAAATAAAATTGGTATTGTCAGATAGCCTGAACTTTTCTGCAAATCGCTACAGGATTCATTTTATAAATTTCGTCCACCGAAGGAATTTATGAGCATTTAAAACACACTATACCACATTTTCCCCCGAATAATTTAAATTTTAAAATATTAGTTGCATTTTTTTTAAAACGAAAAATGTACAGAAATGTAAAATTTCTTTCTCTATGACAGAGTGCAATTAAAAAAAAAAAAAAAAAACCTTTGAATCCAAGTCGGCAATCCGTGGACAAATTTTCTCCATAGGTTAATATTGAGGTGAGCGAATCCAATGGGTTTAGTACATAGCAGCCTTAAATTAGATTGGAACGATCCACTTCTGGATATCAAATATGAATGGCAACTCTTCATTGCTACCCTACGATCCATAAGCAAGTTAAACATCAATCGCTATGTATTATATGATTTTTCCGAAATTGAACTGCACGGTTTTTCTGACGCCTCAGAGCACGCTTATGGAGCTGCTATTTATTTAAGCTGTTCTAATAACTTTTAACAATTCTTCATATTTAGTGTATAGCAAATCCAGAGTAGCTCCACTGAAACAGTTGACAATCCCGCGCTTAGAATTATGCGCATCTGCATTGTTATCACAGCTCGTGCTTAAAGTGGTGACTTTACTCAAGTTAAATATGACCAAGGTTTATCTGTGGTGTGACTCGACCATCGTTTTGGCATAGCTTAAAACTCCCCCGCATTTACTTAAAACTTTTGTTTGCAACCGTGTACAAAAAATCCAAGAGCTGACTCAGAATTATCAGTGGGATCATGCAAGTTCAAAGAATAATCCAGCTGACCTTGTGTCACGTGGACTGAATTTCGACAAACTATATGACTGATCTCTGGTGGCATGGTCCTTCTTTCCTGAAGGAAAGGGATATAATAGTAAACACGAACGCGAACTTGACACATTTAGAGCAGTAGTATGTTCTCTTCAGAACTGGAAGCAAAAACCACTGCTCCATTGTTTTGTGTTAACTCTAATGCACTTATTCCTAAATATTAGTAATAATTATATTAAAATATTACGAATTTTAAGCTATATTTTCAGGTTCCTAGACAATTTGAAACGTCCATCAGAGAAAAGAGTAGGGCATGTAAGTACAGACGAAATGAGAAATGCAGAAATCTATTTGGTAAGGGAAGTCCAAAGGGTTGAATTTTTTGAGGAATATAATGTGTTATTGAAAGGTAAGCAAATTTCTAACAAGAGTAAACTACGATCGCTAAATCCTTTTTTTGGATGCACATAAGGTGCTCAGAGTAGGGGGTCATTTAAACTATGCCTATCTCGACTTCTCACAAAAACATCAAATTATTTTGCCATCCACAGGTAAATTGTGTAACTTAATTGTGGATTATTAACATAAAAAATATCTGCATATAAGTGCGCAAGAATTGTTATGTTATATGAGGCAAAAATTCTGGCCATTACAATGCAGGAATGTCGTTAGAAAAATAACGCACAAATGTATAATTTGTAGTAAAAACAAACCGGTAGTTATGCAACAGATCATGGGTTCGCTACCGTCAGAGCAAGCAAATCCTAGTGCACCCTTCAATCACACGGGCATATATTTTTGCGGCCCCTTTTTTATAAGGTATAAAGGACAAAGAAAAGGAATCTTAAATAAGGTGTATTTGGCAATTTTCATCTGCTTTACCACTAAGGCAGTTCATCTAGAATTAGTGACAGAATTGACCACGGATGCGTTTATTGTCACTCTGAAAAGATTCATTGTAAGACGCGGAAAATGCGCAGTAATCTTTTCGGATAATGCGAAAAATTTCGTTGGCGTAAATGCCAAGTTACAGAGACTCCATAATTCTCTCAGACAAACTGAGGAAAGATTAGCAAAGTATTTATCAGAAGAAGGTATAATTTGGAAATTTATCCCTCCCCGTACACCTAATTTTGGCGACTTATGGGAGGCAAGGATCAAATCAATTAAGTACCATTTAAAGTGCACGGTAGGTAATGCAAGACTAACTTTCGAACAATTATTAACAGTAATTGCTCAGATCGAATTAATATTGAACTTGCGACCAATAACTCCATTATCCTCCGATGTGAATGACCTAAATGCTTTATCACCAGGCCACTTCTTAACCGGCAGACCTTTGACGGTTATCGTCGAATCTGAATTGCTAGATATAAACGAAAATAGGCTCTCTAGGTGGCATAGAGTCACTAGATGCGTTCAATTGATATGGAAACGGTGGCATACAGATTATTTAAATACTCTTCAGCAGCGTTCAAAATGGAAATTCTAAAAACATGATGCAAAAATAGGAACTTTGGTGCTGATTAAGGAAGTTGATCTACCAAGAAATAAATATTTCTTAGGACGCATTACAAATATTAACCAAGGGCAGATGGTCGAGTAAGGGTAGCAGAAATTAGAACAGCAAGGGGAACGTTAAATAGAGGCATATCAAAAACTACTGTATTACCGGAAGAAAGTGTCTCCACTTAGCTGTGAGCCGTATACTACGTGTATATTAAAAAATTTGTGTATTATTTTATTAGTCTGTTTTCTTTTATATTTTTCATAATTTTTGTGTGTTAAGAAAATGTATTGTATTTTCGCATGTTATCATAATTTGTAAAATTTAATTGATTGAAGTGTTAACCCTTCAATGCCGGGGGGTAGATTGGTACCTCTACGTCTAATTAACAATCTGTAACGCGTTTCCATATTAATTTGTTCATGTCGTTTTGGCAACGGCAAGGTTTGTCATTGTAGTCGTATGTATGGCCATGGGAGTCATGCTTGCATTTTTTTGTTCTTAATAAAGTTATAGTCTTATTAGTTTTTACTTATGTGTAAAACACACTAGGTAACGCATTTGTCGACAGCAATTTTCAAAGTGTTTCTTCTATCAGAAATATAATTTTTTTTTTTAGTAGTAGTAGTAGTAGTATATATATATATATACAGAGGCTGTTCACACATTTTTTAGACAATGTATATTGTATTCAGAAAACTAAATTACATAAAATTCTTGTGTTTTAAATGTTCTATTTGACATCCCTTATTCTGAACGATCTTTCGACACCGCAATTTCCAGGATAATAATGCCTTTTGAAGTGTCAGAAGAGGTATTCTATCCCATTCCTCCTGAACAGCTTTCCAGAGTCCTGTAAGGGTTTTGGGACGACGTTTGGATAATGCAGATTTTAAAAGTCCGAAAGCACAAAAATCCATAGGTGATACATCGGGAGATTTCGTAGGGATATCAGTGAAGGGTATGGCCTTGATACCAGTTTTTTGTTCCATTTCTTTTAGGAAATTTACAGTGGATTTTGATGTGTGACTGCTAGCTTTATCCTGATGGAGTCTCACAGATTGATGGCACTGTGGGTAAAGCGATGGTATTTCATTCAGAAAAATTGGCGATAAAATATGTTCCTGATAGTATTTGGAGTTAATCTTGACATTTTTTCCCACTCTCTTTATTTTTAACTTGCCATTATAAGAAAAACCAGCAACAATCATGAATCCCTTAGAAAAACTTTTCGATTCTTTGAACCATGTACTTAAATTTTTTTCTCCCCTTTTATGATAATAAATGGCTCTTTTTTTGTTGTAATCATTTAAATACACCCATGATTCATCCATTGTAACAATTGTTTTCCATTTTTCTTTGGATAAGTGTTTCTCATATAGAATTCTGCAGTGTGTCTTGCGTTCAGCGATATGATTTGGAAGAAGACGATGTACATTGCATTTTTTCGCTTTCTTAAGATTTAAATCAACGTTTATCATTTTGTTTACATTGGACACCGAGCATTTTAATGATTTTGCAACTGTCCTTTGACTAGGGGGATTTTCTTTTAACATTAAACAACGTACCTTTGCAATAGTCGAAGACGTCCGTTTTTTCCTTGGATACTTGTTCGGAATTTTTGTCCCACTTGAGGCTCCGATTTGACGTTTTTTTCCTTTCTTGTTGACGATATTACCTATCGACGCTTTAGATATCACAAAACCATGACTCTCACATCGTTTTTGGATAACGGAGTATGCATATTTCTCTTCGGAAAGAGCATAAATGTAGCCTTCGAACCACTGCTTTGTTAAAAACGCCATTTTGAAAAAAAAAAAACTTTCAAGCCGGAGACGATAATTTTGACTTTTAAAAACATAGTACAATTGCAATTATTTCTTTTGCAGCAAACGAATTTTTATTACCGCTTACCAAAATCGTCTAAAAAATGTGCGAACAGCCTCTGTATATATATTACGTTCTTTGAATAAAAAAACATTTAGTTTCAATTCTGTTAGTTAGACAATAATATTCAGAATCGTACATCTTTTATTCATAATTGTACCAAGAAATCGTAACTAACAGTTACAACAAAAACTGCTTTAGGGACAAGTTATATTTAATATTGTTACCGCTAAAGGTTAAGAAACGTAAGAGTAACAAACTACGAACTTCTCACAAACAAGAGTAATGTTGGATTGAGACAAATAAGAAGAGAGTGAAAAGTTTTCACATTATTCTCTCCCTTTTTAAGTAAAGGTCTTTCTTTCCTCTGCATTTTTGGTTTGCAGGTATTTTGCTTTTTTCAGACCGTCTATCGAATTTAAGATTTCATTTTTAACTTAAAATGATGTGAACTAATTCAGCAGACTAGTGGCACACCCAGGATTTTTCTTGGGGGAAAGGGGGGGGGCGAGATGAATGGATAAAAATATAACACATGAGGAGGCCGAGATGAACGAATAAAAATATCATTCAAAATCAATATTCATAATGAAATTTCTATTTCTTTGGGGGGGGGCAGGGCCCCCCCCCCAAATCTGCATCATTTCCCCATCTGGAGGAAATGAATCTGCTGCAGGAAGCAAAAAAGTCAAACAAAGATAAACTGTGCTGTCAACATACAACATGACAGGAACTGTAACGCCATTAGTGAACGCCATTAGTGAACAAGAAAACGCCATTAGTGATTTGTTCCTGCAAAAACCCTCGTTGTTTTAAAGGTGTTAAGAACCTTCCAGTCAATTATGCACACAGTAGAAACTCATGGATGACCACAGCTATCTACACAGACTTTCTCCTTAAATGGGACAAACAACTAAAAAACAAAAAAAATCTTGCTTTTAGACAATTGTTCCTCTTATCCAAATGATTTAAAATTAAAATATTAAACTAATTTTTTTTTACCCAAATACCACAAGCATCATTCAACCTTTGGATCAAGGGATCATACGATCCTTTAAATTTCATTATAGAAAGACACTTCTTGATAGAATTTGTCAAAGAAACTGATTCTTCTAGTTCCGACTCTATAAACAAGTTTCCAAAGTCACGTCAGCCTTTTGGATGCAATACATACCATTCAAAGTTCTTTGGAAACTTACGTTAATAACAATCTCTAACTGTTTTAAAGCTTGTGGCTTCAGCATACAAAATTCTAATACAGAGGAAGAAATTTCACTTGAGGAAGATGACCCGCCTGAAGAATTCTTGAAATATGTTTCCATTGACGATGATTTGCAAACATCAGTTGGAAAATCTGACTCTGATATTGTACAAAATATTGTAAATTCAAAAGATTCTTGTTCTAATGATATTAACTCAGAATCCAAAGATGACAAGAAAAATGAACCCCCACACCAACTGCAACTGACGCCCAATGACAGTTAGATGTTTTACGTTGAACATTGGAGCAAAAAGGTGGAGATAAACATTATGGTAAATTTTGAGCATTCTCAAACATTATTGAACGTTTGATAAATGATTCTTCGAAACAAATCACAGTTAGTATTTTAAAATATTATAAGCAAACTATTAAATAAATTAATTAAACATAATGTATTAAATTTAAGTGTCTTTGATTTCTTTTCCACTTTTATTTATGGAACTAATTCTAGTATGTAGAAACTTATTTTAAATGAATCTCTGGTTTTTAAAAATCAGCCACTTAATGAAATAAAATCTTTCAGGACGAATGATTTTATAAAGCAGCAGGGACTGTATATATATATATATATATATATATATATAGAGAGAGAGAGAGAGAGAGTTAAAGATGATCCATCTAAATACTGAAAGTTCAATTTTTTTCGGAGGAATTGGCTGGCACATTCGTCACACGTTATCAACAATCATAAGTTAGATTTGGTTTGGTTTGGAGCACTGCAGTCGTTTCTTGCTACACAAGTGCTAATTAGATTAGGCCCTACTACTTAAAACCGATTACAAACGTCTAGGCTAAGGGAGGGACTTGAACCCACAGACTCTGGTACCAAATGCCAGCGTCCTAGTCATTCAGCCATCGTCTGGCCAATCCTAAGTTGGAACTAATTGTGCATACATACTTGCTTGCTTATGTACAACATACCTGCTAAACACAACATATCTGAAAAGATCAGCCATAATTAAACTTTAATGTGCAAAAAAATTCTCACCCCAGAGCAGAAATTGGTAAGAAAGGTCACATGAGTGCTCATATCTGTTGAAAATGGAAAGGAGATATTTCATTATATGGTCTATGTGTCATCGTTTACAGAACTCAAACTGCTATTTGATGAGAAAGTGGCAGGGCCACAACAACGGCAGAGATTATGAAGACTGAACCCCTCCTCCCTCCTACAGATGGTTTAAAATATAAAATACACAAATTTAATCAATGAAATGCTTTCCATCTATTTCTGTGTCACTCTAATACAATGTACTTGTGATAAAGCAAGTTTTCTTTATGTAAATTCTTTTAAATGGATAACAACCGTTTATTAATTAATGATTCTTAGTTATTTTATTCAAATAATACTACCCAAAATGAAGGCTTCTCTCAATACACTATTTCATGTCTCTCATTAAGTGTATACACAAATTCAACAATGCTTAAACATACATAGTGTTCAAACCTTTCCCCATAACAGTGATTTTATTAACTAAGAAATATTTCTGTATATTAAAAAAAAAAACATGTTCAAAAGTAATAAATTATTCATATACCAAAGAGTGATATAAATAGTTTTATTTCAGGCTATAAGAATAAATTCTGCATGCAAAAAAATTTGTACAATACTCAAAACTCTTAAACTTTGAAGGACATTTTATGAAGTCTGGAGAAAAGTACGTATATTACACAGAAGTTCTTTTTTGATTTCTTCAGGCACTTTTTCTGAAATAAAAATGTCCCAATAACTTGGATATGAAATTAAAGCATGAACAAGGGATTTTAAACTCACAAAAAAAGTGTTAACTTAAGAACCAAATGTCAAATATTTTTGGGTTTTTTTAGCAGTCCTGTTTACAAATCCCAATTTATAAAAATTATTTTAAGATTAAGATCTATTGATATGCCTTTTAAAATGTTAAACAAAATGTCACTTTTAATTTTCTGAAATTCTCTATATTTCACCAACAGAAATTAAAATTAATGATAGAAATATACCAGATTCAAATTTCATAGCACAAAATCTTAGAATATATAATGAGTGCAAAAAATATTTGCATATAATGAATTTTCGATATATATTCAAGAAAATAAAATGTATAACAAAATTAAACTGCAAAATAGGTTCTTTAATATTCAAAAAACTACTTGAAGAAAAATCTGCCTATTACAACATGTAACACCACATTTATTGTTTGGGATTTCCGAAACAATATTATTTTCCTTATTGTGAAATCATAAGATAATTTTTACATTCTTACCTCTTCCACGCTTTGTAATAGCTTTTACAAGTTCATCAACAGTTATTTTATCCACACCTCTTTCTTGAACAATTTCTGTTTAAATTCAAAATTAAGTTTTAATATAAATGAAAAAAAAACTTATGCATGAAAATGTCAAGAAAACTTTTCACTACACAGTAATTTGCCAAAATACTATCACTTTAACTTCACAAATGTATCTATTTAATATTCATTGATATTTTTCAGTAAATGTTTAAAATTTATTAAATGTCATGATGCATATTTATGCTTAAATAGCATTTAAGGTCATGGTTATACATGGCCCCTTCAGCAGACAATATGTATCGGGAAGTAAAGCAGGTGACATGTGTATGCATTTCATACAAGTGAAACAATTTATGCAATAAAATATAAATAATATACACAGTGGTGATTTTAATCAAATTTAAGAGTACAGTCACAGCTATAAGGTTCCTTCCTGAGAAAATTTTTATTGGAAAGCAAAACAGGAGAAAAGTGCATGAGCAAAACATATTTAACAGGGATGGTGTAAAATTAACCTTACAAGAGAGAGAGAATAGATTCTAAACACCATATGAAAGACTATTCTCTAAGTTTGACCTATGCATACTTGCTTTGGGCTTTTGGAAACAACTCCCTTTAGAACTTACACACCAATTCATAAAATTTCTACATTCTTAATCACAAAACTGAAATGATACTTATGTTTTACAAGGACATATTTTTGGCCCAGTTCTAAATTAAATGCCATTATCAATCTACATGAAATTGCAGGCACTAGACTATCATTATAAAGCAAGAAATATTGAAATAGGAAAGTAGAAAAATTTTAATAGAAAGTGGCACAATATTTTTTAAAAACTTTTTGCTTTAATTGCTAAAGCATAAAAGAATGAATAAATACTAACAAACTACTGTAAGCTAAATTCAAATAAATATATGGATATATGTGTGGGGGGTGGGGGGTGGGGCTAACCATAGGCTGCAAAATCGTTTAGGCAAATTACAGTTTGAATCTTTATACATATTTTAAAATAGGCACATGGGACCAAATAAGCAACAAAATTAGAGGTAAAATTTTAGGAAAACAAGAGAAGCAAAAGAATTTTGCAAATAGGGATTGTTTTTGTGACAAGATTGACCAGTCAGAATTTTTTAGTGCACAAGCATGAGATAGAAATCTTAGATTGAAAGGATATATATGCAAGACAAATTTTTTAAAATTAAAGGACAAGTAGGGCAGTCTACTCTGCCAAAAAAATGCTTAGGATGACTTTAGAAGCATGATTTGTATTATCCTTTAGATTTATTTTTCTATTTGACCCTGTCAACTATACACAGACTCTAAATTAAATCCTTCTACTAATACATATAAAAATCAGAAAACTGTTTCAAAAACTTTTATCAAAACCAAATCATTTTAAAAATAACTCAAGTAAACAAAAAAGAATATATGAAACCTTTGCAGATAACTTTCATTTCATCTCTCCAACCACTTTCAATCAATTTCCTTTTTAATAGGCTCTTCAACCTAAAAATGTATGATTATAAATTAATCTTTTATAAGTAAAGAAAATTAGCACACATTTTTACATAATGATTTCATATATTTAAAACTGTAATGGCTCCCTGTAGTACAGCCAAACACTGCCCGCCCAAGAACCCTAATGCACGGTTTGCATTATTGTCCCATGTTTTTTCCTAAAATTTATGTGTGCACCGTGTGTAACATACTTTGTTAGTTAAATAATTGTTACACTATGTGACACTCTTTCTGAACCATTAACACTCCCCACAAAACTATAAATATCAAAAGCTGACAAATAAGAGAATATTTTCTTTTTAACATCTAAACTGGAATATTTATGACTTTGATAGTACGTAACAAATTTTTAACATTTAAATGTACACAAAACTGCAGAAAATCTATGAAAGATCTATTTAAAGAAAATTGAAAACTACACAACATTTTATTCTCCAACAAAGTATGTTCAAGTTTCCTATTGGTCATAGCCTATTAACTAAATATAGATATATATTTTCTTTACTTTTTTTACAACATAGAATAAATTTTATCAAACTAGCACAGTATCAAGTTCTATTTTATAAATTACATTTATTACATCAGTATGTTTCCCCAACAAATAAACATAAAAAAATAAACAAAAACAAAAACTTTACAATGAACAATTATTAGACACATCATACTCTAGAAAAACATTTAATAGCCTTATAAAATTACAACAAGGAAAATGTTAATAAGAAACAGTAATAACATTTAGGTATGTTAAGCTTTATGTGATTTGTGAAATAAAACATTAATTTACATGAAAAACACCAATGCATCCAGAAACAAATTTGAAAAGCCTAACGATGCAAAACTGATTCTTTAATATACCCACATATCAAATAAGATTTGTTATAATGAATAATTAACAAGATACAAAAAAATAAATTACCCCCCCCCCCAAAAAAAAAAAAAAAAAAATTAATCCAGTAAAATAAATATTTAAGCATCAATACTTTTCCATTTCTCCTGTCTCAACCAGATGGGCTATCATTGACACTTTCATCTTTGCTCTTATCTAGAATAAAAATAATGACAATTTAAAATACCTATGTTTAAAACATAATACAATAAATTCAACACTGGTATTTTAGTTAAATTTGTTTCTTGAAACGGTGCTCCGCAACTGCTGTGCCGTGGCACACTAGTGTGCCGCGAGGTGATCTTGACTGTGCCACAGTGATTTTATCGATTATGATAAAAAAATTAACCACCACATTAAATAGAAATTTTTCTAAGTGAAATATTCCTCTAACTTTTTGTTAATATGTAATTTTTCTGGGTTGAAATACACAAAGCAAAAACATGTTAGCCATACATTGTATGTATGCTCAAGCGTCATATTTTTGGATTTCAGTTAAGAAAGAATATTCACAAATTTCTGACAAGGCCATTGCAATTTTGCTCGCTTTTTCTACAACATACTTATGCGAAAAAAGTTTTTCGACACTGGATCTAATTGAAAATGACAAACTATCATATTTAAAGGGCCTTGACCATGAACTGTAGCTCTTTCTAATATAGAGCCAAATATAAAATGTGCAAATATAAAAAGTACATTTATCAAAACAATCTCAAATATCTCATTAATAAATTAGTTATATTTAAATTAACTTTTATTAGGCTTAAATAAAGACCAAAAAACAATTTGAATATAAAAATTTAAAGAGAATTTTTTTACTTGTAAACTATAATTTTATATTTTTGTTCTTGTGTTGGTGTACAGTTCAAAATGATTTATATGAAACTTAAATGATTATAATTATCTTGATAGATAGAGCTATTTTGTTGTGTTTTTTTTTTTATCTAATAAAAACATATACGTATTTATTGTAATTTATATATTTGTAAGCTTTTTCTTGTGGTGTGCCGGGGAATTATCGAAAAAAAACGTTGTGTTGTGGAAGATAAAAGGTTGCGGAGCTTTGTCTTGAAACATTAAACACCTGTAACAGTAGGCCAAACATTTTTTTTCCTTTTTTTTAAAGGTATCATAACAATTAATATTTAGGCTATGTAAACTGACTGAAATAAAGCAAGTAGAATTTGATGAAGTACATAACATTTAATACACTTGAAAAAAAACCATGGGGAATGACCTTCTCTTATACTAATCTTTAAGATATTCAATAACCGGATGACAGTACTAGCTAAAATTACAGAGACCATTTGTAATAACCGTAGGAAAATACTCATAAAACTTATCTTACATTGCATCTTTTGAACTTTTAAACATTCTGTCACAATTTGCTAATAACCAATAAGTAAAAAATGAGATAGACCTAATTATTGTAAAAATTTGTTATTCTATGACAATTACATATCATCTGCAGTACATACAATGAGATTGATCAGAATGAATATAAGTGGCAGGAAATCCAAATCTACAAGACAATGTAAAATGTTACAAACAAAATACTATGGCAGAATATTCAAATCTCCCAGTGAGGAAAGATGAGACTAATCTGAGGTTGTCATTTCATACAACCTTGCTAGCACCTACTATCTCATAGCAACTAGTTTTGTGAAGCAATGAAAACTAACATAAAAAAAAGCAAGAAAAAATTCACAATAATGACTACATATAAATAACCTCATAACAAATCCTAGCTCATTACTATTAGTATTATTTAAAGTATCTTAATATCAGCACGAAGTAATTACTAATGTTTAATTTCTTACATATACATTCAATATTTTTTTATCATAAAAATTTCTTCCTTGTACTTCGATTCAGCAATGAAATTAAAAAATATATGCCATGCCACTGTATTTTTTCCTACCTTAAATAGGGTTCCTTAAAAAATATTAAAAATATTTTTAAATATTTTAAAATATATCATTGTATTTTACCAGTCTCGAAAAGTTCAATCTTTCCAATCTTAAATAAACGTCGTTGTGGCTGAGTCATTAACAACATTGGACATGAAAATTTACATAAATTTGAATACATACTAAAAAATTCCACCTATATAAACACCTAGGTGGTAAATAAAATTCCCAATCAAATAATTAATTTACATAAAATGTAATAAAATAAAGCTATATGAGCATGCAAGAGAATAACCAATTACTGAGTAATGTTTAACGCTAAACAGCTTTTTAAAATATTTATTCATATTATATATATCATAGTTACTTAAAGTTCAAACTTTAATTTGAGCAAAAAAAGAATATTTTAAAGCAAAATTTAAATAAAACAACCCGTAAATGTAAGCACAAATCATTTAGTATGTCGTTAACATTTCTCTGTTAAAATTCGCATTAAAACAGTTTTTAAAACTTCACTTCGCAAACACTCTTAAAACCACATTCACAATATTTCAAGCTTGAATGCTTAAAAATAATAGAAATATAAACTACCAACAGGAAATATTAATATTCTTACTGCTTTCGAATCGCTTGCAACCACAAATATCTCGTTTTCGTGAGAAATCCGATGTGTACGACTTTCTGCTTTTATTTACCTTTTCTAGAATTTTTTTTTGAATGATTTAGACAATACAACAAGTAGTGACGGGATGGAGTTATTGCAATAACATGGAGGTTAGAAAAAAAAAGGAACAGGCCAAAGAGAATTGAAATATCAACGAGAAATCGAACATGAGAAGTGACAGCATGCAAAAAACGTAACGAAAATTTAAAACTTAAAAACAGATTTTTTTTTAATGCAATGAAAGAAACGTACGGGGTGAATGTAAAAACACAAGTGTGGACAGGAACAAAAGTCTGCAAGATCTAAAAAAGAAAAACAAGAACAGCGATAAATATTTGAAAACCTAAACAGAAACAAGATTCATAGATGACAGGTAATCTTACGAAAAGTTTGACCTAAGAAAGTTAACATGAAATTTCAAAAATGGGAATTAAAAATATTTAGTGAAGAGAATTGTGATAGTAAATGTGAAAGTAAGAAAGAAGGGAGCTAGATTAGGAATGGAGGAAATTATTTTAAAAGTTCTGAGCTAAATTAAAATAAATATAAATTAAAATAGGAAATTGAGGAGATGCATTAACCTAAAAAAATTATAAGACAGATAACAAAGAGCCTTCTCATCTAAAGGCTCTATTTTAAACAATTATCAAAATAGGTATCAAACTGGTTGATTCTCATTTGGGCTCTCAACTGGTGACACAGAGCCTTAAACCTGAGATACAAGATCTGAGATACAAGTGTATCTCTAAGTGACTTTGAATGTTCAAGTCTGGGACCAGTTTTAAAGTTGCTGTCCCGGGGAAGTCGATTCTCGAAATGAGAGGACGGGGATAATTAACATCTCACGAGCAGTAGCCACAAGAAGTATTTATCATTCTTTAGACATAAAGAAAATAATGAATGTTTCAGGTATTTAGGCTTTTAGAAAACCATCGCATATTTTGCTTTTCAGTTTTCAAGTAATCAACGTATTTTAAGACTTTTAACCCTGAATCATACTACTTACTATTTACCGAAGTTATGTAAAAGAATTTCAGAAATCGTCGATAAAATTTAGGTCATGTTAGCTGTTATAAATACTGCATCTTACAGAAATTTATTATGATACACTGCTGGCCATTAAAATTGCAACACCATGAAAGAAGGATGATACAAACGTCAAATTCGCATGAAAGGAAGAAGATGCTGCGATATGCAAATGATTAGCATTAAAGCGCAATCGAACGACGCAGGAGAGAGAAACGGCATCTCAAACTCTGTATAAAAGGAAAGTTATGCAGCGGGTTTCTTACTGGGAAATCGCATTTGAATGTTGGTTGTTTGTGAGAAGATCGTATTATGCCTCGTATAAGAAGGATAAACGGCTACCAGCACGTGTCAGAATTCGATAGCGGCAGGATCGGCGCCTATCGAGAGTGCACTTCCACGATATTGCTACTCGCATTGGTCGGAATCCACCAACTGTCAAGCGAATATAGAATCGATGGGTTCAGGAGGGTCATACTGAACGTCATGCAGGATCTCAACGGCCTACCGCCACTAACGCATGAGAGGAAGGACAGACATGTTGTCATGTCGGCCTTGCAAGATCACTTGCAGGATCATACAGCCACATCACGGACCTTCAGTCAGGAAATAGGCTTGTTTGCAGCACGACAAGTATCCGCTCGGACTGTCTGCACGGCGACCATTCTTGCGGCTTCCCTTGACAGTGCAGCATAGAGACGCTCGGCGACAGTGGTGCACCCAAAGATAAAACTGGATACAGTAGTGGCACCACGTCGCCTTTTCAGACGAGTCCCGGTTCTGCGTGCAGCATCGTGATGGACGTATCCGTATCTGGAGGCACTGAGGAGAACGCACGGAGCCTGCTTGCTTTCGATATCGTCATACGGGCCTTGCACCTGGTGTGATGGTATGGGAAACCATTAGGTACACGACACGAACACCTCTTGTTCGCGTCGTCGGTAAAGGCCTGCTCACATAGCAGTCCGTTAGCGTAAGCGTGAAAGGTCAACGGAGTGTTCCCGGATGATGATACGTGAGTCAACCGATACTGTCATAGCGCTCAGCTGTATGATTGGTTAAAATTTAACGCTTACGCTAACAGACTGCTATTTGAACATGTCCTAATCTGAACATCCAGCGTTATATTTCTCAGATCTTAAGGCCGGTGGATGTGCCCTATCTTCGAGGCCTCAGAGATTTCATCTTTCAACAAGATAACGCAAGACAGCACGTTGCCCGTCATTTCCTGACCTACCTCGACACAGAGGGTGTTTGACTGTTGCCCTGGCCAGTATGTTCTCCTAATCTCTCATCCATTGAAAACATCTGGTCATGGGTTGCTGAGAGACTGGGCAGACACCGCTCTCCAGCCACTACGATTGATGAAGTGTAGCACAGATTTGAAACAGCATGGAATGACTTCCTACTATGCTGTATACGTACAATAAGTAAAGTTTTGTTATTTGCTATCCTTCCTGGTGTTGCAATTTTAATGGCTAGCAGTGTAGATGCAGACTTCTGGGTATTTGGGTTTTTGCATTTCTTAGCTTTTTTCTTTCCCGAAAGGAGACGCGATTTTTTTGTAGTTTTGTTTTTATTTAAAATATGAGTGAGGCCAGTAATGTCAATAAATAGTGCAAACATAAAAGAAACGGACTTCTAGAAGCCGGCAAAAACTAGAGACATGTTTTGTTGAGTTGCAAATTTAGAGCATGAAAAATTAGCTTGAGAAATCAACATTTAAAAATTTTATATTGTGTAGCAAATCTCGGTGAATAATATTCTAATTGACATAGTGTCGAAAATTTCCTCTCAACTTAGCAGCAGACGTGTATTTCCCTCCATTTGCCTCGTGTAAACATTTCCATTTTTTATCACTCAACGACAGAAAAAGGGTAAGTGTTCCTTCGGGTAAGTGTCGTTGTTTGGTGATAATCCATTTCTTACCACATCCTGAGCTGTGACCAAGGAAGGGAATAAGATCCCGATGACCCTCCCTTTTTGTCTCTTTCTATCCATCATGAAAAATGAACCCTTCTCGAATGACTGCTGTTCCAGGTATCTTCTCCTGGGAGGAGACCAGTACATGCACTCAAGTGGATCGATACTAAAAGTGACAGGAGATTTTTCTTAAGAAGAATCATAAAGAAGAGAATGCAAATGACGAAAAATATTTTTCGAAATTTTGAATTATTTATAACATAATCAAAAGGAGTAGATAATTTTCCAGTTTATCACTTTTAGATATGAAAGTTTAACGTTTAGATATGAAAGACCAGTCCTGTTGCTGAGTCTCAAACGAAGCTAATTTCAACGAGCTAGTTCAGCTTATGTTCCCTTCTCTGGGGTTTCTTTAACAATTGGAGGCTGAAGAGACTTGCTCTGTCGTTATATAACGCTAAATTTCTTTCGTTTATAGAAAAGATTTTCAATCTTTTATAACAATATTCCGTGATGTTGATTGAGTCGAAAGTATCCTCAAGATAAACTTTCCCCGGAAGATTGGTTATCCCTTGACTACATCGAGGCAAGACAGGATTAAGACATTGTAGGCCCTTGGGATAGGGTACTGTGAGGCCCCCCAGTAGTATCGTATTGGGCGTAAGTTGTTTAGCAAATGTTCATTTAAATGTACCTACTACGTCATTAATTTTTTTTCATAGATATTATATAATTATGTACAATGTGACTTTGTCATCTATTGTTATTTTTTTAATTTTTATTTGTTGACTCCTTCCCTTACTACTTCTCTGGTCAGCGAACAGAAGAATAACTGCTAAAGTCAAGCAACTTTTGCATTACCCTGTATTTTCAAAAAGCAAAAAAAGAGTTCAAAATTAAATTTACTTTTACGAGCTTTACAAGAATTAAAATTTAAACATTTGATTCGCGAAATTTCTTGGTAACACATTTCTCTAAAACATCGGTAAATTGTATATCCCCTAGAACAATGTGGTCCAACCCGTGGCCCACCAATTCATTTTTGTTTACCCTTGCCTTTCTTACTGGAAAACTATTTTAATTTAACATTTAGAAAAAAATCGTTTACCCTTCTTACTGCTGTAAGTTTTTAAGACTTAAAATGTAATGACTTAAATGTAATGCCGCTACTTAAAATTTAAGCAACGGCCATATAACCATATTGAAGCTTCACTCTTCGACCGTTATAATCCGGCGTGCCTACTTCGATTTTCACTTTCATTCAGTACTGTTACGAAGGAGCCAGGTTGGAAAGGAATGTTCCCGAAAAGTCCGCTAGCAGTCAGAATTGTCTTTCCACGAATACGTCCGGCAGGAGAAGCGGCCCCGCCTCCAGGCGACGGGTGGTGGCCAGTCATTGGCTGCCAATAGGTTCGCGATCGTTCGTATGCTGCGGAGGATTTTCTGGAAAGTGTCGGTTACCGTATAAAAGGGAGCGCAGGGCTGTTCGAAGTGGTTGTTTTTGACGAGAGAGGTTGTTCGAGAGATATAGTAGGACGGGAGATTGTTGTCATCGTTGTTGCGAAAGCGGTACCTAAAATGGCGGAACTTCAATATCCGTTTCTTCACTTATATTGAAGTGAAGAAACGGATATTGAAGTGAGTGAGGTACCCTGCGACCTTCAAATGGAAATTTGTGCTCTTCAAGCAGACCCATTCTAATAGACTAAAAAGTGTGATGTCCCTGAAAAATTCTTGAAACTGATTTCTAAAGAACGTTTTCCTAAACTGCTTAAATTCTCTCTGCAAATGTTATCGTTGTTTCGCAGTACATACGTGTGCGGAAGTGGTTTTTCTACGAGTGGATCAAAACAGCACGTTTGCTCTATGTTTTTCGTGGCGCCATATCTTGTTCAAATATGCAACTAGTTTTCCTTATAAATATAAAATAATATTAGCATTCAATCTATATTTGAATATAGGTACTGTGAATATTCCAATACTATATGTCTGTATTACATTTTTTCTGGGGGGGGGGGGCGAAATATTATAATTTTTCCAAGGAGGCCTTGATATCCATAAATTTATAAAGCACTGCTTTAGGATAATTCAACAAATTTTTTATTTGGAGTGATAATATGAATACAGTTAGTTGTAATTTTAATTCTAAGCTTTAGTTTTGTGGCAAAGTTTTTACTCGTCATTTCAGTTTGAAAAGGCATATGATGAAAGAAAATCGTAACCTTTGTGTAATAAAAGAGATTTTAAGGTATGTGCCTATCTTTTGGGCACTTTTTTTGAAAAATGTGAAATTAAATGTGTTATTAAACACATGTTTTTAGTTAAAACAGGGAACGAAACTCTGGATTTAAAAAAAAAAACTTATTGGAATTTTGATTAACATTTTAAATTTAGGTAAAATTTAGTCTAATTTTAGTAAAAATTATCGCTTAAGCCAAACCTTTTATAACAAAATTATAACCAATATATTTCACTTTTTTTCAACAATATATTAGTAAATCACTTATCTGTGTTATTAAGCAAACGATTACCAATACCTCTTAAATTTACTAAAATATACCAAATTTTGTATACACAACATAGTTTCCTTTAAAAAAATTTATAAATTTTTCAATAAAAATAGCTCTTAATAAGCTCTTAATAAGTCTTAAATTAATAAGTACATAATTACAACCTATATTTTGCTTAATAACATACCAATAAATAAGCAGAACCTTGTGACATAATTTTATCTCAATAGCTTAAAAACTTTTTAAGAAATGATTTTTGTAAACGTAAATTGAGATTTTAATGTAGCCCCTCATATTATCACTCATAATAAACTCATATTATAACTCCAAATAAAAAATTTGTTGAATTATCCTAAAGCAGTGCTTTACAAATTTATGGATATCAAGGCCTCCTTGGAAAAATTAAAACATTTCCCCCTCCCCTCCCCCCAGAAAAAAAATGTAATAGAGACATATACTATTGGAATATTTACAGTACCTATATTCATATAAAGATCGAATCCTAATATTATATTATATTTATAATGAAAACTAGTTGCATATTTGAACAAGAGATGGCGCCACAAAAATATAGAGCAAACGTGCTGTCTTGATCCACTCTTCTTTTTTTTTTCTGCTCTCAAACAAATTAAATCAAAAACGAGAAATCGAATCGAAAGTGCTTCACTGGAATCGAGCCTGAGACTTTGCCTTACTGAACTTACAGTGGAAATTGATAAACTTGTATCAGGGAAGCAGTACCAATCATCACGTTGATTTCTCGACTGTAAAATGAAGTGGTATATTAAACTTCTTTTAATATAAACTTTAATAAAAGTTTTTGAATAAAATATGCAATTCGTTTTTTTTCTGGAATGTCTCTGGCCCTCACATTCGTATACTAAAGTTTGATTGGCCCTCGGGTAACTAAAGGTTGGACCACACTGTCCTAGAATATCATTTTCAAATGCCTTAAGAACAATTCTTTTGGTCTATCCTGTGCCATTGTCAATTTATATGCATTTTTCAATTGCTTCATCTTACAGAAACTCCAGTCACATTAGTTATCCTCAAGCAGAAGAAATCCGCAGAGCTATTTCAAGATTAGGGAACAAAGAAGTTAATCTGTTGTTTGCTAGAAGTGTTTAGAATATCAGAAGCCTTTAAAAAATCATGTTTTCACTTGAATTCAATTTCGGCCTTCCCTCTGTCGTTTCGAGATCCCTGGTCTGCAACCTTAAAGCCTACTAGTTGGTACCCGTCAAAACATGACGGCTAGATAGTAAATAAATGCACTAATTCATAAAAACTATACTCAATATATCATTGCTAAATGTTGAAAATTATAATAATGCGCAGAAACAAATTAATGTGTTTAAGAGGCCTCATGCTTTGTGAGTATCTAAAGCCAGATTTAAAAATGCCACTAAGCATGCGCAGAAAGAACAAAATTTTAATTGTAAATTAATTATCGCTGATTAAACAGCGCGTAATAAACAATTTCCATCGGGTTTAATATTATATTTCACAAACATAATTATCATAAAAAAAATGGCAGACAGAGATCTAGAGTGACTCCGAGGAATAAACGTGTTTATCTTTAAAACATGTCACTGAGCATGCGCAGAAACAGTGAGTTTCTAAAACCAGATTTAAACATGCGACTGAGCATGTGCAGAAATCAATTTTCAATTGCAAATTATCACTAATTAATAGAAATTGCGGTTACAAAAACCAAATTTGACAAATCTACAGATTACAATCTTTCGTTTAAGACCAAAATGAAGTAAATTGATGCAGTAGTTTTCTCTCACGGACTGCCCAAAAAGTCGGCTTAGCAACTTAAATATATAGATGCCTTAATCCGGCCCTGCAGAGAAGTAATTTTTAATCTATTGAATAACATGCATATTACAGATATTTCAAAAGTGGCAAAGCTATTTTAAAATATCTATTTTCATTCATGACGTTATCTTAAAATTTTCAATAGAACAGGACTGGGAATAATTATCACCAATTATACATTTATATATAATGTATCATTTAATTGTAAAAGACATTTTATTCTTTGGCAATTTGTTCAAAATATAGAACAAAAATAAACCCCGAATGCTAATTCTAATGACCTTCGATACCATTTCCACGTTTGACAGATGATAAAAGTTTTAGTAAGAGAGGTGCACCTGTATGGCTTGACATAGATTTCTGTTGTCTGGTTAAGGGCCTGTCTGAGTAACCCCAGGGCCCTCTTGCAGAATTTTCGGAGGACCCTTCAAATTACTAATATACATTAAATGACAAAATTTGAATGTGAAACATAAAAGTAAAAAATATGAAGATGGTGATATTTCTTTTTATACACATTTATTAGAAGACAAAAAACAGTAGCTAGACTACAAAGATTTTATTTACAAAACAAATATATTTAAAATATATATATATATATATATATATATATATATATATATATATATTTTATTTTGTATCAGCGAAATCCTCTATGATTTGATCGAATTTTAATTTCTTCATTTCATCACGCTCCATAAACAGTAGTGCAAGGCCGTTTAGTCTCTCCGATATTGTTGACCTCAGGCAAGTTTTTATTAATTTTAATCTATAAAAGCTTCTTTCCTTCGACGCTACTGTTACAAGAATTGTTAGAAATATCCTGAAATATATAAATACTATTGAAAAGCCAGTAGCTCTGTCATTTGTAGTAAGGAATTGTAGAATTTTTATAGGGTTTCCGAAACATCAAGTGGAAGACTAGGTTTTAGTGCTTTCCTTTCTCCGACGAGCATATAGTCATATACATTAGCATCTTTTATAGACTTCGTTTGGTTATTATACCGCATCATTTTCATAGCTGTTGAGACAATTGCTAAAATCGAAGTATGTTTCTGCAGTTCTTCCTCTGGGATTGTCTGAAATTTACTTAGGAATCCAAAAGTGTCTTTACGTTTTATCAACTCCTCGAAACGTTTATGCAGAGACTGTCTAATTTTGTCCAGTACTTAGTAAAAACAATGCCCCTTTAACATTTCTTGTGAATTAATTATTGGTTAATCCGCACATTCGTAATTAAATAGCCTTTTTCGTTTTTGTAAAGGTATTTCCTGAAGTTCTGGAGTCGTTTCTAAAACAGTTACAAGCTCTGAGGTTCCAACTAGTTCAAAACCAGAGTCTCTCTATTTTGTCCGCCATTCGAGAATGTTTCTTAATGATAACAGCACTGTGGCACGATCTGAAGATTAGCCTTGAAGTTTTTTACTAACAAAATTAACTTGCAACAACAAATCATACCATAATATCCAATGAAATAAGTTTGTAATTCTTGATTTTATTTTATTTTCAATTTTGCTATGAGCGGGCCCCACGCTAGCTAGGGGTCCGATTAGATACAACAGGTCTAATCGATTTAAGTCCGGCTCCGATCTTGTTGACTTACTGAAAGTTTCGAGCGGAGTTCAGGCTTTGAATTTAAACTATTGCCCTTTCTTAGTACACCAGTGATGAAAAATCAGTCTTCACAATTACGTGGTCGGAAAGGTGTCTTACATTTAACAGCACGGTCGACGATATGAAGAAACTCATTCAGTCTTTGCAATCAAAATTTTCTAAAGATGTTTTCTTGGAAATGGATCTGGGGTCTCATTGTGGGATAGTTCAACAATTTCTTCCTCCCCTTTTTTTGAAAAAAAAAATTTAGTAAATTGAAACCTTCCACCGTAGAAAAAGACTCTCGCATCCAGATCTCGCAGTCTAAATTATCAGAAAAATATTTACTAAAATCTTGGCCGAGCAGAGACAAAGTAATTTTATGTCTAATCACTACAGAACTATTAAGCTGGGTTTCATTTTCTTCATCAAAATTTTCAAAAGGACAACGCTATTTCGTTTGTTTCAGATTGAAGGCTCTTTTTTAAAGTGTTTAATTTTGTCACAGATCTAGAAAGGTGTATTTGCTCTGCTTTCTCTTGCACTGTTCATTCAGCCGCTGGACGATGTCTGGCAAGAACGCTAGCCTTAGCCACTGCTCCACTCCAAATATGTTTCTCCACTGACACTTGCACTTAAAAAAAAAATAGAGCCTCTTGTATGCACTCTTAGACAGACAAAAAAAGAGTTATCCGAATAGTCTTCCGAATCCAATAAGGAGTTATCCGAATGGATTGAAAATCGGTAGATGTGTTGTACATGTACAGAAAACCAAATGATTACAATTCGAGAAAAATTGGATGATTTATTCAAGAGTGAAGCTTCACAAAGTGAAAAAGTCAATAACGCGTTGGTCCACCTCTGGCCCTTATGCAAACAGTTATTCGGCTTGGCACTAATTGATAGAGGTGGCGGATGTCCTCCTGCGGGATATTGTGTCAAATTCTGTCCATCTGACGCATTAGATCGTCAAAATCCCGAGCTGGTTGGAGGGCCCTGTCTATAAATCTCCAAACTTGCTCAATGGGGGAGAGATCCGGCGACCTTCTTGGCCAAGGTAGCGTTGGGCAAGCACGAAGACAAGCAGTAGAAACTCTCGCCGTATGTGGGCTGGCATTATCTTACTGCAATGTAAGCCCAGGATGGCGTAATATGAAGGGAAACACAACGGGGCGTAGAATATCGCTGACGTACCACTGTTCTATAAGGCTGCTGCGGATGACAACCAAAGGGGTCTTGCTATGAAATGAAATGGCACCCCAGACCATCACTTCTGGTTGTCGGCTCATATGGTGGAAGACAGTCAGGTTGGTATCCCACCGCTCTCCGGGGCGTCTCCAGACACATATTCTCTGGTCGTCGGGGCTCAATTCGAAGCGGAACTGATCACTGAAGACAATTCTACTCCAGTCAGTGATATTCCAGGTCGAATGTGCTCGACACCACTGCAAACAGGCTTGTCGGTGTACAGAGGTCAATGGTAGTCGGCGCAAGGGGCACCGTGAGCTTAACCCCCTTTCTCTGAACCGCCTATGAATGGTCCTTGCGTTCACTGAAGCACTAGTTACACGTACGATCGATGATAATGATGAATCTGGGGCTGTGAGTGCTGTTCTGACGATTGCTCGGTCCTCACGTTCTGTCGTTTCTCTAGGCCGACCGTTTCCTTCTTGACGCTATGTTCGACCATGGTTCACCCATTCCTGCTAACATCGTCTAATAGTGGTATCACTCCTATCCAAATGTCGAGCGATTCCCCGATTAGACCAACCGGCTTCTTTGAGCCCAACTACACGTCCTATCTCAAATTCTGACATCTGCGCATATTGTTCGCGCATCTGTATGCAAGGCATAGTGACTGTCTACCTGAGTACACGGAATGAAATTTGCAAAGAATTTATGACCTGGAATCGAAATTTCTCCCTTTTAATATCCTGCCAATGAATTGCTCAGTTAAGATGCGCTGCAGCGTCACATGTTCATTCATTGGCCGCCAAACTTTAAAATTTTGCATTTTCCGTCGAAACCTGTTTGCATATCAATTTGTGTCCAATTTGCATTACCCTTTCTTGGTGCGTCTATTATTATTATTATTATTATTATTATTATTATTTCTTGTCTAAGAGTGTAAATTGATACACATGAACCAGATGATTTGCCTTATAAAACCTCATCTTTTCCTGCTGAAAAAGATTTTTTTTAATGCTCTTTGCCCATTTCTAAGTACAATATTGAAAACAATCTAGAATTCATTACTTTTGATTTCATGAAATAAAGGCCCACACTGCTTCAGTCAATACTGTTTTTATATTATTTGGATATTTCTCGGTAACCAGAGCATGTAACTAGAGCATCACTATAATTTATGAATTTTGATTGTGGAACAACGTTCTTTTGACAGCATCACCATGCTTGTTGCTCGGACGTCATCTGTACAAATTCTAGCACATTACCCCTAATTTACAGCAGTGGCGCACCCAAGTGGGGGAATGAGGGGAGAAAAGGGCCCAAGAAACTTCCGTCTGATGCATTAGAAAGAGAAAAAAATATTTTTTTTGTCTATTTAGTTGTTACGCACGTGACGATAAATTTATTGAAAGTGCCAGAAAAGGAAATCACGTGATCAGCATTTAATAAATTAAATTCTAAAAATTAATCTTTAAAAATTCACCAAAAATCAGGAAATGGAGGTAAAAATTCGAAAAAAATTTCATTTTGAAGGAATTTTTATGATCTTTCTCGTGATATAAATTTTATAACCCTCAATGTATTATTTTAAATGCAAACGTAAAAATAGTTTAAAAAACAGCTTAAAAATTTAATTTAAAAAAATCTAAGAAGAATTTTTGAAAAATCTTTCTTAGTGCACCCCTACACTATTAGAAGAATCGCCATGCAAAATTTCAGCCCTTTTGGTCCAGCGGTTTGGTCTGTGCTTTGTATGTCAGTCAGTCAGTCAGTCAGTGAATGAATGAGTCAGTTACGGAACTGTCTTATATATATAGATAACTAGCTGAAAACCCGCACTTCGCTACGGAGTACATTCAAAGTAAAAACATCGGTCAATGTATGCAATTAATGCCAATATATATATAATAAATACGACGATCAATGTATATAATTCATGTAATATATATATATATATATATATATATATATATATATATATATATATATATATATATATATATATACTAGCTGAAAACCCGCGCTTCGTTACGGAGTACATTCAAATTAAATACAACGGTCAATGTATGCAATTTATGCCAAAAAATAAATATATATATTTATAATAAACTAGCTGAAAACCCGCGCTTCGCTACGGAGTACATTCAAATTAAATACAACGGTCAACGTATGCAATTTATGCCAAAAAATAAATATATATATTTATAATAAATGCGAAGATCAATGTATACAATTGATGTAAAATATATATCTATCTATGTATATATATTTATAAAAAATCGTAAGGGATATGCATTTTTTTTTGATAATATCCAATCGTCTGCTGCATTAGAAAGGGAAAAAAATATTTTTTGTCTATTTAGTTGTTACGCACGTGACGATAAATTTATTGAAAGTACCAGAAAAAGAAATCACGTGATCAGCATTTAATAAATTAAATTCTAAAAATTAATCTTTAAAAATTCACGAAAAATCAGGAAATGGAGGTAAAAATTCGAAAAAAATTTCATTTTGAAGGATTTTTCATGATCTTTCTCGTGATATAAATTTTATAACCCTCAATGTATTATTTTAAATGCAAACGTAAAAAAAAGTTTAAAAAACAGCTTAAAAATTTTAATTTTAAAAAATCTAAGAATTTTTGAAAAATCTTTCTCAATGCACACCTACACTATTAGAAGAATCGCCATGCAAAATTTCAGCCCTTTAGGTCCAGCGGTTTGGTCTGTGCGTTGTATGTCAGTCAGTCAGTCAGTCAGTGAATGAATGAGTTACGGAACTGTTTTATATATATAGATAGATATAGATTAAACGTTTGTCATTTGAAGAAACGTTTAATTGACAAAACGTTTACAATATAGACGTTTACAATATAAACGTTTACAATTGACAAACGTTTATAGATACAAATTGGTATCTCAAAATTAGAGTAAGAGATGAAATAAAAATACAAAAATAAAAAAAGGATTTTAAGTAAAGAATGTTTTTTTAATTACTTTAAGCACCTAAAATAATATTCAAATTAATATTACGTTACTTAATAATTGTGTGCACGTCCGCCATCTTGGATTCTTTTGCGCCAACTTGGCGATTTCACCGTGTTTTGAGGAGTGGAAAAATTCTCGCCAATGTGTTTTAAGCGGTGTTTTCAAAACGCTGGACTTTGAATTTTTTTAGCTTTTTTAATAAAAACCACCTGTTTAAATTATGAAACTTAGAAAATTTTTTGAAAAATCATTTAAACGTTGGACTTAGATTTATTGTTGGGTTTTTGATAAAAACCACTTTTTTCTGAAAAAATCATTCTCAAATATTGGAAATTTTGGGTTTTTCTTTTAGCTTTTTTAATAAAAACGACCTTTTTAAATTGTGAAACTTAGAAATATTTTTGAAAAATCATTTAATCGTTGGACTGAGATTTTCTTTTTGTCATTTTTAATTAAAAACTACCTTTTCAAATTATGATCCATATGAGAAATTTGGTCAAATGAATTTTACTTACAGATAAAATTTCAATGCCATCTATTCAGTTTGCCCTAACTCTTTGACTAATAGCAATGAATCACCAAAATATTATGCCAATATATTGTTAATTAGAAAAAAAAATACAGCATTTTCGTACCACCTAAATAACTTGCAATTTAAAAATTATCTAAAATTCAGCTTTGAAAAATGTAAAATAATTATGAACCCATAAATTTATGGTGAGTAACCAGATCCTCTTCTTTTCTTTTTTTCTTTTTTTTTTTTTATAGAGCATTGTGGTAATGAAATTTTACTTCAGATTTGACCTTAACCAAATATTTGGTGCATACAATAAAATCGGGACAAGGATTATTTGACCATTTATCCTGCTGTGTTGGAAATAAGAAAAAAAAACCCTTTTCCTAAACCAATAACTTAACCTTAACTAACTTTTTAACTTAGGTTCCTGGGGAGAGAGAAGTTGAAGTTCAGTTATTTAAATTTATTTGTAATCCACTACAACTTGGAATTATTAAATATTTTAAAATATATTGTATTTAAAATGTATACTGTATTTTACATTTTACGAAAAAATGATGGCAGATAATTTTTACTTCAAATAAATGAAATGGTGTATCATTATAGTATACTAATTGACAATCGATAAACAAAATTAAAAGCAACTTAAATTTAATAAGTTAACGAAAAACTGATAATGGATTCAAAAAGTTTCAACAAAAAGACTCTTAGTTTTAAAAATAATTTACTCTTTTGAGTCTAGTCAATTTGACTCAGATTTCCAGGTCAAGGCCAAGATCTGACCTAAAATTATTATACTGTAATTAAAAGATCACATCAGAAATAACTGTTTGATCTTAAAATTAGAGAATTTGACATTGGGTTATTTTTACCAGAACGCAATAATTATCGCCATGCGAAATGCGCCAAACCCTGGCGGAAAAATCCAAGATGGCGACCGTGCACACAAATCTAGAGTATCCCCCCTAACTTTATTTCTACTGATCAGATATACATAATATATAGCCTATGTCCATCTGGAATAATGTACCTTTCAAACAGTGAAAGAATTTTTCAAATAGGTGCAGTGGTTCCGGAGATTACCCTCCACGTACAAAATCTGCTCTCTCTTTATATATTAGTATAGATGCGATGATCAATGTATACAATTGATGTAAAATATCTATCTATCTATCTATATATATCCTCTTCATTACCTCGGTCCACATTTGTGGACCTTCGATTCTTAGATTCTAAAAACATGCCATGAGAAAATTTGTAGTTCTAACCTCGCTGTTACATACGTGGATGTTCACGCTTTCTGGCAATTCTAATAGATGGCTGCAGTTGTACGGCGTTTGGGAAGAATTTCACATTACAGAAGTGATTTTCCAAAAATGGCGTCATATCAGAGTGCACGAAAACGTAAGTAATTTTCATTATTGTATAATTTAGTTATTCACAAAATAATTTTATTTCTTTAAACTTATTAGTTCTATCATCTGTATGAACATTTTTATTTTATATTAACCTAATATTAAAATCTAATATAGTCAAGAATATGCAAGTACACGTGTGTGTACCTTCGTACGTATGGCTAAATTGTGACTGTAATAGTGATCATGTGAAATCCCATTGTACTATGAGTATTAATTTTATATCTATTTAGTAATATTTTTATGGGTATTTCAGTTAAGTGATTAATGTTTAGGTACATCTAATACCTATCTTTCTGGATTGTTTTTCCATAATTTTGAAATTTTACCCCCAAAATTAGATAATTAAAAAAATAATGTTAGCTAATTTTCAATATATTTAGATATTTTGCATGGTTTGCATAACTGAAATAGTTATGAAACTAAAATTTAATGTAATATTTGAATAATATTTATAATAGCATATAATTTTAAAAAATTAATGTTAGCTAATTTTGTAATGTTATATAATTTTTAGGAATACTGACTCAAGAGGAAATTGAAAATATTTTGCAGCAGAGTGACTTATCAGACATATCTAGTGATAGTAATGATGGTTGGCCCATTTCTAAAAAAACGACTATCAATGCGTCTGATATAGCTCTATCATGAGATAGCGATGATAGATCTACGGTAATTTGTGCCTAATAAACCTAATCCTCTTGGATTTAAAAATTTTGTTTTACCTGCAGTAGATGGCTTAGTTTTAGATTTTATTATCTACGATGGTAAACGATGTGTTCCTGTCGAAGATATGAGTAATTTGGGTGTAGGTGGTGGCATTGTTAAGCGTCTTTCTGAAGCTATTCCTCAAGATTCTACACATATAATTTATACCGATAGGTATTTTACTGGAATTAAATGTGCAGAATATCTTCTTGAACATAATATTTTCTTGACTGGAACTGTGAGGAATAATAAAATTGGAATCGCTCAACAGAAATTGAGAAGTGATAAAGAAATCAAGAAAGGTGCGTGGGCTGAATTAATTTGGGATGATGAAAAATGTGTGTGTTGAAATGGAAGGACAATAAAAGTGTCACACTTTTATCAACATGTGTAGGAAGTGAACCAGAATCAAGCTGTCGTAGATGGTCTAAAGAAGAGAAGAAAAAAGTTAGGATACCTCAACCTGCCATAGTTCGTTCCTCCAATACTTCTATGGGTGGTACAGATCTTTGTGATAGGTACTTAGCCTATTATCGATGCACAGTTAGAACAAAAAAATGGCCAATCCGTGTATTTACTCATTTTGTAGATCTAGCAATCTCCAATTGTTGGATTCATTATGTACTCTATCATAAAGCAAATAAATTGACACATATGTCCCTTTTGAAATACAGAATGCATATTGCATTAGCACTTATAAAATATGAAGGAAACAAAAAATGTCTTTGCACGTAGAGGAAGACCTAGGATTTCTTCCTCAAGCTCAGAAGAGGATGATATTACAAGAAAACAACGCAAAATTATAAATCAACCCTTGAAAGCAATAAGTCTTGATAATGTGGGACATTTTCCAAGATATATGGACGATAAGAACGCTTCAAAATGTCGTTTAGCAGGATACAAATCGAGAACAAGAGTTATGTGTATTAAATGCAAAATGTACTTATGTATCCTAAAGAACAATTGCTTTGAGAAATACCACACACAATAAGACATTCTATTTGCTAATGTATAAATGTTTAAAAAAACAAAAAACATTGTGTGCGTATTTTAGCAACACGAAATAAGCCATAAACTGTGCATTTGAATTTTTTGTCATAGTGTAATATGTCAATAATAATTAGTTGTACTTTTTCATTTGAAATATTAAAGCATTGTACTTAGATAAAAATTCAGATTTTTTTAAAATTTGATTTTCTTTCTAAACAATTATTAAATACATTCATTATTATACTTAAATTAACTATAATACAATAATATGTATATTTGTACCTGATTTAGATACTATTTATCATTTGGAATATTTAAGTATTTTTACTTTGTTAAAACCTGAGGTACACATAAGTGTACCTAAAATTATTGGCCCCCTAACAGTAAAATTTATGTTTTCTCTATTTTATTATGACTTATGAAGGTAAAACAGAAATTTGGAACTGTTAAATATTTTTTTGAAATAATCTTTTATACTTCAGTAGTGAAGAGGATAAATTTATTTAAAAAATCCTAAGGGATATGCATTTTTTTTTGGATAATATCCAATCGCCTGCTGCATTAGAAAGAGAAAAAAAATATTTTTTTTGTCTATTTAGTTGTTACGCACGTGACGATAAATTTATTGAAAGTACCAGAAAAAGAAATCACGTGATCAGAATTTAATAAATTAAATTCTAAAAATTAATCTTTAAAAATTCACCAAAAATCAGAAAATGAAGGTAAAGGTTCGAAAAAGATTTCATTTTGAAGGAATTTTTATGATCTTTCTCGTGATATAAATTTTATAACCCTCAATGTATTATTTTAAATGCAAACGTAAAAAAAGTTTAAAAAACAGCTTAAAAATTTAATTTAAAAAAATCTAAGAAGAATTTTTTAAAAATCTCTCTTAGTGCACCCCTACACTATTAGAAGAATCGCCCTGCAAAATTTAAGCCCTTTATGTCCAGCGGTTTGGTCTTTGCGTTGTATGTCAGTCAGTCAGTCAGTCAGTGAATGAATGAGTCAGTTACGGAACTGTTTTATATATATATACTAGCTGAAAACCCGCACTTCGCTACGGAGTACATTCAAGGTAAAAACATCGGTGAATGTATTCAATTAATGCCAATATATATATAATAAATACGACGATCAATGTATATAATTGATGTAATATATATATATATATATATATATATATATATATATATATATATTTATAAAAAAATCGTAAGGGATATTTTTATAGACAAAATAATGTAGAAGAAGATATTCAAATTAAATCTAATATAAAGAATACTAAAGAATATAGTACAGTTAATATAGTACAGTTTCTAGAACATTTCTTTTACTGTATTTTAATATTTTTTTGGATAATGTCCAATCGTCTGCCGCATTAGCAAGAAAAAAAATTATTTTTTGTCTATTTAGTTTTTATGCACGTGACGATAAATTTATTTAAAGTACCAGAAAAAGAAGTCACGTGATCAGCATTTAATAAATTAAATTCGAAAAATTAATGTTTAAAAATTCACCAAAAATCAGGAAATGAAGGTAAAGATTGGAAAAAGATTTCATTTTAAAGGAATTTTTATGATCTTTCTCGTGATATAAATTTTATAACCCTCAAATTATTATTTTAAATGCAAACTTAAAAAAAGTAAAAAAAACAGCTTAAAAATTTAATTTAAAAAAATCTAAGAAGAATTTTTTTAAAATCTCTCTTAGTGCACCCCTACACTATAAGAAGAATCGCCATGCAAAATTTCAGCCCTTTAGGTCCAGCGGTTTGGTCTGTGCGTTGTATGTCAGTCAGTCAGTGAATGAATGAATGAATGAATGAGTCAGTTACGGAACTGTTTTATATATATAGATATACTAGTTGAAAACCCGCACTTCGCTACGGAGTACATTCAAAGTAAAAACATCGGTCAATGTATGCAATTAATGCCAATAAATATATAATAAATACGACGATCAATTTATATAATTGATGTAAAATATATATATATTTATAAAAAAATTGTAAGGGATATTTTTATATACAAAATAATGTAGAAGAAGATATTCAAATTAAATCTAATATAAAGAATACTAAAGAATATAGTACAGTTAATATAGTACAGTTTCTAGAACATTTCTTTTACTGTATTTTAATATTTTTTTGGATAATGTCCAATCGTCTGCCGCATTAGCAAGAAAAAAAAATTATTTTTTGTCTATTTAGTTTTTATGCACGTGACGATAAATTTATTTAAAGTACCAGAAAAGGAAGTCAAGTGATCAGCATTTAATAAATTAAATTCTAAAAATTAATCTTTAAAAATTCACCAAAAATCAGGAACTGGAGGTAAAGATTCGAAAAAAATTTCATTTTAAAGGAATTTTTATGATCTTTCTTGTGATATAAATTTTATAACCCTCAAATTATTATTTTAAATGCAAACGTAAAAAAAGTTTAAAAAACAGCTTAAAATTTTAATTTAAAAAAATCTAAGAAGAATTTTTGAAAAATCTTTCTTGGTGCACCCCTACACTATAAGAAGAATCGCCATGCAAAATTTCAGCCCTTTAGGTCCAGCGGTTTGGTCTGTGCGTTGTATGTCAGTCAGTCAGTGAATGAATGAATGAATGAATGAGTCAGTTACGGAACTGTTTTATATATATAGATATATATCGTAAGGGATATTTTTATAGACAAAATAATGTAGAAGAAGATATTCAAATTAAATCTAATATAAAGAATACTAAAGAATATAGTACAGTTTCTAGAACATTTCTTTTACTGTATTTTAATATTTTTTTGGATAATGTCCAATCGTCTGCCGCATTAGCAAGAAAAAAAATTATTTTTTGTCTATTTAGTTTTTATGCACGTGACGATAAATTTATTTAAAGTACCAGAAAAAGAAGTCACGTGATCAGCATTTAATAAATTAAATTCTAAAAATTAATCTTTAAAAATTCACCAAAAATCAGTAAATGGAGGTAAAGATTCGAAAAAGATTTCATTTTAAAGGAATTTTTATGATCTTTCTTGTGATATAAATTTTATAACCCTCAAATTATTATTTTAAATGCAAACTTAAAAAAAGTAAAAAAAACAGCTTAAAAATTTAATTTAAAAAAATCTAAGAAGAATTTTTCAAAAATCTCTCTTAGTGCACCCCTACACTATAAGAAGAATCGCCATGCAAAATTTCAGCCCTTTAGGTCCAGCGGTTTGGTCTGTGCGTTGTATGTCAGTCAGTCAGTCAGTCAGTGAATGAATGAGTCAGTTACGGAACTGTTTTATATATATAGACAATAGAGAAAATCCTTCTACATGGAGTGCAAGCGTGGTACTACAACACCAAAAAATTCAATAAAAAACTTCAACAAATACAACGTCCCATGCTTCTAATGATCACAAAATGTTACAAAACCGTTGCTACAGACACGCTAGCAATCCTAGCGGGCTGTATACCTTTAGACATAAGAGCAAAACAAGAGCAAGATTGGTACCTCCTTTTCAAAGAGGGAACTGAATTAGAACTATCTGGCCAAAAATTTAACCCCGAAAATACAGAAATAAAAATCAATAAAATTAGGAAAATAAAAGACATAACAACACACAACTGGAACAGAAACAATGCACCGCAATTCGATGACTACTACTACACAGACGGCTCCAAAATAAATAATCGTGTGGGAGCAGGAGTAATAAAATACCACAAGCACAACAAAATAAAAGAAATAAAAGAAACACTATCTGATAACTCGACTTCCTACCTTGCTGAAGTACAAGCGATTAAACTGGCAGTACTTGATGCTTCAATATATATAGCGAATTAACAAACATAGACGTATTCACAGACTCACGCAGCGCACTACAAGCACTACAATCATGCAAAATTAATGATGAAGAAATACAATTATTAAAAAATATAATTAAAAATAAACAACTAGATATAAAATTTCACTGGGTTAAGGCCCACATCGGAATAAACCAAAATGAAGAAGTGGATAAAATTGCAAAAGAAGCAACAGATCTGGAAGATGTAACAGCATATTACAAGAACAGAAAAGAAAACACAAAGAACAAATTATTAACAGAAGCAATCCAAAAATGGCAAACACGTTGGGACATCTCCGACAAAGGTCGGAGAGTCCACGGGATCTTTCCAGACGTGAAAACATCAAGACTACAAGGAAATTTTTGGTTAAATCAAGCGATAACAGAACATGGCAGAGTCGGAACGTACCAAAACAGATTCTTCGGAAAGCCTGACATCTGCCCATGTGAGGATATTAAAACAATCGAACACTGCATCTTTGACTGCCCAGATTTCCAAGACGAACGAAAAAGCCTTACCATCGGGAGCATACACCTGGTATCCTGCCAGGTTCTACACAGACTACTATTGCTCAAAAGTAATAATCAAAATACTCAACAAACAAATGACTCTACACTACCCATCATCTGCAGACTGATTGTACAACTCATGAAAATCATTAAAATGTTTGTAAATTTGTATATATTATTATTGTATCGTGTTTATACTTTTTAACTTGCAAAATGTACTTATTTGCATACTTATGCAAATCACCATCTGTACTTTGTATTAATAATAATAATAATAATAATAATAATAAAAGATCGAACGATAGGAAGTTGGAGCACCAATGCAGCAAAATTCAGTACTAAATTGCTAGACACAGCAATATATCTACTTAAACTACCAAATTCAAAGAATAGGCAAAATTGCAAATAAGCACTTAAACTAGCCTGTTGACACAGATAGTGCCAACGTAATTTAGTATCACTCAAAAGAGCAATTCCTCGCGCGCATTAGAACTCAGTCGGGTGGCTGCCCTCGAGTCTCTACCCACGAGTACCTATCATCAAAGGAGAAAGACAAATTTATAAGATACTAACTGGGGCCACTGCTCCTGGATGCTCTACTACGCCCATGCTGCGGCGTTGACTTGCACTGACAGGCGGCCTGTCGTGCCGGGCGGGTTGGCGTCGAGCGATCAGTAATCAGAAATTCTGGATGCCTTACGGCAGTGTTGGTGTCTTTGTGATTACCACTCTAAAAATCCTCGTGCATTCAAGAAAAATAATGTGTTTAAGGCTAAACTGGTTGTAATGTGAAGAGTAATGTGTAATAAATCTGCTAAGACCTGGGTAACAAGAAGTCATTTTCATGGAGTGGATTATTGAGGTCTTCGCACCAGCTGTCAAGAAATGTCTTGAGGAGAATGGTTTGACCTTGAAGTGTCTTCTTGTCATGGATAACGCTCCTGCTCATCCTCCAAATTTCGAAAAAGACCTGGACATCAAATACAACTTCATTAACGTCAAATTTCTACCACTCGACTCCCTTGCTTTAGGCTATAGACATGCAGGTTATTTCTAATTTTTAAAAACTGTATATCATGGTACTCTTTTCAAGGTGCTTTCAAGTCACAAATGACACTTATTTGACCCTGAGAGATTTTTGGAAAGAGTACTTCGATATCCTCAACTGCATCAAGATTATTTATAAAGCCTGGGGGGGAGTCTCTTATCGTAGCTTGAAGTCTGTCTGGAAGAAACTTTGGACAGCTTGTATGCCAGAGAGAGATTTCAAAGGCTTTGAAGTTGTAGATGAGACAGTGTCCATGGGCAAAAGTATGGGCTTGGAGGTCGACTGAGAAGATATGGAGGCGCTGGTGGAAGAACACAGCGACGAACTCACCACAGAAGAACTTGTTCAGCTGCAGAGTCAACAAGTGAATGCTATCCAGGAAGAGTATTTATCAAAGAAAGACAATGATAGGGAGAAAGTTTCCATTGCCACAATAAAAGAAATTTGCAGCAAGTGGAGTGAAGTGCAGGCATTGATTGAAACCATCATCCTAATAAACCTGTGACCAACAGAGCAGTTAACATTCTAAATGACAATGTGATGTCCCACTTCTGTGAAATTTTTCAGAAAAGCAAAAGACAAATTTCTTTGGATCGGTTTCTTGTGCCAAAATAGCTAGTCAGGCTGAAAGTAGACGAAGAGTAAAAACACTAAAATCAGAATTTCCTGGTGATATTACGGAAGATGACTTACCTTCCAAGCATCTGTAGTCCTCCTCCCTTTTCAACAATCAACCATCTGCCCCAGCAATTATCCACTACAAGGCTAAAATGCTGTACTGAACAATTATCATGTGTTAGTTCTTGATGATAAAGTCTGGTTTCATTTATTTTCCCCATTTCGTCAAGGATCTTTTTGGAGGTATTTATTCCATTATAAAGGATAAAAATCAGAAAAGAATTTTAGCGGAAGGTTTAATCGATGATAATGGTAATAAGAAATATAGGGAAAAGAAATTGAGCAAATCTTAGCTAGTCAACATTTTAAATTAGAAGATTTAGATCTACAATGTGAATACATTGATGATGGAAGTTTACAACCAATTGAAGAAATTGAAATAGATAAAATTATCAATGATATGAACCCAAAGAAAGCACCTGGTTATGATGGTATGACCTTAAGCATATTTAAAGAAATTATTTATGCCGATAATCAGTACCTTTTGAAATTGTATAATAAATGTTGGTACGATTGTCATTTTCCTGATACTTCGAAAAAAACCATTGTCGTTTATTTCCCGAAAGAGGGCAAAGACCTTAGTGACCCTGCTTCTTTTAGGCCAATATGTCTATTGCCAACATTAGGAAAAATTCTAGATAAGATCCTCACTAACAGGATAATTGAATACACAGAATCTAAGGAATTTTATCTGACTTGCAATATGGTTTTAGGAGAAACCGTGGAGTAACGGAGGCTTTGCTGAATATTATTAAGATTATTAAAGAAAATAAGAAAAACAAGATATACACATGTTTAATCACACTGGATATAAGCAATGCTTTCAACACTATTAGATTAGAATGTATAAAGGAAGCCATCGACAGTATTGGTTTAGATAACCATCTAAAAGCTATGATCCTGAGTTATTTAAAAAGCAGAACAGTTATTTTGAAGCATAGTAGAGATTGGGCCTATAAAGTTGGAGTGCCACAAGGCTCTTCGATTGGCCCAATTCTTTAGCTATTAATCATCAATAAACTATTAAAAGAAAATTTCGAAACTGGTATTAAGATCCAAGCTCTCGCTGATGATATTATACTAATACTCAGTAGTAAGGTCGTATATAAATTTACCGATTTGGCAAAGAAAGCGCTGGACATAAGTGAAAAGTGGGCCCATGAAAATAAATTGAAGTATAGAGTAGAAAAATCATGCTATATTATTATACCAAGTAGCGGCAAAGTCTCGAGAAAGCCTACAATAAAGCTTATGAACAGTAATATAAAATATAATAAAGAGATGAAGTACTTGGGCGTCTATTTAGACGAGAAACTTAACTTTGGCAAACACATTTCTAATATAAGAGAGAAAACCTTAAAAATCACCTATGGTATTTATCTACAGAGTCTTTAAGAAGACCTGGGGCCTTAAGGCTGTAAATGTAAAGGAAATTTATGACAAAGTAATAGAGAGAATTTTGTTGCATGGGATCCAGGCATGGTACACGGACACTAACTATATGAATAATAAACTTAAACAACTACAGAGACCCTTTTTAATCATGATCAGTAAATGTTATCGGACAGTCTCTACAGACGCTCTAAGTGTCTTGGCTGGTTGTATCCCACTGGATATAAAAGCTAAAATGGAGTCGCTATTGTATACCATCTATAATGAAGGCGAACAAATCCAGATTGAAGATTTTGTTTTTAATGGCATGAATAGCGAAATTAAAAATAAAAATTTAAGGAAAATTAGAGAGTTAACTAAATATAGTTGGTCATATAAGCCTATAACAAGTACAAAATTTTATACGGATGGTTCGAAGATAAATCATAAAGTTGGGGCCGCTTGCATTAAATACATAAATAATGAAAAGATAGAAATAAATTATAAAAGATTGAATGATCACGCTTCCTCCTATGCGGCTGAAGTTATAGCTATAAAAATGGCTCTCACTAACGCAATTAATAATGGAATAAATGAAGTAGATATTTTTATTGGCTCAAGGAGTGCGTTGCAATCCTTGAAAATTTACTACTATAAGGATAGTCATATTGAAGATAAAGAGTTTAATAAATAGTAATAATCTAAGGGTCCATTTTCATTGGGTAAAGGCCCATGTTGGCTATACCGAAAATGAGGAAGTAGACCCGGCAGCATATTAACTACCTATACTCGAGTTCACGCAATGGGGGAATTTTAAGCCCGCTGATTCGTTGGTGTCTCCCCGTCCTCTATGACATCACTTAGTGCAACTTCCAAATACTTCACGTGGCGCCATCTTTTCCCCTGAAACTGAATTAATCGTGAATACTGAATTAATCGTGAAACTGAATTAATCGTGAAACTGAATTAATCGTGAAAAATACACTTATTATTTAAAAGAAAACTTCTAAGATTGAACTTTTTATAACAAGTTAAAGAAACCTTTGAAGAAAAAAAAACCTTTAAAAAAATTAAAAAGAATATAATGGTAGGTTTGAAATTTTTATGAATTATGTAACATTTTTTGGGGGGAGTGGATTTATTTTACAAGAACTTGCATTGAAAGATATAAATTTGTATGGGTGTATGTGTGTATTATTTTGCAAGAATAGATTTTTTACCTCTGACTAATATTTTTTTATATAAACTTAAGCATACTCTGCACGATTTTTTTTTACAACTATGTATATTTTTTCTCACACATATTTGCGCCTAGACAATATTCAAAAAAATATTTAAAAAATCCTTTATGATTTTTTTAATGTTTTTATCGAAATATTGTTTGGTGCATATATGAATTGCTGTGCATTAAGTTGAATTTTTGCAATGCATACTTCAGGTTATTGGTGTCTTATATCTAAAATATGAGACCATAAGTAAAATCTTAAAAAATAAAATAAGTCAGGAAGTAAATAAAATGCCATATAAAATACTAAATGAGTTTAAATTTAAAATGAGACGATGTTTATTTCTTATATATATATATATATATATATATATATATATATATACATACATACATACACACATACATATGTATATACATATGTATATATATACATATATATATATATATATACATATATATATACATATGTATATACATATGTATATATATATATAATATATATATAAGAAGGTTGTTACTTAATGGTTCTGGTGTGTTTTACGATAAAAGAAATAGCAAAATATATTTTTTTAGTTGTTTAAAATAAAATTAGGAAGCTTATTTTTTTATGAATTCTAGCAAATCGTCTAATTTCTTTCACATATGGAACTGCCTATAATTTTTTTTCTACGTTTAATTTAATATGCTCTTGATATCATAAGAACCTTCAAACAAAATAAATTACTAAAAAAATGTTTGTTACAAAAGTAAGTTATTTTTCTTTAATTTCTGTTGTGTTTTATACTTTAAATGCATTTTTCTCAAAATCATGATTTTGCAATTTTGCTTGACTTTGATGAACTAAGGCTATGAGAAATATGCACTTACAGTTATACTTTTTATATTTTTTTAATCTTGATTGAATGTTTCAGAAACGTAGGGAGAGGTTTTTTTTGGATAAATGCTTAAATTTTTTTTACAAATAGATAAACATGAAAAAGAATCTTTTTTCAAAAATTACCATATAATGAGTAAAATATTTTTTTTTACAAAAATTCAGAAACATATTTAAAAAAAGCTCTCCCTATATTTGTAGCATATACTATGACATTATTATAAAAATTTAAATTATAAAAAAAAATTGAAAATTGACAAAGGAGTCCTCACTTTCCACCTCATTACAAAATGAGGATGGAAGTTTATCTTCCGAAAAAACGGACATTTGAGCAAAAAAACACAATTACTCACGATTTATTCACATACGCACTAACATTTGGAATCTAAATAGTATATTGTAATGAGTGAATCAGTTTCAGGGGAAAAGATGGCGCCACGTGAAATCTTTGGAAGTTGCGCTAAGTGATGTCATAGATGACGGGACGAAACCAACGAATCAGCGGGCTTGAAATTTCCCTATTGCGTGAACTCGAGTATAGGTAGTTAATATGCGACCCGGCAGCCAAACTTGCTACTACTAGAGACCAGATCGATGAAGAAATTAAATATACCAGGACCCAGATTAAAGCAAAAATCAGAGATTGGGACTTGAGTGTATGGCAAGACAGGTGGAATAGAAGTGACCGTGGCAGACCTGTTTATAGTATATTTCCTGAAGTATCAATTTTATTTGGACTATTATTGTCGTAGATTCATAACGTTTGTAATGAACGACCTGTTAGCTGAACATTACCCTTTTCAGGATACCTCTCATTCCTAATTTTGCTGGGTATTTATTTTTTATAGCTATAATGGTTATGCTTATATTGTTTGTAAAGATGCTTTTTTTAGACTTAAAGTTAAGTTTATAATTCTGGTTTGTTGTTTATATTTGAAAGTACATTTTGTATTTTATGTATCAATTGTGATTCTATAAATTGTAGTAATTGTATATATATGATTAATTGTAGTTGGATGTATTTGAGTTTATCTCGTGTATTGAGCTGTGAGGATTTTGAGCTTTGCTTATTTGAATTATGTAAGAAATGTAATTTAATTGTTGAAATTTGTAAGCCATCGCACTTCTAGTCTTCAGTCATTACTTACCGTATACCTTCGGGCATGGCCGGTATTGCTTTTGGATTATTTTCCCCATTTCTTTATACCTTCAGGGCCGGCGCTAGGGGCGGGCAAGCCGGGCCCTTGCCTGGGGCAGCAACCTTAGGAGGCGGCAAATGGGCTGTAAAATTAACTAGTTTATGAAGAAAATAATTAAACCAAGATCCCTTTGAATACTTATAAAAAATTAATAGGTGGAATTTTAATAAAATTTGCTTTTAATATGTTTTACGAACTTTTAAGTATAGGTACCCACTCACTTAAAAAATCCTCAAGCATGAGAACGACATAAGAAGGCTGAGGTATGTAGTTTTTAAATAAAAACACATTTTGAAAGATGAGTACAGTTTTCGTGTATTAAAGACCAAATCCAAAACCGAATCAAAAAATACAGAGCAATATAGATAAAATATCAAAATATTTCAAGGAAACCGCTCACAAGCATAATAAACTCCCGCTTAAAAACGGCTTAAAAATGTATAAAATAAAAAATGATCCTTTTTATTATAATTTAAATAAATGGATACACATACAAAGTACTGTAAAAGAATATTTTACCGTGTGTTTTAATTCGTCAGAACATGTATGGGGTCGCGAAAAACCAGTCATGACAAGCTGTAACACGATTTTTACGCTACAAAAGGAAAAGAGTCAGTTCGGTTGTTTTATTTATGAAATAATTGCCTTACAGGTTGGTTAGTAGTGAAGTAGAGTGCGTTACATACAATTATTATTTGCCGTGAGTTTTTGAAAATTGTGTCATAAAATGTGTTGTAAACGTAAGGTGAGTAGTTAATAATTAAATAATTACAGGATAAAAAGAACTTTTTATATACTATGTTTTTAAATTTTCTGTTAAATACTTTAAAAAAAATTTTTTTTGATGAATTATCCCATCAACTTGAAAGAAAATGAAGTTAATAGGAAGTTAACTTGCGTTTAACTTTTCGTTCCCGTCCCGGTCGATAGATGGCTGCACCAGTCTACAAAACAAAATTAACTGCAAATGGATTCAAATCTGCTTAAAGATGGCTAAAAGTATTAAAAAAATGCATTGTCATCGTGTTCTGAGCTATTCTAAAAGTTTCAAATGTCTAGCTAGTCGGGAAGTTAGTTGAAAATCGATTGCAAGATTTGTAAGGGACAACAAGCAAGAAAGCCAGTTAATAAAAACATGGTAAAAATAGGCAGCTTTTCTAAACAAATATTTTTATAGCTTCTACAGGATGTTTTTGGAAAAACGCTCAAATTCGTCAATTTTTTGGCCACTTTCGTGTTTTATGCAGTAGGATACACCTCCTATGAGGGGTAATATTTACCCCTCATATTTAGATAGGGAATATGGGCCGAGTGGCACCTTGTTTTTAAGGGCTCTTAATTCTTCTTACTACGGTCGATTTTTTTAATAAATCGTTTGAATAGTTTTTGATATATATTCAATTTTAAATTTGCCACGAGCCATTTAAAAACATTTTTTTAAGCATGTTATCTTTAAATATTGACTTTTTGCTCGGACGCGTCGATTTTGTTTTGAAGGAAGTCACTTTTCATTTTGTTTTGTTTTTTTATATTTATCAACCCATATGAAGGGTAATTTTTACCCCAATTATTTGGATTAAGAAAGTGAGTCAAGTGGCACCTCGTTTTAAAAAGTTTATAATTCTTCTTACAACGATGTATTTTTTCGAAAATAATATGAGCCAAATAAAAATTATTTCTTCGAGCATGTTACCTAACAGAAATAAGCAAAAGTGCCTTTTTTAAAAATAAAATCGATGGGTACAAGCAAAAAGTAGTTGTTCAGAAAAATATTTTTTCGGCTTATGGTAACTTTGAGAGTAAATTGACAGTAATTGAACTTTGACAGTTTTTTTTAACAATTTACCCTAAACAAAGCCAACAAAATCCCGTCTTGAAACATTCGTTAAATATTCGAAATCGTCTCTGTTTCGTTTAAAAAAAATAATTAATTTTTATTGAAACATTTTCTTAATTGTTTTTAGAATGTCTGATGGACGTAAAAGATTATCGGGTTCTCAGTTCAAAAAGAAAAAGGGTCGAAAAGCAAGTTCAAATTCAAAAATAGGCTGGAAGTCTGTTAAGTTACCTACAAGGCACGAAAAGGAACGATGACGACACAGAGATATAAGAAGCTGATTCAAATCTTAATTATGAAGCCATTACCAATCAAGCTACCGATATTGCTTAAGTGGAGCCTACTCCAGGGACGTCCACTGAACCTACTCCAGGGAAATCCAAAGAAGAGACGTTTGCTACGATAATAAATTCAGATCCGGGTTCCTGGCCAACTGGCTTATCAGAAGCCGAAATGTATTTTTTGGTAAAAGAAGGAGCACCTCAACCATTAAAGGAATACAGTTTTCCGTATAATGATACCGGTCGAAGATTTAGCGCAGTTCATTATTTGAGAAATATGAAAAATGGTGAAAAAGTCATGCGTAACTGGTTAGTCTATTCAATTACAAAAAACTGTGTTCATTGCTTTTGCTGCAAACTTTTTGGTTCAATTTTAAGTTCTCTTTCTACTGAAGGTTTTAAAGATTGGAAGCACCTCGCTAAGACTTTAAAACAGCATGAAACTTTTAAAACCATATCCAAAGTCAAAAATCTTGGATTGAATTTAGTCAAAGAATACAGTACTCTAAAACGATTGACAGTCATTCACAAAGACTCATTACCGCAGAGATAAATTGTTGGTACGAGGTGTTTCTACGAATTGTTTCAACAATAAAAATGCTTGCTCAAAATTGTTTAGCCGTCCGAGGTACAAGTGACAAACTTTGCGGTTTCGGTAATGGTAACTTTTTACAAATTATTGAATTACTTGCTCAGTTTGATCCGGTAATGGAAGAGCATATCCGCAGAGTGCTCAACAAAGAGGAAGTTAAAGTCCACTATCTTGGAAAAGATATTCAAATTGAAATAATTATTATTTTAAGTGAAAATAACATCTCACATTATTAGCGAGATTAAAAAAGCTAAATATTCAATAATTCTAGATTGTACTCCTGATGTCAGCAAAAGATCGAGCAAATGGCAGTCTTTGTAAGGTATGTATCCATTGACAAATCCAATCCAATGAGGTTTCCATTAAAATTAATTAAAGCTTTTTAAGCTTTCTAGGCTTTCTTCCGGTTCTAGGCTTTCTTCCGGTTGAAAGATCGACGGGCTCTAAACTCTCAATTCTAATACTTAAAAGACTTAAAACATTGGGATTGAATTTGCAGGGTATGAGGGGACAGTCTTACGATAATGGGGGCCAACATGAGAGGCGATAAATCGGGAGTACAATCTAGAATAAAAGCGTTAAATCCACGAGCATTTTACCTCCCATGTAGTAGCCACTCATTAAACTTGGTCGTTAATGACATGGCAAAGGCATCCTTCGAAGCCGCCATTTTTTTAATATGGTCCAAAAATATATCGATTTTTTTTCTCATCAACTTTTTGATGGACCATATTAATATGTTTAGGGGCTAACTTTGAAACCCCTAAGTGATACTCGGTGGGAAAGCCGAATAGATGCATTAAAACCACTGAGGTATCAATTAGGAGGGATATACGATGCTTTATTTGCTGCTTGTAATAATTCGGAGATTGACAACTCAATAAGGCTTCTGGACTATTAAGTTGTGTTAAACAATTTAAGTTCTTATGCTCCATTGTAATTTGGTACAAAATCTTAAATTGTATCAATCCAATAAGTAAGCTCTTGCAGACAAAAGACTATGACTTACCATCTGCTATGGAACTCTTGAAAAATTGTAAAGATTTTTCAAAGATCTTAGATTGGACACGGCCTTTAATGAAATGCTTTGCGATGCTCGAGAACTCGCCGACGAAATTGACATACCGGCTAATTTTGAGCTTACCCAGCCACGTCATAGAGTTCGAAGAAGGAATGTTAATTTTGACTATGAGGCACGAGATGATCCGATAGAAGATCCTACTTTGAAATATAAGGCAGAGTTTTATTTTTTCACATTAGACCAAGCTATCAATGCACTTGAATCCAGGTTTGATTTGATCAGTACCCACAGCAACTATTTCCAGTTTTTATACAATATTTATGATTTAAAAGATACCCCTCAAAACGACTTACTAAAATATTGTAAAGATCTATAAATAGTGTTACCTGATGGTAATTCATCAGATATAAACGCGCTGGACCTGGCAGACGAGATAGTAACGGTTTTGGCCTTACTAAATACGTAAAAAAAGAAAGTCCAATTGAGATTTTAAAATTCATTTCAAAGTTGGATTTTGCTCCAAATCTCGGTATAGTTTTAAGAATCTTGCTCATTCTCCCAATAAGTGTGGCAAGTGGAGAAAGAAGTTTCTACAAATTAAAGTTAATTAAAATTTTTTTACGCTCTACAACTACAGAGGATCGGCTAAATGGGTTGACAACATTAGCCATTGAGAACATGAGCTAGCTGAAGAAATTGATGCCAAAAAAATTATCAAAAAATTCTCAGAATTAAAAGTGAGAAAAAAACACTTTTAAGTTTAACTGCATTTTTAATAATTAGGTTTTTATTTTTAGTGGTTCTATAACTTGTTTTACTATCTTTTTAAGATATGCATTTCTATAATTATATACTAGATTTGTGTCTTTTCTTTTTTCCTGTGCAACCTTAATTTCAATTTAGTGCCAAAATCAAAAATGAAGAAATTTGTATTTTTGGCAAATCAAAACTTCAACATTTTTAATACCAATTTTTTTGCTCGCGTTTTATTTTACTACTAAGCTTGGGAAGGGTTTAGGTTATCTCTTTTAATTTTTGCTATAAAGGGGCGGCGAAACTGCTAGCGCCGGCCCTGATACCTTAACCCGTAAAAACAAGGTAAAAATAACTATGTTCTAGGGGGGTGAACGGATAAATTCTTCATCCGTTAATTTATACGGGAAAAACTGCTTCGATTTGCGAACCAAGTCTCGGAACGAATTAAGTTTGTAAACCGAGGTTCCACTGTACTTATGAATTAGCGGTCAAATAAGCTGGGAATTACCCTACAGCTCTCGGGCATTACAGTCGTTGTTAACACAAGGCGAACGTAGTAATGTTCGAGCGAAGATCACGGGTATCATGTATTGACAATCGCTGTAGGTGCTCAGTCATAGGTCTTATGCGATGCATAGTGTGTATTCTTAAATCGTCTACTCAGCTTGTATTCTGTGCTACTTTGAACTGAGTTTACTGAAAAGCATATCTTGAAAATGAAACTAGCTTTCCATCTCTGAAGAGTAACAAACATTAAGTTCCAGTGTTCCAGCAGATATTTCAGGAGAACTGTTCTCATTCCATTTAATGGCCAAATATTGACTCAATTTTATAAACGTTTATCTCGGCACGCAACATTCAAAAACATTTTTTTACTCTTCTACCAAATGGAACAGATACTCCAGCAGAAATTACAATGGGATATTTTAGTCAGTTGTATGAATTTCAGGCCCATGATTTGTGTTCTATAAATCTAGCAATTTTGACCACCAAATTCAAGTTCTAGTATAAAAATTTGAAAAACCGCTTGCAATAGCTTCAAACAAAAATGCCATTGATGCAGTTTCGAAGTGTTTCAAAATGATACATCCTAGCATCTATAATTATTAAAAATACAAGCAACGCTTCCGGTAACAACATGCGTCATCGAAAAGGCATTTTATACCTTATACATTTGAAAAACCTATTTAATATAATACGACGACACAATCACGATTGAAGGACTAGCTTTGATATGTATACACAGACAGATTAATATAACCGCGACTGAAGTAATTCATGATCTTTGTAAAAAGAAAAGAAAATTGGATTTTATTTAGATAAATTTTTATAACCACCTAATGAATTTTACTGGATTGTCTTAAAAATATTTTTTTACGTTTAACTCGGCTCCCCCAAGATAAAATCTTGAATATGCCACTGGTTTATAGTATGCTGAGTTCAATGTTCATAAAGAGTAAAAAAATATATCCTGTACTACACTGCTGGCCACCCAAATTGCAACACCAAGAAAGACAAGAGATATCACAACAAAATTTATTTTGTAGATAACATGTTGACCAAGTATCAAATGATTAAATTTATAGACTTCTGTGAAGTGTGGTTCCTCCCAAAATCTGTAGCCAGAGTAGCCACCATTGTTGGAGATCACCGCTGCCACACGCCACGGCATTGATTCAAAGAGACTTTGGATGAGTTCTTAGGGTACAGCAGACCAAGCAGCTTCCACACGTTGCCAAAGTTGATCTGCTGTGGCAGCTGGGGATGGAATCTGGGTCAATCGTAGAGCAACCATGGACCACATGTTTTCTATCGGCGAAAGATCCGGAGAGCGATGCGGCCAGGGAAGCAATTCAATCTGGCGATTGACGAAGAACCGTTGGACAATGCGTGCCACGTGTGGTTCCGCATTATCCTGTTGAAATATGGCTGTGGGAAAGCCCTGAAGGTAAGGAAGGACAACTGGCTCCAACACCTCAGAGATGTAGCGCTGGCTGTTTAAAGTACCGGCAATGCGTACTAGAGGTGTGCGAGAGTGATATCCAATACCGCCCCATACCATAATACCCGGTGCAGGACAGTGTGGCGGTGCATAACGCAGCTGTTCAGCATCCTCTCTTCACGGTGTCTCCAGACTCGAATGCGACCATCGTGGTGTTGCAGACAGAAGCGTGACTCATCAGTAAAGACAGTTTCATTCCATTCTGCCGTCCACATCCTTCTGTCATCGCACCATTGGCGGCGGAGACGTCTGTGGGTCTGCGCCAAGGGTAGACAAAGCAATGGACGTCTTGCGGACAGACCACTCTGCTGTAAACGGCGTCGAATGGTACGCGCAGACACTGGATGATGCGTTACAGACTGCATGTGCTGTGCTATGGTTCGTGATGTGACTGAGCGATCCGTCACTGCCACGCGCACAATTTGCCTGTCATCACGTGAAGTGGTGCGCTGAGGTGGATGCGATCGAACACGCCGGTCCGTTGTACCCTCCTGCATCCAACGATCACATATCCGCATTACAGTTGTTTGGTTTCGTCCAACACGACTACCGATTTCCCTGAAAGATAATCCACAATCTCGGTAGGCCGCTATCCTTCCTCTGTCGAACTCGGATACTTGATCAAAAGATGATCGCTGTTTCCGACGAGGCATAATTGATCGTTTTTTTGAAAAAACCACAAGAAAACACAATTGCTGAACTTGAAATCGTCGAAATCTCCAAGCCTTAAATAGCGCTTTGAAGTGGCGCCACAGGCGCGCGTGATGTGCGTCTGCGCTGAAATTCTAATCATTTGCATATCTCACCTCCGCTAATGCATGTTGTAAATTTCCTGTTATTTGCATGTTTCCTTCAGGGTGTTGCATTTACAGTGGCCAGCAGTGTATTATCCAACTTGGGAGCTCCTTGCTCTCAGATTTACGAAATTTTATCCACCGCAGTAGGGTTAAAGTCAACATACCTAGCAGATACTAGACTATGTACGATATTTGTGCAATTTGTACTGTCGTTCAGCTGTATGGAAATGTATTTAGTTGGTTACTTATGAGCTGTTATTCCAGCTCATAGCATAGGAGATATTGCGATGCAAAGTGTCATACAAAGGGATTTCGTCTAGCGGATTTGCTTGTTTTTCACCAAAAATGCTTGACTTGATCACTTGTCTTTGGCAGCAGGCAGTAGATATGACTTTCATTAGTCCCATCCTTTACAATTCTCAAACTTATTTTGAATGACGATTGCTCATTGCTGTTCATATTCAGAAGCGACAAAGAGACCATTATTTGTTTTACCAGATATTGTCTTAACTTCTTTTCGTTTAAAAAACTCAAGTGGATTACTTTTTAAGTTTACATGTTTCTTATAAAAATGCCTCTTTGGTAAAGATGGCTTTATTAAATTATATTTGATAGAGTCTAATTCGACAAATAACTCATAGTTGTGTATGTCCTGTCATGTCATCATCGAGTAGTACATTTATGTAAGTGGCAACAACTATAACCCAGTCAAAATAGGTTTTATGGCTAAAAAAAAATATGAAAGTTTTGAAAATTGGTGGAGATGTTTGTTTGGGCACACTTTTGAACATACTAAAAGTCCCTATCGATCAGACTTGAGCTTTCGCCATCATCTTGGAAAATGTGTACACTTTTTTGGGTTTTTTGCAAGAAACTTGAGAAATATTGATTTTATGTAAAAAGTTGAATACAAAAGTTGAAGAATATTAAATTATGAACAAAAACATGATTTACATTTTTTTATAAGTCTAACACGAACAGAGAAAATTGACTTTGAAAATAGCGAATAATCATGCGTAGGACGCGGATGCGCGGGTCATCTCCATCGCGATGAAGGGATGACCAGCGCATGTGCCCCAAAAGTCTTGCACACTCACGTGTGTCAAACCTCTGCATATCAAAGCTCGAGATCAAGTTGCAGTAACATCCAATCCACTGTTATCAGGTTGTATTGTGAGGTTTGGTGGATTCTATCTTTTTACTACGTCAGTAAAAAAAAAAGTTTCCTGGCCATGCATACGCTAGAAAAATGCTAGCTCATTATTTACCCAAACAGCTTTAGCAAAAATAATTTTTGACGCCATGGACATATCTGATTTCTAAAGCAGTAATCTCCATGAGTAGTTTAAAGATTTTGAAGGCCCTTTTTTGTGTTTTTGCAAATAACTTGGGAAATATTAACTTTATGTAAAAAACAGTTTTATACAAAAATTAAAGAACATTAAATTGTGTTCAAAAAATATTAAATACATTTTGTCATAACCCTAACACGAACCAAAATATTGACTATTAAATGCGGGTTGATTATGGTTGTAGCGTCTAAGTCTCGTTGCAGGCGCTTTCCTTTGAATTTTCTCCTCTCCCTCATTTGAGCAATCTTTAAACACAAGAAAATAGACTAATGTTTTTTGGTATGAAGATAATTGATCATTTTTAATTTTATGAATGAATGTAATAAACTTGGATTTATTCACTACCATGTTTTCATTGTATATAATTTTTTAAGCTTACCTACTTTATGCTTACCTGCTTTTTTAGGTACGAGATTGTTAGCGTCGTCAGTCTTGAAAAGATCGTCTATGGGTCAGCTAGCACCACCTCATTCATCAATTCTTTTTATTGGATCCTCGTGATCTACAGTGCAATAACTGCAATGGGGTATGTCACAATGACATACCCCATTGCAGTTATTGTAGGCCGTTGTGCAGTTGATGCTTGCTTTCCGACACAGGCATCTACCTCCCCAGTCAGTCTTACAGTTGTGAAACACCATGCTTAAAACCGAAACGGGAGCCACTGCATCCATAGTTGTGATGGGCACGAGTGTTTTCTTTTGACATTTCCAGCCCACACTTCAGGATTCTACTCATTCCCAAACCACTTTTGCACTTGGTGATACAACCGAAAGGAATATTGCATGGCTGTCTCTTCAGTTGAGGAAAGAGACGAAATATATGGTTTTATTTTAGTGACAAATTTTGCGAAGCATTTGTACCTAAACTTATTTAGGGACTTTTCACTGGGATGTGCTCCATACCAGATCAGAAAAAAAGCATTCTTCTGCTTAAGCAACATCATTATGCGATGAGTTCCATTTATTAACTACTGTCACGTCATGTTCCATATCTTTACTTTGGAACATTTTTACACAATTTTTCTTTCCTTTCTTGAATGCTGCAGAAGTAGTATCGCATCCACTGAACGCATGGAGAAAAAGGATACTTTGGTATGTCCCGATGATTGTATTTTATTTGACGAATGTATTTTTTTCTTTGCTTTCCCTTTGCATGTTTTGACAAGGAAAATGTCTTTTCTGAAGGAGTGAGAGCTGTTAATAAAACCAGGTGGTCAACATCTTCACCGATGATTACAACGATGTTGTTACCAGAACATGCTTCATTTATTGCAGTATTTGCAATGAGAATGTCGGCTTCGTCATTACATAGTCGGAATCGAATCCCACTGTTTTCCAGCTCAGCTGATAGCATGCTGATCAGTTTGCTCTTGTTGTTTTCCTTTGAAAGGAACTGTTTTTGTTGAACAGTAACTCGCATTTTTCCATCAAAACTTATGTCTACAGATTTTATCACAATAGATCGTAGATTTTCTTCCATTTTTTGTACTGTTATTGGTGTTGGATTAGCCATTAAAAACAACTATACAGCTGGTCCTATAATGCTTTTTTTATATGATTAACTTAATTTGTTCAAACATCCGAAAAAGTTAATTGTGTTCCCCATTTGACACGGTGTAGGAGAAAAACCACTGTCCACAATGTTGACACAGTTCAGGAGGTTAAGGTCTTTGTTCGGAACTTCAAAAACGTTGTACCTAGCCAATGTCGTTGTCTCGCATGCCAGCTTCATTAAACAGAGCAAATGTAAAAGGAGGTAACTCATATTCTAAATAAAATGCTACTCGTTTCTTCGTCGTTTTGTTTAACAATCTCTATCCTCTGGAAAAGAAACAACGGGTTTACTACTATATTGAAACCGTTTACTTTCACCGTACAACTGACGGTGATCAAGCTTTCATAAACTTTACCATTTCAAAGTACTAAACCCAGAGGGATACAGTTGGGCCATTCTCTTTCAACTGCTTCAAAGTCCTCCTCATTTTAATCTCGATGTCTCGTATATGAGTATGTCCTTATATGTTTTCTAGTGATAGTAGTTCAGTAACAAAATCTCTAAACAACTCATGGAGATTATTGCTTTTGAAATCAGATACATTCATGGCGTCAAAATTTATTTTTGCTAAAGCTGTTTGGGTAAATAAATAAGCTAGGATTTTTCTAGTCTATGCATAGCCAGGCAATGCTTTTTCTACTGACGTAGTTGCATACATCAAATTTAGTATTTATTTTTACCCACTTCCAGCCATTATGTACCCAATGCAGCCTAAGTAAGACATAAAAAAAAATCCACCAAGCCTCACAATACAACCTGATAACAATGGATTGGATGTTGCTGCAACTTTATCTCGAGCTTTGATATGCAGAGGTTTGACACACGTGAGTGTGCAAGACTTTTGGGGCACATGCGCTGGTCATCCCTTCATCGCGATGGAGATGACCCGCGCATCCGCGTCCTACGCATGATTGTTCGCTAGTTTCAAAGTCAATTATCTTTGTTCGTGTTAGACTTATAAAAAAAATGCAAATAATGTTTTTGTTGCCTGTTGATTCAGATTCTGTGAATACTCGCCTTCCCCGCGAATTACAAGTAACGGAGGATGGAATGGCTATTAAATGGAAGCTATGGAAACAGACATTTGAATTTTATGCGACAGCTACACAGCTATCAACTAAATCGCCAGAGGTGCAAGCCGCTACATTTATGTCTGCCATAGGACCGGAAGCAACAGTTATCTATAATACATTTGATCTGAGTGACGTTGACAGAAATGACTTGGTGAAAATAAAGGAAAGGTATGATAATTTTTTCTCACCTAAACCTAATGAAACGTACACTCGCTACTTATTCTTCAACTTAATGCAAGGTAAGCAAGAAACTTTTGACTCATATTTTACAAAGTTGAAAACTAAAATTGTTGATTGTTCTTTTGGAACTTTACAAGATAGCTTGTTACGGGATCAGATTGTTAAAGGAATTAATTCTGATAAAGTCCGTGAATTATTATTAGCACAAAGAGAACTTACCCTTAAAAAAACTATTGATATTTGCAGAGCTAGTGAACAAGCCACTACGCAATTAAAAGAAATGAATAATGTAACGGTTAAGAATGAGAAGGAAATTCTTGCTGTAGTTAACTCAAAATCAAAACAGCAGAACTATTATTCTAAATCAAAAATTGATTATAAGAAGTGCAATAAATTACGTAGACGTTGTAGTTTAGCGCATGAATTTAAAAATTGTCCTGCTTTTAACGTTATCTGCAAAAGTTGTTTAAAAAAAAGGACATTATGCTCGTCAGTGTAAAGCAAAATGGAAACAAGGGAAATCAAGTAATTATTCTAATAGTTAAAAAATGCAAGAGGTTAAAGGATGTTCTTATGAAGATTTAAATTTTGAAACTTTAAATATTGGTGAATTGGCAGACCAATCTAAAAAAAAAATGCTTGGTTTACTTCAGTAATTTTTGATAATGGGGTTAAGGTTAAATTCAAACTCGATACAGGTGCAGAAGGAAATGTTATTACAAAAGAGGCTTTTAAAAAGTTATCATTACCACTTGTTAAATCTTCGGTACAAAGATTAAAGTCATTTAATAATGAATACACTCCGGTGCAAGGTGAGGTAATTGCAAAGTGTACCATTGAAAATAAGCCAAAAAACCTAAAATTATTAGTAGTTGATGGTAATTATAACTGCATACTAGGGTGCAAAACGTGTGGAAATTTGGGGTTAATAAAAAGAAATGTTGATGTTATGAAATTAAATACAGTTTTTGAGAAAATTCCAAACAAAATATTTGAAGGGATTGGATGTATTAAAGATTTTGGATATGATATTGAATTTGAAAATGATGCATGCTTTTCTCTTCATCCACCCAGAAGAATACCATATGCTTTACGTCAACGGTTCTCAACCTGGGGGGCGCGCCCCCCTGGGGAGGCGTAGAAGAATTTCAAGGGAGGCGCGAGTTAAAAAAAAAAATAAGTAAAACTAATTTACAGTACTCAATTTTGCGGTTACAATGTAACCGTAACGTATTTTTGATATACGAACACGAACACAATAATTGTCGTAGCTACAATGTCAGAAAAACATTCTGAAGTCTTATGATGCAGTTAAGGGTTTCACAGAAAAGATAACTCTTTGGCAACGCCGTCTTCAGAGTTCAGAGCCAAACTTTTCATGCTTTCCAAGATTGAACGACCTCCTAGAGCAGGGGTTCCCAACCTTTTTATAGTACCGTACCTGTACGTTGTAAACAATTTGATGACGTACCGGTAGACCAAAGATTTTGAAATGGGGAATAAAATGCAATGGAGAACAAAATAAATTAGGATATATAAAAAATCATTTTAAATAAATCTCCTGAGTTTAGTACACTTACCTTAACAGCTTCTTAATATTTATTAATAATACAATTACTATTGATTAATAATATGCAATTTAGATATGTTTGAAACACAAAACACAATTTTTAGTAGAACTCAGACACAGTTATCATTCGTAGGCGAGTGCCAAATTTTTATGGGGCGGTCATAGATAACACATTCAGGTGTAGACGGCATCTTTTGAGATTAGGTAAATCCCAATAAAATATTACAGCACAAAAAATGGATAAGAAATTAGAAACTAAAATATTAAAACGTATGGATTATTAGTTACTAGCCGGGCTTCGCCTAACTACGCTCAAGCCATCCGTGTAACATATTTATGTACTTCGGGTCCCACAAAAGAAAAAAAAGGCCTACAAATGTATTAAATTCAAGTGAATAAATTCCTTTCAATTTTCATTCCCGTCGCTGCCGACAGATGGCAGCACCACTACACCAGATGATTTGGTTTCTCAGCAGTGAGTGATTTTAGAATTAAAATATCTCTAAAACTATTGAATTAACAGAATAAGTGTACGCAGAAAAAATTATTATTTTTCAAAGCTCTTTCCAAATATGTAACATTTATGAACTTTCATGAGAAAAAAAATACACCGATTGTCGGCCATTGTGTTACTCTCACGTGATCTCGACGATTGTCGGCCATTGCGTTACGCTCACGTGATCTCGACATCCCCCCCGCTGTTCCTTTACATAAAAATCAGTAAATCCACCAAAAATCAGTATATATCTATTTAGTTTCAATAAATTATTTATTATTATTAAACAATTTGAATATTTAGCTTTTCAAATAAAAAGTTTGATAAATAAAAAAAATAGACATGGTGACACATTTCATTTCAGTGATTCATTTTTTATTGAGAATCACGCTGTGAACGAATCACCTTTTGTTTACATCGTCAAAGAGCGATGACGCTTCATTAGAATCCAAATATCTCTAAAACTATTGAATTAGCAGAATAAGTGTACGCAGAAAAAATTATCAGTTTTCGAAGCTCTTTCCAAATATGTAACATTTATGTACTTTCATGAGAAAAAAAATACACCGATTCCTGTATATTTGTCGGCCATTTTTTTTCGAGGATCGGTCCGCCCGGTCGCGTTACGGTCACGTGATCTCGACATCCCCTTCTGTCTCTTTATTAATATAGATTATAGTCATTTCCTTTCTATTTTCGTACTACAGATTTTTAATAGATTTTTGTTTTAAATTGTAAAATCATTCGCGTAGCGGTACTGGTACGCGTACCCAAGGTTGAGAACCACTGTCCTAGAGGATAAAAAAACCTCCCATTGCAACAGATAAATGAATTGAAGGACCTTATATCAGAGCATTTGGTGGCATTACAAAATTAAATTGCAGACTATTTTCCAGGTATTAGTTCAGAGAACTAAGAGTTTAAGTTGACAAGAGATCCTTTTAAAATCGACGTGGATATACTTCCTGATCATATTTAAGAAAAGGCAATCGACCTAAAATATGATTCTCAAGCAAACGCGGAATTCGAAAACATGGATGTTGAAAATTTTTGGTTACGCTATTTTCCTGTTTACCCAGAAGTTGCTTTGGAAGCTTTGAGGTTGTTAGTGCAGTTTTCATCCACATATCTCTGTGAATCTGGATTTTCAGCATTAGCATACATAAAATCAAAATATCGAGCAAAGCTGGACGTTGAAAGTGACCTGAGGTGTGCTTTGTCACAGTTACAACTTAATATTCGAAAACTTGTCAAGGACAAACAGTGCCAGCCCTCTCATTAATGTTGTGAAAGTGTCTGGTATTACATGCCAACCTCACCTAGATCCTTGATTACCTCAAATATATTTGATCTGTATTTAATTCTTTGATTTCATATGTTCTAATAATAATATTTCTAAATTAAGATATGAGTAGTAATATTAAATTTTGTGTATGAAATTATTCTTTATTTTCATTTAATAACCAGCTTCAATTTCACATTCCGATTGTACTACTTGTATTGACCACATATGGTGGTGGTGGGGGAGGCGTGACCTCACATCAGTGTTCAAAGGGGGGCACAGAGCCTGAAAGGTTGAGAACCCCTGCTTTACGTGATGTTGTTAAAAAAGAAATTGAATTGATGATTAAAATGAACATTTTAAAACCTGTTACGAAACCTACCCCTGCTGTAAGTCCATTAGTAATTGTTAAATCTGGGAATCGTGTTCACTTATGTTTAGACCCTACAGATATTAACAAAGTGATTAAGCGAAGGCTTTTTCCGCTTAAGAGAGTAGAAGATATTGCGGCACGAATAGGTAAAGCCAAATTTTTCACTCTTCTGGACGCAAAGAAGGGTTTTTGGCAACTTAGAATTTCGAAGCGAACTTCTGATTATTTAACAATGAATACCCCATGGGGTCGTTTTTCCTTTCTGAGAGTTCCATTCGGGCTTGCCTCAGCCCCGGAAATATTTCAACAAGTGATGCAGAATATATTGAAGGGTTTTAAAAATGTAGAATGTTCAATGGATGATATATTGTTATGGGATAATACTGAGGAAGACTTGTGTGATTTGACTAACAGAGTTATTAAGAGACTCTTAGATTATGGTGTACGTTTGAATAAAGAAAGATGTGAATTTGGAAAAACGAAAATTAAATTTTTGGGCCATGTGTTTACTTCTAGTGGTATTGAAATTGATACCTCAAAATTGAAAGCTGTTGAAAAGTTGAAAATTCCTACTAGTTTAGCCGAGTTGCAAAGATTTTTGGGTATGGTGACCTACGTTTCTAAATTCATTCCAAACTACTCTGAGATATCAGAGCCATTACGTAAGCTCCTTCAAAAAGATGCGTTATTTGAATGGTCTAAAGATCAAGAAAATTCTTTTTCTAAACTTAAGGAAGCACTACAAAATGCTCCTAAATTAGCTTACTATGATGTCAACAAACCAGTAGTAGTTTCGGTTGATGCCAGTTCGCATGCAATAGGGGCAGTTCTATTACAGGAAGGTAGACCTATTGCTTATTCAACTAAATCCTTGACACCTACCCAACAGTGTTACCCGCAGATTGAAAAAGAAGCCTTGGTTATTCGTCATGGTTGTAAGAAATTCCATGATTATATTTATGGAAAATCGGTAATAATTGAAACTGATCATAAACCATTAGAGGCTATTTCTAGGAAACCGCTGCATTCTGCACCACCGCGTTTAAAACGCCTGCTATTTGAGGTACTTCAGTATTCTCCGAAGATAATCTACAAACGTGGAGTAGATATACCTGTACCTGATGCTCTGAGTCGTGATTGTGAAGCTGATACTTTTGAAGAATGCTTAGAGAATGAAGTTTTTGAAATTGCTTTAGATGTCCCTTTTCCGATGTCAATATACCCTGAAATTTTGTCTGCAATCACTGAGGATGAAGAATTGCAGTAGTTGAAGTGTATAATTGTTGAGGGATGGCCAGATACTATCCAAGAGGTTCCCAAAGAGCTTCGTAAATATTGGAATTATAGAGAGGAACTATCAGTATATGAAAACCTCCTATTCAAAGCTGAACGATTTATTGTTCCACGAAGCCTCCGACATCAATACTTAAGGCTTATCCATCAAGGACATCTGGGAAATAATCTTTCACTTCGTCGTGCACGTGAAATCATATTTTGGCATGGAATGTCACGCGATATTGAAGCTTATGCACAACAGTGTCCGGTGTGTCAGCAAACATCTCGAGCTCCTAATACCGAGCCATTATTGATGAAACCGGTTCCTTGTTTTCCTTGGCAAAGAGTTGCATCTGATTTATTTGAATTTGCAGGGAAAACTTATTGTCTTGTAGTTGACAGCTACTCCGGTTATTTTGACTTCAAACAGTTGAATTATCCTACACCGTATTCGGTAATTGAATTCCTGAAAGACTGTTTTGCAGTACATGGTATACCAGATATTTTAGAATCTGATAATGGGCCCCAATACAGTTCAGGAGCTTTCCGCAAGTTTGCTTATAACTGGAAAATTAGGCATCAGACATCTAGCCCACACTATCCAAAGTCCAATGGGTTAGCTGAACGGTATGTTCAAGAAGCAAAATTGTTGTTGAAAAGACGTAAAATTGAACATATAGATTACAGACTGGCACTCTTGAATTCGAGAAATACTCCTCGCAATAATTTGTCATCGCCTGCACAAAGACTGTTTGGACGTCCTACTCGAACTCTAATACCTATCCATCCCTCTCTGCGCTTACCACGAGAATCCTCTTCTGTTCCTCTGCAGTTGGTGAGGGAAAAGCAGCGTCTTGGGGAAACAACTTCGAGTGCTAACACCCCGTATTTTGTGGACGGAGAAAAGGTTAAATTTAAAACGTCTCATAGGAACTGGGTTCCTGCGACAATATCTGGAACTGCAGATGCTCCGCGGTCTTATATATTGACTACTGCCGATGGCGACACTTATAGACGAAATTCAGAAGTGATCCAACGCACAAAGGCAGTGATTCCTCCAGATAGAGAGATTGTGATTAACCCTTCGTCTACAAGTTCAATTTCTCCCGATTCCTGTCCTGTTGCTCCTCCCGCAGCTTCGACTTCGGCAAATGCTAAAAGATCGTCTAACATCGCTAAAATGATTATCACCCGTTCCGGCCGAACTGTCCGACCACCTAAACGTCTTGACTTATAAATATTTGTTACTTGTTTTGTATTTATGTTATTTTTGTGTTTTCTTTAAAAGGGAAGATGTCATGTCATCATCGAGTAGCACATTTATGTAAGTGACAACAGCTAGATCCAGATCGTAGTTGAGTATATAATGGCGGCCAATAAAGTTTGTTCTATTGCAATCGTTCCCTGTCTTCATTTGCTTGCTTACAAGTAACTTCCATTATGTGCTAGGAACGTTACATGTCCTGACTCACATCCTGCACAAAAAATTCTTAAGACAAGTATCCAGGATCAAAACTTTCCTAACTTGTGTCGATACTTGTGCTAGGGCCATACCTTATAAAAGAAGAATCAGCTTCTGTAGGCCTAGTAATGTTTTTACAATCATCATATTCATCTAAGGTAGTACCACTTTCCGAATCGGCACTGTGCGGAATCTGCATCGGCAATGTGCGTTTTAAAAGGCCGGTTTTGTTTCAGTGTCACCGATCCATTGTGACCAACACAAAAAGAAATTAAAATAAAAGCTTCAAGCTCTACCATTTATAATAATAATAATAATAATAATAATAATAATAATAATAATAATAAATTCAAAATAAATTCTATTTAATTTGCAATTTTATTTTCTAACTTGTCTTGTATTTTCTAACTCAAATGCAGAAATGTTCATGATAAAACAGTCCTCTCACAGGAATGTCCACAAATAATTGAATTGCGGGAGTCTTGATAGAAGCTAAGGAATCGCAGGAAACTAGAAGGGTAAAGAAAAAAATCGCATAGTCCAGAAAGAGGCTTATAGGTACTACAGAAAATTTGACGAAAGCAATATAAAACACTGACTCTAAGGAAGTGGAATAATGCAAAAAAGAGTTCCCATTATCGAAGTGAAACACAAAGACGATCGTAAAGACTCTCGCGGAGAGCGAAATATCACTCAGCAATTCACGGTCGTAAACTGGTAATCAAAAATTACCAACTTTCACTGTCGAATCGAAGAATCTGACTGACTGGCTTAGACAGCGTTGGGGCCTATACGCCATCGGAGTGCGACGCCATTTTTAGCTTTGGAGACCAGAACTAACTGTTCCCGTGTTAACGTCCATAGAGGAAAATTTCGACGATTTTTTACTTCAAAGCCAATATTTTTAAACTCGTGAAACCTCTTGAAATGTATACCGAAGAACGTCAACTTAATTTTAAAAATACAATTAACCTTGTTCCAAACGCAATATTTAAAGAAAATTGAACGGTTTCTTTGGAAATCGGCTGTTTTACGCTTTGTGCGCAAACATTTGGCACAAAGTTGGCTGTTTGTCGCCAAGTGCGAATGCTTTTGTACATCTCAGATTGGCGATCAATATCTCGCTAGGCAATGAACGAGCGGAAGCTATAATTTTCATGGGTTATTTATGTTTCTGAATTAGAATTCTCCCGTCGCTATTATTGAAAGTATTTCATTTTAATGTAGTTATCATTTTTTTTTATGCAATGTATATCTAAAAGTGTTATCGTACAACCAAGGTATTTGTTTCAAAAGTATTTTATATTTCCACAAAAACTAAATACAATTTATCATAAAACTAGTTTAAGTTCAGTACAAAACTGAATTTGTTTCCTCACACTTTATTTAAATAAGCTCTGTTTTGCTGTTGACTGCAGTCATCAGAATTAGAAGCACAGCAACTAATTTTTCCATTTCCCACTGAATATTCTATTGTAAAGAAAAAAAAGTGAGCTGAATTGTATCAATATTTTTAGATTTATATTCTGGTAATTCTGTATTGTGTATAAAATTAACTTTTTAAGTTTAAGTCGCTAATTAATTTATTGATTGTTGAAATTATTTAGCTTGGTCTGTTTGAAACTTGACAAGCAATTTAAAAGATAGAGTTTTCGTATTTTTATTCGTTGTTAACCTTTCTCAAATATTAGTAAACTCAATAGTATGCCCCATATTTCATGACTAAAATATATAATTACGCCATTTCCTCATTCTGACATAGGCATCAAAGATCAAAATCTATGTAACTATGCTTCTTGGCTTCTTGCTCTTTCTGAAAGATTTAGCCATAAAGTCAGAATTATGATCCAATTTTCAAAAGTTTGAATTGACTTCCATTTTATATCTAAAAACTCAAGAACTTCATCAAAATGCTTTAAATTTTCTAAACAGTTCGGGATTTTTAACATACTGCAATTACCTATGAAAATCTCTGTTTATAATAAAAATTATTTTCAGCAAGTGTCATATATTTTTGACGATTGCATGAATAAAATATATTTAAAAATTAACCATTAAATTTATATTATTTAAAATTTATATTATTTAAAACTTATACTATTTAAAACTTATATTATTTAGAATTTTAATAATTGGTATTAGCAGATTATTTGCTATAATTTTATTTCTCTCAAATTCCATCTCACTTATTTCAGACCTCCAATATAAATTTGTAAAAATTAAAATTTATTTTTAAGGTGATCAGTAATAAATTTGATACTTAATCCTGTGTATCAATACATATCATATTGTAAGACAGTCTAAAGTAATTCTGTTTTGTGTAAAATTCACTTTCTGTTTTGTGTTCATAATTTATAAACATATTGCAATTTGTAGACAAGAGTAACTGGGTGAGCCATGGGTGAAATTTTATCATTAACAATTAAATTACTTCTGTATAATGAGTGTTTTATTGTCAAAATATCCCACATGAAATTATCCAGTATTAATCTGAAGAAATACTAAAATTTTACAATTAAAGAATTTTCATGATAGCAAAGACAAAATAAAATAAACAATACATTTATATCTTGATAGTTAGATTTCAAGAATCCTGTGGATTATCTCATTGTTTATATACATTTCTAATTCATCAGCCAGCAAGACTTAACACTTAAAAACAGATATAATTTAATCTATTCAAAAGTGTAACACCAGCTAGCTAGGTATGAGAGACTAGTTGCATAAGCAGTTAATAAAAACAAACAATTTCGTTTTATGCAATAAAGCATTTTAATTTTTTTAATTACGACCTTTAGTATATAAACGTCACATTTCACACTTAATTAAACGATGATTATTTATTGATTTCGAAAACCTTCAGGAAAGTTCTTCGAAAGTTATCGAGAGTGGGAGAATTTAAAATGTTTCAAATCAAAAAAGTCGAACTTATAAATATCTCTAAATACTTACTGATCTCTAACAGAGCATGTTGAGTTTTTAAAAATGCAAACCAAGATCTGAGAAAAAAGAATCAGCAACAAAATTAAACACAACATGGTAAATTTTAATTTTTCATTGATGTATGAACACAAGCATGTATTAATCCAGACAAGTCGTAATAGAACGTCTATAATTTAGAAGGCTTAAGAGCATCTTAATCCTCTCGTTTGATTAAGTTGAAATTTTCGCACAAAAAAAGTATCAATATCTTTCGTAGACACACAACTCGTCACTCTCACAAGAATACGAACTTCTCTAACAATCTCAAAATGATTTGGCATCTTTTTCGTACAGTTTTGATATACACTGCTCAAAACAATTAGGGGAGCACATGGTTTTAACGAAATTACGCAAATACTTACACCGATAAGTAACATAAAATAAATCATCCATAATTTAAAGCCTAGCAGGAAACAGAAGAAGAAAACTTCATATGCAAATCAAAGTTCATGACGTCAAAAACCAGAAAAAGAACATAATGGCGGAAATCGGGATGTTGCAGAACCGTCTGTTTCTGCAACAAACTTAACTGTGAAATTCGATTGCTCAGTTATTCTTTTTGAGAAAAGGTGACTTGAAAATGTCTCAACAACGTGATTTACCGGAACCCATGGCATGGCGTATTATAGGAAGACTTGAATCCGGGCAAACACAACGTAGTGTCGCTGACGCTGTTGGAGTCGCCAGAAGTGTCGTTGCAAGGCTGTGGAATCAATTCCAAGAAACAGGGAATGTTAGACGTCGACCAGGGCAAGGTCGGCCACGCACCACTACAGCAACTGATGACCGGTATATACTGTTAACAGCTCGTCGAAACAGAACAGACAATGCTACTCAGCTGCAAAGACAGTTGCTCTTGGCAACAGGACGGAGGGGGTCCAGCCAAACAGTACGTAATAGGCTTCATCAGGGAGGTCTCTATGCACGTAGGCCAATGGTCTGCATTCCGTTGACTCCACGCCACCGTGCGGCCCGAAGAAGATGGGCTGCTGAACATCGAGATTGGGAGCAACATGATTGGAGCCAAGTGCTGTTTACAGACGAGTCCCGATTCAGTCTGGAGTGTGACACCCGACGTGTTTTGGTATGGAGGGGAAGGGGCACTCGAAATAACCCCACATTCGTTCGTGAAAGGTCACAATACAGACGAGCTAGTTTTATGGTATGGGGTGGAATCAGCATAGGTGGACGTACGGACCTTTCATATCATTCGGAATGGTACTTTGACGGCCCGAAAGTATGCAGACGAGATACTGAGACCTCATGTCATACCTTACGCTGCAGCCATTGGAGATTCCTTTGTTTTTAAGAATGATAATGCCAGACCGCATACAGCTCGTCTTATGGAGAACATGCTTGAAGCTGAAACAATACAGCGTATGGAATGGCCAGCGTGCTCTCCTGACCTGAATCCAATCGAGCATGTTTGGGACATGCTCGGACGACGCATTGCTGCGATACCAAGGCCTTCTTTTACTCTCCGAAACTTGGAGATTGCACTTCTTGAGGAGTGGAACAGTATTCCCCAAAGTCTTATCGATAACATCATCGCATCCATGAAAACAGGTGTGCAGCAGTCTTAGCTGTTCGAGGAGACCACACGCCATATTAAAAATCTTGCATCATTTCTAAACAATACTATTTTTTTATCGTTTACATGTAACCAAATTGTTGCCCTAAATCATCTTTTCATGTTTTTTCCATATTTTCAAAGAATTAAAGCATAATTAAAAATTTTTTACGTCTTTTTTTCTGTATTGCGCATTGATACGCGTGTACTATCCATTTTATGTCAATACGTGGCTGTCTCGCACGGTTTTCTTAACTTCTTTGCTTGCTCCCCTAATTTTTTTGAGCAGTGTACAAGGTTGCTATACAAGGGTTATCATAATATTCTATTTGAATACGGATATCGCCTTCTTGGCAGATTTTGGCATAGCAACATTCGAAACTAAATAATATTTAATGTTTTTCTCTTTAAAAACGGCATTTCCAGGCATAATCTTTTCAAAAATCATAGATCTTCAATATTTAAAGGTTTACATACTACATAGTAGGAAATCCGCTAAGTATGAATAGATTTCGAATAAAAGTCTCCTCAAAATAGTGGTCATGTTAATCTCCATAGGGTTTCTTAGTTTTGTTCTCCAAAGGTCTCCAAGATGGCCACCTCACTCCGATGGCGTATTCACATAGGAGTCCGGTAGCGGAAACGTAAAAGGTTGGTTGGTTGGGTGGTTGGTTGTTTTGGGTTTTATGGTACAAGGTCCAAAGAGCACATGCTGCGCCAAACACATGGTAAAACCCGAAAAAAAAAGCATGTCTATGTCGCCATTTTAAAACCGCAATAAATTGAAACAATGATAAAAATATATACTTATGAAATACTGTGATAAAGCCAGTCAAAGTGTCGTATAAAACCATATAACCACAAATAAAAATATATAAAATAGGGAAGTATAAATATAATATGAACAGTTTTACATAAATTAAAGTAGCGGATAAAAAGCCGATATGACGGATAAACGTGAACAGCGCAGGATGCGGATGTTCACCACATGGACATGGACAAAAAGTTTTCGTGAGGTTCCAAATAGGGCTAAGAAAGCCCTTTATAATCGGTATGGATATGGGAAGCACTGAAGCTTTTCACGCATGGTCCAAGGAGAAATGAATCAAGTTTAAAAAAGAAAAGAAAAAAGGTAAAGTTAAGTTAAAAAATAAATTAAAGAAGTTATAAAAATAAAAATATTAGAATTTAGTAAGTTAAAGTTAACACACAAAAATTAAATCAGCAAGACTTGTCAAAATAAAATGTTCCTTTATAAGATAAAATATGAAGCAAAATACACTGAAGTGCCACTGAATTAGGGATAGCAAAGCCTATGCAAATTGTGTAGCGCTGCGCATCATGTATGCGCAAGTGAGGGCACTGTGGTAACTGCATATATAGCCCGTACTGTGGTTGTTCTGAATTAGTTGTTGGAATTGCCAGTATGGGTAAACTGCCTGATTTAGACACCTTCGATCGCGGAGAAATCGTAGGTGCGCGAGGCATGGGCCATTCAATTTCCGAAATCGTCAGACAGCTAGGATTTTCAAGGTCGACAGTGTCCAGAGTATACCATGAATACATGGATGGTGGAAATAAAACTAGCGATCGGGCAAACTGCAAAGGACAATTAGCCTTGACAGTGCGTGGTGAGAGACGGCTCAGGCGTATTGTACGTAGCCAGCGAAGCCAAACATTAGCTCAAATTACCACCCAGTTTAATGACGGTGAAAGTCGTACAGTCAGTAAACGGACTGTGCAAAGCTCGCTTCACCGTATGGGTTTCGGGAGCCGTCGACCTACGAGAGTACCATTGCTCTATACTCGCCATCGGGCTGCACGTCTTGCCTGGACAAGAGAGCCCAGAGACTGGAGTGTAGAGGACTGGAAACGAGTAGCATGGAGTGATGAGTCTCGATTCCGACTACTTAACGCCGACGGGAGGCTGAGAATATGGCGTCAGGCTCATGAAGCCATGGATCCTGCATGCCTGGCTGGAAATGTACAAGGGCATGGTGGCTCAATCATGGTCTGGGGTGTTTTTTCGTGGCACAGTTTGGGATCTTTGGTGCGTGTATCAACCTCCCTCAATGCAATTCGGTACGTAGAGTTACTGGGTGATCACCTCTATCCGTTTATGCTGTTCTGTTATCCGCACGGTAATGGAGTTTTCCAGCAAGACAACTGTACCTCTCACAAGTCCCGGTTGGCTGCTGGCTGGTTGGATGAGCATTCCTCAGACTTCTCTGTCATGAATTGGCCACCTAGAAACCGAGACTTAAATCCTATTGAGCATCTTTGGGATGTTTTGGAACAAGGCGTGAAAGGCCATCACACAGCACCAAAGAACCTTACTGAATTATGGACAGCTTTAGCCAATATTTGGTAAGCCATTCCCGTGGAACGTTTCCAGAAACTTGTTGAATCTATGCCTCGTCGTGTGGCAGCCGTTATCAAGGCCAGAGGAGGCCCAACTCGTTACTAGGTAGGTATCCCTAATTCAGTGTCACTTCAGTGTATAAAGATTAAACTCTCAAATGTCGAAGACGAGCCACAGAGGACCGCGAGCAGCAAAGATATTAAACGTTGGGATTAAACCCAGGATGGGAAAGAACTATCAAGCAACCCGTGCTTGAAAACAGGCCGAAAAAGGAAGCAAGTTGATGAGTTTGTATTACAGAAGTTAAAAAAGATCAAGCTTAACTACTGGTTGAGAGCAAAATGTGTCTCTTAACCTGAATTGTTCAGATGTCCACCAATTAAAAGGGATAAAGATGGAGATGAACAGTTAAAAATTCTTATGCACAAATTTTTAAAACGTTTACATGAAGTTAAAATATGAAAGACTGTCAAAGGGCACTTGCAAGTTGGGCAATTTGTTGCACTCTCTCCTAAAAGCAAATGTACAAGAGGAAGACGAGTGTCCAATGCGTAAGCGCGTCAAAACAACGCCACTCTTCCTGTTAGGGCCTGTTGACATAGGAATCCGTTGCGGAGCGTTAAAGTATTGAAATATATTTAACCAATGACAAACCTCCAAACGATTAGTAATGAAATTTTTGACGCCTATGATTGGTTTATTTTCGTCTCAACGTCATCTTTTCCTTAACGCTACGCAACGGACTCCTATGTGAACAGGCCCTTAGAAAGAGATGGCCAGGGTAAGATGTTTGGCTTGATGTTATAAAGCTTGTTATTCACTTGCAATTCCAGTTTTCTTGCCATTTGCACCGTATTATTTTCTTGATGGCCTGTTTAATATCGCACGTGGGTAACGGTTTGTGTAAGGTAACACTGGCAGCTTTTGCAGCTGCATTTGCCAATTCGTTGCCTCGAATTCCAACTTGACAAGCAATCCAACAAAGCAAAACACTACAGCCGTGCCTAGACAGATGGTGTTTGAGTTTCAACACATCAAGGGCAAGCGAGTGAGAGGGAACATCTGATTCGAGGGTCCTTAACGCGCTAAAAGAATCAGAGTATGAAATAAACTTCCTCTACCTCCGGGAACACATACACTGTAGCGCTTAGAAGATGGCTTCCAGTTTAGCAGTATAGAGGAAACGTAAAAGGAAAGATGTCTCTGAGACGGAAATATATCAATCATTAAAAATTATTAATAATTGTTAAAAAATTTGTTGCTAATAGTTTGGAGGTTTGTAATTGGCTAAATATGTTTCAATACTTTAACACTTTCGCTAGCTGACTCCTATGTGAACAGGCCCTTGCTTATAAGTCTCTCTCAAAAGAATTCTTTGAAAGTTACAACATATCAAACATGGAAACTTCACTCACTCTCTCTCTCTCTCGCCACTAACAGGTGACCGGTGAGGATGGAGAAAATGTGTATGTGTTTATGTTTGTGTGTGTGTGTGGGGGGGGGGGGGCTAGCATGGCTAATAAAACTGACGTCAATCATCTAGAGACAATTTACATTTGGGAATAGCTTGTAATAAGAGAGATTTACGAGTAAAATAAGGCGAGATTAGAAAACAGTACTGATTGGTTGTTATTGTTGTATCCCTTATGACGTGCTACAGGTAAATAAGTTAGATGACACTTTCACACAAGTTCATCTCTTTGTCGTCTTTTTGTCATTCTCCTCTTGAAAAAAGCTCGCATTGCGCGTACCCTCAGTAATCTTCCTTCCTTACCTCCAGAATTTCTCGCACTACAGTGTAAGAGCTACTGACCTCCACAGTTCTTTATGTAAAAGTGTGTGTGTATTGCTTTCAGTAAAGATCATTTTCAATCTTAGAGGCAAAGCTTATTTACAATGTTAGTGACCAGAGAACTCTGTTGTAAAATGCCTTTCCGGTCGCCCACAGGCTGTAGAAATTAATAAGTTACAAGAGATTTATTTAAATTTTCCTAATTACAACCGTCCAAGTTTTCGTTATTTTTCTTAGGGTATCACCATTTCTTTGAATATCTTTTCATGAATAACCACTGTTTTATTAATAATAAAAAATGTAATGAGTTTTAATCAGTTGTCCATAGAAATGCATTGTTTTATTTTAAGACCTTTGATGACTTTGAAGGTAATAATGATTTGTAATTCGATAATATATCTACATTCAACATTAAAATTGATACATGTAATATTTCACACTCTCGTTTATTCCTGATATGAGAAGTTCGAGGTAAATCTCATGACATCTTAGGAATTAAACATTTTTTGGTCAAATCTGGCAATGATATTGCAACCTGCGCCACCTGTTTGATCCCCCGTATCTGAACAGCATCCACCATCTCCCTAGGAATGAAAGCATCATGTCTCGGAGGAGAGGAAGATACGTTCGGGCTAAAGAGAAAAGTGAGTTATTATTTCCATTTAATACCCTTAAAATATTTTTTATACGTTTTTTATAAATTTATTTATATAAGCTTGAAGGTTGTTATCGAATTCTTAGCAAGTAATGTCATTCATAGTAAGTGAAAGTTGCGAAACTTCCTCTAGGTATTTGATGTTATTGATGCGAGACGTAATGAGATAAAATCATCTTTCCATCGTTATTTGTTGCTAAGTTGTAGAACTATCGGAATGATACCTTTTTGATCATATTTTTCATTTGCCACTTAAATATTTATTTACTGTCATTATTATTGGTTGTATCTTATTGTTTTGAAATGAAAGAGTTTGATGTGGGAGGAAAAAAAAGGAGTTTTCGATTTGCAGATTATGGAGCGATAATTTGTAGCAGAATCTCTTTTCGTTTTCTTTGATTTCTTTTGATTAAGTATTCACTAATCTATATCTTACGAGGGGGTTTATGAATAAATATTAATTATAATTAAGATTAAAATAGAATTATTATGGGACATTGGTACCGAGAGAATCCACAGACACCTGTAGCTAAGCAGGTGAATAATTGAGTTCCGATGAACGCGGTGCTTTTATCGAAATTTTGTAGTAAAGAATGTAGATTAAAAACTGAATTTTTAATTTTATATTTTGTATTTACAAGGAGTATAATAATTTATTCTGATATAACAATATAATTTTTTAGATTATATATTATGGAAAACTTTGTGAACGTAATTCAAGTGGCCATCCTTAGTTAAAAATACACTAGCTTTAATGTTTAAATGTTTCTTTTTTTTTCCTTTTTGTGGTAATGTAAAAATAATGATATTTTATAGAAAGGCCTTTTAAATGATGTTTAAATATTCATGTTTTATATTATTTCTAATACAGCTTGTTAGTTATTTTTTACCCAAATATTATAGTTCAAATATTGATTTTGCAGTAATATTCGATAGTGACAGTCATATTTACAATTCATTTTACATATTGTCCCCTTAACTTAAAGGTAATAATTTTGTTCTTAGGATTCATAAAAATATATTTTCTCTGGTACATAAATAAATAACAATATGCAGTAATTGTTCAAAATATGGAACAGTTTAATATATTTTGATAAAAAAAAAAACATTGAACGCATTAGTAGAAAAATCTGAATGTTTCAGTTTAATTTTCAGTTGAGAAATTGATGATTGTTAAAAGATTAAAGTTGGTTACTATGAGTAGCATTATAGTCAGCATTTTAAAAAATAACCATAATACTGCTATTGTTTCAGATTAAAGTAGCATGCTCAATACCAAAATGAGTTTTATCTTATTTAGTTCTCCTATAGCTTACATCTTATGTTATTATTACATTTATTAATGTCTTTAAAGAATCCATGTCATAGTCTAGTTGATTATCATTCATAATTTAATCAAAAGTATTGTTTATCTGTTAGATTTTTTTTGAGAAACAGAAAAATTCTTTTTCTATAAAGGATCCTTTATAAATAGTAGGCTTATTTTTTGGTTAGGGCTAATATATATATATATACTAGCATTATTGCCCGGGTAGATATATAGATATAAAATTTTTCATGCATTCAATCAAAAAAATACTGGGCTGCACCCCCCGCAAAATAAACACTTCGCCCTCCCCCCCCCCCTCCCGTCACCTCCAGACCAACTCTCAAACCACCCCTCAGAACAAACCTCTTTTCCCCCGCGTATCGAATTAGACTGGTTGTGGTAAAGGGGCTGTATTCACATTTAAGAGGTGCGCTTAGGGGCACAAAAATCATTACAAAATTAATTTTAAAAACTAATTGAGCCCCAAATTTCGTTTTTTCCTGATTTAAGTTTCTCGGGTCCTAAACATTAACTGTGCCGAATTTGGTCCCGGTTGGTGAAACAGTCTATGATTCTATAGCGGACAAACAAACAGACAAGCCATTTTATATATATAGATATATATTTGTGATAATTTAGAAAAGGGTTTAAGTGTTTATGTAATGGAGATTACAAGGTTATATAAACACCTCACCCCTTGATCCATTTTAAATAAATATTGGTATAGTATTGCAATATTTATTTAAAATGGATTAATTGATATCAGCTCATAATTTATTTTAAGAACATAGAAAAGTAATTTACTGATTTGAACAGTTAATAGGTAGCAATATCTATGTAAACTTTATATTCCTTGCATTCTTTTGTAAATTTTGGTATGTATGAAATAGAAAGTTATCTTTAATACTACTCAAAAAGAGTGCAAAAAATTCTGTGAAACAAGCAGACCTGTTTAAAGTTGATTTATTCATATACTTTCACTTATATAGCTTCACTCTATAAAAAAAATTCTTTTAATTACAGAATTGATAGAAATTGAGGATGAAAAAAATTGGTATTTTCTTTCTTTCAGTATATTTAACTCTGAAAATATTCATGTTTTAAATTTTTTTTTTAAGTAACGATTTTAATATTTGAGAACTAGTGGTAATTTTATTTTGTATGCTTTTTCAATAATCTATTTCTTTGACATAAGTATTCTTTTTTTATTTTATTGATTGTGCAATTTAAGTATTTGTTTTTATCTAATAAGAATTCTTCTCTACGTGAAACTTCTGTTTAAATTTGAAATCTGATTTGAAAGTTGATAAAAAATGTTATCCGCCTTGCATTGTTAAATGATCATCAGTCAATAAGAAAAAAGATGTATTAATATTCTTAATATGATGGTATGGTTTGGTTTGGAGCGCTACGGTAAACTTTTTTCTACACAATGGCTAATTAGAATGGGACCTACAGTTAAAAGCCGATCTTAATATGAAGTTTAATGATACTTAACATGTAAGAGTTGTGTGTTTTGTTTGTATACATCATGTTATGCTTCTTTTAAGGAACACTTACTTAGTTAAAATCTTCAAATTTATGTGAATCAAAATTAAATATTCATTCAATTTAAACCATTTTATGGATTGTTAATTTTGTATTTACATATCAGTCTTAGTTAACTGAAATATAAAAATATTTTGAATAATGCAAGATATTTTTTATTTTTTATGAATTGTAATTTTTCATTAAATATTTAGCAGCAATCATTTACTAATTCCATAACTCATATCAAATCATGAGAGACCGTCACTGACGTAATCTTGTGAAAGCAAATGTGAAGAAGAATTTTATTACTTTTAATGTTCAACCGCTAACATTAAGTACTCTTTATTTCATAAGGCATTTCTTTTATAAAAGCTCATGCTTTATGTTATAATAGATTTTTATCATTGCTGTGGTATATACACATGTGTGTATGAGAGAGGCATAGAGGAAAAAGGAATGTAATCTTAGATAACATTTTACTGGAGTGAAATTAGTATATGAATTGTTTTTATTCTGCGTAATGTCATTTTGAATTATAAAAAAAATCAGTTCATTATTTAGCAACTGTAAATTTATCTCTAGCAATATTAAATTAAAAGGGTGTGTAGTACTCAATTTTGGAGACTATTTGTTGCCCTTTAGTTTTAGACGCCATTGTTTTACCACTGATTTTATAGTTTTTATGTGTTTCTCACCTACCTTTGATTGCTGTGTTACCTTGTATTGATTATATTTCAAAACACATGAAGCAATAGTTCATTTCTGCTATACATTTTTTTTTCCCTTTATTTAAAAATATCTCCAGGCCCTGCTTTAAAACCATATTCTTCTGTTGGCTAAAAGACACACTTACCAGGTTCGACTTCCGGTATTAGTTTATAAAACCTTTGGATTGCTTTTCTGGAAATACCATGACTTAAAATGGTCTGTCTTCAAATGAACAAAATGCATACTAATTATTTATATTTTAGTGAATTCCTCTGTAATTAAGTAGTTTTAAATTGTATAGATCTGTCAAATTTATAGAATTGTTGAAAACTCTTTAGAACTGTGTCCGCATGTAGAAAATACAGCCTTTATAAAAGTTTCTGTCCATTAGCCTTTTTGAATTCATTTCGTACTGCATTAAGTATGTTTACTGAAAAGCTAGTTAGATGTTAATTTTGGCATCTAGGATGCCAAAATTAATATTTCTATTAGCAGTAAAAGAACTCAAACAGAATGAAAAGGCAATATTTACTGAAAATAACTGTATAAAATTGCATTGTAATAATTGCCAATATTGTTAAATTTAGCCATTTTGAGATTTAATTATTTAATTGTATTTGATATATAAGTGAAAGTAAAACTACCTTTAAATTATTGAAACTGGTTTTTGAACCTAAATTTTTTTTAAATATGGTCTAAATAGGTAATATCTACAAAATCCTTTGTTAAAGTGAATAAAAAATTTGGCCGGGGTAAATTTTTTACAAGACAAAAATGGGAGGGTAACTTCGCCCTGAAGAAGAAGAAGAAGAAGAAAAAAAATGAGTTATGCTTTTAATCCATGTCTCTTGTCACTTGAGTTTAATGTTATCCAAGATTTCCTAATATATTAAACACATCTTTAACATCTCTTTTAAAATTCTGCGTTACTAATTAGAGCTTCAGTTCTCATGTGCCTGGCATGATTTTCAAGATTTTGATGCTGGGCAGCAAACTTTCTTTTTCTTTTGTTATTTGAGTGCTCAAAATATATAAAAAGCTTTAATTGCAAAAAAAATAAAACTTTGATTTACAATCCAGTGTCAGAATCAGTCTTGTTTAAGTGCATCAATTGTAAACAAGCAAAAGAAAAAAAAATTAAATACTTTTTACTGTTTTGAACAACCAAGCAAATTCTTAGTCACTGGACCAATTATTTTTGTCTTGTAGTATAGTACTTTATAATCTCTACTGACTATACACTGTCTTAGTTAGGTACTTTAGCTTTAGAGTTTATCCTAACCAAATTGAGAGCTCTCTCAGGTAAATTTTAAAAATTCTGAAAATAGTTAGAGATTTAGAGGCTTCTTGTTTGAACTGAGTATCTGATATGAGAGAAAGAGCACATGAAATTAAGGTCAGGAGATAATAAAGATACTGCTTAATTATGCTTAATTATGTAATTATATATATATATATATATATATATATATATATATATATATATATATATATACAGTGCTAGATTTCTAGAAATAGAGGTGCCGGAACGGTAACCTTGCGGGAGGTGTGGGGGAGTATTCCAAATTATTGATAAAGAGAGGTACCGGAACGCCGTTCCGGCACGTTCCACCTCAAATCTAGTATATGTGTATATATATATATATATATATAACCTTAGGATATATTTTATTGAAAATAGAATACCAGCATTTTCATTATGGTGCTGTTATAAAACTCTTAGATGAATTCATTCTTAATATACCTTAAAAATTCCCTATAGGAGACAATTAAAACTCACTTTGAAGTCTATTTATTTATACGAGGAAAACAGGAACAAGGCAACCAGCTAAAAGCCCATGCTGTTAGTTAATCTTATCAAAATAATTTATTTTGTGAGATGTTATTAACTGTATCAATCAAATTGTTTTGTAAATGATTATTGTTAGTCATTTATTTGATGATCTATCTATTTAAATTTATTAAAATTCTTAAATTAATAAATGTAAAATTTAATTAATGGGATATTTTCTGAATGGTGAGATTTATACTTTTACATCACAAATAAATTTTTAGTAGTACACTAACTGAAATTTAATTCTAAAACTTGAATATGTATATACTATTTTTACATGTTGAACAAGAGATGGGTGTGGTATTTATTTCATTATCAATTAAACCTATCATATGTACATTTGAAACTAAAATTTCAAATAAATGTTTATATGCCCTTATCAAATGAATGTATACTCTTTATATTTATTTGTTATCTGAGTATTTAATTTGGGGATGAACAGTTTCTCTGCACTCTTCTTAATGAAATTAAATTAAAAAAAGATTATTTTACAATATCAGAGTTAATTAGTGAAATTATGGCTTTCACATATAACCTTATATTACTATCTAGAAACAATTTTATAGCATCCAGAAAAATAAATAAAATTTTAAATTTAACCTATAATATGAACTCCAAGTCATAATATACTCTGAACTTGTTTTTCAGAATAAAGCTTGAATTTTTCAATGGTCATTAAAAAAAAAAAAAAAAAAAAAAAAAAAACCCACTATGTCAGTGTATATATTTGGGAAAGTTTTATGCTCATCACCTTGATAAGTTTTATCCAATGCACTATTGTTATTAAAAGTATGTATGTATATATATATATATATCATTTATCTATAGACGTAATGAGATCTGAAACTTTTATTATAATTAGATGTACCATAGAACTTTTAAGAAATGTATTGTTAAAAATTATTTGAAGTAATATCTGTGATTTGAACAAAAATAGAAAATTTCTTAAAAGTGCTTTGAATTTTTGTTTTAAGATGTGAGTAAGAGCCCTATTACTCATGTGTCCAAGTTATATCATTGTAAATGTCAGTATTTTAATTTTGACCTTTTAGAAATAATTTGAGTATTTGGAAATTTTTTTTTAGCTTGCATCCACATAACCAAATACATAGTCTTTTTCAAAAAATTGAATACTTTTCAGTTATTTACCCCAAACAAAAATTTCTCTAATAGCTGACAGATGGCTGGAATGAAATTTTAAATGAGCTTGCTATCGTTTGTTGGAATTTAATGATGAATGCATCAACAGTAATTAAAAAGACCTGTCTGTCCTTCAGAAGCTCGTCCAATTTTAAGGCTACTTTTATTCTGCTCCTATTTTATTTCAGGGTTAGTGCAATCTTACAAAGTAGGGCTGTTTTGCACTGAGTGTTGCTAGTTTAAATTTTCTCTTAACAATTTCAGATGTTGAATATTACTTAGTTTTTTTTTTAAAAAGATTTTATATTCTCGGTGTATAGTTTTGATATTGGCTAGAATCATAAAATTTTAAGTTTAAAAGTTGATGTTCTGCTTATAGTGTTGATGTGTCGAAATTTTATTTGCTTTGTTATTTTCCTGGTAGTGCAGGTATATATTTCCACAGATAATGAATTTTGAATGTGAGAAAACAATATTAGCCTTTTTTTTATAATGAAAATTTTTGTTTTTAACAGATTGTAATAATTTAAAAGCTAAACTTTAGGCCCAAAAGAGTGCTTATGTAATGAGTGAAGCATATATATTTGTTGACAAACTTTACTTGCAGTTATTTACTGTGTACTGTAGAGATCGATGCAATTATAGAGATTGTAGAGATCGATGGGCAAAGTTATATTCTTGTACCTCCTCTATTGCCTACATTTGTCTCCCTTTTAACCCTTTATCAGTTTTAAAACACTTTCCAATGAATCTACATTATTTAACATAATTTTCATGTTGCATTTCTTTCTCACTCTTTCCTTAAGTCTGAAATGTTATTCCTTTTAAATTTAACTTCATTAATATTTTTGGTCAGTTAATCTGTTTTGCTTATTGACTTATAAATTTGTTTTAAAATTTAAGTTTGACTGCATTTATATATATGTATAAAGTTTTGAAACATTGAGGTTTCTCCTTTAATCAGCCATGGAAACTTGTTCAAAAAACAACTGTGTTAGAAAATTGAGTTAACATTAATTGAAGATTTATTTATATTTATACGTTGCTATTCCTAAACTTCTTTCATTTCAAAATTTCTTATACTGTGTTTTTTGTTGTCATGAATCATAACTCACAGATAAAATAATTTTTGTAAAGCTTCATAATTTGTTACATACTTTTCAAACTATTAGCATTACAATATTATTATCACATTATAAAATCTATTGCAGTATACATTAAAAAATTATTATGATTTTGAAGTAATATATATAGATTTGATGCAAAGCTGTAGGCTAAATTATATGTAAATAATTTTAAATTCTACTTATAGATGAAGTATTTTGGAGGAGATATTTCAATGCTGATTATAAGCATAAATAAAATTGTTGGTGATATTTAATGTTTGGGGTGTGTGTAGTGTTATAGTAGTGTCAAAACCAATCAGTCATTTATTGATAGAATTATTACTTTATATAATTTTTCAGCCCATTACTGAGAGTTTAGTAGTGGCTAGTTTACATGTTGTTAGTTTTCAATTCACTTTTTCAGGTATCCTTTAATTGCTTTTAAACCTACATTTCAATTTTTTTCCTTTAATTATTAAGTTAATAGCATACTTACACATTTAACTTCGATCTATGAATCTTAAGAATAAAAAAAAATTTAATTTAAAAATAATTTTAAAATTAGAATTGTTTGAAAATTAAATGTTATTACATAGTGTTTTAAAAGGTCTCCCCCCTGATTTTATAATGTTTCCAGTTATAGCAAATATCTATAATGGACTTCATTTTTGTTTTAATTTTTTTAAATAATTGAAATTTGACGAATGTGTTTCTAAATAACTGAAAACATGAAAAAAAAATAATTATTATGAACTATGATGATAGTAATAAAAACTCAAAATATGTACAGTGATTTCCGCTTATAAGAATCACATTTGTTATGACTGTTTTTGATTCTTATAACCGGTTGATTCTAATAGCCGAAATTTAGGTTTTTGGACAGGCACACACACACCTATATATATTTATATTAGATAATTTACCATAAAATACTCTTTAATTATGTTAATTATCTTTTATTAAAATTATTTTTTATAGTTTTAAAAAATACAACTTAATTTTTAGACGTATAAGTAGATATACACGATTATAGTAGAGATGAAAAAATCCAATATTTGTTACAACATACCTACTTAACAGTTTTAACATTTCAACTACAGGAAGGGAGCAAGAAAAAGTTTTCTGTGGTAGTTTGACGTAATGAAGTTTTCAGAAGCTGTTTATACCTCTTTCAATACTAATAGTCTCAGACGAAGATTCACCTTATAGCTTACGTTTCACGATTTGATAACATGCTGAATCTACTAATGTCATGTTGCCTAAGTGATAGTGGACACTTCGCCGAAGATTTATGTGTTTCAGGATCCAGGAAACTGCAACCAGGATGTGGAAGGTTAGAAAAAAAGTCCCTATTTTTGTCTGTCAGTGGAGAAAAGGGAAATCGGACCCGGACTGGTAAAGATGCCACCGGGTCAAGCTAATAGGACAGTGTTGTGCTAAAGCGTTTAAGGGGAAACTATTATGTTATGTATAACAAAGAAAGGAATGAATTTTATGACTAAATTCCATCCCATCTTATCAATCTTCCTTATTTCAAAAAAAAGAATCAATCTTTCTTTTTTTTTTTTTTTAAAAAAGAAAGAACTTCGTGCCTTTTGAAGGTTTGAGTGGCTTTTTTGGAAAAATGAAAGGAAAGCGAAGAGTGTAAACTGATTCTTAAAACCGGTGGATTGATTCTTTAAAGCGAAAATTTTAACATGGAAATAATACATTTGTTTTTGTTTTCGCGATATTGATTCTTATTAGCGGTTGATTCTTATAACCACTGATCACTATAAGCGGTGGTTACTGTATATAAATCCTTTCTTAACCCTTGCCCCACTCCCAACCCCCTCACACGAAAAGAAAAAAAGGTTGGGGCTCTGAGATTCTGCGAGAAATCTGTGCATAGGAATTCATGTGTCTCTTCTGTAATGATGAATAAAATTTTAAATCTAATAATTTATTTTTTAAATTAATTTTTTTATAAAAAAAATCTAAAAATTTTGCGTAATTTTTAGCAAGTTTTCCCCTATTTTATAATAATTTTAATTATAGCAAAAATTAATAATTTATTTCTTTTATGCCCTAATTTTTTTATTAAAATCCGAAGTTATGTGTGGTTGTAAAGAAATAAAACCATGATTATTGTTACAAAACTTAACTATTGTAATAAAACCCCAAAATATGTCTTTAAATCCCCCCCCCTCCCCCGATAGTACATACAAATATTAGTCTATGTGATAGAGAATGAATGAAAACGTTTACTTGTTCGCTTGTTCTTAGCTTTAACCTTTCCCTTTCTTTATTTGTTGAGTGTTTTTGAGAAAATAAATGAAAGAGGGTCTTATTCTTTACTAGGAGGTGGGTGGGGTTGGGTTGGGGGTAAGAAAGAAGTATCTTTCTGTTCGTAATTGTGAGTATACGGTTTTAGGAATCTGTAAATTTTCGATCGCAGTTTGTTTACGACCCCTCTTGAATGGAGAAGGAAGACCAAAAAAAAAAAGAAAGTAAAGAATTTTGCTGTGCGCCCCATTCATCTATTTTCATGTGAACTTATGGTATGCCACGCAATCTTTAAGATGTCCACTTTTATATTCTTCACTGCAGGGGAATTTCTCTTCAGAGAGGTAAACCCTGGTCGCGAGGCAAAATAAAGGCGAAAAAAATTAGCTGTCTATATAGAAATCTCTGAATTTCACTTGACGGTCTCGGTTGTCACGTAACGGGATAAATCCGCGCTATCACGACCTTCGGTTTAGGAGGGTGGTTGGGAAAAAATTCTATCCGCAGGGGTTGCCGTAAGTCGCTTCGATTTCTGCTTGGCGTCAGTGGCTCATTGTTTAGTGAATTGATTTACACTGGTATTGTTTATAATAAAAGCATTGAATGTTTTTAGATTTTATGTTAGCAAATCTGGACGGTAATATGTTCAATTATTAAATAAATGTGTTTATTCATTTTTAGGTTTTAATTTAAATGTAAATTACGAGTGAGAAATTGACTTACAATGTGGAAAACTAATTATTATAAACAGATCGTCTTGAATGAAATTAATCTGAATGTCTCAGATACGCACACAAAAAGAGAAAGTCTTTAATGAAATTATACTTTAAAACAAATATCTTTTGTAAGATTTATGCTCTTGCTACTGATTCATTGTTCATTTGGAAATAAATTTCACGTTCAAAAATCTATGAATCAGAACTATCAAGGGAAAGCTGGTAGGAAAATCAAAGTGTCTATGACTAAACTATTTTTTGGCGCTTAAGTTACATTTATACTGTCTAGGGTTTTTGACCCGGGTTTCCCCGAACCCGAAAACCCGGGTTTTTCAAAGATTTTACGAACCCGAAACCCGGGGAATTTTTAATGTAACCCGGGAATTAGATATTTATCGGATACAATAGAATACCAGTTAAATTCCTATTCAACGTAATGTAATGGCTCAGATTCTGAACCAGAAGTGCAGTTGAGGTGAGAGTTAAAAGATGGAATTGAAGGTGATCCTACGAGTATGGTGATGCTTGTACTAAACAGATCTCCCTATCTGATGAGCTTAGTATGTTTCTGCAGGAGAATGATAATAAGGAAAATCATAAAAAATCAAATTCTGGTGCATATATCATAAGAAAAGGAAATTGAGTTGTTTCGGGTAACAAAAAGCCGACCCGAATGCTAGATAAACTTACAGGTCTTTAACAGCGATTCCACCAATTCGGTGGAAGCAGAACGGCATTTTCTGTAATGGGTGTCTTTGCTAATAAACTCAGAAGCCAAATCAATGATGATACGTTGAGTGCAATGATTGTTTTAAGGCAGTTTATAAAAAATGAGGTATTTGTACCACTTTTATTTATGTTATACATATAGGTATATTTAATTACATTAAATTTATTTACTGTTATTTTTTATATTTGAACATTCCGAAATAAATTAAATGCCTCTATTAAACTATTTATTATTTTAGTTCTTTGCTATTGACCCCCTGGAAACCAACTAAGTAAACCCGGTTTTAAATAAAAAAAAACCGGTTCAAACCCGAAACCCGGGTTTTAAAAAAATTGCTCAAAATCGAAAACCCTAATACTGTCTATTAAATGTTGAAATATGCCCTCGTAATAAAAGCAAATCAAACAGCAACAAACGAAGTAAAATTAAGAAGGGCGTACCTTATTTTTTACGAGCGGCGTAAGAACTAGTGTACCCTATCCAGAAGAATCGACGTGGGGGGGGGGGGGGGTTAACTCTTGTTTTAATTTCCACCAAAGTCCCACCCGAAGAATCAGAGAGCCCAGTCTTTCAAACTAGAAAGTTATCCTAGTAATAATTATTTTTGTATATTTATTTGTCATCCACACCTTAGCAGTTCGTCTGTCTGCAATGGGGAGGAAAAAAAAAAAAAAAAAAAAAAATGAGATTAGGTGTAAACAATTAACAATAACTTTTGAGAACAATTTAATTTTTAAAATTTATTTTGTTAAAATGGCTTAGAGATCACGACAATTTATGCCTTTTTTTTTTTTAAACCAGATGCGGCAAACACTTCTCTTGACGACATTTTTCCCACCCGCACCGCGATTTCAGTAGGCTACTTGATTATGGGAGCACCGTATAAGGTGAATCACCATTGCTTCTATGAGGGTATAGCATAAGTATATCCATGCCTTGGTCGAGATTCGAACATGAGCTCTCCGCTGAAGCTCGTTACGCTAACCTCTATCCGACATGGGCGGCTGTAGGGTAGGCCATAGAATGAAAACTGTAGCGTTTAAATTTAATAACTTGTTTTCAAAATGATAACTGGTACTTTGAGGTCATAGGCGTAGCGTCGGGAGGGCACGTACGCCCCCTCCCCCCCAACTTGACTTGAAATAAATTAAAACGTTAATAGAAGTTCAGTTAAAATCGGAAAATTGTAGAAGCTTTTAAGAAATTTGGTTTTTCCCCGATTTTTCAAACTGTGAAACTGAAGATTCCGATTATGTCTTTAGCCTTAACATTGTTTTTAACAATGGTATGATCCATAACATATATTCGATGCTATATTTTTTTCTAATTTTATTTATATTATATTTATTTTTCTCATTGTATAACTTTTGAATACTACTCAAACATCAATTTTATTGTTATTCAATTAAAAAAAAAAATCGTAATATTTCATATTTAAAGGATCGTCCAGCAGTCAATGCGCTGAGGAGGGCCCTAATTGAATTTAATTCGTGCCCCTCCCCCCCCCCCCCCCCCCCCCCCCCCACAAAAAAAAACTAAATAAATAAAAATTAATTAGAAGCACGCTACGCCTGTGATTGAGGTATATGAAATATTGAAATGAAGTGTGCGTATCTTGAGTTTAGCAGAATAATCAAAGATCTTTCGATGCGATATTTTTTTATTATTATTTATTTTTTTTTTTTGGGGGGGGGTGTCGAAATCTTCCAATTGGCCTGTCCATCTGTCAGAACATTGAAGTCATTGATAACATGGATAGTCAGAACATTGACTATCAGTTTCAGAGAAATCTAGCTGTTGTATATCACAGTATAATAACGATGAACATTTAACTGACTGAATATTCAACCATCTACCATTTTGATTTCATGAGGAAATACAAGAAGCAAAATCTCGATTTTTTTTCCCTTGTACACGGAAGTTCGAAATTTTTCCTGAAAGAGTTTCCATTCGGAAACTTCCTTGAACCTTTTAATTCGCGCGGGTGGTTACAAATATTTTTTTAGGTGTAACGACGCAAGTATGAGTTTCTGGACTAATTGCAATGTTTCCGCGAATTCGGCATAACCTGTAGAACTAGAGAGGGTTATCTAAGTGTAACTAACGAATCACGGAAGAGTATATTAATTTGACCAAGATTGTGTTTGAAAGAGAGAGGTTTTATCAAAGAAAAAATTATATTTAAAGTTTAGCAGATTTTATGTAACTTATTTAAACACAACAGAATTTTTATTACATTTTACAGTTTTATGATGTATAATAGTTTTCATACAGTATCAAACTGTGGTTGTTTTTCTTTATTTAGTATGATGTTTTTGTATAGTTTTTTATGTAAAACAGCAATAAAACGACACTTTCACGATTAAAAAGTTTTCCGCGCGTAGCATACATACATCGCTTTGTAAAGACTAGATGGTGAGTTGGAGATTTTATTCGATAACCTTATCAACAGGGCGGATTCGAAAACGTTATCTAGAGGTGTCTTACATTTTTTGCGGGTTTGGGGGTTGATTCAAGTTTACATCGAATTGCCTTGCCTCCCCTCTTTCCCCCGCAGTTAGTTTTTTGACATCCCTTCCCGCATGTGAGTATGTGAGTTCCCGCCTGACAAGTATGTGCATGGTTGGAATACTATTTTGAAATTTTGTTATTTTACTATTTAAACAGCAATAATTTCTCATTGAATTTCTCTCGCTTTTTTAAAGTTTTAAAAGAAATAACACAGATCTACATGGGAAGGTTTATTTTTTTTTTTAACTAAAAAATTCATTGTAATGGATTTATTTTGTCCTCATGTTTCGCAACAAAATCCCTCCGCTTATCGAAGTATATAGCGTAAATGTAATTTCATTGTTTGCGTTTATTGCTTGTAAAACATCACTATAGATTCATCACGCAACAGAATCACTTTTGTCAATCTGTGTTCATTAAGAGTGTTTAGGCGATAAAGGTGCCTGAGTGGTTGTCCTGGTACTATGTCCTGTGTTGCCTTATTGTTGTCATGACAACCCACGGACTGCTAGAAATGATGCTGATTGCCCAAGAAAGAAATATTGATTTTGCAGCTGGACATTCCCCTGCTACTTAGTCGAGAAAAGCTCTCGGAGAATTAAATCCTAATGAAATAAGGAACTGTGGTATTTAGTCTTCGCTCAATTACTCTTTAGTATCTTTAGTAGCCTTGTTTATCACCTTTAACTGGACTGATATGAAAAATAAAAGAAGGTTGCGTAATAATGAAAGGAATTTGGATAATAATCTTGTGTGGGAGAGGATGTAGTAGTAAATAGTTTTTGGTATATTTTTACTATCAGATTGTCTATCATTACAGCTGTAGAATTATCTCGTATCCCTGTTTCTCAGTTTTCAGAAACGAATATAATTTTTTAAATAAAACCAAATAAATAAACTTTTTTATTTCACCATTTTCAGTTACTTTTATTTCTAAATGTCGTAGAGAGTTTATATTTCCTACTTTTGACGTATTTTCATTCATTTTCATATGCGAATTTATCATAATAGTTCATAATATTCATCACAACTGACACAGCTACACAATTTCAAACTTTTATATCTCACCTTTGAAAAAAACTTGGTAGGCCCGGGAATTAATGTGGGATTTTCTACTCTTCAGACAGATGTGCTGATCTTCACACATAGTCTCATAAAAAGTTGCTCGCTTATTGTTCCCCTACCTTTTAAGATTTCGCAGAAAAAGTTATAACCTAGTTCTGTAAGGGAGATTTCTTTGATCTTCGTATATTTGCACCTTTTTTTTTAGGTTTACCTTTGAAAAGGTGATTTTTTTCCCGTTTAATCCTCTGTACCAGCTCCCTTTCTTTTCAAACAATATGAGTTTAAAAATATTGTTTGCAGCTATTTAAAAATAAAAATAAAAATAAATAAAATTAATTTGATTATTTTTTTCGTAGCTGTTAATGGTTATGGGCTACTATTATTGATGTCTAACATATGCACAAGTTGACAATCGACACAACCTTTCCCTCAGGTTAACTTAGGGACTAAGGCTGCTGTGTACTATACCTAATCCTAGAGCTTAGCCAATTCCGAGAAAAATGATCTTGACTACGACTTCTATAGCTCAGTCATATGTATATTAGATGTGGGGAATGGTAGTTCCTGTGATGCTGATTTATGATTTTTTTTTTCTTCTCTTTAAGTACCCTATCCGTAGTCTGTATTTGAACTTTCTATGAGTGTTTTTTAATTGTTTTTATCGTTTTTTAATCGTTAGTTTACAGTTTGTTGTGCTTCTTGAGTTCTACTTCATCAAGATCGCTGTACGTCTAACAGGAATCAGCATGCGTCCCGGACATTATTAGAGGTATAGGATTTCTATTGAGACCGTAGTCTTGGCGATCTACTCACGTGTAAAGTTATTGCTTTCCCAAATTGAGAGGCGAGTGTGTTCGTGCTCAAAAATCTGTCACTGATGTTGCCTGGCGTTTCAGTTAAGAAGTCGGCATATCTCACAAACCCTCCAAACCATTTGAGCTGAGCGGAATTTTTAAAATCTTTCAATTGTTTGATTTCATGGATGGCCGTATAGTAAATTTCCGTGTATTTTTATGATAGCTTGTCGTATTTTCCCATTTATACATTTGAAATACGCCCTCGGATCACCAAATAGATTTCTCCCTGTACCTGTTAAGTTGCTGTGTACTAACTCAATTGGGTTCGCTCACCTCAATGTTAACCTATGGAGAAAATGTGTCCAAGGATTGCCTACTTGCGGGATACATACCTTTTAAAGCCCAAGAGACCCGACTAACGTATCCCTATTTTCAATCATCAGTAGTTACTAAAATAATTTATTCAGGGAATATAAAATTTTAAGGTGGCTTAAACACTCTTCTTCTTTTTAATATGGCTCTCAGTTTTTTATAGCTTGAAGAGAAATTTTGTTTATTGTTTTAAAATTTTAATTGTTTTTTCATTGTTATGTCATTTCGCACATGATATCACCAAAACAGTTGGCTAGAATGCCATGAAATTTTATACACGGGCAATATAAACAAGTATCGTTAAAATGACCTACTATTATGTCATTCCTATCATAAAAATTTTAATTACATTAAAATTTATCAATTTTTTTTTAAATTTTAAAATTTAAAAAAAAAAAACCTTTTTTCCTATGAACTAAGAATTTTGATTTTAAAGTAGTTCATTTTAAAGATATATTACACTACATAATTTTAAAACTGAAAAAATATGTATATTCATTAATATACAGATGCAAGTCTGCGCGCATTGCCATAACAATGAAAAAAACAATGGCTGAAATTTAAAAAAATTAAAATATTTATCCTCGGTGTAGAAAAAAATGAGAGACATATTTATAAAGAAGAAAAAGTGTTTAGCTCACAGTAAAATTTTCATATTTCAGAATAAATTATTTTAGTAACTACTGATGATTGAAAATAGGAATGTTTGGCGAGTCTCTTGGCCTTTAAAAGGTACCCCTTCCCCCCCCCCCCCCACTTAAAGATTTTTAAAAAAAAGTTGTACTCCGTGATGAAAAGAAATTTGACACCTTGGGGCATTTTTCGTTTTTTTTTAATGCAAATATTTTAAAACTTAAATTATTCGAGGAAAAAATCTGGTTTAGTTTTAAACGTTCATAAATTCCTTTGGTGGGCGACATTTATAAAATGAATCCTGTTGCAAGGTGCAGAAAAGTTCAGACTATCTGAAAATACCATTTTTATTGGATTATCAGCATTTATGTAGCTGTAAATAGTAGACACATTTTTTTCCATAGGTTAACATCCAGGTGAGCGAATCCAGTAGGGTTAATCATAGCAGCCTTAATGTTTATACGCAACGTCCAAAGTGTGATCCATTTTATTTACTCCTAGGGAATCATGCGAATTTTAGCATTTTGAACAAAACAGGGGCAGGCCTTTTATTTTTTTAGTCGACAGAGATAATAAAACAAACTTCATTATGTGAGTTAATATCGTCTGCTCAAATTTTTCGTGTATTTTAATTTAATAAAAGTTTTATTTAAAAAGGAACAAAACAGTTCATTGTCATGGAGAAGTCAACATCGCCTTATTTCAATCTCCCTCTCCCACTAAAACAGGTTTTGTTCTTGAACGGGAGAATAAAATAATATACTAGCCATATATTCTTTCAGTTACGAGTACTATTTCAATTTTAATAATATTCCTACAAGTTTAAAAGAACAAAGGTAATTTGAGTTCAAGGACAATTTTAAATTCTGAATCCCTATTCTCCGTAGCAGAAGTTTTTGCGAGACGGTTTATTTCGTGGCATTGGTATAATATGTATTTAATGCAAATTACAGACACGAAAAAAAAAATTTTTGCCGAATACTTTAATGGTACTACGCGATTATTTGAATGATGGTTGTATCAAATCAAACGTTTGGTTCGTCTAATTATTTTTACTATCCTGTGCCTGTTTAGTGTTTTTTGTGCGTGTATACTCTGTCTCTTGGGTAACGACTGCGCATTGCCAGCGAATGATTACAAGTTAATACATTTATGGATAAATAAATAGCCTAACAATTGCAATTTACCTAACAAACTAGCTATGCACGGCAATATCGGAATCAGCTCGTGCTAGTTTTACCGATGCAATGGGTTGCTGCAAACATATCGGTTTCCATGCCACTCTTTATTGCTTTCGTGGCTAGGTACTCCCATTGGATTATTCATCGATCCTATGGATTCATCTGCATCTCTCGTTCGAGCTGCGATCTCCCTCCTTGTGTAGGATAGGGCATCACAAAAAATATTCAGTGGTACTGTAGGGTTTCGTTCGTTAGCTCAGTTGATCAATGGATTATACTTTTATCTTTTTTCCACCCTATAATTTATGTCTCTAAGGGAGCTTTAAACAAGTGTTGCGAGTCTTGAACTGAGACCTGCTCTCCCTTCAAGTCTGTAAAGGTTCCGAAAATATCCGGAAATCGATTACCATTTTCAGCTTAAATTTCCTAATGCAAGAAAAACTTGTGTTTAGCTCATAGAATAGTGGGGACTTACAGTATCACTTAATGCACCATGGATAGCTGTCAGCCGCAAGTATCTGAAATCTTTTGACTCTTTACAAAACAGGTTATAAAAAGACAAAGACAATCCAGAGAGTTTATAATAGTATAGAGGAGATAATTTTCTGTTTTTTAAATAGAGGCATTTGGTTTTTCGTGTACTAAGGAAACTACAAAAATTCAGTTAAGATAAATTCTGGAAAATAAACTTGTTTTATTTATTAATATTCGAATGGACGGAAGATCTCTTAATTAACTTGTCAGTGATCAACTTTATGTAATGGCGAAAGCTTAAAAAACCCTATGAATTGGTATTTTTTATTTAGCAAGTAGTTCCTAATCTTTAAGAGGAAATTTTGAGGAGAAATTTTTATGCTGGCTAATAAGAAAACTTTTTAATTAGAAAGGATGTATGATAATTTAATTAAAAAACCTTTTCATTTATTATATTACATTTCGAGATGCGTCTCGGGAAATAGAGCTCAGACCAACTTGTTGTAGACACCTGTATGGAAATTAGTTCGTACCTGACGTCTGATAGCTACAGCCGTGATGGAGCTATGCAAAGTTTCCTACTGAACTTCTTTATAAAATTTCACACGCACGGGGTTAGACAAACAATTTTGATTACTGTTCATTAAAAAAAATAATAAAATACTGATTCTTGTTAGAGATTTAGGAAAATTCGTCACCTATATTTATTATAGGAAACTTATAAGATAGGAAAAAAAATAGATACCCGTTAAAAAGTGATTCTCGTTATATCCGTGTAACATTTCATGTATTAATTACATTATGTAATTAATTTTTTCAACGTACGTTGAGTTTATTTTGCTTGAAAAGATGGGTTTTTTTAAATTTAATTTAATTTTTTTATATTTTTTATGTGTGGTGAAAGACCTTGGAAAGAACTCTTAATTTATAACGCCTTTACAAAGAGGAAAGAGCGAAAATATTAAGACTTGTACTAGAGTTAATCACATTTGATAGTACAGTCGAACCCGGTATATAACGAACTCACGGATATAATGAACGAAAATTTTGGTCCCGCCGTTTTCCTATTTTACGTAATTTAATTAGTATTGTGTCAGTTTAATGTAATCGATTTTAGTCGATTGAATTCATTAATGATCATTTTTAATAGATTTTATTATTTTTTTATACATTATTATTGAATACACATTGCAACTACTGAATTATACATTTTGTGAACTTTGTAGAAAAATGCTTAATGGATCGGATATAGCGAACCACCGGATGAAGCGAACAAAACCTTTGGTCCCTTAAAGTTCGTTATAACGAGGTTCGACTGTAGTATAAAGTGAAATTTTGATGGATCTACATGCGCGGAAAAAGGACACTCATTTACCTTTCGTTTGGACTGGTTGAAAACACCGTATCTGAATGTGTCAAACAATATTATATTCTAGTATGTGGATCAGAATTAGGGTCTGATACTGCTCCTGCTTATGCTATTATTGCGAAGTTTGATAATGCCTACACTGGTCGTAAAAGAAAAGAAGAAAAAAAAACTTCAGGGAAACTCTCGTTTTAAGACGATGCTTTAAATAATTTGTTATTCCGTCTTCTGAGGTGGACGGTAGCAGAATAGCCGGGGTAGGGTGTTATCTTCGAAGCTAGAATTTGCGGATTCGAATCCCGCGGTGGTCATGGGTGCTTAAAACTTTTCGGAATCGGATTTAAGCTGTAGGCACCAGTCTGATCATAACCGTAGTGCTCCAAACCAGCAGACTCTCGTACTACATATCTGAAAATTTTTCCTCCGTGTCTTTGGTAACGCATGAAATTGAAAATATTATAAGATTTTCAATTATAGAATATATATATTCTGCGGAATATATATAGATTATATATATTCTGTGGATATGGAGCTTCAGCGTCATCATCATCATAATAATAAAAATTGTAAACAAAGAATGAGTTTTATAAATGTGCTTAACTGGGGAGAAAGGAAGTATGACGGGCAATAAACATTTCGACGAGAGAAGCCAAGAATATTGACACTTTCGTTTGCACAAAAGCGTATCACAATTGCTGTAAAATGCCATCTCGGATAGATTATTTTATGCTTATTATTTTTTAATTTTAGCAACGAAATTATACTAATTACATATTAATTAATATACATTCCCCCCTTTATCCCTTTATATATTGAGGTGAAATTTATTCCTATTCTATGTGAATAGAATTCTTGTTGGCAAGGTACTGGGTTCAATCTCTGAGTGCGAGATCATTTAAAAATAAACCTTGACTACGTGATACGTTCACATTAAATCTGTAGTTCTGGAAATAGAGAAAAAATGATTTTAAGGATGACGCTTTTTTTTTTCACTACTAGGGGCTTTGCCCCTAGGCTCGCTACGCTCGCTCCTCTGTTATGGCTAATACCGAGATACATAGGGCAATGTAACAGCTTCTATCCATTTACTGTTGTCACCCTTAATGCGAAGGGCGTTTCATCACTGTTGAATTATCAGCTTTAAAATTCAATTAAAAATCGAAAATTTAAGATATAGACTTGAAATGAGGTTTATATGAATAAGAAAGCCTCCAGATGATGTAAATATTTTCCCTGTAAGATAAAAACTCGAGGAGCATCGATATTACATTCACATAGGGGATGATATTTCTTGAAAAACTGTGTTTCATTTTTTTGATGAAAATATTAGTCTGTTTTAAAATATTTTTCAACAAATGAGGTCTAGTTTAAAGAGAAATATCTGTAGTCTTAGATTGTAAAAAGATCAAAATTCTACGATCATTTTTTGGCGAGTTATCGTAATCTGAAGATGAAAAAGTCAATATTTTCCCACAAAACATAAAATAAAGGAAAAACTTTTATTTAGTGTATAAGATGAAGTCCGGCGAGATGAGGACATGTCTTACTTTGGTCCCCCCATTTTTCTGCATCCATTGGTATCGCTTTCGACCCCATACCCGATACGATTTAAACCAAACAACCATGCTTGTCAGTCCTATATTTGTCATTACAGTATATGGCTGATAAGATGAAGCATTCATAAACACGTCTCACATCAAATTGAAAACGCCTTTCACCTTCTGCTGTACGTCTGATACAACCTGATAGTTTAACACTTTTCCTAAAGCAGAAAGCGAAATTAAAAACTTCCACTTATCTGGCACCCTATCTATTTAGTGTTGAGAAAACATCGTTAAAGAGGACAGTTTTGAGGCCCCCTAGCATCAGGGGGTCCTGGGCAAAGACCCGATTTGCCCATGAGATAAAAAGGTCCTGACAAAATGGGTAAAAATTTAATTACGGTTATTTAGGTATTTAAATTCTTTGCATACCTATTTTTAATTTTTAAAAAAATATTCGTATTTAACAAATAGCGCATATTTGAATGGGTTAAGCCTTTGATCCTACTTAATTGTCTTAAGTAATTTGCTTTATCTGTTGTAATAGTGAAGAAATATTCAGGTTTATAATAGTGAACTAAAATGGAGATTTTCGCATCAATTGCGTAATTTTTACGGGATTCAACCCCCCCATCTCACGGAGATGCGAAACAGATTCCGTTCGGATATCCAGGTGTGTTGGTTTTTAGTATTCGGACAGTTCCCTCCCCTCTCTACTGTGCAGTAGCGCCGGGGCCTATTGATTTTCCCTTCGCGGCGTCGGTGGCTGTCACCTGAGGCAGGGGAGCCTCAGGTGAAGTCATCTCATTGATCCACCGGTTCGGCCGGGATCGGAGGCTGTCTGTGTACTGGATGGTAACCATGGGGACCCATGACGCGCCCCCCTTCTTTCTCCTTTTCGTGTATTTCTTTTTTTTCCCCCGGATTTTGAGTCACTTCGCCATCCAACACACTGCCGTCCAAAGCCAGCAGATCCCCGCTCCTGCATATACGTACGTAACTTATTGCTTTTCTTTTGTTGTTTGTTTTTATGTGAATTTTTATAGATGCGCTGTGAATTAAATTAATGTTTTCCACCAGGTCTTACCGGAGGCTTGTTGGAACAAGCAAGTGAGTAAATCACGTTCTATGTCCGGGACGTAGTAGAGTAGAAAGGTGCTTGTGGGACCGGGTTAACGTTAATTTTTCCTCATTTATCAACTTTCTTTTTTTAAACCCTACTGATCCATTTTATGTGTGTTACCATGCTGGGAATTCCTGGTAATTTATGCTGTTTTTATGGGGTTTATTTTATCCTGTAATGATAACCTTGTTCTTTGTGTTTAAGGGATTTTATCATATGAGGTTCAAATTCTTTGTTTGTGTGTATTTGTATCTCATACACAAGAATTGTCCTAACGCACACATCTTTGACTGATTCGAAATGTCTGTGACATTTTCTCATCTGGATATCGCCAGACTACGGCCGAATGGCGGGGGCATTAACATTCAGTATCAGAGTTTGCGGGTTCGAGTCCTGCTGTTGGCATGGATATGTATAACCATTGAGAATCGGCTTTAAACTGAAGATCCAGTCTGTTATGCTCTGTTGCTCAAGATGACCGCTGCGCTCTCAACCAACTAACCAATCTGCCGTACTTAAATATCTTGTTTATAACATTGTAGTTGATGTTGATATTATCATTTACAGCGTTTATTCTTTTTTCGAAGTAAAACTTGGAAACTTTTGGTCTATTTATTTTAACTTTTATTTGGTTTTCTAGAGGTAAGATAGTCGAATTTATCGTAACAGCATGTAGTTTCAAATTAATTACGCTTCAAATTCTAGATCTTACGTATGTTTATGACTGTCTCTAAGACAGGTGCTGCGGAATGTGACTTTTTATTGTACTTCAGTTGAGACCAGGGGTGGAAAGGTGCAATCGCGCAACTTTTCAAGGCTAACATGCCCAGATGCAGTTAAGAACTCAAAATAGCTTAGCATATTTTCCCTAATGTAATGCATATGAAATTAATATTAATGAATGTGATATTTTTAATGGAATTCTTTTTCTTCTTCTTTTCTCGGTGTTCCTCCCCCCCCCCCTTCATACTGTTAGAATTGATAAGTTGTTAACACTTCAGGATCGCTATATATAAATGAAATAAATCTTTTTTATTTATGAGTTACGCACAAAGACATTAGTAATTTGTAGTTTTATTTTACAGACTTTGCAAAAACTTTAATTACATAACATAGATATACTGTTCTGATGCTTCATAGATTTCATAGTTATTTATAGAGTTTATACATTTGTAATGGTCTAATTTTTTTTAACCTTTTAATTTTTTTTTTATAAAATTTTAATTGAAAGAAATTTTAACAAAAAATTCTTGCAGTTTTTGTTTATAACGAGGAACAACTTGAAATTACAATTAAATTCTATTTTAATGTTGAAAGGGTTCAGAATAGTGAATTTCTTTAGTAAACGACCATGGATATGTTATACAGTTTTATATTATTTGCATTTTAGTTAAACATTTATGTAACCACGAAAATGAAATGAAATGAAAAGTTTAATGTTCATAATGATAGTAAAACATACTTTCTGTAGTTTAGACTTACATTTGGGCTCGATGTGGCCTTGCGGTAACATGTTGGATTTCGGCGCTGAGGTTGTTCGGTTCGAATCCCGGCGGGCGTCGTTAAATACCTCCGTGTCTAGGCCGGGTATGGGCAAGTTAAATCCGTAGACCGGAAGTCCCTTTATGAGGATCAGTGAGGGTGAGAGAGGGTACGATCCCTCTATATGTCGCTCCTGCGGGTGCTCGGTCAAAATTGAGGTGGCAACTAGCTAAGACGGACTTCGGCCCTTGTGGTGCTATTTTAAACCGGAGCCGCACACTTCAGCCTGTAGCCTATATGGACCCGGTCTGGAACTTCCAGCCAGGGGGCATGAGAAACAACAACAACATACTTAAATGTTATATATATATACTAGGGGGCTCCACTCGCCCATCCCCTCCGCGGCACTCAGCTGCATAGGCGTAGCGTCGGGGAGGGGGAGGCACGTGCCCCCCCCCCGAACTTGGAATAAATTAAAATGTTAATAGAAGTTCAGTTGAAATCGGAAAATTGTCGAAAACTGTTAAGAAAGTTGGGTTTTTTTCCCGTTTTTTCAAACTGTGAAACTGAAGCTTCCGATTATGTCTTTAGCCTTAACATAGTTTTTAACAATGATATGACCCATAACAAAAGTTCGATGCTATATTTATTTCTCATTATATATTTTATTTCTCATTATATTTATTTTTCTCATTGTATAACTTTTGAATACTACTCAAGCATCAATTCTATTGTTATTTAATTTAAAAATAATCATAATATTTCACATTTTAAGGACCGTCAGGCAGTCGATGCACGGAGGAGGGCCCTAACTGAATTCAATTCGTGCCCCCCCCCCCCTCCTAAAGTTAGAATCACACTACGCCTATGCTTGGCTGCCACTTCGGCAGCGAATACTACAGTCGAACCCCGTTTTAACGAACTTCAAGGGACCACAGGTTTTGTTTGCTATATCGGAACCGTTAAGAAAAATGTTAGAGCTCACAAAATGTGTAACTCATTAGTTGCTATGTGTATTCAATAATGATGTATTAAAAAAATGATAAAATATATTAAAAATGATCATTAATGATTCACTCTTTTGATACAGAAATCGGTAATCTTCTGCTGACGTCATACCAATTTCAAAAATATTTTATAAATTTCTTCGTCCCATTGGCGGCTCTATGGGGGGGGGGGTGCAATAGCCCCTCCCAAAAAAGCCCGGAGTATTTTTTTTCATAGCCCAAAATTATATAATTGTAGACATAATACTAAATGAGTTTAAATTTAAAATGAGACGATGTTCATTTCTTACATACACACACACACACATATATATATATATATATATATATATATATATATATATATATATATATATATATATATATATATATATATATATATAAAGCCTAAGAGCTGATGTTGCTGCCCCCCCCCCCCCCAAAAAAAAAAAAAAAAAAAAAAAAAGAAGCTCTGGACTGGAGCCGCCCCTGCTTCGTCCAATACATCAAATGACTCCAACACTCTTTCTTCCACTGTTTGTGTAGACAAAAGCTTATTAATTACATTCATCGCTGCTGTAGCATCTGAGATGGTGGGGTTTTCGTCTTTTATAGGCTTCTCTTCATCAGTATCAGATGCAAAATCTTTGATTTCAGAATGATTCATTTTAATTTCTTCCACAATATCTTCATCAGTGGAATTTTCACATGTATAACTTCATCATCACATGTTTCGAACAATTGCATGTCAACAATCTGAGAATGATGAAATTTTATGCTTTTCTAACCTCATCGCAATAGTTAAATCTTCTTCAACATTCATTTATCTTCACCGTTCTTAAAAGTTTAAAAATTTTTCAAAAAAATCAGTAGTTGACTGTAAAAAAGGTTTGTTATAGTCGATTCTTAGGATTTCGGAGGTTCGCTATAAAAGGATAAATTAGCATTAAATACAATAGGAAAACGGCGGAACCAAAATTTTCATTCGTTATTTACCGGGTTTGCTATAATGGGGTTCGACTGTATACTAAGGTGGATATGCGTGTTGTTGACATCCGGGATCGAACCAGCGACCTCAGATCTTCAGTCTAACGCTCTCCAATTGAGTTCTTTCGGCACGTCAACTTTTCTCCCTGTCATGAAACAGCTCATAGTTCTCCGTAAAACGTTGCAGATTTTAGCTTATCATTTTATATTATATAAAAAATTAAAAATAAATATATAAAATATAACATATACTGATTACTTTTTACAGAATTAAAATTTGTGTTTTAAACTGTTTATAGATTATGGGGGAATTATGATTTTTATAATACATTTTAATTTAATGTATTATAAAATCATAAGAGTGCCAGCCATTAATAATCGCACTTGTCTTAATTTCGATCATCATTCATACAATTTATACTTTTTTTCTTAGCAATAATCAGTTTTCTGCTGGATTGGTCTCCTGTTTTAAATATTAGATCTAGTATCGCATTTAGTTTAATTAGGTCTAGATATACATGTTAGAATATTTTTGCTCACAGATTTTCAAAATTATCAGAAATATTTATAGCTGACCAAAAAATCTATTAATAAATATAATTTTATTATATTTATTAACAGATTTTTTGTTTCAAGGTGGTTTTATTTGTTACAAATCAATGCAACTTCTGTAATTTTTATTTTGGAATATACAATTTTCCTTTTAATTATCGTGTATTATAAAAAATAAAAATTAGTCATTCATTTTTGTTCTTTTTTTAAAACTATTTTGTAGTTGGTATACACATTGATTTAGCATTAGTACAGTTCTTTTTTATCCATCACAGAAAAGGTACCTTAATTTCCCATTTTTGTCTACTAACTTCATTTAGTGGACTTACACTTATTTGGGCTTTAAAAGACCCCTTCATTGTAAAAATATTGAATTTTTATATTGTTGGTTATATCACAAGCATGTAATAGAAGTATAAAACTTTTTTTTAAAAATAAGTAACTTTCATACCATATATTAGATTTGGTGTTTAAAAAAGAAGCTCAAAATATATGGTGTGTTTCAACTAATTTACAACAATACAAAAGCTTTCGGAAATTTATCAGTCAGTATAATTTTAAAAGAATGTCTTAGTTTAAAGTTACTCGGTACTTTATGGTACTATATTCTACATAAATTAATAATTTTCACTAAAGTCTTAACTAATTGCATGTTTAGTTATAGGTTATACTACTTTTACAACTCTTCTTTATTTTCATTCATTGATTAGACCCAGTAAAAAGTGGCTGTTATATGTAGGCTGTTTTAAGAAATGTTAAAAAAAAAACAACTTTTAAACCAAATTATGTAATTATTATTGAGTTAAATTTTAGTGCTCTTTTCCAATGTATAAAAATTTTCAGAGGCAGACCCCAAAGTCCTGCTTTATAGAAAAGTTTTCATTCACTTTCATGTAGTCAGTTAGCGATGTATGATGTTTACGCATTTAGTTCAATTTTGAAAACTTCTCATTTTTTAAATTAGAAAATCATTATTATAAGTCATTATGTAAAAAGAATTTCCACCCCAAAAAAAATTCTACCATTTCAGTTTCTACGATTTTTATTTATTGGGATAAAAAGATATTTTTATTCTTAAAAACGGATAAAATACCAAACAGGTTTCGGTATGTTACTGATTAAACTTTAATAAATAAAAATAAAAGCATTTAGTTAATTTATACCTCAACATAGTTTCTTAAATATAAAAAAACTTCCCTCTCTTACCTCTGAAAACTAGACAAAATTTTTTTTAATCCAAGTTAAAACAAAATTTAAATTCTGAGAACTTTTGACCCTATATTACTTGAAATAAAATATTCAGTATGATAATAAAGTGTATGAAATTAAAGCATTATTAACTCAATTAATACAAGTTATTAATTACTCCTTTATGGGTTAAAATGAGAAAAAAACAAGAAGATAATTATTAAATTTAGGATATTATTCTTAGTAGAGAAGGTTAAAGCGTCACATGTAGAAGGCATTTGTTTTTTATAGCTACAGGTATTCCTTTTGATATTTTCATCTCCAGTTGTTACCTGGTTATCATAACTCTTTGTATTTGCTTACTGTAGCTGTTTGTCTTTCTAGTTTATTAATGCATTACAACTATCTCTTAATTAGAAAGATTTTAATTTTTAATGCCTACAGTAAGCCATGAATTAACTCTATCATAACTTTATAACTTTATAGAGAACTAGGTTTTAATAATTTTGATCATCATAGATATTTGACTGCTTAAGAGAAGATTTTGTAACTTTTATTCATGTGAGCTTATTTCTACATAGTGCCTCCCTCCAAGATTCAACAGCTGTCCAGAAAATTAAGAAGTTCAAAAAAAATACAGCCTCGGAAGAAGAAACTTCTCTTCAAAGGAAACAAGCAGAAACCAACCACTAAGAAACTAAAGAAAATAAAAAATGAAGAAAACAATGAAGCTGTAGAGACAAATGATGTTAAAGTGCCTGATAATAAAGAGGTTTTGCCAGTTGTTGAGCAGTCAGGTATTTAGAATAAAATGTTACATATTTTAGCATGTAATATATAATTTATTTTTTGTTTTTAAGTCTTCAAAAATATTTTAAATCAATTTTTTTCAGGCTGTTTCTTGGAGAAGTGTTATTAGTACAAAAAATTACTCCATTAAATTGAATAAGATTCTGATCTGTTATATAGGTGTTCCTATTGAAACCCCTTGTACTAATACTGTATTATGTGATCAATAAATTTTTATCAAAATCAAAATTTGTTTATGTGGAACTTTAGATTTTTCATCATAGGTGTTGAAATTTCTTGACATGTTCTAAATTTGTTACTTGTATTCTCATATATTAACACCTGGTGGCGGAGTGGTTAAAAGCTTCAAGCTGCCACACCACAGGTCCAGGGTTCGACCCTGCGACTGGGCAAGGTCGACTTAGCCTTTCATCCCTTAACTGGGTCGATAAAATTAGGACCAAGCATGCTTGGAAACTAACTCTGAGGGTTCCGCATCAGATTGACCACCTGCTATATGCTGTATGGCACCAAGCCCACAGTCAAGTAAGCAGAGATGGGCACCACCAGCCTTGGCCCACATTCGGACTGTTGTGCCATGAGTTTAGTTTTAGTTCATTCTATATATTATCTGACTAAACCTGCAAAATCTAAACAAAACAAAAAAGGCCCCTAATAAATACAGTTTTGAGTCTTTCCTTAGGTATGCTAAAAATAGCTAAATGTATAATATACTGGTATGTGACAATATTAGTTTAGAGCTGTCTTGGTAGCTTATGGATCTATCTGACTACAGAGATTAATACAAAAGAAAGTTTTGGCCCTTCCTATATAAACGAGAATGAGGGTGATGTTTGTTTAAAAAAATCACAATTTTTGAAGTTTTGCTAATTTTATTGCTAGTTTAAGATTATAAAAAGAATATACAATGAAGATAAAAAATCAATGTCAAATTATTTTAGAAGAATTTAAAATTTTTGGTTTCTAATTTTGAGATCTTATTAATAGTATCCTCAGAACAAAGAGTATTTAGAATATACTTTTTCATGTATAATATGCTAGTGCATTAAGCCAGTGGTGTGTAAACTTTGAGTTGCAACCCACAAAAGCGTCGCCGCCCCCCCCCCCCCCCCCAAAAAAAAAAAAAAAAAAAAAAAAGTCACAATAGTCTGAATTAAATTTATATCATACACAAATATTTAATTAAAAAACATGTTTTTAATTTTCTATGACACATTTTTAATATTTTTATTTATATTTTTATATGTTAAAAAATATGATATAGTGTTATTAATAGATGGAGATTTATTGTAAATGTGTCAAACACTTTTACAATGAAATCTCCATCAGATAAAGGCTATACTTCCACTGCTTCTATTTACTCCTACCTATCTATGTGAGTCTGGGTTTTCAAAATTATGAGCTGTAAAAACTGAATAACGATCAAGGCTTAACTTGGAAGATGATACAAGAGTAGCACTGTCATGTATTTCATCAATTACTGAGCAGATATTATCCAAGGTCCAGGCTCACCTTTCTCATTATTTTAATAAAAATTTAGTTATATATAAATAGATGTAGTCTATAATTTTCAATGTTTTAATATTACTTTTGATTTTGAAATCATGCTTTTTTATAATTTTAATTCTTGTTAATTTTTACCTAATTTAAGTACACATTATATTGAAAATAAAGTTTTAATCACACATAATTTGCCAAAAACATGTGCAAAAGGGTCAAGTGATATTTTTTATTGAAAGCAAGTGGGGTCGCAGTTGAAAAAAGTTTGTGCATCACTACAGTAAGCAATTGTTCTGAAAGAATAGTGTGTTAATAATAATTTTTTACCAGTTCCAGAACAGAAAATTATGCTTTCCTTCAGCATTGTTCATAGGTTATGTTATATATAAACAATCTTAAAATCAATCGGAGGTCAGGAAATGTGGATATAATTTTGTTTTTGATCATAAAACTCAGTTTTTCAGAAGCAGTGAGTGACTATATTCTCAGCCTTACTTAATATATTAAACTGTTCCATTTCCACTTTCAGTTCATCAACATTTACATCTGTACTATTAATTCCGTAATATAAATTTTATAATATAAGAATGCTTCTTTGCTATAATCATATTATATTTATATGTGATATGTCTTTTATATACATCACCTCTTCTACGCAAATCAATGTCTATTTTATCACGTACAGTTTAAAATATGTTCACTCTAAAAGGTTTCCTTCCTCCTAATTGTACGTTGTTCTCAATGTTGCCATCAGAAAATACTTTTTCTGTTATTCTGTGTTTATGGGTCCTTTTTTCAATGGGTCTTAGACCCATTGAACATGCCTACTTTGCTGAATGGTAAACTTGGCCTTACTATTGAGTGGACATGACACTAACCAACCAACAATATAAAATTTCATGTAACGGTTATTCTTTAGAATTATAATCTTCCTTTCTTTTCTTTTGAGCAGGGGAGAGGAAAATATCTGTCTGTATATACATGCTTATAAGTACACAGAAAACCTCATTAACCCTTCAGTACTCACGTCACTAGCTGTAACACGAACAGTCGCGTGGGTGACAAGTGTCACCCACCCTTATGTCTGTGTTATATCCATATGTATTTAACTTTCTTGCAACCTAATTGTTTCTATAGTTTTTTGGGAGTATATACTACAAATAAAACAAATTAAATTTTAGAAAAAGAAACATTATATATTACAAATCAACTATACATTCAAAATACAAAAAAATTAAAACATTCTGCTCATACATTTTTCAAATGGTCATTACATATCCACTTTTCGCATTTCTCACACCACTTTTACGTTGTTCTGTCTGTCTGTCTGTCGTCCACAAGCGTAGCAGCATCAGTGGCACACCCAGGGGGTAGGTGAAGGGGCCCTGCCCCACCTACAAAGAAGTAGTAATTGCATTATGAGTATTGAATTTGCATTATAAATATTTTATCCGTTCAAGTCTCTCCCCCCCCCCCCCAAGATTAAATCCTGGGTGCGCCACTGAACAGCGTCCTCTGACACCTTCTTTTTCCTCTCGAGGTGCACTATTTCAAATACATTCCTTATGGGAGCAAATTTATCAAATTCTCGTCGAGATGCCCTATCCCGAATGTCATCAAAACGAAGACACCTGAGAGGAAATGCAAACCTGTTTCTGCTCATTGTTAGGTAGCATGATTCTTACCCATTTCCGTTCGAGTTATCCCATAACTTATCGATATTTGTCCTGGAACTTTATAAGTGCCTATCAAAAGAAGAAGACCAAATAAGGTCCTGACTTCTACCTGGTTGATGTTTCTGGCATCGCAATCCCTTTCAAATTTACATTTGATAGAATCAATGTAAATTATTTGTGCAGTCTGCTATTATTTTATAGACGTGTTCGTCAATACACAAATCTAATATTTTTCTGGAGAAAAAAAATTGCTGCTATGCCTTTTGGCCCTGGAAGACGTGTTATTATGTTTTCCTGCCTTGTTCTGACATTTCTAACAAACTTTTTATTTATCACATTCAAAAAAGTCATTAAAAAAGTTTGATGTAAAAACCTATTAGAGATTGATTTCCTCTTATTAGATTTTTAATCATAAATAAAGAAAAGGATCTAAAATCTAAATTTTACGGAGACTAAAATAAATTCACTTTCCTTGAAAAGTGACGTAGACGGTCACGCGGGGGACAGGTGTCAACCAGTGAACTTTGGCATGATTTAATCGAAAAACAGTTAGAGACTAACTAAAGTGGAAAGAGAAGGGGCAAGAGGGAAGGCTCATTTGAAGGTAGAAGGAAAAGGGGAGACTTTCAACCTTCTGATGGCCGCCCTTAGGGAAGATGAAAGCAGGTGGGTGACATATGTCAACCGCGCGAGTATTGAAGGGTTAATAAATTTTCCTACAGAACCGCTGAGGCATTTAAAAACAGTATAATCTTCCTTTGTTACATATTATTTATTGCTATAGTATTATTTAATATTGCACGTAAGGTCAGTATCTTTCCATTTTGCTAATTTGTTGTTGTTTTTTTCCTTTTGAGGGGTTTGTCATGCTTTGTTTTCATGTTTATGTATTCAATGAAAACTCACCAGTGTATTTTTAACAGAACCTCCAATATAAAATTATTTAACTAAAGGAAGTTGTGACTGAAACAATTTAGATAAAACTTTCTTCCAAATCTGTGCTTCAGTTTTGTATATAACTATGCAAATCATGTAATTTAGAAATTTTAGAATAAGATTTTACTAACTTTGATTCTGTATGGAGATGGATTTAATGTTTTATAAATATGCTTGTATCAAACCAATATGCTTTGGAGCTGCAGTTAACATGCCATGATTTGAGTTTTGATGCAGTATGCTATAAAAATATATCTCCTGTTTCTATGTTCTCTTCATATTTTTTACTTGACATTCATTAACAAAAATATCTAGAGCTTTAATTATTTAATATGTTTTTAATCTGTAAAATTTTCTATTCTAGATATTGTTGTAAATTTATATTACCTCTTTCCAGCAATTTGAGTATATACTTTAAGTTTAAAAAAGAAATCAGATATCTGTTTTTGTGTATGAGTGAAGTGATTATGTTTGATGTACCAGTTATTGATTAAAATATCCTTTTAGGGGAACCTGAAATTGAGCGGAAAGAGGAGGAAACAATAAATGATGACAAGAAATCTGTGATGAGTGAGGAAATCAATGCAATTATTGAATCGGAGGAAACTGAAGAAATGGATATGCAGCCAAATTCAGATGAAGAAAATGCTAAAAATTGTACTGAAGAAAATATGGAAATAGATATTCCTCCCATTGAAGAGCAAGATAAAACATCTGAAGAAAATTCTGTTGAAATAAATTCGGATGTTAAGAGAATGTCTCCAGAGAGAGATGCTGTAAGTTATTTTCTCTTGTACCCATATTATTTTATGAGTACCAGTGCATTTTCAAAGTTACTTGCTAGGAAAAAAACAAAAACGACTCTTTCTTATAAAAGGATATTTACCTATTTTGAATAACTTCTAGTGAAAGATACAGAAACAGCATAATTTATAGCTCTAGAGAATATTCTTTTATTTATACCTAGGTAAGAAACTGAATCAAAAAATTCCATTTTCTTCACCCCTCATTATAGTTGTCTATTAAAAGACCCTAAAATTGCATTGACGATATCAATTTATTTTCATCTGACTTTGTAAGTTTTTATCCTTTTTTTTTGGGGGGGGGGGGAGGTGTTGGATGGAAATATTTAGCCCAATTAATTTTTTAAAAGAATAAAAATTTTCAAAACTTCATATTTCTTACTTTTAATTTGAAAATGTTTGATTACACCTCATCCAGATAAATATTATATATATAATTTTTTTTCAAATATTTACTGCATAAAGTAAATATCAATATTTTCTAACATAAAATGTTAGATATTGGCAGTGAGTGGAATATCTTGTTAAATAAAACAAAAATGTTTTGTTTATGAATAAGACTTTTTATGTTATGTTTTAGTTTCTTCTATACATTATTTTTTATATTCCCCTTACAGGAAAATAATGTAACTGCTCCTGCTCAGAATGTATGTAATATTTGCAGTGTAGTGACTGACTCATCAGCTTCATTAGCACTCCATATGAAACAGCATAGTATAACAAATAATCAAACACACCAGTGCCTCATCTGCAAAAAATCCTTAAGTTCTGCCAGTTCTCTTGATCGGCATATGTTAGTTCATTCTGGTGAACGGCCTTTTAAATGCAAAGTATGTGATATGTCTTTTACTACGAATGGGAACATGCATAGGCATATGCGTACACATGGGGAATTTGATACTTCCAATATTACATTATCTTTGGACCTTAGGAAGAAAGATGCTCAGGTTAAACTTGAAGATCATGAAAATGGTTCTAAATCATTGGAAGAAAAATTACATTGTCCTGTGTGTGGAAAAGCATTTCTTTGTAAATATGGCTTACAAACACATATGGAGACACATCCCAATGATCCCATACTTTGCCAAAAATGCAAAACTATATCTATTAACTATACAGCTCATGTTGAACATAAATGTAATGTACAGAATTCTGACACACCTACATTTGGCTTTCATGATTTGACTTTTATGGATTTCACAGCCAATAAATTTTCTCTAGTATCCAAGTCTTATTGTGAGCAAAATGTTAAACGTCCTAGTAGTGCCTTTCATATATTTGAATGTTCCGAATGCAAAAAAGCATTTCCTTGTGGTAGAGCCTTAAAAATGCACCAGCAAGTCCATGAAAGCAAAATTGGTACATTTTGTCCTAGTTGTCGTTGTGATTTTGCTGCTGCCCCTTTTCTACAAGTTCATCAATTAAAACACAGATCTGCTGAGCACTGCCTTCACCATGATTCTCACCACAGTGAATCACAAGTAGCTGACAAACAACTCCCTCATGCCAACAAGGAAGACTTTTAGCTTTACTTAATCTTCAAACAAAGCAGTCTCACTTATCCGTCTTGAAAAGCATGAATTCTATTCAGGTTAAAGAAGATGATTATGAAAATATGGATTACTTTGTGCATGGCAGAGGTGTAAAGAAAAACCAGAAAGGCGATAGTGATGGCAATAACAACAATGACTTTGCTGATATACAGTCAATCATATCACTTACATCTAAAGCACCGCTCATTCCTGTTGCTCAGTCATCCCCAGTTGCAGTGCGTCCTGCTTCACCTTATGTAGCTACACAGCAGCCTAAATCACCTCAGATTGCCGAGTCTGCTAATGCAAGCCCTGAAAACTCCGTCCAAAGAGGAACTTGTTTCCTCACATGATAATCAAGATGTGCCTGATGTTGAATCTACAGATTTACCTGGAGTTTATTCTTGTAACATTTGTTCTCAACAGTTTAAAAATATTGGTACATTGAAAAGACATTGTAAGTTACATGTTCAGAGAGGTTCCAATTATTCATGCCACCTTTGTTCATATGTTAGTGTTGATAAGAGTACATTAATAAGACATCTAAGAACTCATAATGGTGAACGTCCATTCCAGTGTGTGATTTGCAAATATGCATTTACTACTAAAGCAAACTGTGAACGTCATGTAAGAAAGCGGCACAAAAAATTTGGGAAAGCTGAAATTCGAAATTCAATGCAGTACAATCCTAATATGTCACTTAGAGGATCAGATCCCACATCTTCTGAAATTGGTAATACTGAAACTGTGTGCAAATATTGTGGTGTTGATTTTAAATTTAACAGAGTACTACGGCACCACTTAAGATCTCTGCATAATAGTTGTAATAGAAAGCCATTCAGTTGCAAGATTTGTAAATTTGGATTTTCTACAAAGAATAATTGCATCAGGCATGTTCTTAAACAACATCCAAACTTAAAAGACAAGTTGCGATCAGTTGTCATTCCAAATTCAATGATGACACAGATCAGAATACTGAAGAAAAGATGAATTCTGATATTCCCTGTTCTTCTCCAAATCTAACAGTTGTAGATCAGTCTCAACCTTTAGATTTACATTGTGAAACTTCTGAAAAACCATTAATTTACAGACGGAGAAATCTGCACAGGAATTTGCTAAAGAAGCTGTAATTGCTGCTGAAGGCTTGGTGAGTCTTTCTGAGGCATTGCCTCTTCAAGATGAACCTCTTGATCTAGCTGTACATCCTTTGGATTTAACTTGTAAACCTTTAGCTGCTGTTACAAAGAGAGTTGATCCTAAACCAAGCAGTATATTTTGCACTCCTCCAAATAGTAACAATAAACCAATGGGCTCAGTTGATTTAACTACTCCAAAATCTCTTCCTACTCCTGAGAACAGATTACAGATTGAGCGATTACCATCTCATATGCAAGTTGAGCGATTACCATGTGTCAGTAATCATAAGCAAATTGAAAATTCCAGTCAAAATGAAATATCTTTTACTTCTTCTGGACAGAAGTTGAGGTCTTTCACATGTATTTATTGTAAAGCCGGTTTTACACTAAATCAAATATGGAACGACATATCAAGAGAAAGCATCCTGAATTTGCAAGACCAACCCGTAGCCGTAATTACATTCCTAGTATTGTTACTCCAAGTTTGCAAAAGCAAAATCCTACTACTTTGTCAGACAAAACTAGAGATGCTCTAAGGCATGTTTTGAACAATAAAGTTCAACAGGTTCCAGTTTATAAAGCTTTTAATGCAGAGAGCTTTCCAAGATAGGTAGTACCTTTAAAATAGTCAGCGCAGCAAATAGTTTTATTGCTCAGTCTAATAACAATGTACTCAGTCCAGCTGTTATGTTTCTCTAGATTTAAGTGGCAAAGCCAGAAATGTTACTATAGTTGATATTAATCCTACGAATCTTAAACTACCTGAAAATAATGAAGAAAATTGTTCAGATTTAGCTAGTGTATCATCTGTTATATGTACTGCAAATTCTCCCCAGTTTAAGCAGTATTTAGAGAAGCCTGCTGAAATTGAAAAAATGGACATTAGCCAAAAGGAAAGTAAGAAAACAGCTGAAGAAACTGTGAACATCAAGAAAACTGATATGCCATCTGTGTCTTGCCCATTTTGTGAGCGTAAATTTCCTTGGACTAGTTCTCTACGAAGACACATTCTTACACATACTGGACAAAAACCTTTCAAATGCCCTAAATGTTCATTATGGTTTACTACAAAATCAAACTGTGAGAGACATTTGATTCGTAAACATGGCCATAAGGGTGATTTGATAACTCGAAGTGTTCCTGATCGACCTTATAAATGTAATCATTGTTTAACTAGTACATTTTCTACGCAAGGAAATCTACGTAAGCATTTTTATCTGAAGCACTGGACCAAAAGCTATTTAGGAATGAACTGCAAACCAGTACAGCCTGAAAACAGTCCGACATCACCTGTAGAAAGTAAGTCAGAATTATCTATGTCTGCTGTAACTTCACAAGAACACAGTTACAGTCAAGGTAGAAAGAAAGTATTCGTCTGCCTGTCACTTTTGCGACAAAAGTTTGAGAACTTAAGTGGATTAAGTAGTCATATGCTCGAGCACAATAATGTAGTGTATATGTGCTATTTATGTAAGAAAACATTCCCAAGTCATGATATTTGTTTTAGGTCATTTCAAACATCTCATTCCTTAGTATACCTGCAGGTTATTCAAAACGAAAAAGTTCGGTTCAATTATACTGAAGATTTTTGTAAGGATTTACCTGAAGTACCATCTGCTGATTATGATGCTTATCCTGTTGCTTGTATGGTTTGTTTCCAAAAAATGTCTTCAGTTGAAAACCTTCAGCAACATTTTAAGAAACATCTTACAAAAGATAAAGCATCTGGTGATCAAGATTTTACTGCATCAAAAGATAGTCCAGATAAAGTCACCCAGAGTCCAAGTAAAATCATTCCGAGTCCAAGCAAAGATGATTCTGTCAGTTTAGAACATTCCCAACCCATTGTGTTAGCACAATCAAAGAAATTAAGAGCCACAAAAAGTAAAGTGAAAAATTCACTTTTGTATTTATTTACTCCAAATTCAAATTGCAATTCATCTATTAAGTCAATAAAAACTGCAAATTCCAAATTAGATGTTGTGTCCCAGATGATGATTCAGATTTAATCCAGAATCTTCTGGGAATCCATGATTCTAAAATGATAGATGAAATGTTAGTGTCTGCAGACTCAGCTGCTAGACTGCTGGGTGTTGAAGAAGTATAACAAATAATAAAATTAATCAGATATGGTTAAACTATGAATATGTGGGACCACAATAATTTTTCTTTTTATTAACCATATTTGATTGAATTTTTGATAGATCATAGCTTAGTATTAGATAATGTGTTTCCTGTATATAATTTAACAATAATGTGTTAAACTGTACAAATTTTTATGTTTGATGTTGGAGAAAATTGAGGAAAAAATCTGTTAAGTATACTAATTAATTTTATTCTACATGCACTTTTCCCCTTTAAGATTTTAGTTTTAATTGTACATGAATCTTTGTGGATTTGAAAATGAAATGTATTCATTTATAAAATACAAATAATGTGATAAAAAAAATGGAATTTAAAGAAAGCTTTTGGATGAAGCTTAAATCCATTTATATTTGTATTAATATAAGTGTATGTAAATTTGGATATTTTGAAGAATGCCACTTAATATAAGTGGTATTTAATTTTTTTTTTTTGAAGTTGATTGAAGTCAAAAGTTGATTATTTTGTTTTTGATCCAATTCTATATTAGAATTGTAAATACAAATACAGTCAACCAAAATTTTCTGTTTATGCCAATTATAATTTTTGCCTGCCTGAGTAAACATATTTGTAATTTATTATACATACCTATTAAAGAATGAAAACTATAAAGTTAATAAGGAATTTCCATGAGAGAAAGGGTTTGCTTCACAAATGTTAAAATAGGAGTTAAAACATTTAGTCTCCAGTTAAATACCTTTACAGACTGCAGTGTTCATTTATAAATAATTGGGGTAAATTAGCATATTCCTTAGAAAATGTTTGTTACCACAGATTAATTATACAAATGTAGGACATTTCCAGGCCGTAATAAATGCAAAGCAGGGATACAACCATTATAGATAATAAAGGAAAACTCATTTTTTTATAGAGCACACTAGGTACAAATTTGACACACCTTGTCTTTTTCGTTCAACTCTGAGGATTGTTTATTTCAAACATTTCTTAGTACTAGATATTCATCATAGATTGAATATGTATTACATTTATGAGAGTGGAATTAAATTTCTAAACATGATATTGTTATCTAGAGACATTAATTTTACTCTTATAGTTTAAATATTATTTGTTATTAATAAATTCGAATGAATTTTTTGCTAATAAGCATGCTTATGTATGCTGTCAAAATCTATTTAACCTGGTAATTATTAGTTAAGGTTGTAACTTAGTAACTTTATAGTATTTATAACTTTAAAGGGCTGGGCCAGTGTTATTTGAAAAAGCTAAAATTAAAATTTTAATTAGCAAAAAAACTATCAAATTCTACAAAGTTTCAGATATGTCCATTTTTTTTATTTTTAAATTCCCAACTATTCTTATATTCTTAAAGAATATCTCATAAAACTGTCATCTAAAGATAAATTACCTCAGCAGTACTTTAAATGAATTATCCCTTTTCATTATTACTAGTTGTTTGACATTTGAATGACGATGGAACCTGCAATGCCTTATATATGAGTAATAAGTAGTCAACAATGAACTATATTAGTTAATTTATATAAATAGTACATATATTTAATTTCAGGTAGAAGCCACCCCAGAATTCTTTAGTAGTATTTACCTTTATGAAGCTTTTGATATCCTTCTTTTTTTGCCAGTGAATATATGAATGAATGTGTTATTTTAGCTGGAAAGCATTCTTGTATCAAGAAAAATATTGCGATATTGATGTATAATTTTTCTCCTTATTATACAATAGTCCTTTTTTTAAAAAAATCTTTATTGTTCAATAATGAGGATTTAAACCTTAATGCATTTAAATGATATTAAGCTAAAGTTATCGGGATGGGTAGTATCATATATTTTTTACATTTTCTTAAGTGTATTCAAGAATCACAATAAATGTTTATAAATGAGTGATACACTGAATTATATTTACTGAATAACCAGGAAACTAAGTATCCATAACTTTGCAGCCATAATTTACATTTTGTTGATGCAGTGCTTCTACTTGAAACATTATTTATAAACAAGAACTCTTTTTGAAGGAAAAAAGTAGAAGTCATTGATTGTGATCAGTTTATAAATAACTTAATCAGCAATAAGTGTAAGTTTTATATAAGGGTTATTTTGATGGTTAACTTTTTTACTCCAGTTACCTTTTTGAAGAAACTCGGTATTTAGTAGATAAATTCCTTTTATGAAAATCATAAACAATATTCTAAATTTCTGCTTATTATATGAAGACAACTATCTCTGAGTACACAACTTCCTAGTCTTTGGAATTCTCCTTTACATTATAAACATTTTATCAGAAAAGAGGCATTCTCTTTAGAACCTAAAAAGTTAAAGTTCCTGAAATATTTTCTTTTACAATTCATATTACTTTGTTGGAAATTTATCAGTTTTTTCATCCATAAAAGATGGACATTTCTATGCTTACATTATAATACACATACAGGTGTAACGTGCATTTAGATAGATAGCTAATAATCAAGATTTTGCTGCTTGTTATCATTAATTATAAAAATATTGTTGAAAATAGTAGACAGATATTTTCATTGCGATTTATCTTAATTGTTGAATATTGAACAAGTTTTTTCCTTTTTAAATTTTATATAATCACTGATATTTGCAAATTTATGAACTGTGAAATACTAGAGTTGTTTGTGAAATCTTTTAATGCATGGTAAATATTTCTATTTTGTCATTTTCACTTTATAGTTTGTAAATTTTGCATTGAAGCAATTTTAAATATTGCACTGTTGCCTTATATTCTAATACTATCATCTAATATTTTAAATATAATTGTAAGTGCCTATAAAATGCTAAATCTTATAGTGCTCCGTCCACCTCTATCTAAAGAAAAATCAAAAAAAGAAACAAAGATTGTATTTACATAAGTAATGATTGATCTGTATTGGCTCACTTATAGTTCAGCTTTAAACTTTCATGTTTAAAGTTGTAAATGAGTATATTTGTAATGAAGCCTCAAATCTGACTGCAATTTAGTCGTGCTTTACTTATCTGAATACCATATTTTTAGTTATTGCTATGTCCAAATTATATGCGTCTCCATAAGTGAAGTATTGTTATGCATGTAGAGGCACTAGCTTATGTAGTTTATTTTTAATCTAGAAATAACTTTATATTAGATGCCATTTTGCACTTAACATTTGTTGTATTTTGTTTTCATACACTCTCAAAATAAGCTAGATTTATTATATTGCAATATTTGTAATTATGCTTCTTATTAGACAAATATTATCATGATATTAATGAAAAATATGTGCTTACTAATTTGTTTGTTGGAAGTCAAAATTTGTTAAATGACCTAAGTTGTTTTGTAATGAATTTATTTTAAACATTGAAGATGACAATTCTTTTTAAAAGGTATAATAATGTCCATATTTTCAACACTTCAGTGCTCACTGATAGCTCACTTCTCAATTTCATCACCACTATTAACATCTTTAGCAAGGTTACTGTATAGACAGTAGCCCGAGTATTAATTTTTTTTATGAATGTGTTCTTAATTTAAAAATGGTTCATAAAATTTAGACAAACTTTCATTTCAAGTTTGGGACCAATTCTGTCACTATACTATAATACAAAAGTAAGCTATATATTCTTCTTGGCTTAGAAAGAAATACCCTCTACAAATTTTAATCAAAATCATTAAACTTATATTTTAAATTATCATTTAACGCTAGCATTTCCACAGTAGTATATATTATCATAACTTTTAAAAAACTTTTTATGTGCTCTTTTATGAAAATTTAAGTCATGGATTCTCAGCAAGGTGGGGGAGGGGGGAGAACCACTATTCAGAAAAGTGTTATGTCCTGTAAATTATGTACAATATGGTAAAATTGTTAGTTTGTTTTCAATATAATCTGTAACATTCAATAAAGTTAATTGAATGTCAGATTAAAATCAGTTCTTGGACACGCAAGCATTATTTTAGCCTGTTATCATTAACTTTAGTGTTTTAAGCAATAGTTTTGAATATAAAATAAACTCTAATTTTATTCTAGTTTTGAAAACTGACAACATTTCTATTGGCTATTAAATTTGCAAAATTCTACTATAAATAGAATCCAAATAAATGTATACATACTATATAGAAAAAAAAAGGATTTTCTATTTATATGCATATTATTTAGAATGCACCCTTTGAGATTAAACAGTCTTGGTAAGGGGAGAATGGAGCAAAAAAAGGTTGAGAACCACCATTTAAGGGTTAATCGAAATTTTTTTAATTGCTATTAATAAAATACTGTAGTGACTATAAAGTTTATAATTGAATAAACTTTAAGGACCAAACCCACAGTCACTTAACAATGCAAAATTATCGCTTAAATTTTATAGTTGTTTGTAATTAAACATAATAATTTACACAGTCAGCCTGACTTGCAGATTTTATTTTTTCATGTAATGGCTGACTTTAAAAAAAGGTCTAAAATTCAGTTTACCAAAATTAAGTGTTGAGATTTTTATTTTCTATATAAACGACAATGTCATTTGACCTTTTTAGTTGAAACAAATAGAAACAGACTTTTAGATCTGTAGATACTATTAAATAACTTTTAATTATAAACATTTTAAGTCTTAGTTGTCTTTTGAAAAGAAAATTTGAATTGAATAATTTTGAAGATAGAAAAATTCACTGGAAAAAATGAATTTACTGAAAGTTACAGATTCTCCGAGTGCATGACCATTAATAACATGAAGTAAATGGTTTACAGAAATACCAGTGACTCTAATATGAACTAATTTTTAAAATAAAAATATACTCATAACAGCTGATTAGATATTAGTGAATTTAGTCCGATGAAAGAGAAAGGAAGAAAAAAACATGCATATAATGCACTTATTCTTTTAGTTCATTTTAAACTTCTGACCAGCTGGCAGCACATATATATATATATATATATATATATATAATATGTATGTGTGTGTGTGTGTATATTTATAAATGTTTTAAAATTAAATTGTTTGTACCTTTAAAACAAAATTTCTTGAAACTGTTCTTTCTTTACAGTTATCTCAAAGCATTTTTTAAGGTGTGGATGCTGTTATTTCGTGAACTTGTAAAATATGTTATCCTCAAAATTGTTGTTAAAAATTTTATAAAAGTTAGTTTTGTAATCCATGTTATGGTACAAAAATGTTTGGTAATATGTGTGATGCTCTGTATGGTTATAATCACAGCTGTTTCTTATTTGAGAGTTTATGTAAATTCAGAGAAATTTTACTAAGAAAATTCAGGTGCATAGTAATTTAACTCAATATCTATATGTCAAAAAAATGTTGAGCTTAAAGTTTATTTAAATGATTAAAATACACTGTTACATTTGTATGTCGTGATCAGTTTTTTTTTTTTTTTTTAAGTTAGGCCTGTGTAATGCATGAATGATTTTAAGGACTAAAACTTGTCTTTTGCATTGCTACTGGTTTTAATTATAAATTTAATCAAAATACATGCATAATTTTTCTGTCATACCTTTGAAGTGTAGCCAATGAGGAGTTTAGATTTTGGTATTCTAAATAATAATAGAAAGTTATTTTCCTTTTATTAAGTGTAGAATTCTCATACTCTAGTTTTTGCTGTAAGCAAGTCATTGCCCATCTGCATGATCATAAAAGTCTAAACCCCAATATCATGCCTGTAAAATTATGAAATCTTACGTTAAGGGAAATTTAATACCCAAATTCAAAGCTGAGAACTTAAGATTGGTTGGATTTTAGGATTTAAAATTCACATGACTGTGCAGTATATCTGTCCGTAAACATTCCGGAAGGGGAAAATTTGAAACCTGACTTGCCGAGTTTGGCTAATTATGTCTCTTAGAGAGTAGTTAGATCCATTCTATTCTGGTTCCTTTATTCTTTTAATCTGTGTTAGACCACTTGTAACATTCTATGGAGGAATTCAAACTTATTTCAAGCTCAATGAAGAATAGCTTTGAATGACATACGTATATTTTAAGATAATTAATAGCATGGTTTCCTTTAATTTTCTCAGCTTAGTCTCGCTATGATTAGTACCTTTCAAATCTGAACAATTTACAATTTTCCGTTTTAAAATTTTATTTGTGGCAGTTCTAAGGCAGGTTCACTTCTAGATATAGCTGAGAATATAATAACCTATCACTTCAATTAAAAAAAAAAAAAAAAAAAACTAAAATATATAATGGATAAAAAATCAGTGTCTTTCAAAGCTTTTTTGGGTTCTTCATTATGGTTTAAACATATTATTATATATAGACAGAATACATATTAGAAATTGTGCTAATATTAAGAGAACATAGTGCATTGAAAGACACATTAGTAGATGTATTTAGATGCTATGAATTTTTTAGATAATTTTATTTTCCATGTGTGTTACTTATAAAAATTAATGGCTTTAATATTTTACCTTTAAAACTAATGTGCAATTTGTACAAAAATAATTAAATATTAAGTTCTCTCATGTATTTTGTTGCTCAACTGTAGCAATGTAATAGAAGTGAATGCAGTGTATTTGAAATTTAGTGTCCATAAATATATTTTTAGACTATGTTTTCTCAGGTGACTCGTCAAAATTCATGATTTTCATTTTTACGTACCAAATGTTTGTGCAATTAGAGTAGATAAATTTGTAAATATTTACCAATGCTTAAGCTCTAGTATATGTTTCTGTTGTAAAGAATTCTTTACTTATTTTTTGAGGTATCAATATTTTAACAGCAATCAATTTTTTTTTTCCATGAGCTGGTATTAGGGACCATTTTTCTATTCTATTTAAATTTCCCTGTTATAATGTTTAAATGCAGATGAGGAAATTATTTGTTGAAACACTGCATTTTAAAAGTACCTTTAGTTGAATAATATTTTTGTATCATTATTTTGTAAAGTTCATATAAAATGCATATAGTTTCAATATAAAATGTTTATCATGCTCAGTTTTCCCCTGTTGCCGACTTCAAAGAAGTTCTAAATTTGTATAATTTATTAAGGTTAAGCGAAAGTCATTTCATTTGGTTTCCGATCATGTTTTCAGAAGTTCCAAAGAAGTCTTTTCTATATAGTGAATTGTAAATTTCAAAAAGGTAGAAACGTCATATATTTGTTTAATGATCTTTTTTCTCTTGGAATACATTGAATGAATTTGTATTTCTTTCTGTGGGTTTACTGCTTAATTTTTCTTTGTATATCTAGTATGATTAACATGTTAAATCATTTCAAGAGTAATTTTATTTTTTATTTCTGATTTATTATCAGTAATACTGATATGTTTTATCTTCTTAATCTCGAGTTTAATGAAAGATTTGATGTCCAACATACTCAAAATCTAATAATATAAACTTCTTTGCTGGTATGTAAAATTTAATTACATCCTCATATTTCACATCTTAATCGATAACCTGTTGTTAAATGTTTTATTCAAGATCCAGAATATCACAATTTTTCTTCTGATGCTTACTAAAATTATCAGCATTATGAAAAATTTTTATACCTTTTTCTTGCATCATGGTAAATATCAAATTCATATAAATATCCTATTTAGAGATCCCTGTTTAAAGTGACTGCCATGCCTAATACATATACTTTTTTCTAGATGATATTACAGCTTGAGAAAAGACAGAAAACTAAAGTTATTAAAATTTTACATCCTTATAAGGTACTGATGATTAGAAGCCACTTCATGGCAGATGCCTCTTCAATGATTCAATATTTATAAATATTCAGTTTTAATCAATATTGTTAATCTTTGATCTTTTCTTTCTTAATTGCAAGCTTTTTTTAATATAAACAATTTTATTCATTTATATTTATGTAGCAAAGGACAAAAAATAACAAAGTCTCTCCACAGCAAGCAAATAGATATTGGGAGTTTTATTAGTAGTTAAAAGGCTCATCACAAATACTTTTGTCATTCCTGTAGACTGAAAGTTTGTTCTTGGATACTTTAGATGAGCCTGTTTAATAAAAATTATTTCAAGACCTCATTATTATTTTAAACTGTTAACTTACAGCAAAAAAATTTTCTTATCACTAGGCAAAGTAAAAACTATTTATTTAAAAAATAGTTTATATCTTTGAACCTGAAATTGAACTCCTTTTAGTAAAGAAAAATGAAATTATAAACCAATAATAATTATGCAACTAACACTGACTGCAGAGACTTACTAATAGTATACTAAACAACACTCAAATAAATTAATCACCTCTAGAAACAACACTATTACATCCTTTGTGACTTGAGCTATTTCCTTCAGTTTATCACATAAAAAACAGACCTAAAGCTATACTCCCTTTTTTTTTCTTATTAGGACTACATAAAATATTTATTCTGGCCAGCTTTTAAAGTAATCAGATTGTCCTATCTTGTTCACATTGAATCAACAACAGAATTAAATGAGATTCACTAACACAATCATAAAATTAGACAATTACCCATGTCGTGAATCAACGGGGAATTTAACCTCCAAATTTGCTGATTAAATTCGCAAATTTATTCAAAAGCATTTTTTGATACTCATTATTCATATTAAAGAATACGTAGTAATATTGGATGAATTTCAGTGGCAATCAATGCTGAATATGTTATACACAGACTTAATGTCCTATTTCATTTGCAACTTGTGTTTAATTTTAGGAAGTAGTAGTTGTTTTTAGTCCTTATATAAAACAATATACCACTGAAATCATTCCTTAAATCTCTTTAAAATACTATTATTGAAAATATAATCTAAATGCAGTTAAAAATGTCAGAATTAAGAACTTTAAATTGATTCATGTTATTTCTTATTTAAATTGTAAAAAAGAAATATATTAATAAAGAATGCATAAACATATAATGATAAATAATTCAATTCAAAGATGAAAATGTGGTTAGTAGTTTTGAAAATGAGCAAGTGTTTAAAAATATCCGTCCACAAATTATAAATTACCTTTTATATATACCGTCAGATTATTACTTTTGTATTGAGAAATGTATTACTGATATTCTTTCTTTTCAAAGTTTGTCAGCTAAAGCTACTTTCTAATGCTTGTGGTGTAATTCAGTAATTCATGCTTCTTTTTTTTACGCAGTACAAATTCTATGATCGAACATGGCTGATTAGTAATAATTTCATGTGTTTGTTTTGTCTCACATTTTTATTCTTTGTATAGAGATAGCATTTAATAAATTTATTGAAAAAAAATTTTTCTTTTCCCTTTGAAGATTTGTTACATCTCACTTATAAAATTATTTCAGACATTCTACAAGATTTATAGTATACAGTCAATATACACACACAAAGAAAAAAAATCAGTTTAAAATTGCTATAACGGAAAAACTTCTGTATGAAATATTTCATACATTCAGTGTCTTATGAGTTTTTAAAATTGAGTATTTTAAATTTGAGTGTGTATGATAAGAAATTTATTATAGTTTATTTAAAATGTCAGATAAAATATTCAATTAAAATTATTCAATATTTGATTAGTAACAGTTAAAGACTAGTAATAAATATTATAGTTTTGAAGATTAGATTTTTTTTTACCCACGAATTTTTTTAGGTTTGAATTGAAAGAGGAACTACATCTAGTAAGGCATTTATTTTGCGACAATAACTGTTCATTTAGTATAGTATATTTCATATAATGAGGTATTTCAAACAAACCAAATAAAGATTTTTTTTTTTAAATCAGAAAAATGTCAGACAGAAACATTGTTTTAATTAAGTAAATTAAATTAAACGTTTTAACCTAAATAGTTAAATATTAATGAGACTAATGTGAACATGTGCTGACTACAAGTCGCTGCTTGTAGAATATGACGTAAATAAAACTTGTGAAGTTATATCAGAATGGAACATCCTCCCCCCTTGGTATGTCAGAGGACATATCAACAAAAATCTTCATAAAATCTAATATTTCACATATCACAAGTCCAGTTTTTAGGTAGTTTAATAATCCGACCACTTCTAGTCACACGAGAAGAGGTTTTTTCGGTATCCTCTTCGTCCTTTTTTAGGATGACAATCTATGACCTTGTGGGAGAGATTCTTCGGGAATCTGATCTCTAGGAATTTCCCCAAAATTGTGAACAATACCTGGCCAACTTTTTGAAGATACTTCCAACGGAAAAATTCTTTGAACAGACCTTAATAATTCGGAATGATTTTCTGTTCGTAACGAACCAATCGAACAACATTGTCAGGTCCTGGAAGAAGTTCGATGACCAGTCCAAGGGGCCAATTAATGCGTTTGCATTATCGCAACCAATAAGCACTACGTCACCTATAGATATTTCATACTGATTTATTTTGGATTCTTTTCGCTGAACCAAAAGGGCTAGATACTCGGACCTGAAACGTTTGCGGAGATCTTTCATATCTTCTGTCGATAGCGTAGCCTCCTATTTAAGGATTGCTCGTCCACTTCATCACAATCCGGAACATTGGTATCTCTGATATGCAGAAACAATGATGGTGAGAGTGGAATTAATTCATCATTTTCCGAGATGTAAGTTAGAGGACGTGAATTGATGATTGCTTCCGTATCGCATAAGACTGTGGTTCAATTCTTTGAAAGATAGGTGTGCTTTTCCTAAGACTTCTGAGTATTTGCTTTAAAATACCTATCAACCTCTCCCACCATACTCCCCACCATGGTGCAGATGGAAGGTATGAAACGCACGCCATTCAATTTTCTGGAAATACTACGTTTGCAATTTCCTCCCAGTCGATGGCTTTCGGTGCATTTGAGGCACCGACGAAGTTTCGTTCCGTTTTGACAAAATATTACTGACGGCCTTCCCCTTCTAGAACGAATCTCTGAATGCTTTAAGAACGATTCAGTAGATATAGCTGAATTCTAAGTTCTAGATGAATCGCTCTGTAAACGGCACAGTGAATAAACATATCCAAGCCTTTTACTTCCTTTCAAAAACAAAGGCCCGCCAGATCCATTCCCACGCACTGAAAACACACCAGAATCATTACTCTTTCTGGTGGGAGAGGTGCTACTGCAGCATTCAGACTTTTTCCTTCTGACGTTGCAAATGACACACCTTGACATCACTCGTCCAATGGTTTTCCTGGAATTCAATATCCAATATTGCTTTCAATATGTTAACAATATTTGCATACCAGCATGTAGATTTTCCTTGTGAAAAGTCATAATGAGTCTTTCACAACAGGATGAAAGGAAGGTAAAATTGCAGGAATCTTTAAAATTTTCCGCTATCTTCACGGTGAATTAATTTTGTTCTCACACGGATAACTCCCTGGGGATCTCTGAAAGTATTCAAGGATTTTAGTTTTTTAACTGCATCACTTGTTAATGTTCGTCTTGTATTAACTTTATAACGTTTTCTTCGGCTTCTTGAATTCTTGACAAGATAGCTCCCCAATTTTTTTAATAGTTGGCTGTCTGCAATTAAAAAGGAATCTTTTTATCCAGCCAACCATTCGGACAATTTTGTCATAATCTGAGAAAACCTATAATACCACATTAGTCCCTGGTACTTGCAAAGTTCATTACCTTGTTTTCTAGAGGTATCACACCAAACACAAACCGAACCCTGAGTCAACAGACAGGGCGCCTTCGGTTGAATGCGTTCCTCTCCTCTCTTGCAATGCTGATTCCAGGTCAGGAGTCGATTCGCCCAACGACCAATCTCCAGGAGAACTTCTAAGCCATGCGGGACCCTCCACCACCGAGAGGCCATAGATAATCCAATAGAACAACCCCTGGATGGGAGATCTGCAGGATTAACATCACCAGGCACATGTCTCCAAAGTTCTGGTCTAGTAAGGCTCTTGATCTCTCTTACACGGTTACTTACAAATACCGACCAATCTCATCATTCTGGATCCCAAGCCAAAACTGTGGTGGAATCGGTTCCAAAAATAAAAGTCGATGTCAGTCCTCTCCGAGTAGTGAAGTCCTTCCACCACAGTGGAACACAATCTTGCTCCAATGAGCGCTGCTATCAACTCCAAACGAGGAATAGTGAGTACTTCAGGAGGAGCAACTCGAGACTTGGCGGCTAAAAGATAAACTTTTGCAATTTGGTTCACTTCAACTCGGATAAAAATAACGGTTGCATAAGCATTTTGGCTCGCATCGCAAAAAGTGTGAATACTAAATCTTTTGTTGCTCAGTAGAAGAAATGTGAAGCCAACGGGGTATACTTATGTTTTTCAATAAATGCAGATCTTTGAACCAATTTGAAAATTCTTTTGACTTTCAATTATCAATTTCTGAGTCCCAAGATATATTTTCCTTCCAAAGTCTCTGCAGTAGTAACTTCGGGGAAAAGTAAAGCAGGGCAAACAAATCCTATCGGGTCGAATATTTTATGCGATATGGACAAAATCCTCCTTTTGGTAATAGCAGCTAGTTCAAATTGATCTAGCCAATCTATATTTAAGCGTAGTTTGTCCTGATCTCGCTCCCAAGATACACCCAATATTAAGGAAGTGCCCTTTTCTTCAGTACTTTGCCAGTCTCTTAAATTAAATTTTCCATTTTCCATAATATCCCGGGCTTTTTCTTTAAATTGAATAGTTTCTCTTTTGTTTCGACACTCGTAACAACATTGTCACTGTAGAAACTATCCTTCAATTTCTTTATCAATTCTATATCATATCTGGAATCTTCACAATATTTGCTTAAATGGAAGTCTGACCGCACCAAGCAAGTACGGACTACTCTTCACACCCAAAAACAACTCTCCTGTGACGGAAAATTTTTAATTCCTGATCGTCAGTCCACCATAAAAATCGCAGATAATTTCTGTCTTTATCTCGTATGCTAATCTGCAAAAATGCCTTTTCTATATCTGCAGACCTCCATATTTTCTCTCTCGAAACCTCAAAATTAGAGATGGGATTAGTTCAATTAGGTTGGGTCCGCAATTTAAACATTGGATTTAATGATGGTGTGCCTTTTTCCCTCGCTGAGGCATCAAACACTGGTCTTATCCTTGTGGTTCCGTAATGTTTATTACCGGTCTGTGCGGGAGATAATGTTCTGTTGATTCTTTATCTGCAGGTGGTACTTCTTCACTAAAGCCTAATTTTGCCATTCTGTCAACGTATTACTATATGCATCGTAAAGGTTTTCGGAATGAAGCCTTTTTGTATCTTTTCAGAGCTATTCTTTATAAGAGGGTAAGGCAGTTGTTCTTTCCATGGAAGCGTAACTTCATAACGACCCTCTTCGGTTACGGATATAGAATTAAAAAAATTTATTTTCGTTTGAAATCATCTTTTTTAGATTTTACCTTAGCGGAATCTGTAATTCCGATAACATCAAGGTTCCATAGATCTGTGATAGAAGCTTTCTTGGATAAATATGAAGTCACAGTCATTGCCAAGTTCTCAGCTTCACCGTTAAAAAGGAACCTGACCCATTAATGTCAAACTAATCGAGTTTCGATCGGCAAACTTGTCCGCAAGATAAATTTATTTGTCTTCCTGTGAACAGTTGGCTGCGAGATCAGCTCCGATCAAGATCTCAATAGGTCCTGGTGGATCATCAGTATCAGTGATATGCACATTAAGACAGCTAGTTTCTTCCATCTAGGGACTCTTTTTACGGAACTGACATTTCCGCAAATTATGGGCTGGTCCAAAATTTCAATATAATTGCTATCAAGATTTCCCAATTTAACATTATACAGGAATGGCTTCTCTGTGAAGTCTTAAGTCCACTGAAAAGGGAATGAGTTATAACTTATTGTCTTAATGATGTACAACCCAATTCCGTGCCGTTTTCTTAAGAATATATGACCTTTGGGCTCCTGTAATCAACGAGAGCTCGAACAGGTCTCCTCCGGATATGGTCCCCCAGCAATGATCTTCAAAGTTGTGTAAAAACTCCACGGGACCCTTGACAAAACTAGCCAACGAGGAAAAGATTTTGCTCCGGTTTTATCTCATTAAAACTAGTTTCTACTTTCTTTTCAGATAGTACCGGGACACATAGTGGGCATGATGCTTACTACATATTCATTTGAGCCTAGTTCAGCACCGTTTGCATTATGACCGACCTTTAAACATGAAAACATGCCCGTTTACTCTCAATGTCTTATGTTTATCATAAAACGACATTTTTGAGCAATGAAACAGTCAGAACTAAGATGGGCTTTTGAACAAAAAATGCAGACTACCCTTGTTTCATTGTGAACCAAGAGCTCCGAAGCAGTCGCCATCTCTTCATTTTTGATAAATCTATTGGTTCGAGTCCTAAAGTCCTTTTGGAAAGCCCGAAGCCATCCATGCCAGGGAAATCCTCTGCTCGGCGTCGACTTCAGTTTTGATGAATTTCATAAGTTTTTCTAAGCGAGCAGTAGGAGTAGTGATCTGCATTCACATTTCTTCTGTAAGTTCGCAAAATATCTTCAGATAAATTACTTTCCACCAGTGGATACAATAATGGAGCACATTTTTTCCGCTGTTATACCATAGGTGATTCAAGCGCATCGCATAGCAGATTCTAATTTGTCATATACATCATGAATTGGTAAAGGCTTCGCTATATTTTTGATAACTAATTTCAAAAAGTTCTCTAATATACACCTCGACCAACTATCCTCCTGACCGCAACGTTCTTTCATACTCTCGATCACTTTTGGATAATTTGAGCTGCGGTGGGAAACTTTGCACAACTTCCCTTGCCTCGTACCTTCTTGAGTCGATTGTATCAAATATTGAAATTTGTCCTCTGGAGTCAAGCTTGTATCTTCATGTATTTTTGAAAATTGGCTCCAGAACCCAAGCCATTCCATTATTCCCCGTTATACGATATTCTTCAGTTCAATTTAGGTAGTTTGATCTTGGGGTTTCATTAACAACATTCAACATTATCAGCTTTATCGCGATTATTCTTTTCAATAGACAATTTTAATTTTAAAAATCTCTCTTCATATTCATCGCGTACTGAAATTTCTTTTTCTAAATCTGCTTCACTCATTTCTTTCAGTATTATATAGAAAATAGTTTTATCTATTCTCTTAACTTTCTCAATTTTAGACTGAATAATTAGAATTTACGCATTTACCTCCGAATCGTCATATCCTTCTTTATCTAGCAGAGCTTCTAACAGATTACTCTGTTTTGTAAATGCAGATCTAAGAACAGTTCATTCAGCTCTTTCAGCTTTATATCATCCATGTTTAAATGTCGAGTAGTTCATCCGTATTTAAAATGTCCTGTTCGCGGGACGCAGATGTTGCGTGCTCCTGCCTTAAATTTTACCTTGTAATAGGAAAACTCAATTCGACAACAATATTCATCACAAGATACGTGAAGCAGTGTCTACCATTTCTCATTTTATTATATCTAATTCCAAAAAACTGAAACGTATATATAATGTTGCCATACATAAATAAAGATATATGCTAAAAAAAACGATAATACATCAATAGAGATTCAATAATGTAAAGTCGCCTGGCTTGTAGAATATGACAGTAAAATAAAACTTGTGAAGTTATATCAGAAATGGAACAGCTGTTATACAGTTATACAGCCACTGCTCTAAATCATTAATGATCAAATAAAATGTGGGAGAGTAAGAACGCACTAACTCATTGCGAAATACAAAGGGTTAGTATGATAAGAATTAAATATTAATGAATGGGCTATCATCTCTAAAATGAAAATATAGACAACCAAATTGTAATGACACAATAAATTTAGAATTAAACATTTTGCAGCAATGTTCAATCATGTGCAGCTGTTAAAGATATATTGAGGGGATAACTTTGATTGAGCTGACCTTAGCCGTTCACTAAATTAAATTAAATTAACTAATGCCTATACAATACGAAAAACAAGTATCACAGAGTTGTTGGTTTTACAATAAAACTGTCCACATTTAAACAAAAATTTTAATTATATCAATGGTTTTACAGTAATTAGAATAATTTAAAATTTATATTACTGTCTAATAATTCTGAAATAAAAACTAATTTTCAACAGAATCTTTGACAAAAGTGATGTTAATCATGACTTTAAAAATCGATCTCATTCAATCACAATGTAATCAATTGGTATGATTACTTTCATTTATGGTGGTGTAGGAACTTGTATTGATTTCAGTTACATACGTCAATTTCTGGGTTCCTTTTACATAACTTGAGAACCATTGAATATATGACAACTTAAATGTCTCTCTTTATTAAACATTCCGTTTAGGTCGGTGCTGTGTATCTGACAGATACACAAGTACTTCGTTTTTTCAATAACTAGATGGCGCTATGTCTGAGAGGAACATTATTTTCTGCTATCTTCCTAGTTAGCCCAGTAGCTGGGTTCAAATAAGGGCTATACTGACAAAAGATCGGAGTATCAGATTTTTTTTTCCTACTTGTAATATGTTTAGTCCAGTAGTGAAAAAACAAGTTTTCCAATTCGAAAGACTCGGCGGAATTTTCTGTGGCCTAAAACAACGAAATTTTTTTACTTTTTTTCAAATATGTCGGCAATGGTTGGTTCTAGAGCTTAGATTGCAGTTACAATCTTAAAGAAGACAAAATATTAAACAAATCTTATATTTACATCTTTTTTCTAAACCCAATAACAAGCGAGCTACAGCGTCAGGAAAATGAGATATTTTGTTCAACTTGTCGAGAAAGACGCAAAACTTACTTTTTTAACACTCCTCACGTTTATTGTTCTTATGTTTGACCTGTCTGAATCGGGTTGAGTCCGAAGCGCTGGGGGAGGATTCTAAAAACGCACCACGAGGATTCTATTTTCCTCCCCACAAGGATTCTATTTTTAGAATCCTCGTGGGACATTTTTTATTTCCATGATTTTATTAACTCGCTTTCTTGTTTGTGTTTGTCTAGTACAAATCTTGCAATCGATTTTTAACTAACTTTCCCGACTAGCTAGACATATGAAACTTTTATAATAGATCAGAACACGATGGACAATGCATTCTTTTGATACTTTTAGCCATCTTTAAGCAGATTTGAATGCATTTTCAGTTAATTTTGTTTTGTAGACTGGTGCAGCCATCTATCGCTGGGACGGGAACGAAAAGTTAAACGCAAGTTTAACTTCCAATTAAACTTCATTTTTCCTTCAAGTTGATGGGATAATTCATCAAAATTTTTTTAAAGTATTTATTAATACATAGATTGTCAAATTTATTGATTCAACAGAAAATTTAAAACATGGTATATAAAAAGTTCTTTTAATCTTGTAATTATTCGTTTGTATTGGTCTTTACATGTCTTTACTTGTCTCATGCTGTTTTTCTCTGGATTGTTTCAAACTATCGCGTCATTCTTGGCATGTTCTTTTGCTCGGTACAGTGTTATAACGTGTTTATCCTATTTTAGTAATAGTTAAAAGTAATTTTTAGTAGTAAGTATTATAGTTTAATTTAATAATTTGTCACTCCATAGTTTTTCATTTTCGTTCGTCGTGAAATATGAGCGAACCAAAACTTGAAGTGTGTTTTATTTGTGACTAGCCGGGCTTCGCCTAGCTACGCTCAAGCCATCCGTGTAACATATTTATATACTTCGGGCCCCACAAAAGAACTAAAAGGACTACAAATGTATTAAATTCAAGTCAATAAATTCCCGTCAATTTTCATTCCCGTCGCTGCCGACAGATGGCTGCACCACTGCACCATACTGGATATAGATGATTTGATTTCTCAGCAGTGGAGTGCAATTTTCATTCCCGTCGCTGCCGACAGATGGCTGCACCACTACACCATACTGGATATAGATGATTTGATTTCTCAGCAGTGGAGTGATTTTAGAATTAAAATATCTCTAAAACTATTAAATTAACAGAATAAGTGTACGCAGAAAAATTTATCAGTTTTCAAAGATCTTTCCAAATATGTAACATTTATGTACTTTCATGAGAAAAAGAACACACCGATTATCGGCCATTGCGTTACGCTCACGTGACCTGACAAAGCCCACGACAAAGTCCTCTGTTACTTTATTTATATAGATTTGAACTTGTACACCTATATAGTGAAGGTGATACTGTAGTAGTGAAAAAGAAAGGAGTAGAGACTCTTAAAAAATGTAGTCTTAAACGTAAAAACCCTAGTCTTCAAAGTGTTTTGAAAGGCTTAGAACAAGTGACAGTACACAGAGCTTGCCAGAAAAGCTACATTAATGAAAAAATGATCGATGCAGCTCTTCGTCGTCAAGACCATAGTAGTAATCAACAAGCTGGAGTGTCTTCATCAACTCGATGACAAACGGTCGTTTCGATTTTAGAAAACAATGTTTTTTGTGTGGAGAGGTAAATGAAGATTTTTTTGTCAAAACAACGTAAGTTGCCACCCGAAAAACGAAACTTGATTCATAAAGTTACCATAAAAACAGCAATTAAAGATTCAGTTATGAAAGCTGCAGAGATTCTCAATGATGAATGGGCCAGAAAAATCACAGGATCGAATCAGGAATGAAGATGATTTGCATGCTGTGGACGACTGGTACCATTATTTTCGCTACAGAAAGCTTTACCAAAAATCTGAAAGCGGATCAAAAAGAGGTTATCGTCATTTTTCAGATGTTGACTATGCTATGGAGAAAATTTATAATTATTTAGAAGAAAATACTGAAGAGTACCAATTTACTATTGAGGAGTTGATGAACGTAGTAAAAGAAGTTCCGGATAAGAGAACAGTGAAATCGCGTCTCGAAAAAGTATGGAGAAAACATTTTAATCGCTGAAACAGCCAACAAAAAGACACTGTTTTGTTTTAAAACGTTGGACATAAGATTCTCAATGAAAACTAGTATGTCAACTGGAAGACAGACCCTCAAGAGGAACGTCTAAGAGTTGTCAAAGCAGCAGCTGAAATTATAGTGGAAGACATAAGATCACAAATATATTGCACTACTGAGTATCCCCTGTCAGATACTTTTTTTGCGATGCCGTAAGTGTTATTCCTGATTCATTGAAGTTGCTATTTGATTCTATACATTTGAAACACAAACGAGGATCAATTGACAATTGGAAGAAACGTATTGCGTTATCGCACGCAGTCAGCGCCCGCTCTAGCGGTTACGACGCCCCGGACAACAAGGCAGATTGCCGCCCCTTAAGAATATAATATATATGTATGTATGGTATGTATGTATATATATATATATATATATATATATATATATATATATATATATATATATTATATATACACTGAGTGCCACTGAATTAGGGATACCTACCTAGTAACGAGTTGGGCCTCCTCTGGCCTTGATAACGGCTGCCACACGACGAGGTATAGATTCAACAAGTTTCTGGAAACGTTCCACGGGAATGGCTTGCCAAAAATTGGCTAAAGCTGTCCATAATTCAGTAAGGTTTCTTTGGTGCTTTTGTGATGGTCTTTCACGCCTTGTTCCAAAACATCCCAAAGATGCTCAATAGGATTTAAGTCTGGGCTTCTAGGTGGCCAATTCCTGACAGAGAAGTCAGAGGAATGCTCATCCAACCAGCCAGTAGCCAATCGGGACATGTGAAAGGTACAGTTGTCTGCTGGAAAACGCCATTACCGTGCGAATAACAGAACAGCATAAACGAATGGAGGTAATCACCCAGCAACTCTACGTACCGAATTGCATTGAGGGAGGTTGATACACGCACCAAAGATCCCAAACTGTGCCACGAAAAAACACCCCAGACCATGATTGAGCCACCATGCCCTTGTACAGTTCCAGCCAGGCATGCAGGATCCATGGCTCATGAGCCTGACGCCATATTCTCAGCCTCCCGTCGGCGTTAAGTAGTCGGAATCGAGACTCATCACTCCATGCTACTCGTTTCCAGTCCTCTACACTCCAGTCTCTGTGCTCTATTGACCAGGCAAGACGTGCAGCCCGATGGCGAGTATAGAGCAATGGTACTCTCGTAGGTCGACGGCTCCCGAAACCCATACGGTGAAGCGAGCGTTGCACAGTCCGTTTACTGACTGTACGAATGACACCGTCATTAAACTGGGTGGTAGTTTGAGCTAATGTTTGACTTCGCTGGCTACGTACAATACGCCTGAGCCGTCTCTCACCACGCACTGTCAAGGCTAATTGTCCTTTGCAGTTTGCCCGATCGCTAGTTTTTTTTCCACCATCCATGTATTCTTGGTATACTCTTGACACTGTCGACCTTGAAATCCTATCTGTCTGACGATTTCGGAAATTGAATGGCCCATGCGTCGCGCACCTACGATTTGTCCGCGATCAAAGGCGTCTAAATCAGGCAGTTTACCCATACTGGCATTCCAACAACTAATTCAGAGCAACCAAAGTACGCGCTATATATGCAGTTACCACAGCGCCCTCACTTGCGCATACATAATGCGCAGCGCTACACAATTTGCATAGGCTTTGCTATCCCTAATTCAGTGGCACTTCAGTGTATATATTTAAATAAAGGTACATATTTTTATTTTCAATAAAATCAAATCATTTTATTTAAATTTAATAAAAGCATATATTAGAAAGAAACATATAACATAACAACATTGATAATCAAGTAGTACAAAACAGAATGAATTAAGAAATATCTGTACCTAGCCACAAATGTTAACTATATTGTTAACTATGTTTGTTTGGGCACACTGTTGAACATACTAAAGTCCCCACCGATCAGACTTGAGATTTCGCCATCATCTTGGAAAATGTGTACACTTTTTTGGTTTTTTAGCAAGAAACTTGAGAAATATTGATTTTATGTAAAAAGTTGAATACAAAAATTGAAGAGTATTAAATTATGAACAAAAACATTATTTACATTTTTTATAAGTCTAACACGAACAAAGGAAATTGACTTTGAAAATAGCGAATAATCATGCGTAGGACGCGGATGCGCGGGTCATCCCAATCGCGATGAAGGGATGACCAGCGCATGTGCCCCAAAAGTCTTGCACACTCACGTGTGTCAAACCTCTGCATATCAAAGCTCGAGATCAAGTTGCAGTAACATCCAATCCACTGTTATCAGGTTGTATTGTGAGGTTTGGTGGATTCTATCTTTTTACTACGTCAGTAAAAAAAAAAGTTTCCTGGCCATGCATACGCTAGAAAAATCCTAGCTTATTTATTTACCCAAACATCTTTAGCAAAAATAATTGTTGACGCTATGGACATATCTGATTTCAAAAGCAATAATCTCCATGAGTTTTTTAGAGATTTTGAAGGCATTTTGTGTTTTTGCAAAATAACTTGGGAAATATTAACTGTATGTAAAAATAAGTTTAATACAAAAATTCAAGAAAATTAAATTGTGTACAAGAAATATTAAATACATTTTATCGTAACCCTAACACGTACCAAAATATTGACTATTAAATGCGCGTTGATTATGGAGGTAGCGTCCAAGTCTCGTTGCAGGCGCTTTCCTTTGGTGCTGGGATCCTTTGGTCCCTCATTGCGGCCTTCTTTAAACACAAGAAAATAGACTTTAATGTGTTTTGGTATGTAGATAATTGATCATTAATTTTATAAACGAATGTAATAAACTTGGATGTATTCATACGGTATTTTCATTGTGTATAATTTTTTAAGCTTACCTACTTTATAGTTGACAGACTTTTTTCGGTACCGATTGTTCGCGTCGTCAGCCTTGAAAAGATCGCCTATGATCAGCTAGCATCACCTCAATCATCAATTCCTTTTATTGGATCGTCATGATCTACAGGGCAATAACTTCAATGGGGTATGTTGTTGTGACATACCCCATTGCAGTTATTGCAGACCGTTGTGCAGTTGATGTCTGCTTTCCGACACACGCATCTTTTCTCCCCAGTCAGTCTTACAGTTGCAAACACAATACTTAAAACTGAATCGGGAGCCACTGCATCCATAGTTGTGTGGGCACGAGGATATTCTCTTGACGTTTCCAGCCCCACACTTCAGGTTTCAACTCATTCCCAAACCACTTCTGCACTTGGTGATACACCGAAAGGAAAGTAGCCTGGCTTCCTCTTCAGTTGAGGGAACAGACGAAATGTATGGTTTTATTTTAGTGCCAAATTTTACGAAGCATTTGTACCTAAACTTATTTAGGGACTGTTCACTTGAATGTGCTCCATACCAGATCAGAAAAAGCATTCTCCTGCTTGAGCAACATCATTGTGCGATGAGCTGCATTTATTAACTACTGTCACGCTGTGTTCCATATCTTCACTTTGTAACATTTTACACAAAGTTTCTTTCCTTTGTTGAATGCTGCAGAAGTAGTATCGCATCCATTAAACGCATGGATAAAAAGGATACTTTGGTATGTCCCGATGATTGTATTTCATTTGATGAATATGTTTTTTTCTTTGCTTTCCCTTTGCGTGGTTTACAAGGAAATTTTCTGTAAGAGTGAGAGTTGTTAATAGAACCAGGTGATCAACATCTTAACCGATTATTACAACGATGTTGTTACCGGAACATGCTTCATTAATTGCAGTATTTACAATGAGATTGTCGGCGTCGTCATTACTTTGTCGGAATCGAATCCCATTGTTTTCTAGCTCAGCTGATAGAATGCTGATCATTTCGCTCTTGTTGTTTTCATTTGAAAGGACCTATCTTGTTGAACAGTAACTCGCATGTTCCATCAAAATTTAAGTCTACAGATTTTTTCACAATAGACCGTATATTTTGTTCAATTTCGTTTGTACTGTTAGTGCTGTTGGATTAGCCATTAAAAACGACTATACAGCTGGTACCATAATGCTTTTTTATATAGTTAACTTAATTTGTGCAAGCAGCCGAAAAAGTTAATTGTGTTCCCCATTTGACACGGTGTAGGAGAAAACCACTGTTCAAAATATTGACGCAGTTCAGGAGGTTAAGGTCTTTGTTTGGAACTTCAAAACGTCGTACATTTGCCAATGTCGTTCTCTCGCGCATACCAGCTTCATTAAACAGAGCCAACGGAAAAGGAGCTAACTCATATTCTAAATAAAATGTTAGGTCTTCGTCACTTATTTAGCAATCGCTATTCTCTGAAAAAGCAACAACGGGTTTACTACTATATTGAAACCGTTTACTTTCATCGTACAATTGACGGTGGTCGAGCTTTCATAAATTTTACCATTTCAAAGTACTGAACCCAGAGGGTTGCAGTGGGGCCATTCTCTTTCAACTGCTTCAAAGTCATCCTCATTTTAATCTCATATAGGATGGCTTGTATATGAGTATGTCCGTTTATGGTATCTAGCGATAGTAGTTCAGTAGCAAAATCTCTAAACAACTCATGGAGATTATTGCTTTTGAAATCGGATATATCCATGGCGTCAAAAATTAATTTTGCTAAAGCTGTTTGGGTAATTAAATTAGCTAGGAATTTTCTAGCGTATGCATGGCAAGGCAACATTTTTTCTATTGACGTAGTTGCATACATCAAAGTTGGTATTTATTTAAGCCCACCTCCAGTCATTGTACCCAATGGAGCCTAAGGTTGCAGCAACATCTAATCCATTGTTATAAGGTTATATTTTGAAACTTGGTGGATTCTATATTTTTATGTCATACTTAGGGCCTGTTCACATAGGAGTCCGTAGCGTTGCGTTGCGTTAAGGAACAGATGAGGATCATAGGCGTTAAAAATTTTATTGGTAATCGTTTGGAGGCATATGATTGGTTTATTTTCGTCTCAACGTCATCTTTTCCTTAACGCAACGCAACGGACTCCTATGTGAACAGGCCCTAAGTATGACATAAAAATATAGAATCCATCAAGTCTCAAAATATAACCTTATAACAATGGATTAGATGTTGCTGCAACTTTCTTTCGAGCTTTGATATGCAGAGGTTTGACAAACGTGAGTATTCAAGACTTTTGGTGCACATGCGCGGTCAAACCCCCCATCGCGATGGGGATGACCCGCGCATTCGCGTCCCAGGTGTGGTAGTTCGCTCCTTTCAAAGTCAATTATCTTTGTTCGTGTTAGACTTATTAAAAAAATGTAAATAATGTTTTTGTTCACAATTTAATGTTCTTCAATTTTTGTAATCAAATTTTTTACATAAAATTAATATTTCTCAAGTTACTTGCAAAAAACCAAAAAGGTGTACACATTTTCCAAGATGGCGGCAAAAGCTCAAGTCGGATCGGAGGGGATTTTTAGTATGTTCATTAGCATGCCTAAACAAACATGTCCACCAATTTTCAAAACTTTCATATTTTTTTTAGCCATTCGTCAAAATCGGGTCTATTTTGACTGGGGTAATATTCTTAAGGTATGTGACTACCTTCGGAATACTTTTTTTTCAAATTCATAAAATTTTCATGAAACATATGTTTTTTAATTAAAATAGGGTACAAAACTATGAAATTAAATGCAATTTCAATGAAATATTTATAAATTTTCAAAATATAGGCAATTTTAAGGTAAATTTTAGTGAAAATTTACATTTACGCTACATCTCATATAACAAATTCTAATGAAAATATATCAATAATCTTTATGCAATATGTAGATAACATACTTACCTGTGTCATTAGCTAAAAGATTTGCAGCACTTCTAAAATTTATTGAAATATTCCAAATTTTGCACAAAAACTCAATTTAAAGGAAAAAAAAATGCTTATTTTTTTTTAAATGTTATTAAAATAAATAAATAAATACAGAAATGCTAGATTTTTGGCTTATAATATAGCTAGGAACTATTAAAACATTTTGCCAAAATTTCATTTGAATAGCTTTAAACAATTTTGAGAAATGAAATTTATCGCACACCAAAATAATGATAAACACAGTTTCTCAGAAAACGCATTTAAAGATTTTAATCAAACATAAAAAATTTTCTACCAATCCTAGATTCTTAAAACTCACCATATTTGTAAGTCACACCCTCCTTAGCTTCATTTTTAACTAATTTTTACTTTCTTTTAGCTTTTTGATCTTTTCTGGTCAATTTTGTAGCAGGTAGTGATTGACGTCTCGATTTCTGAATCCGTTCTTTGTCAATTTCTATGTAGTTTCCAAGCATCAATGGATCAATTGAGATTTCGAAATGTTTTTTATTAAAATAGGGTACAAAACTATTAAATTAAATGCAATTGCAATGAAATATTTACAAATTTTCAAAATATAGGCAATTTTAATGTAAATATTAGTGAAAATTTGCATTTTCGCTACATCTCATATAAACAAATTCTAATGAAAATACTTCAATAATGTTTATACAATTTGTAGATAACATATTTACCAGTGTCATTAGATAAAGATTTGCAGCACTTCTAAAATTTATTGAAATATTCCAAACTTAGCACAAAAACTCAATTTAAAGAAAAAAATGCTTATTTTTTTTTAAAAAAAAAGCCATTAAAATAAGTAAATAAACACAGAAATGTTAGATTTTCAGCTTATAACATAGGTAGGAACTATTAAAACATTTTGCCAAAATTTCATTTCAATAGCTTAAAAAAATTTTGAGAAATGAAATTTATCGCACACCAAAATAATGAAAAACACAGTTTCTCAAAAAACGCATTTAAAGATTTTAATCAAACATTAAAAAATTTTCTACCATTCCTAGATTCTTAAAACTCGCCATATTTGTAAGTCACACCCTCTTTAGCTTTATTTTTTAACTAATTTTGACTTTTTTCTGGTCAATTTTGTACTAGGTAGTGATTGACGGCTCGATTTCTGAATCCGTTCTTTGTCAATTTCTATGTAGTTTCAAGCATCAATGGCGATTTCTAAATGTTTGAAAACAGGTAACAGTCCTTTATGGCCAGAATTAAATAATAAAACTGCAATATGTGCACCTAACAACAATGTTTTCTGTTGGACAAGTGTTTCTTTTGGCAAAATAGTCCACAAGAGATTGTTAAAACTCTCATTATTGTTTTGTGTCATTCCGTGTAAACATTTTTTGAGCAAATTCTTATCACAAAGTTCAAAGTAGGTTGATTTTATCGTTTTTATAACTGAATCTGGAAGACCCGGTGATTTTTCCAAACACTGTTTTCCATCATATAAAGCTCGCTTATATTTACACCAGCTGTCTGGCCCTACTGGACACTGTCCATGCATGGGCTTTTCATTTCTAGAGCAACAGTGAAAAAAAGCAGCTATTACAGAAGATTGCATGTTTTCCAAATTTCCAATGTTGCTACGAATAGCAATCCCGTAGTAATTTTGTAATTTATCGATAAATTTATCGGTTAATTTGCCTTTTCTACCTAGTCCTTTAGTATTTTTTTTAATTTTCTGAGCCGTGAGCATACTCTTTTTTGTATATGTCCTATACATTCTAACTTTCTCACTGTGTTCTCCCCATACATGTCTTTCACTTGCATAAAGGCCTTAGAATCACCATCTCCATAATATTCAGTGTACTGCAGTTCTCGTTTCATCATAGACCTTTCAAAAATCCTAAATGCTCCAACAGCTTCCATGTTTCCTGATGAACCTTTGTAATTTGAACATAAATGGTCACTTTTAGAGTTCATTTCACACATTTTGCAGTACTGCGTCATTATTTATATATCCAAAAGTTTCCCAGTATCAATGGAAATAGCTGACACACAGGCATTTAGTGACATATATCCGCTGCCATGTGCCATCAAGTGAAACACCACAAGTTGTATTGTTTTTTAAATTTTTTACCTCTTTTGCAGCTGCCTTCATATTTTCTTCAGAAACAAACTGTACTGCTTGCAACAGTTTGAGTTCATGAGTTCTGAATGTTCTATTGCAAATATATGGCAAATTTAAGGTACCCAACAACTTCTTGCCAGCTGTAAATCCTCTACCTATAAGTCTCAATCCAAATACCAACAAAGTATTTAAGTGCTACTTTTACTTTCTTTGGGGGTTGACGTAAATCCAGTCCTGAATCCGCAATCACAAACTAAAGTAAAGTTTGAACACAGTCCTAATTTAGAGTCCTCAGTCAGTGTCAATCCTGTTGCAAAACAGTTTGGGCAGCAGAGAATGGAAAATATATTTACCAATGTTTGAATATCCATTATTCGATTCCTTTTAACTCTGGAAAGATAGTTCCTTGCACATCAAAAATTTCATAATTGTTCAATTTTGATGAACTTGCAGTAGAAACATTGATGATTTCAGGCGTAGCAGTAGTGTTCATTTTCGTATACCGATTTCCGTAAAAGGTACGTTTTTTAGCCTTCTTAGACCTTGCTTTTGGCATTTTTAAACGATTTTTAATCTAAAAAAACTTCAAATTTCATGAAATCCAAGAAAAAAGAAGAAAAATATCAAGAAATAGCTCGTATATAACTATAATAAGATCGCAAAAAGAGTGTAAATAACGTGCAAACGGTAATTAACGTTGCCACTCTATAACTGAAATTTAAAAAAAGATATAGTTGCCAGATGCAAATAAAACAACAGAAAATAAATAAAGGAACTTGAATCTATACTTAAAAAAATATTTGGATATTTATATTGTTTGGGAGTAAGAAAATAGTTGTTCAAACTGTTTGTTTACATTTTTACAGCTCTTTAAATGCAACTTCCGGTATTCGAAATTTCATTTCCGGTTTGTTATTTATTGGTTTGGTTTGGAGCGCTACGGTCATTTTTTGCTACACGAGGGCTAATTAGACCGGGACCTACAGCTTAAAGCCGATTCCGAACGGCTACAAACATCCATGCCAAGAGTGGGACTCGAACCCACAGACTCCGGTACCGAATGCCAGCATAACTTTGCTTCTAATTACCGTAAAAACAAAAATAAAGCATTTTTAGAATCCTAAATGTGTGGCCTATAAAATAAACAAATAAAAAAAAATCGAAAATTTTCGCTAAAACGAGGATTTTAGGGTAGTCACATACCTTAAAGCAATAGTAAGGTTTGGGCCAAAATTTAACTTTGTTATTAAGCTCAGTACATTGCTTAAGCTTTCTTTTTTACCCAAATAGCAGATACTGCTGAAATTTCCTCTGCTAATTCTAGCCCAATTATGTCAACAGAATCACTATCAGTTAAAATACATTCTAAATTCTTACAGTGTTTTAGTAGCATTTCTTTGGACATGGTATTTAAATCGTATATATTATATAAGAATTGAAAATAGTTACTATGATTACTAAGTTGTTCAAATCTAACATTTAGTGCATTTAGTGCTTGATCTATTGCAAAATAAAAAAACTATTTTATAATTTTTCTTTTGGATCTTTGATGGGTTCATCTCGTTCTTCGTATGAGAAGTTCCTTTTTCTTCTAACGCGGTGTGTTATTGTTGATCCAAAATTAGCTTCCAGATCAATTTCGGTAGCAAGTTCTTTTGCATCAATAATTTCATCGAAGGACGAATCCGATCGAAGATTCTTAACAAATATTTTGCAGTCTTGTAAAAGATCAAGTGCAGAGGCTAGATTAAAATCTTTTGTCTCATAAACTTGCTTATTGGAGTAATGGAATTTAGTATTTTATGCCAAATAACTAATGAACACAAAAACTTAAATTGTTTAATACAATTTAATAAATCCGAGGCCTCGTCTCTTATTAAATTATCAATTTCTTGGTTTTCGTAAATGCTTAGCAAGGCGTCGTATACATCTCCCAAATGGAATCTCAAAGGCTTTAAGGCCTCTACCCTACTTTCCCATCTAGTGTCACTCAATGGTTTCAAAGTTAAACCTTGAACATGTTTTAAAAGTATTGCCCATCGAAAAGTAGATGCCGAAAAAATTAAATATATTTTTTGGGCCATGTTGGAGAAATTAGCGGCTTCCAAGGGTGCTTTTGCCATATCATTAACAACAAGATTGAGAGAATGGCTACTACACGGTAGTGATGCGACATCGATAACAAAACATCGATGTTTTGAAACATCGATATTCAATATTAAAACATCGATGCTAATAAAACATCGCCCAAAAACCATCGATGTTTTTAAACATCGATGTTTTAGAACATCCATTTTTTAAAACTGGTTTAGTAATCTCTAACATTAATGTTACTTCCGTTAGTCGTGGTGGGAGGGGGTGATTTAATTTTACTCTCTGATTGGGCAGACACAAATGACAAAAACTTGGTTGCTTTGGGCTACACTGATGACTCAAAATTCTCGTTGTAAATACCGCCATGTTTTGCCTTCAAATGTCCAGATAAATTCGTGGTATTGCCAGAAGTTTTGAGGGACTTAAGGCAAATATTGCATTTCGCCAATTTGTCAGAAGTTTTGTAAAAATATTTCCAAACGGTACTTTTGGAAGGCATCTTACTAATAATATTAACGTCAACTTATATAAAACCTGCACAAAACAAAGACTTAAATGGATGCACTCGTATATATACTATTTGTAAAATAAAACCCCATGGAAGGTTCTGGAGTGTCAGGAACATTCCAAGCTCTCTGATTGGTTCATTGGTTGTAAATTGCCATTTGTCTGTTTGCTAAGGAATCATTCCTCCTTTTGTATTCGTCCTTTTCAGAATTCAGACTTACATTTACTGAGTGTGAAAATTATGCTACGTGGTAATTTTTTTTTAATTACGGTACTTTTCATTAAAATAAACATCGAGACAACGTAAAACATCGAACACAAACATCGATGTTAAAAAAACATGGGCTTCAATAAATCGATGTTTAAAACATCGATTTTTTTATCAAAACATCGATGTTTTGAAAACATCGACATCGATGTCGCATCCCTACTACACGGAACATAGAATGCTCGCGAATTACATTGCTTAATTATAGATTGCACTCCTGCTTTATCTCCCCTCATATTGGACCCGTTGTCGTACCCCTGCCCTCTGATATTCTGCAAATTTAAACCCAAGTCATTAATCTCCATCGTTCTCCAATTATAATATCAGACATTTGCTTTCCTGTGGAATCTTTCGACTGGTAAGAAGCCTAAAAAGCTTTCATTAATTTTCATTTCAACATCAGCGTCAAATTTATTGATTGAAACGTAGCTGATTACAATAGTCATTTGCTCTACCTTACTAATGTCAAGAGTACAGTCTAAAATTATGGAAAAGAATTTGGATTTTTTTTATTTCATCAATAATATGAGGCTTAACACTTTGATGCAGCAGATCTATTATCTCGTTTTGTATATTTTTCCCGAGATAGTAAGTTTTAGTCTCTTCTTTTTTGAGCAATCTAAGGACGTGCTCTTCCATAATGGGATCAAATTCAGATAGCAACTCAACTATTTTTAAGAAATTACCGTTATTATACTCAAACAACTTGTCGCTTGTACCTTGAAAAGCCAGACAACTTTTACCAAGCATTTTAGTAACTGCTACGATTCTTAGAAGCATCTCGTTCCAATCATTTCTTTCGGAATTAATAATTCTTTGAGAGATCGCATCTATAGTTTTACAACACTTTAACCCTTGGTTCATTTCTAGTCACGATTTTTGGGCATGAATAGGATTTTTGGAAATTTCACGCTCTTTTAAAGTTCCGCCGAGGTGCTTTCAACTTTCAAACCCTCCTTTGAAAGATAACTAACTATACAGCCGAAAATTTTGCAACAGAAGCAGTAAACGCAATTTTGTGAAGGAGAGTACACTAGCCAGTCTCGTAAAACTTGCTCTCCATTGCTTAAAATTCGTGTATAATAATTTGCGCTAAAATGTCCACCAATGTCATTGGACGAAAATTTGTAATTATGCAATGGTTTGGGTGGATCTTGTCTTACTAAAAGCGTCTCCTAAAATTCTTGGCCAAATGCTGGATCTGTACTCAAAGTTTGTAGAATGCTTTCTGCGGGTATCACGTTGGTGTCAATTTTTTCAATGCTTTCGTCTGGTGAAGATAGAGTGTCGTCAGTTCCAATTGATTTAGAAACTTCGTCCATTTGTTTGTCATCATCATCGTCTGACGATTCCGTATTTACTTTTATAACCGGACTTGATGTTGAATTCTCAGAGTCGTCATTTGTTTTGGTATAACGCTGGATATAATTTTTTAACGCACCAGCTTGTTTTTGCTTTTCGTCTTCCTTTTCCAGCCTTCTTTTTTTGCACTGGTAACCAGGCAGTTTTCTTTGACCGTCAGACATTCTGGAACAGGCATGCACATAACTCGAATTAAACAATGTAAACTATAAAATATTAAAAAAATAAAAATTTATCCTTGTTCTAAATAATCTAAAACCGTAATTAACGTAACTTCAAAATTATATTCCGTCAATCGACATAAAAAAATTTATGCGCTACATAAAACATTTTTCGTATCCTGTGAACGTAAAGAAAGTCTAGTGTTATTATATATGTATTTTATAATAACAAATATTTCAGCAAATCGTAAATAGTCATTGAAAACAATTTTATAATTCTTGATTTTGAGATTTTATTCAGTTCAATTATTCAAATATCTATTTACATAATAATTATTTTTTTAATGCAATTTCTTCTATATATTATTTCACTTCTGCAAGATTTTCTAATTTATAATAACGTATATAAACAGTTTTTATTAATGTTGAATACTCCAATTTTTGTAATTAATTTTCTATGTATCGACAAATGTGTAGTTTGTGTACATAATTATATAAATATGCACACTATTCAAGTATGTTAGAATAAAAATATATATATGTTGCAATACACATATTGTGCATTTCTCAAATATGGATATATATATATATATATATATATATATATATATATATATATATATATATATATATATATATATATATATATATATATAGCTAGCAATTGTACGAGTTAGTGTTAGAGAAGTAAGTTTTGCGTTTCTCGACGAGTTGAATAAATATCCCATTTTCCTGAAGCTGTAGCTCGCTTGTTATTGGGTTTAGATAAAGCATGTAAATATAAGATTTGTTCAAAATTTTGTCCTCTTTAAGATTGTAACTGCAATCTAAGCTCTAGAACCAACCATTGCCGAGATATTTGAAAAAAAAAAAACCAAAAAAAGTAAAAAAAATTCGCTGTTTTTAGGCCACAGAAAATTCCGCCGAGGTCTTTCGAATTGGAAAACTTGGCTTTTCGCTACTGGACTAAACATATACAAGTAAGAAAAAAAAATCTAATACCCGATCTTTTGCGCGGTAAGATGTACATAGCTACTGGGCTAAGTTTGTTTTAGAACAAATTTTAGTGCTGTTCCCGCCTTTCAAGTGGGATGTTCGATAAGGCGATTATTATAGATTATCTGTGAGATACAACGCAACTATTTTTGTAAGTATTTTTTACTTTTATATTTTGTCTTGTATTATTTATTTTGTATTTTCCACATCAATAATAGTATTTTTTACCCTATTTTTAAAATTTTTATACTTAACTTTACTTTGTTAAACCATAACGTATCTCAGAGATACAGTGCGACCACTTTTTCAGTTTTTTTTCATTTGCATATAAATTATACAAATTAATTTAAATTTCATGAAACTATAATTTTATTTGACTTTTTCATTACAGATATAAAATGGCTTCCAGAAAAGTTTACTTTAATATTTCTGATAAGAAAGATTTAGCGGAAATTCAAAAATTATTGTTTGAGGATTCATAAGCTGAAAATACTGATAACGAGGGACTGGAAACACAAGAAATGCAAGATGAAGGGAAGGAAGATTCTAATACAGATGCATCTGGAAATATAGAGGAACGCGAAGAAGATTCTTGCAGTGAGCAGAACGATAGCGATTCAAGTGCTGATGAATGTGGTGAAAAAAGACAGGAACACTATGTTGCTCTTAGGAAACACAAAAATAAGGTAATCGATTTTTATTATTGGAAGAAAACTCCCTTCACTACTAAAAGAAAAAGAACCAAAAACAACTTGCTTGTAAAGCTTCCAGGTGTAAAGGATAAAGCAAAAAATATAAATGAAATTTTAGAACTTTGGCAGAGTTTATTCGATAATAATATTCTGGATATGATTGTAACTTATACCAATCAGTATATTGATATTATAAAAAGTAATTACATGCGTGATAGAGATGCTTTATATACTGATGTGATTGAAATCAAAGCTTTTATAAGACTTTTGTTCTTAGTTGGTCTTTTTAAGGCAGGACGATTAAATCTTGATTTGTGGGGCACAAGCGGGTTTGGAGTGGAAATATTTCGTTTTACAATTAGTTTGCGAAGGTTCAGATTCCTCTTCCGAGTAATTAGATTTAATAACAGGGAAACAAGATCAGAAAGGGAAAAAATGATCGCTTGGCTCCTATACGTGAGTTATTCCAAAGGTTTGTTTCAAATTGTCAATCATGCAACTGTGTTAATGAATGTGTGACATTAGATGAGAAACTTGAGGCCTTCAGGGGAAGGTGCTCCTTCATCTAATATATCCCTTCGAAACCTGCCAAATATGGGTTAAACATATTTGCTCTCGTAGACTCTAAGACATTCTACACATGTAGGTAAACAACCTGAAGGGCGTCATGCTGTAAGCAACAAAAGTATAGATGTTGTGAATCGGATCAGTGCCCCAATAAGTAATTCTGGCTGAAACGTTACAGCAGACAATTAGTTTAGTGATGTATCTCTTCTGACGTCATTATCAGAAGAACACCGTTTGTCATTCGTTGGAACTTTTAAGAAAAAATAAATGGCAAATACCTCATAAATTTAAAAATATAAAGAATCAAGAGATTTCATTCAGCATTATTGATTTTCGGAAAGACGGTACACTCGTTTCTTATGTTCCCCAAAATAAGAGTACTAAAAAAAATGTTTTACTAATATCATCAATGCATTTAAATGATAAAATTGATGAGAATACGGGAGATAAGCGAAAACCGGAGATTACAACCAAACTAAGATTGGAGTCGACATAGTGGACAAGATGTGCTTATCGTATTCGGTCGCCAGGAACACTAAAAGGTGGTCTATGGTTGTATTTTTTTCGTTGCTCAATATTTCAGGAATCAACTGTCAGATGCTATTTTTCGGAAATGGAAATGAAACAATCAGAAGAAAAGTATTTCTAAAATGATTTGGAAAACAACTGATTGAGGAACAGCTTCAGAAAAGGGCTGCAATCAGTTGTCTGCCAATATCCACTGCTGTGCGCTTGAAAGAAATTGTGCCAAAGAAAAAATACCCTGGAAAACAAGTTAATAACAGCAATGACAATGATAATTCTTCACGTAAAAGATGCAAACTTTGTCAAAAACAGAAGCAAACACGTTTAACTAGATATTCATGCAAAAAATGTGGTTCAAACTTGTGTTTGCAGCACTGTACATTCATTTGTTCTCAGGAATGTGGAAGCGAATCAAACAGGGAAAATGAAGACTAAGAAAGAAGTGTTTTTTTTAAATCCACTAACCTAGATTTACTGATAAAACTAATTGTTTAACTATGATGAAAATTATTGCATACATAACTCTCATGTGTATTTTAATACATTAATTCTTTTGTAAACCATAAAATATATACATAATGTTAAAGAATTTGATTTAATGTTATTTGTTTCTACTTTAAATTGTGTTTTTTATCTATTTTATTTATTAATGTTAACAATATTTACTAGTATATCTGACGGATACTGTGCGACCTCATTTGTTTGCAAAAAGCACGCGACTAGCGGAGTGTTAATGATAATTCAGTATATTGTATACTGTGTACAATAACATCTCTAGAAAATAATAGTTCTGAAAGTCTAATAAAAGTTGTTAAATTGCTAAATGATTTATTCCCCATTTATCTAATGTGACAGGCACTAGTCTTTTTAATATTTATCCATTTCATACTGCAAATTTATTGGCTTCTATATTATGACGACAGCATACAAGTCCCTATGAATAAAAGATATAAACCCTATATAAAAATGGGTTCAGTTTAGGGGAAGCTTGAGCAGATGCTCCAATTTAGAAAACTGAGCTTAAACTCATCTTTATCTTACATATTAAAATATTACTATACTCGGGGCAAACTTTAGTTGACACTACTATTTATGCTACAATGGCCAATTTACACCTGCAACGTAAGTATCTTCCCACCGCTACAAAATGCGAATTGCCATATTTGGCCTTTTATCGCCTACTGAGGATTGATTGTCCATCGGTTGCTTTCCAGCAAAGCGGGAGAGTTTTATTTTTACATCACAGTTTGAACTAATTTTCTAAAGTACACCAACATAAATTTTCGAATTTTCTTAATTCCTATAAAATTGTTTCCTGTTCATTTTATGATTTCAAATAGTATGTGACTAGTATGTGAATAGTATGTATTTCAATAGTATATGCATCGTTCTACTTTACACATCAAAGTAATGATGTGTAAAGTATCAAAGTAATGTGAGGGAGTTTCAGAAATCCTCAATAAAATTTAGAGTCCTGTTTACTTTTATAAATACGGGATCATACAAAAATTTATTATTATACACTGGTGTAAGAAATTAAGAGAATTTGCAGACGGTTGATTATCTCTAGAACTACTGTACCGATTTTAATGAAATTTGATATGTACATACATTGATACAATACAAAACAAATAACCATTCAATAATTGTAATACACACGCATGACCGTGCGTAACACTCCTTGGAGTCGGAAGGTATGAAACGGCGGTTGCAGAATAAACAAAAAAAAATGGCTTAACAGATGGGTTAATAGGGGGTATGGTCCCCTCTTACAGGTATACAGTAGGGTGGTTCGAAAAAATCGATTTTTTTTATTTCGGAATCGCGTTACCTCTCAAAAGTTGTAGTTTGGTATCCTCAATTGGGTAAAAATAAAAAAAAAATTCTAAGGTGACATCTTCAGTTCGCGCATGAGGCTGAAAGTTTGAAAAAATATGTTAAAAATTGAAATTTTCAAAAAATAATAAAATTAGTTTTTTTGTAATTTTTTATAATGCAACAGCCATAAATTGTTAGTATATAGCGTAGTTTCAACCTAAAAAAATAATTATAACTTTTAGATGATATATTCTGTTTGCGCATGAGGCTTAAAATTTGAAAAAAATGTCAAAAACTGAAAACTTCTAAACGCTTAGTGTTTGTCTGTTTTTCGGTGCACCAAAAGCGTTAAGTCAAAGTGTTTTACCCACATGTGCAGATGTTTTGTTAGCTTGTTTTGAAAAAACATCAAAATTTGTAAAAAACTAATCTTTTTCAAAGATTTCAGATTGCATTGCTGCTCAAATAGAAGAACTTTATTGTAAAGCTTCTAAACCAACGGTCAGTCATGAACGTATTGTTAAATTGATAAAATAAGTACTACACTTTAAGAAAGTCATTTAGTCGTGATAAAGATAAATTTAACTTCAAGACTAAACTCAATCACTTTATTAATGAAGCGAAGTCCAAACTTTTTGATGTTGCTTCCTGCAAGTGTGTAATGAATTTTGCGTGTTCGTGTGGTAAGAAGCCTATCTCTTGTAGCTGTAAAGTAATTATGGATTGTAAATGGATAAAGGAAATAAGATCCCTATTATTGAGAGAGAGTTTTTGATCGACCAGCGAAATGGCCGTTTAAAATTTATTGGCACTTTGGATAGAGTAGAGACTAATAATATCGCAAAAAGAAATAAAAGAATGCAAAGTGAAAAGAAAAACGAGATTGCTGAACCTGATATTAAAGCTAGCAAAAGAGATACTCTTATAAATTCTGCCCAAAATAGCCAGTTTGAGAGTCACGAAGCAAAATGTGACAGTTTGCCGTCCACATCGCAAATGTGAATTAAGCTTCCTGCAACAGCATTGATCAGCGATAGATATGGGATATCCGAGAGAGCCACCGCTTCTATTGCTTCCTGTGTTTTGCAAGATGTAGGCATGATAAATGAAGGAGATATGTCTCTAGTAATATATAAGAGTAAGATCAGACGAGAAAAACATAAAATTCGATACTCTTTACAATCAGACTCTCCAAATGTAGAGTTACAAGGACTGTATTTTGACGGGAGAAAAGATAACACTTATTATCAGGAAAAGAATGGTAACAAAATGTATCGCAGACTAAAGAAAGAGGAGCACATCAGCTTGGTTCAAGAGCCTTGTAGAAAGTATCTGGGACATTTGACACCTCCAAGGGCCACTGGAAGTGAAATAGCTTATAGCATCTTTTGATATTTAGAAAACAATAACTTTGATTATGTTAAGCTTGTTGCAATTGGATGTGATGGAACAGGGACTAACACAGGATGGAAAAACGGTGTTATTCGTAACCTTGAGCTTAAACTTTGTCGTCCTTTACAATGGTTTATATGTTTATTACATTTCAACGAACTTCCGTTCAGACATTTGTTTGTAAGTGTAGATGGTGATACTACAGGACCCACAAGTTTCTCAGGACAAATTGGTAAGAAGTTGACTGACTGTGAAAAACTCCCTGTTGCTAATTTTGAAACGATTAATAGTGAGGAGATTAATGTGACCAAAACTGACTTAGGCAAGGACCAACAGTATTTACTTAATATTTATCGAACAGTCAAGACAGGAGAGTGTGCGCAAGATCTCGCTGTGAAAGATCCTGGTCCTCTTAGAAATTCGAGGTGGTTAACTTGTGCAAATAGGATTTTAAGATTATATATTTCTGAAGTAAAACCTTCTGACGAAATTAAACTGCTGGTCAGCTATATTATGAAGATATACGCTCCAGTATGGTTTGGAATTAAAATGCATCCCTCTGTAAAGTTTGGAGCAGTTCACGTGTTTAAATTAGTACAGAAGACAAGACAGCTCCCCGACAGGGTACGTAAAATAATTGATCCTGTCATTCAGAGGAATGCGTATAATACTTTAATTTTAATGGTACTAGATAAGAGAGTACACGTAAGACAGCTAGCTTTTCGAAGATTGCTAAAAGCAAGAAAGCAAGAACCAAAAGAGAAATCGGTGCGAACTTTTCAACCACCGACCATCAATTTTGCAGCTTCAAATTACATTGAACTTATTGATTAGTCCAAGTGCAAACTTACACCTACTCCAATAATGAACAATGCGTGAACGCAAAGCCTAGAAGAACTTATTAATACTAATGTTCTCTCAGAGTTCAAGCTAATTAAATTTCCTTGCCACACGCAAAGTGTCGAAAGAATTGTAAAGCTCGTAACAGAATCTTGTACTAAAGTATGTGGAGAAGAGAACAGGGATGGTTTCATAAGGACAACTTTGCTCTCAAGGTCAACTATGCCATCATTTGACTATAAATCTCAATTTAAAACAATGCCCAACACATCTGAGGAATCTTAAAGACACAAAAAATAGGTAAAATCTATAAATCATTCTGTAATTAGCTATGACATGTAATGTTATTATATACATATAAATGTGTGTGTAACTATACTTGTACGTATAATACTGTAATAAAAGGTTATATTTAACAAATTTAGAATTTTTTAAATACTTTTGAAACGTAAATATGTCATGTATTATTGTATATTAAACACGTAAATTTCAAATTTTAGGCAATTTTAGCCCAATTTAAGGCGTATGCGCGAAATAAAGATATTATGTAAAAGCTATAAAATATTTTTTTAGGTTCAAACGCTATATACTGACAATTTATGGCTGTTGCATTATACAAAATTACAAAAAAACTAATTTTGTTATTTTTTGAAAATTTCAATTTTTAACATTTTTTCAAACTTTCAGCCTCATGCGCGAACTGAAAATGTCAACTTAGAATTTTTATTTTTCCCCAATTGAGGATACCAAACTACAACTTTTGAGAGGTAACGCGATTTCGAAATAAAAAAAATCGATTTTTTCGAACCACCCTAATATACAGGTCTCGCAGCGTGATTTCATACTTGAAATAAGGCAGTTTATCATTTCCGGTGGCAATTGGGCCCACTCGTTCAGCAACGCTGTTTTCATTCCCTGGATGGTTCTCGGAGGGGGATTGCGAGTTGCAATTTCCCTCCCCAGGGCGTCCCAGACATGCTCTATAGGGTTAAGGTCTGGAGATTTTGCTGGCCAATCCATTCGGCGAATATCCTCACTCTCTAGAAATTCGTCGACCAGAAGAGCTCTATGTGGCCTCGCGTTATCGTCCATTAAAATGAACTCAGGGCCAACTGCACCCCTGAAAAGGCGGACATATGGCTCCAAGACCTCATCCCTATACCTCACACTAGTCACAGTGCCTCTTTCAAAGACATGGAGAGGTGTGCGGCCATCCAACATGATGCCTGCCCAGACCATTAAACCTCCTCCGCCATAATGGTCGATTTCGCGGACATTGGAGGGTAGGTAGTGGGAGGTAGGTTCTCTCCATATGAACGTACGGCGAGAATCGGTGTTTAGGCTGAACCGGGACTCATCAGGGAAGAGAACGGTCGCCCATTGATCCATACTCCAATCTCTCTGCACCATGATAAACGGATTTTCCTGTTCGTAGAAGTGACCGGGACGCAAACAGCAGGTCTTCTTGCAAAAAACCCCTCTTAAGAAGTCTTTTGGAAACAGTCACCCTTGATACACGGGTTCCTGTGGCTGCCTACAAGTCACGAGAGAGCTGAGAAACTGTAGCACTCCTGTTACGCCTCGCTATAATCGACAAATGGCGATCTTCTCTGGCCGTCGTGGCTCTTGGACGACCTTACCCAGGCCTTCTCTCGATCTGGTAACCTGGAACTGTTTCCATAAGTTACACACGACGCTGGGCGTTAAATTGAACTCCACAAATTTGGACTTGAGATGGCCTGCTTCTGAAAGCCAGCAGCTCTATCATTCGTAGCGAGGAATTTTAGAATTTTTTATGGGTTTCAGAAATATTAAGATGGAAGAATGCTTCCATTTCTTCAATCAGCATATACATACGCACGTTTTACACACTTCGTTTAGTCGTTATTCTGAATATTTTTTACATCTGTTTACGCAATTTTCTTTTAGACATTTTAAAATTTTTTTCCTAATCTAATAGGTCAAATCGGCTTAAAGCCGAAGTGTTATGATGACTACACTAATGACCTCTTCTAATGAAAAACCACATGCATTTAATTTTTTCAACACTTTATAAAATTTCCCATTTTTAGCAATTTAACTAGGGGAATATTTCGTCAAACTCTAATTTCACCCTTTGTGAAATATCTTCTCATAACTTTGTTTTTGTTAGTCATATTTTTGCCCAGTTTAAAAATTAAATGAAAACGTGAAAGATTTTTTGCTTAGTTGCAAGTTTTTAACTTGGAAAATAGACATAAGAAATCAGCGTTTAAATACTTCAGATTGTAGAGCAAATCACGGCAGTTAGTATTCCAATAGGTATAGTGTTGAAAATTTTCATTCACTTGTTAACTGCAGATGTGTATTCCTCCCCACTTGTCTCTTGTAAACACTGCCTTTTCTTAGGGTAAACCATTACCCATCGGCAGGAAGTAACACCAGTTCGACTCTTCCTTGATGCCAATACCGTTATTTAGCGAAAAGTGGGGGATGTTTGGTGACAATCTCCTCCTCACTTTCCACCCCTCGTGAAAAAAGAACAGTTTCCCCCCGAGTGGCCACTTTCTGAGAGATTTTCTCTTAGGAGGAGACCTGGGGTTACCAAAAATTCACATCCACATTGAACGCATACTCCCACCAAGGAAACGAAGCCTTGTGAATGGTCAGATTATTCTATGACGTTACATTCTCTCTCGCATGCTGTATTGTGCATTATTTACTAAATACATGAAACACCACATTTTTGTTGCTCAAATATGTCTACGCTTTATCAGTTAAATCATAATTTTAATGATTTATGTGTGAAATGTACCTTTTATCAACTCTGTTAATAGGAAAAAGTGCGAACTACATCGCAATGGCGGAATCATACTGCTCTAGCGTTTTGCCTGCATTCAGGTTAGGTATTCCCTGAGTATAGCTGAGTGGCAACCCGATGTGTTGCTTTTTCGATTTAAAATGATAAAGTTTCATTTATTAAAGATTAAAAACCGTTTAATCACTTTTAAAAATATATTAGAATTTTTAAAAAACGAAATAATTTAAAATTCTCTTTCTCAAATTTCGGTTTTTGAAATAATTCTTTCAAATTTCAGTTTTAAAATTTTGCTTTTTAGATAAAAAGGAAATTCATTCAATTAGAAAAAATTCTAAAGGTTTTAACTTCTCATTTCCTAAAACTAAAATTATTTCTGGTACTTAAAATTATTTCTGGATTTCAATTCTTAAATTACTCGTTCTCAATTAATAATTTTTCCTTTTGGCAACTGAGCAGAATTTCTTTTGAAGAGTAGAGTTCCTGGGTCTATTGACTTTACTTCCTGTCGCAAGATGCTTATTATCAATGTATAAGTGCTTAACAGAAAAATTAAGTTTAAAACCTTCAAAAAGTAGAAGGGTAAGATAAATTTAAAAATTAGAAATATATTAAGATTAAAATGAAGAATTAAAAAATTAAAGAAAATAAGTTGAAATTAATTATAAAGTTACGGAAAAAATGGCCCATAGCAAACAAGATGGAAAGTTTGCATAATAAAAGAAAAAATAATTACAAGATAAAAAGAACATTTTATATACCATGTTTTTTAATTTTCTGTTGAATCATATAAACTTGACAATTCTATGTATTAATAAATACTTTTTTAAAATTTTTTGATGAATTATCCCATCAACTTGAAAGAAAATGAAGTTAATTGGAAGTTAACTTGCGTTTAACTTTTCGTTCCCGTCCCAGCGATAGATGGCTGCAGCAGTCTACAAAACAAAATTAACTGAAAATGAATTCAAAAATGGCTAAAAGTATCAAAAGAACGCATTGTTATCGTGTTCTGAGCTATTCTAAAAGTTTCAAATGTCTAGCTAGTCGGGAAGTTAGTTAAAAATCGATTGCAAGATTTGTACTAGACAAACACACAAACAAACACGAAAGCAAGTTAATAAAAACATGCTTAAAAAAAGGCCCTGTGCAGGGTCAAACAATTCGTAATGAGATGATTGCAGAGTTCCGCGGGGGGAAACAAAAAATATCAAGATAGGGATATTTGGAAGATGCGACAGCACCTGGGACCGAACCCACAACATAGGGTTTACCAGGTCAGAGCGATGGCACTGCGCCACGGCAGCACACAAGCAGGTGAGCAAGATGGGAGGTGTGTCGCGGTAAGGCCGAATGTAAATATTAATCTCGGGTGGAAAAAGTGCTTAAAAAAATAGACAGTTCTGACGAATTCAAAATTGGTGGTGGAAGAATCCTCATCAGTTGCTCATTAATTAGAAACAAATTTCACGAACTTGCTGGAATTATTAGTGAGCAAAATAATAAGTTGAAAAATTACGAACTCGGCATTCAGCTAAAAGTGAGTTTTGTAAGTACGCTCTTTTAGAATGAAAACATTTTTTTTATTAAATGTACTTGGTATATTTTGGAAGCTGAACACCTAGCAAATACCGATAAATCGTAAAATTGACATTGATAGGTGCAGAAAACCGAAATATTTGTCAATCAAAATTGTCGATTTCGTGAAATTTGGAAAACTGCTTTGGGGAAAAAGCTTCGTTTGCAATGAAAAAGATCTTTAACTTTATAAAAATGTGTATATCCTTAAAAATGAAGAGTTGAAGAACACGTGGAAATAAAAAAATTGTCGATTGGAGGACGGAAAAGTTGAATTTTGCATGCATGAAAATAGTGGAAATTTGCGAAACGGAAAGGAGCTGACCCACCCGGAATGTCAGCTGTTTCTGCTCTCCGCTTCTTTTGAGTTCGGCGGTTTTAATTTAATAATTAAAAAAGTTTAAAGTTTTGAAAATTGAGGATAGCATCAGTGCACGCGTCTCGTCCGTCCGCGTATATCGGTACCAGTCGCGATATCCTGCTATGCTCGGTTCGCGAGATTAGCCCGTCCCCGTGTCTGCTCACTAACATTTGTTTACCTTCAGCTGTTATTGGGTTCATACTCGGCGGATAGTGTTCTTTTTTACTTGCATTTCACTACTCTCTGTATAGCAACTGCTTATTCAACATACAGTTAACATGTAATTTTTTTCTATAACCATACAATAATGAGTATTTACATACTGAAACCAAGTACTGATTAATATCATGCATTTTACAATTTCATTTTATTCAAATATATTTCTACTCTATTTAGATGCAAAAGTGAGTCAACAGAAGAAATATTTATTAGTTCTACGTCAATATAGTATTTTCATATCAGGTCAAAATATAGCATGGGTTTAATTTGCAGATTATTTTTTGAGAGCAAAAAGGAGAATACAAGAATGCTTTCTCATTTTCAAAATAAAAAATGAGTTCACCTTATAAGTAAATAATACATTTATGCAACATTGAAGCATTGAAAAAAAAAAATTACATGTACTTCTGCTCTGCTATAAGTAATCTGTACTTATTAGTAATGTTCCATATCATCACTCCAATGGTAAAGTCAGTATTTGGAATGAAAAAATATAATTTTTTTAAAAGGAAATTTAAGGGCAACACATATTCATCTGAGATATAACTCTTTAATTTATCATAAGTGATTAATTATACATAGCTTTTAGCAAGAACAATACATTAAGTGAATTAACAAGTACATCTACAAAGATCCAGTCTTCAGAAAGGAAAAGAAACTGAAAATAACTCCAAGCTGACTTTTTCAGTTACTCATATTTTATTCAAACAAAATAAGCAATGTTATCTGACTCACCTACAGCTCAGGATCACAGAATATTACTTGAAAGTTTATGCAATGAAAAGGATGATGTGGATAAAATGAACAACACTGAAATGTGTAGGTAAATCTTGCTCAGTTTTTATTTTTTCATCTTTTAATGTGTAAATGATATCCTTGATCTGTACACAAAGCTTCAAACTCAGTAAAGCATGATTTTCAAAAACACACACACAGCATGAAATATAGTTTCATTGAAACATTTTTTTTTTCTGAATGTATATTGCATCCTATTGAACACATTATGTAAATCTTCAATTTAAGTATAATACTGATGATCACTCTTTTAATCCTGAAGCTTATCTTCCAATTCTTCACAGTGACTGAGTAAAAATTTGCAGATCTTAAAATATAAATCAAATTCTGCAGTTACCTAATAGAATATAGGCAAAAAAATTCCAGAATTACTCATTCTTCTAAGTATAGTAGCAATCACTATTGGTTATAAGCCAATTAAGCCTAGGTCATCCAGTAAGGTTCAGCATAAGGACAAATGAATCTAGAACATAACAAGCTGAAAAAAATTCCTCCAGAGTTCCAATTTTTCACTGAAGTTAATGCGACTCCATCTATCCATCTCTTTGCATAAAATATTAGAAAAATGCAATATTAATTGGTTATTAAGTGTCATTTCACAGGTCTATTTCAAAAGTTTAAAAAACAGAAAATAAGAAAACATTCAAGAGAAATAATCAAGAGAGATTCACACTATCCTATAGATACTGAATTATAATCAAGTAAAAGGATAAGCAGTACTTTTGACACTCTTTATGGGAAAACACTTTTGTCAACAAGAACATTAAAGGAGTCAAAATAGAAAAAAAGAAAGAAAAAAAACACACCCAAGAATAAGCCATTAGCACAGACTACTAAAAATTATGATGAGAAATTTTAGCAATCTCTGAAAAATAATGTATGTGTCACTAAGTTAAAAAGGAAAAAAAAACGAATTAACGAAGCACACTAAAGGAATGTAAACAAAGAACATAATTTTTAAATTAACTGATCAATTCTTTACAGAACAATTCCTGCTTAATTAATACATATGGACCACAATATGCAGAAAATGTGAAAGAGAATGCTGTTCTATACCATAAAGAAGAAAAATGAGATGCCTCAAAATAAAATTTAAAATTTGTGGTAAAGTTTGTTACCATTTGAAATTTTAGATACCAGTTGACATATGGAATTTTAATGAAAAGAGCATGCATACAGCTAATAAACTCCTGGAAAACATGAACATAACTTGGATAAAAAAATATGATATGTAATAAGATTACACTTCATGTGAATAATTTTAAATTTAAACCAGACTTTTCTTTAAAATTAATAATATATAATAAAGTCAACAGGAGTCGTAGCAGGTCTTTCTTTATAAATTAATAGTTAAAACAATAAAGACTAACATACCAGTTGGACTTTCTTTAAAAATCCCCAAGAAAATATTTACATTACTTGTCAATGAAAATTTCTATTATCTAAATACAGCTACTGTTATAAAAATTGACATGTAACCATGCAACCTACACAATGGGTATTAGAGCCTTCCAGAATTTCTATTAGATGCACATTTCAATAAAAAAAAATTTTTAATTAAAAAAAAAACAACTACCAAAACTTTTGGCTTTGGATTCTTTACTTCAGCAATATAACAAGTACATTAGGCCTCAAAGGGGCTTTTATAAACACATCTGGGATTCCCTTTAAATAATAAAGTAAATTTAAAGTGGTTGACTTTTTGCCAATTACTTTTTCTAAAAGATCAAGCTAGGTCATTTTTTCTTAAACACAGTAAAATGATAATTAAAAAGTTATAGAATTCAATGTAATAACTCTATTTGAATTTGTTACAAAATATTTTAATATTAAAATGCAAAAATAATTTTTTTTTTCAACTGATGGACTTCTAAGGACTTGAGCATTTCAAAAATTCAGCCTCCTTTGAAATTTTAAAATTGTTGACTGCTTTTAGTCCAGAGGAAACACAAATTTATATAATAGCACAAAATGTTAAGTGCATTTCCTTTAATTATTTCTATGCTTAAAACATAACAGAATTGGAATTTAATACACTAAATCTTTTAAATATTTCAATTTGGTCACAAAATTCAACGTCATTTCTACTTTTATTTTCAAAGTAGGTACACTGAGATGTAAATATGAAATAATATATTTAATTTAATGTTTTAGTCTGTATTTTACAAATCTTCCCCTTCCAACAAAAAAAGATTACTGATTTTATAAATTTCCAATTGTTATATTTTCAGAAGATAATTTTCAAATGACAAAGCTATTATGCACATTGGTTCCACAAACAATAAAATGAAAAGGCAAAATTTAAAACAAAGAACCGAATCCTCCACAGAAGTCTGTTGAAGATATTGTGAACTAATACAGTCATACACATAGGACAATATAAGTTAGGAAAACTAATAAATTTAAAAAGGGGCTACATATGGGAGAGAAATTTGGTTTATAATATATAAAACTTCTTTTTGAAGAAACCTATCAAAGTGGACATTCTCCAGGTATGCAATAATGATAGATTAAGAATTTGCTGACATAACATAAAAAAAAGTCACCCATACTAACACATATACAAAGTTTGCTAGTATAAATACAGTTTTTTGGCTTTGTTCAAATTGAAGCATTGAAGATTATATAATTATGTAACTACTATAAAGATGATTGAGTCATATGAATGATAAACTGACATAAAAAAACCTACAGTATAAACATACTGACAGGCCTATTATGTAAGGTGCATTTATTTAAGATCCTTATGGCTCTCTCAGCCTCTCGTTTAGAGATAAACATCACACGGACATCATTAGTAGGTTCTCCTTCAACAGTATATCTTCGAATTAGAGTATCTTCATAAAAATCAAAACCTTTGAAAAAATTTAAAAGGTCTTGGGTACCAACAGTTACTCTAACATTTGATATGTGAACAATACATCCTTTGGATCTATCTTCGGTTTCTCTTTTGTCTGACTGAGAAGGTTCTCCGTGGTAGGAGTCAGACTTCCAATCTCTATACTGCCCAGAGTCTCTTTTGTTTCTGTTTGAATTATCTGTGTAACTTGATTTATAATCTCTAAACTCTTTTCTTTTAGGTGGACTTTTTTCTCTGTAAGCATTTCTTCCTTTTCTAACAGGTGATTTAGACCTCCTTTCATTAGTTTTTCTGTTATTAAGAAATTCAAGCAGAGCAGCTTCATTTTCAGGGGATAACCTACTTGTTTTTATACTGTCTTCATATTTTTGAAATGGATTGATTAGTTCACTGGTTTTTGCATTTATATCAGTTTTTTTATTCGCACTGATTTGTACAGGCTCTTTAATAGAACATTCAACATTCTTTGCTCGTTTTTCTGGGCGATTATATTCTGCATTACGGGAAACAGTAAAGGGGGATAAAATTTCTGCTTTCCTAAAATTTTCTCTGCTATTATGTGAATCAAAATATTTAACAGGAATATTTTTATTTGGGATAAAATGCTTTTCAGGGCCTTCATAAGAGAAACTTGAATGATCTAAACCATCCTGCAGTCTTCTACTTGTGGCATAAACATTTGTATATTCCTCTTTATGGTCTTTAGAAGTATTGCCAACTTGCACTTTATCTTGTTCTTCAGTAGCATCTGGTGGCTCCCACAAATATGGTACTTTTTCAGGAACATTTGAAACAGTGCCAACAGGAGAAGATGTTTCAAAGTAATGTCGAGCCTTCTGAGAATCTAAAATTTTAACCATTTCATCATATAAGATTTGTTTCACACAAATAATATTATTATCTAACTGCTTCCCATGGAATTTCAGGGCAAGATCAAAATCAAGAAAGTTGGTAAACTCAATAAAAGCTCTGCCATCAGACAGATTTTTTTTATTGATAGTTAAATGAATAGCATCTGGTTTTAAACCTGATTCAGAGAAAAAAGCAGCAATTTTCTTAGTTGTAGCACCCATAGGTAATCCAGTAAGTAACGCACATAAAGGTCGTCGGGTAACAGGTAATTTTTTATCAGATATAAGCTTGCTGTATGGAGTAAAAGATGATACATCTGAATAGACTTTTTTAGCATTAGACATTTCTTTCTGAGTGCAAGATAACATTTCGATGTACCTATGTAAAATTTTTTTCCCATTTTGAGAAAAAGCATTTTCAAAATCCTTTCTGTTTGTGAAAGAGACAAAACCAGTACCAGTTGCTCGACCATCCTCACCATAAAAAATTATTAAATCAGCTATTTCAAAACCATGAAAAAAGTAGATGACATCATCATGCGTACAAGAGAAAGGTAATCCTTTTAAAGTATAACAAAAATCATTATTCTCAGAAAAATTCTCATTATTAGAATTAGATGGGAAATAGTTACAGCTAAGCGAATCAGGACATACACTCACATTAATTTCAAGACCATTAAAGAAAATTAATTTCTTTCTTAAGATATTGTTAAAATCATCTTTATTAGTTAGCTTTACAAAAGCAGTTCCAGTTTTGTATCCTGCATGATCCCTTTCAAATCTGATATGATTCTGAGGAGCAAAGATTCCTTTTAACATCATTTGTACTTCTCTAAAATTCCAAAGTCGATCTAAACCTGACAATCTTATATAAAAAGTTTCACTAGATTTCTGTAGTATTTGTTCGTTATTTGATATGAGCATTTCAGAATGGCTTAAAGAAACTCTTTCTTGAAACGGATTCATATCACTTCTTAGGAAAGACATTAAGTCTTGTTGTACATTTTTATTAAAATCACTTTGCTGGTAAGACTCTTGAATTCCATAGGGCAAATCTTCCATAGCACCAATATTTAAACCTGGTATACTACATTCTGTTGATTTCTTGTCGCCCATAACCATATTGAAAACATAATTCTTTTCCAGTTCTTCAGTAATGCGCTTTTCCAACTCAGCCTGCAGTTGACTTTGGCTCAAAGACTGATATTCAGAATCAGAGTGGTCTGAAATTTGACTCCCAGAATGAGCATAGCTACTAGCTTTAGGAGAACTGGATTTTCTTCTTTGAATAAATGATCTGGATTTAGATGGTGGGGATCTTTGAGAGCGAAAATATCTGTTTGGAGATCTTGACCTTCTTTTCAGAGATCCTCTTGAATTATGCATTCTCTCCTCAACTGGAGATCTGGACATTTGATAATATTCATTCATTGACCTGGACTTGTTATTACTCCATTCATCATACATTATATGAGGACTTCGGCTGCGTGAAAGTCTTCTCTTTTCAGACGATCTAGATCTGATGACATCAACATCAGATGTACGAGCTGTGTTAAGCATTTTATATGACATCACTTCAGAGTTACATTTTGTTATCTTTTCCACTTCATATTGCATTTCCATACGGCTGCTAAGATATAACTTCACACGAGAGTCTTTGATTTTTCCACCATCTTTTCGCATTGCAATACGAGCATCCTCATCAGACATGAATGCAATAAAAGCATCTCCTTTTTCTCCTCCAAGTATATGAACTCCACCTTCAGGTATACGAAGTCCTCCAAAAAAATTTCTTATATCTCCAGATTTTGCATTTATTGGAAGATTTTGAAGCCGTATTATAATAGACATTATCTCCAAAGTACACTAACCTTCCTATTAAAAAATAAAATAACTATTATATGTAATGAAGCAAATGTGGTTAATAATACATCTAAATTTTTCAAGTGCATTTTAAACTAATTATAAGAAAAAATAATGGTAGAAATAACTTTAGGCTGTGACTGCTGAAAAATAACTGTACTTAACTTATTTGACTATTCTTTTGATTTGTTCAGCCTGTTCATATTGTTCTTTAATTAAAAAAAACCAAAAACCAATGACTTCTATATGAATATTTATAAAGACATTTGTATTTGTTGTTTATTGCAATAATTATAAAAAAAAATCAAACTAATTTGAAAATATCTTTAAAACCTAAAACTTACTTTCTAAATGAAATACATTATCAAGAGGTTTATTATTTTCCACTGTCAACAGAAACTAAATATACATATGAAATTACATGAAAGACAAATCTTATTCACTGGTATAATTTCCCCATTGTTAATAAGTACTATGTTTAAGATTTTTAAATCCCTGCTTCCTTCCCTCAACAATCATCTTGTAAAGCTTTTAAGAATTTAAAGTGAAATTTTTCTATAGAAAAAAACAAAGCAATAAATTAAATATATTAGTATGATATAAGACAGCATCTGCTGACAATCATAACCTTGTAATACACACTTTAGATTTTCTTACATAGGAGGATATGAATTTATTCAAGGATTACAAGTAAAAACAACTTTATAAGAAAGCACCATCTAACTAGTAGATATATATATATATATATATATATATATATATATATATATATATATATATATATATTAATTAACATCCACCAGTTATATGCATCTTCATAACTAGGAGTAAACAATTGTTTTGAATTCAACAGCAAAGTTGAAATGATTAACTTGATAAAAATATCAATGAGTAAAATTTGAGGTATTATACAACTAAGCACTTAAAAAAAATTGACAGTTGTTTTAAACCAGTTAAAATAGAATTTAGCCAGGTTTTTTTTTTTTTCTGAATTCAATAATTACCTATAAGAAATTTATATTACTATAGAGAAATAAATATTATAATTACTGAAATATTGCATTTGCACTTTGTCTTTAGACATGTAAATAAAGCATAAGCCATTCAATAGAAAGACAACACATTAAGATCACTTGACTAATATGCAGCTAATTTAATGCAGCTATAAACAATCAAACTATAGCAAGAAAATCAGAGCAATCACTTGATCTCAGCAGTTTAAATATATTTAATTTAAATATTTATAACTCAAACTATATAAAGAAAATTGTGATAATTCTTAAAATATTTTTGTATTTTATAAATACTTCCTGCACAACCTTCATAATTTTTAATATCCTAAATTCTGAGAAAAGTTATCCTCAAGCTTGAAGATTTTAATGTAAGCTAAAACTGCAAAGGAATTGTTACCATGTAGATAAAAGAATCAGTTATTGGTTAAGTTTTAAAGAGTTCCTTAGGAATGTTTTTAGCTTTATTCACTGTAACAAGAAAGGTTATGTACAGTCATGTATTTTGTCATGAAATCTAATACCCTCATACTCAGTAGCACACCCAGGATTTAATCTTGAGGAGGGGGGGGGGGGGGCTGAATTGATAATGCAAATTCAATATTCTTAATACAATTTCTATTTCTTTGGGAGGCAGAGCCCCTTGCTCTTCCCCCCACCTGGGTGTGCCACTGCTCATACCGGGTGTCCCAAAAATGACCGACGATTTGAAAAATCAATTAAAGAAAAACGGAAGGTGATAAAAATGTACGGTTTGCTGTATTCTGCTTAGGCAACCACGGAATTTATTCTCACCAATTTTCAAAATTAGTTACAAAGTTCGTCAACAGATGGCACTGTCGACTGGGAAAAACTATAAAACAATGTTTTCAAAGCAAGAAGCATACACAAAGTGGCATGGATTGGCCTCCCTATGCACCAGATTTGACACCATGCGATTTTTTTCTTTGGGGGTACTTGAAAGACCAGGTGTATCGTTACAATCCACAAACTGTAGTTGAACTGGAACAATACATATCTGCTGCTTGTTAGAACATTCAAACTGAAATATTTGCACGGGCGTCTGCAAATTTTGTCCTCAGACTGCGCCACGTTATTGTTGCAAACGGTGGTTATTATGAAAACATTGTTTTATAGTTTTCCCAGTCAGCATCGCCATATGTTGACAAACTTTGTAACTAATTTTGAAAATTGGTGAGAATAAATTCCCTGGTTACCTAAGCAGAATGCAGCAAACCGTACATTTCTATCACCTTCCGTTTTTCTTTAATTGATTTTTCAAATCTCTGGTTATTTTTGGGACACCCGGTACTATATAGAGCTTTCTAGGAAAACAAAATGACTTATCTGAAAGTAAGTCAAAAGCTATTTTTCAAATTTTCAGTATACCTAAAGATGAAAGAAATACTGGTCCAAAACTCAAATACAGTAGATGCTACCTATTGTGATAACAGTGGAGAAATGACTATTTGATAAAATTACTGAATAACATTTAAACACTGAAAAGAAAATAACTTTAAAATGCAGATGCTATTTATTTAGAAATATAAAATTTTTTTAAAATATTCTTTACAGAAATTTTATTTGCAATAAAAGCTAAAAATTCTCTTTTGCTGAATTGCCTGTAAATTTTATGAAAATGTTCATTCATAATCCAATAATATTTTAAATATTTCTAGAAATTTACTGGACCAGTACTGAATGCCCTATATCGTATTACATAGACCATCCTCCTTGTCTTAGCACATATAGTGACTTTTTAACAAGTTTCTCAAAGTCAATAAATAGCTCTTCTGTTCATTACTTATCTAAAATCCAGTCATTAAAAATTTTGGATGTCATCAATATCTTTCTATCAAGGTAGCTGTACAGTTTGGAGAAAGTGTTTTGAAACTTTTTAAATTGCCACTTCAAATGCATATTTCATGATGACATACAGTGGCTCCCAAAAGTGTTCATACACTTACGATTTTCAATGAAATAAGGGTCTATCCATTAATTAAAATGAATATTTCAGAATGGGTATTTAATATAGTAAGATCTATAATCTATTCTTAACAAAACTACATGAAATATTTTAAAAACATAGTAAAACTTTATTTTTAAGAAACCAGTAATCAAAAAGTAACAAAAACTTTATCTCACAAAAGTCATCGTACACTTGTAAAAAATCTCTACATATTAGTAAATATTCTAATTTTTCGTTAAATTAATATTTAGTAGGATATCCTTTAGCATCCACAACAGATTTTAAACGTCTAGGAATAGATTGCTTTAGTTCTTTTGTAATTTTTGCATCCATGTTCATCCATTCTTCCATCATAATTGTTTTTAGTTCGCTTTTCGTGTGAATGTCGTGTTTTCGTACTCGAACCTCCAGTTCTCTCCAAATATGTTCTATTGGGTTTAAATCTGGCGATTGAGGTGGTGTTTTCAAAACTTGTGGACAATTATAGAGACACCAGAAGCAAACATTGAGAGCCGTGTGCTTAGGATTGTGATCTTGATAAAAAACAAAGTTGTTTCCAATACCTAAATTTTGGGCTGATAATTTTAATTTGTCTCTTAAAATATTTATATAAACAGCATGATTCATTATGCCGTCAAAAAATACCAAATTACCTAGTCCTGATGCTGACATGCACCGCAACATAAGGACATCTTTGCCACCATGCTTAACTGTTCCTACTAAGTTCTTAGGATTAAGTTCCCCATTTTTTCTTCTCCATTCAATTATACGCCCATCAGAACCAAAAATGTTAATCTTGCTTTCATCAGCAAATAAGACATTATTCCAATACATTTGGGGCTTATTTATCATTGATAGTGCGAAGGAAAGCCTAAGCTTTCTGTTTTTCTCACTCAAAAAATTTCTACGGGCAGAATGCCCATGTAATCCAGCTGCTCTGAGAACTCATCAAACAGTTTCAGGTGCAATTGAAGTAGAAAATGTTTCATTAAATTCTGCAGAAACTTTTACAGGACTCAAACGTGGATTTTTCACATATTTTCTAATTATAAATTTCTGATCACGTTTTGTTAACTTTGCCGGACGACCTTTTCTGACTTTGTTTTTGATCAGATTTTCTTTTTTAAAGCATTTTATCACATACTGCACAGTAGAATGGGATAAATTAAGTAATTTAGAAATATTCCGAACTGATTTACCACTACTATGATAAAAATAATAAATTTTCAAATGCTGTTTGTTGTTTCTTTACGACTACGAGCCATTTTGAAATAATAAATAGAATATTACGGAGTAGGCAAGCAAAAATTAAAGCCAAACGATATTTTAAATGCCACCACAATTCAAAAATAAAAATAAAGTGCCAGACGATAATTTTAATTATGAATTTATCCAAAAATATTTCAGTGTACGATGACTTTTGTGTGATAAAGTTTTTGTTATTTTTTTATTACTGATTTCTTAAAAGTAAAGTTTTACTATGTTTTCAAAATATTTCATGTAGTTTTGTTAAGAATAGATTATAGATCTTATTATTAAATACCCATTCTGAAATATTCATTTTAATTAATGGACAGACCCCTATTTCAATGAAAATCGTAAGTGTACGAACACTTTTGGGGCCACTATATGACTTAAAACTTCAAAAAACATTTAAAAAAATTGACTTACATAAAAAAAATTTAACTGGAAAAAAAAATAACACAAGGAAACAATATTAACATTTATAAACAGGATAATATCTTTAATAACCTTCTCTGTAGCTACTATAATAGTTATATCTCCCTTATTTGAGATGCTATACAGTTAAAGTGCTAATAAATGGAAAATTCACTGAAATTTGCTATTTATATCAGTGTAAAAAAACAAATTACTGTCATGAGCATACTCTATTCCCTTTAGAAACATTTATAAGATATTTCTGCAAAATTTCTAAGTATACAAAGCATAAATTTTTGCTATAAAATGTTTTGAGAAAAGAGAAATAATAAATTCATATTGAGAAAAAGGTTAAAAATAACTACATGCTTCATTTCAAAAGTCATTAGTTATGCACTAAAATGTTCTTTAATGATAAGTTCACAATTTTCAATAACTGAGAAATTGATTTTCTTTCTAAGGACTCTAAAAAATTCTGTTTCTTTGAATTTGGAGCAGAATGTTGTGTTGAACAATGGATCCTGACATTGTCCAAATGGTTATATACCTGAAATGTGAAAAGTCAGGGATTATCAATATTTATTTTGCTGAAAATACTCAAACCTTTAGAATCCATCACTAAATTTGATAACGGAATCATAATCTCCTAATTTCATCATTTTAAGGCAAATAAATACCAATTTTGGTACCCAATACCATATCACACCATTCCTTCATTTGCATTTTGTGTTTTGTCATAGAAGCCCATATTCAAGAGTTTTCTCACAAATAATTCTATGTGTGCTGATTTTATGCTATTTAACCCATCATTCTGTAAACGAACATATATTGCTTTAACCAGAGTTCCATGAGTCAATTCTCTCTAAAAGCAGCATCTCCTATCTTACTCCACTGGGTATAGACCATACAAGGTTTTTTTAAAACTACATGCACAGTGAAAGAGCATCTATCACATTTTGCTGCTTTTCTTTTAAACTGCCAACATTGCTACTTAAGGCTATTCCATAATAATTTTGGACTTTGTCTCAAAATGTAACAGTCAATTTTCCTTTACCTCATTGCCAAATGGGTTCCCCTCCCCCCACTTCTCCGTTTCAAAACATAAGATACAAACAATAAAAAGTGATAAACTGTCATGAAATTTTTTGATCTTTCATAATTGATATAATTCATTTATTATTGATATGATTTGTACATATTAGCTTTCATGCAAGGTTTTAAACATCAGACTTAATTTTTATTTTCTCAGGGATCTTATTCCCATTGACAGTTATTAAGATGTTTACTTTCTTCTCTTTAAAAGTGCAACCTTGACTATACTGGCATAACTAGAATTGCTCTCAAGTTTCACTACAAAAAGCATATGAGCTCTATGGTTAAACAAGAAATTATCTGTCTTTTATTGGTTTCACTGAGTTCATGTCATTGATTTGATTTTTTAAAAACATATTCTTTGCACTTACACACTGATATCAGAACTTAAGATATTTAAGGAACAATTATTATTTGTATTAGTCACACTCTGATCAATGACAGTTATCTTTCTCATAATTCTTCTGCTTGAAAATATATACCTATTAAATTCATAATTGCATATTCCTATTTTTTATTCTAATTTAAGCTTCTCCATTTTTATTATTTTACTTTTCCATGTTTCTTAAAAATTTTTATTCAAGTGATTTTTATCCTCTTCTTACTATATGGTTTATCATAAGTCCAATCTTCACAGTTTTTCAGTTTAAGGAAATATTCCCATTCACTATGCATACCACAAAGTTTTTCATTATAAGTTCTTTCTTAATAGCTCCTGAGAAAGAATACATTTATAAGCTTTGAAATTCATATGGAAAAAAGATAAAACTATATATATTTTTTCACATTTTTTAGACGATTTTGGTAAGCGGTAATAAAAAATCGTTTGCTGCAAAAGAAATAATTGCAGTTGTACTATGTTTTTAAAAGTCAAAATTATCGTCTGCGGCTTGAAAGTTTTGTTTTTATTCAAAATGGCGTTTTTAACAAAACAGTGGTTCAAAGGCTACATTTTTGCTCTTTCCGAAGAGAAATATGCATACTCCGTTATCCAAAAACGATGTGAGAGTCATGGTTTTGTGATATCTAAAGCATCGATAGGTAATATCGTCAACAAGAAAGGAAAAAAACGTCAAAATGGAGCCTCAAGAGGGACAAAAATTCCAAACAAGTATCCAAGGAAAAAACGGACATCTTTGACTATTGCAAAGGTACGTTGTTTAATGTTAAAAGAAAATCCCCCTAGTCAAAGGACAGTTGCAAAATCATTAAAATTTTCGGTGCCCACTGTAAACAAAATGATAAACGTTGATTTAAATCTTAAGAAAGCGAAAAAACACAATGTGCATCGTCTTCTTCCAAATCATATCGCTGAACGCAGGACATGCTGCAGAATTCTATATGAGAAACACCTATCCAAAGAATAATGGAAAACAATTGTCACAATAGATGAATCATGGTATTTAAATGATTGCAACAAAAAAAGAGCTATTTATTATCATAAAAGGGGAGAAAAAAATTTAAGTACATGGTTCAAAGAATCGAAAGAAAGTTTTTCTAAGGGATTCATGATTGTTGCTGGTTTTTCTTATAATGGCAAGTTAAAAATAAAGAGAGTGGGAAAAAATGTCAAGATTAACTCCAAATACTATCAGGAACATATTTTATTGCCAATTTTTCTGAATGAAATAGCATCGCTTTACCCACAGTGCCATCAATCTGTGAGACTCCATCAGGACAAAGCTAGCAGTCACACATCAAAATCCACTGTAAATTTCCTAAAAGAAATGGAAAAAAAAACTGGTATCAAGGCCATACCCTTCACTGACATCCCTACTAAATCTCCCGATGTATCACCTATGGATTTTTGTGCTTTCGGACTTTTAAAATCTGCATTATCCAAACGTCGTCTCAAAACCCTTATAGGACTCTGGAAAGCTGTTCACGAGGAATGGGATAGAATACCTCTTCTGACACTTCAAAAGGCATTATTTTCCTGGAAATTGCGGTGTTGAAAGATAGTTCAGAATAAGGGATGTCAAATAGAACATTTAAAACACAAGAATTTTATGTAATTTAGTTTTGTGAATACAATATACATCGTCTAAAAAATGTGTGAACAGCCTCTGTATATAAATATATATATTTCTAAAATACTCAGATCAAGATTTTAAAAATGCACCAATGTGTTTTCAGTTAAATTGTATTTTTCTTCTTCCTCTGTTGATTGTTGACAAGATGTTGGTATACTACCTGTTTTAGAGTTTATTTTTTTGAACTTCAAAAAGACAGAAATGCAGATCTGTCAAAGTGATAACAATAGAACCTCAGTGTTAATAATTTTTTACTTTCTGTGGAGAATATTAAAGTTATCTAGGATTTTATTAACTTAAATCTTCCGAACTCTTGACATCTACATGTGTTATCACAAAGAATGATAGTATAGGCCTGTTTGCCTGAATTTTACACACTTCCTAGATTGTATTTTGCAAAAAATTTGGGCCATTCAAATGGTATCATCATTAATTTGGGTATTTTTCTTTGCAAGGAAATTAACATCTTTTGCTTCATCAATGGGGCAACTATAAACAATACTCTCATTCAACAAAGTACCTATAAGAACATGTAAGAATAAAATCCCTATTTCAATTTTTTTAACACTAATTCTGCTTTCTAATGCATCAAAGGTAATTAAGATGAGCATATACTTTTTGCAAACATTCATAAACCAAAGTTATGATTTTTTGAATGTATCAAACCTGTCATTTTTTCCATGCCTGTCCATAAGGCAGGTGACATAGCTTTATAGAATATTCAGCAGAGTTTCTATTATTTCAAGTTTTTTAATCTCTTATTTTAATTTGCAGAGAATTTCCCTATGCTTCTTTAAAATCTTGCATGAAAAAGTAGAGAAATTTAGATTGAAAAGCAGCTTAATATAAACTCTTCTTTTGATATTTTTAAAAAGATACTTTGATATTTATACATCTCTTGACTTCCATGATTTTAAAATTTAAAAAACTAAGAGTGGATTATAGAGGAAAATTCATAATACAGACTTAAAAATCTAAATACAGCTGATAAGGAACTGTTAGTAAAGTCAAAGAGTTCTGAACAAAAACACTGCTTTAGTGGGAAAATTGCATTTCCAGTACAGGTTTCTTTGATATTTTACATTGAAACATTTTCATTTTCTTTTCCTCAGTATCTCATGCCTTTTGTCATCTACCTAGAGAAATGTCACTTATTATACAAGGTGTGCCCATAAAGTAACCGGACAATTTTTTTATAGATAAGAAAAATATTACTCACCTTCAAAATAATTGCCATAGGAGTCTATATAATTTTTCCATTTCTTCAAGTCATCAAAACACTGTTTATAGGCATTGGAACTAACCATTAGCAAAATACGCATAACATTTGATTTAAAATCCAAGACATTTTCAAATCTCTGTCCTTTCATGGCTATCTTAAGCTTCGGAAAAAGGAAAAAATCAGCTGGCGATAAGATGGGAGAATATGGTAGGTGATTTATCACTGTAATTGACTGCTTAGCAAGATATTGTGGTACAGAAATTGCTGTATGGAGCCTAGCATTATTGTGTAAAAGAAACCATTGCCCAGAATCAAACAGTTCCTTCCTAATTCACCTTTTCCTGTTTATGAATTGAAAAAACACCTCCTTGTAAAAAAACTGATTAATTGTTTCATTTTCAGGAAGAAATTCATGGTGAATAAGTCCTTTGTAATCAAAAAATGCAATCAGCATCACCTTAGTCCTTGATTTTGACATCCGTGCTTTTTTTTTTTTCCGTATGGCAGAAGACTGTCCTTTCCAATGTGCACTTTGTCTATTTGTTTCTGGGTTGTATAGTAGATACCAAGTCTCATCTCCTGCTATAATACACTTTAAGAAATTGTTGTCTTGTTGAGCAGTAGTCAGCAAATATTCACAGCAAACTTTTCTGTCTTTTTACTGTTCTGTCAAAATCCGAGGCAGAAAGTGAGCACAAACTTTTTTCATTTTCAGATTTTCAATTAAAATTAAATTACAGCTTTCTTTGCTTATCCCAAGCATGTCTGAAAGTTGCTGAGTTTTTACATGTCTATCAGCTTTTACCAAAGAACGAATTTTCTCCACATTTTCCTAATTCTTTGAAGTTGAAGGGCACCCTGTCTTTGGTTCATCTTCAATGCTTTCTCGCCCACATTTAAAGCTGTTGTACCACTCATACACTTGTGTTCTTGATAACGATGCATCACTATATACTGTTTGAATCATCTCTAAAGTTTCAGTAGCAGATTTATCTAATTTGTAACAAACTTTAATGTTATAATGTTGTTCCATTCCGAATCAAATTTTTTTTTTACAATGCCCTCTCAGTAAATGAAAATTACTACAGCGTTTTGATATGCAAACAACTAAATAACCAGTTTAAACTGGCTTTAACAAGAATTGAGATGTCACTCTTAGCCAGGTGATTATTCTTTCCCTTTATTTTATCATTTGATCTTTTAATTTGTTTGGTTACTTTATAGGCACACTTTGTATATTAAATCCATCCACAATATTCATTGCATCTGATACTGCTTTATTAGACCTATTAGAAACTCCAAGCTGATAGAGCAAGACCAAGGGGGGAAAAATCCTTTTTGAAACATTTTGTCAATATAAAACAGCATGTTGATTATAATAACGAATGATTTTTAAATGTATTTGTATTCAAACAGGTTGCACACCATTAATTTGATAACCATAGCAGAAGAATTCTATTATCAGCACACAATAAACTGAGCCTACTACAGGAATAGAACAAAGATAAGTATTGAATACAAGAGTTTAGTATGCAATGCATTCCGTAATTTCCAGAAAAATATGAAATAAATAACTCCAATAATAGGAACAAAATATTTTTACAAATGAGTTTTTTTTACCAGATCATGAAACTTGTTTGTTGGATTTAATGATTTATGGGAGAAATTTACACAACTAAACTTAACTGGAATACTATCAGCAATAAACATGAACACATTAGAACTGAAGTACATATAAAGATCTACAATATTAAGTTTATTAGCTAATTCTCAAATGGTAATGTGATGAATGCTAGTGTTTTTAATAATTTAACAACTATAACCTTTTGTTTAATGTTTATACTAAAAGCAGCCCTAAAATCAATTATTGTCAATACAAACTCATTTATAAAGTGTTATAACACAGTAAGAGAGACATGGTCATTAATATTTCAGTATACTCAATACTTTATTTTCCTTGAAAAAAACAGATGGATTAGAAAAAGTCCCTAGATAAACTGTGCTAGGAAAAAAAAGTTCAAATCAATTTATTCTAGAGCAACTGCTTTCTTACATACAATGTTTTTATTTCATATTTTTCTTTTGCTATTTCATACTAGAACAAACTATTAGATAAATCAAGCACTTTTTAAAAATATACATACACTTCTCATTTAAAGGCAGTGTTTTAAACACCAATATTCTTAAAGTATTTTATTTTAAATCATGATTTCAAGGGGATATTAAATGCTAGATTTGATCCTGAATATCAATTGATACTAAAATATTAATTTTTTACTCAACTTTATATTTGATATTTCTTAATAAAGCACAGCTTTAAGGCTGATTGGATCATTCACTTTAGAGAGCTAATGAAATATTTACTCTTTATTTATGGATATTTATTAGGTAGTAGTTTGACTAATACATTGGAATTGATTTTTGACTAAGATTAATTTAATTCATAATACAGTGGAATCTCGATCGATCGTTTTTCCATATGTGTCGTTCATTTTATCCAGTCCCAATGATCATATTGCTTTGTTATGTTTCCGCATCTATCGTTCATTTCAATCGGTCCCTTGAAAAACGATAGATCGAGATTCCACTGTAATTCCCATCTGATCTCTATTATAGAAAATTTGACGTTTGATTCCCAGGATTTTCACATGCTTTTCTTACTCTAGTCCAGGGATGGCAAACCTTTTCCTAATGCGTGTCAAAAAATATCTTGAAACCGTAGAAATTAACACTGCGTGTCACTTGATTTTTTTTCCCAACCCTTCGGAAGACCTTCAGGTATTCAAAAAATTATACGATATATATTTAAAACAAAAACAAATTTAACTTTTTATAATGGTTTATTTAAAACTTTCATTATCAGGAAGTAAAAAAGTACAGAATTATCGAATTTAATGTGACAGTTGTGTTCTTTCAGATGATAATTTATTTATACATGGTTCGATAATTGAAACTTTTAATCGTACACACGCAGCGGACAAGTCGATTTTTATTCTTACTTTTAATAAAATTCATTGTCGAAAACAACTGTTAGTAAACATAGGTTGATCCAAACAATGTCAAAAGAGCTCTTGCTAACTTTTTCATCGACATTAGCGAATTAGGCAACAAATTGCATTCAGTTAAAATATTTTCAGTGCTTGTTGTTGAAATATATTTGTCACAATTTTCTAGATCTTGTAATTTTTTTTCTAAGTTTACGTTTAGTTCTGTAAATTTATTCATCCATACAACAGTTTTGAAATTCAACCATTTCCATTTCAAAATTTGAAAAGTTTAATTAAATTGATGTTAAAACAATGTGATTGTCTCGTGTGTCATCTAAAATTGCTTTGCATGTCACTATGTGACTTGCAGATCACAGGTTCGCCATACCTGCTCTAGTCTGTTCATTCAAACTTAAATGTATGCATGTTGGGCTTCAGATGGAGGGTCTCAGTTCAAACCCTAATGAACACCATTAAATACCTTTATGTCTAGGCCAAATATGGGCACATTAAATCTATAGACTGGAAAGTCTTTCTATGAGGTCAGTGGGTGAAAGAAGGTACAAGTCGTCCATGTACACATTTTTTTGGGAAGGGGGGGGGGGTCAGTTAAAATTGAGGTGGCAACAGGGCATGGTTCACCTATATGGTACCCCCACTGAGAGCAATCAACAATTTTTGCAGATAAAAAGCAAATGTTTTCATTGACAAATGCACTGCATTAGCAAGCAACAGCTATCAAAAATTTTTGGTTTCGAGAAGTCCAAATAAGAAAATTTTGCATTTGCTCAGAATGACATTAGGAACTATGTAGCACAAAAGTCATGAAGATAAAATGCAGTATGACAGGAATGGCTAGCATACTCATCTTCAAAATAGGCTATGAGCTTGTATCTCTGACAGACATGGATGTCTTCAGCCATTTGGAAATGGCTTTAGAGTTCATTTTTGATTGCTATGTAAGTTGGTTCATGCTTTTTTTAAAATTTGACTTGCAGCTTTAGAGTCATAGTCAATTTGACTCACTTTTTCAGATCAAGCTTAAGCTCTGGGCTTGAAGCAGTAGGGTCCAGTCAGTTTAGCCCTTATATTGTATAAGATGATAATAGCATTCCTAACCAATTAATTACCAAGATAAAACCAGGGAGTATCATCTGATAGGTTGTACAATTTTCAAAATTGATACCAAAGGACATAGACAGTCATTTGAAAAATTCTTTAACGCCATAAAAAGTAATCAGGCTTTTAAATAACATACTATTTTAAAATAATGTTTTAAGAAATACATCTACAAGTCAAAATTTGAAGAAAAAAATCTAGTTTACATAAAAATGTTTAAACATATTTTTAATTTAAAAAAAAAATTATGGCAGATATTACATCTTTTAAGTTTCTTCTTGGATAAAGGTCCAACATGTCCATATGTCTGCACTGTATGTCTGTAATAATTTGAAAAAGTAAAACGGAAAATTTTATGAGAAAATATTTTCCTAGATACCAAAATGTTAATACCATATGAATATTTATGTCAATTTTAAAAAGAGATAATGAGATTATTTTTTAAATTATCAGTGATTCTGGTGGTTGGTTCGGAGCACAATGCCATTTATTTGCTCGATTCAGAATAAAGTTTTCAAAATCATGGACAATGAGAGCCAGCACTAAGGAAAAAGTTTTACTGTGAGTCTAACTCATCAAAGGTCTTATTTTAGGCCCCTTAGTTCAGGGGCGGCTCCAATCCAGAATTTTTTTTTTGAGGGGGTGGGTGGCAACGTCAGCTCTTAGGGGTTTATACATATATATACACACATATATGTACATATGCACGCGCACACACACACACATATATATAAGAAATAACAATTTCATTTTAAATTTAAATTCATTTAGTATTAGGTCTACGATTATATAATTTTAGGCTATGAAAAAAATACGCCGGGCTCTTTTGGGAGGGGCAATTACCCCTATTATCCCCCTCCCCTTGGAGCCTCCAATGCCTTAGTTAAGGTCACACAAGGCCCACTAAAAGATCACAAGGAATTTTACTTCCTACTTCTAAAATTTTGTCAGACCTATTTGAAATTAGGAATCAGTAAAATTTTCTCATACTCTTTTATTCATACCTAATAGATTATAACACTGTAAAACTAAAATTTACAGTTTTTATTTCTGACAGTCTATTTTAAATTTTATTTCTTCTGGAATTAAATTTTCAATACTTTCAGAGGTTACAGAAGTTAATTTTATTCTATGATGAAAAAGGTAAAAAGAGTGAAAAAATGTTCCCTGTTATATCTTCTCAAAATTTGTTAGCAAGTTTAAGTAGAAAATAATCTGGCATTGCTTGAACTAGTAAAATATCCTCTTGAGATACAGAAAGAATGATACAAAATAACACCATTTGGCAAAATACAGTACTTTTTTCCTAATAACATAAGTTTCCATCATATATCTGCTTCCCATTTTAAAGTGATAGCTGCATCCCATGCAATTAGTACTTGAATGAAAATATCAGCAGGAAATGCAATGGATTCATTTGAAAAAACAAGATCAATGTTACAAACCCCTTGCCCGACCCCTCACAGATAACCATAACAGGAAGACCTCATGGAGGCAAAGCATGTCTTCCATTTTAATGACATTATTGCAGCTAATAAACTAAAAAAAAATTTTAAGTTTCTCAAAAAAAGGGGTTTTTTTAAGAGACTAGAAAATAAATGAAGGGCATTGAATTAAAGAAAGGAAAACTATTTGAAAAACTTTTTAAGAAATGTTGATATAAAAATCAAAAATAAGATGTTCTCAAAACTTAAGATTCATATAGATCCTGTAATCACATACTTAACCATTAAATTTTTTTATTTTAAAGCATAAGATTTCAGGAGAAACTGAACATTTATATAGTAGGTTAAATAATTATACATTTGATAAAATATACGCACTCACACTCTTAAGTTTGTGAATTACAGCACATCATATGCAAAATAGCCAGTTACGGTATATAGACTCAACAAAATTGGATATGTGCGAGTACACAAGGAGTTACAGTGCTTGAAAGAATTTAAAATGACAGGGAAACTTCCACAAACCCATGAGATTTAGAGAGTCTTATCAGCTCTCACTGCCTCAGAATATGAAGCATTGATAGTCATGTAAGCATTTTCTTCAAAAGGATTGTATGAATGAACTCAGCAGTCATCAGCCATTTACCTAACAACTAAATATTACTACATACCAATGTCAGACGCAATTAAAAACCAGAAAAATGCAACTGTCAACAATATGTTTTGAATTCTTGATTTTCATACAGTTCACAGGAGGATGAGATGAATAATATATACAGTGGAATCTCGATCGATCGCTTTCAGATCCATCGTTTTTCTGTATGTGTCGTTCATTTTATCCAGTCCCAACGATCATATTGCTTTGTTATGTTTCCGCATCTGTCGTTTTCCCACATTTATCGTTCATTTCAATCGGTCCCTTGAAAAATGATAGATCGAGATTCCACTGTACCTTGACTATTAAACAATTGTGGAATGTTTAATAATTGGACAAATTTACCAAATTTGAGTCACATTTTATCTGAGTATTAAAAATGATTACCTTTATTTTATTTAAAGATGGATTGTACACTTATGATCAATTGTGTGTGAACTATCTAATTTAATAATTCATCTGTGTTATTACATTACATTAAACACAAAGTTTGAGCTATAAGTAACCATCCTATCAAAATAGGAATATTCACTTAATCAAAATGCATTACTGAGACCACACTTCATACATCCTTAATCCAGAATGATAATCTCAGGATTGAAACGCTAGAGGAAAATGAAAAATAAACTCACACTGAAAACAAATGAGGTTGTAATGCACAGATGTATATTTTAGATAGAAAACTTTTAACACACAAATGCACAGCATTTGCGGTTCTTCAAAGAATGAAAAGTATTAACATCTCACAATGATAAACTATTGATCTACATGAGATATCAGTCTTATAAGAGAAGTTCCTATATTAGTTTTGCAAATTTCCGAAACAACGTTCCTTTGTTATTTGGCATCAGTTTAGAAATCCTCCCCCTAACCATACAGTAGGCATAAATTTTATTCATTTACTAATTCATTCAACTTATAACAATTTAAAATGTGGTTCCCCTGTGTACAGATTATGTATGTATAGTCAAACGACAACAACGAAAAAATAAAAGTCATCTAGTCAAAAAGGATTTGAACGCAAATTTTCTCAACAAATTAAAGGCAGTGTTGACTATACGAAATGAATAAAAATAGTTGCCAGAAGGGTTTCAAATCAAGTTTACACTTTCTTCTTATTACGCTATTATCAATGAAAGAAGGGTAGGGAAAAAGTTGTATTACACAAATTAAAAGAATAATCACAGATTCTCCAAAAAAAACCAATACTACCAAAATTTAACCTCCCTTTAGTCAAACACGAACTCTAGACAAAATAAATTGATGAATCTCTTAATCACGTAAAGAAGATTATTTAAATTTTAAAAAAATAACATACTTTTCACCCCGAAATCTTTACCCGCAATTGCCAGATTTTTCAAAGCTAGCATAACACACTAACGTCTGTGTGGCGTAACGGCTCTTTAATATGCTGATAAATGCGCTTGCTCAGATTTTTTTCCTATAGCTGTTACGCTGTGGTAACACTCGTATTCTTAGCAGAGTAAAAGGCGAAACATCGCAACGTCACTAGATACATCAGTTTTCGTCTGGTATAGATCAAGTGATTATCGAGGGGCAGATAACAGAAGTCGTTCCTATGCGTTTGCATGTGTTTTTGGACGATACCTTCATTTTGAGTTAAATAATTTAAGCTTATTAATAAAATTCCTCATATCAGTTGTATGTAACAGGTATTTTAACACTTTTTTTCAATATTTCGTAAGGTTTAAGAGAATATAATCATTCTTTCATTAAGAATTTTATCATTCGAAGTGAGTACATCTTTTCTTGACAGAGCGACAAGAGTTTTTTTGACATGACTCATTTCCGCATGAATTTTAACATTTTATAAACGATGATTAAGGTTAATTTCTTAGACTATTTCTGTTCATGAATAATTCACAGTTATTGGTTCTTATGTTACGTTTAGTTTTATGTTTGTTTATTCTTGTTTTACATTTTTGTAATAATTATTTTAGGTATTTTGGACAGTAGTATTGTTTACTAAAATGTAAAATTTTTAACTTCTTGTGACCATATGTATTCAATTATATTGAACTTTTTGTATACTGTAAAAAATGTTTTGTAGTTCACTTTTGTTTTTGGTCACTTACTGTTTTTCTGTTACTTGAAATTTTCACTTATCTGAGTTAGTACTTTTATTATATAGTTATTTAATCCATTAAATGTTTTGTTATGTATTCCAAGATTATTTTAAAGCTTCAATTATCTTTTTATACTGATATGTAAACTAAAATTGTAATTATTTATTTTTAATTTTTTATTAGTACTAGGATTCTTAACACCAGTATCCGCCACCAGAGTCATCATCAGTGTAAAAAAAAATTAAAAATCTCTGTGTCTGTGTATTTCCTTCTGTATGTTGTCTTCGTTCTCTTTACATGTACTCTGGGCTTGGGACCTTATACTAAAGTCCCAAGGACACAAACAACAACACGTTTCTATTTAGGTATCTAAGCAATTTTGGATATTATAAAGAAAAATCCAAAAATAACTATACTTTAATGAACAATTTCTTTTATTAGATGCTTTTAATAATTACATAAGACACAGTCTTATTGTAAACAGAATTAGTACATTAATCTAACATTTATAATCCATCTATGTTTATAATTCAGCTGCTTTACGTAAGCGCCGCGGCGCATACGTAAAACAAAGTTCAAAAATTGTTGGGAGTGGTGCTTACGCTGGTGAGGCGTTTATGCCGATTTCGAATTTTAAAATCTTCTTTTCAGCTTGCTCTTTTCTACTAAAATTGAGCCTCACGCATTACTTGAACGGGCGTTTAGCACTGCGCATGCTCTAAGTTCATGACTATTTTTGGAAAAGCATGACGATGATGTCATACACACTTTGGTGACCACGCATGTTCATTGCTGTCGTTCTCTCTCTCTCTGTGAAAATAGTTTTTTTTCCCTTACTGTGACAAAATGGCTCCTAAACGCAGAAAAAAAGCTACTGTGTTAATTTTAAGTTGAATGTATTTGCCAAAGCAGAAGAGATTGCAAATAGAGCAGCTGGCAGAGAGTTATGTATTGATGAACGTTTTGTTCGGTGATGGCGCTCAGAAAAGAAAGTTCTACTAAAGAGGCCGAAAAGTAAGAGAGCACGCAGAAGGAGGGAAAGCTGCTTGGCCTCAACTGGAAACTAACCTTGAGAAATGGATTTCATCCTAGAGAAGTAAAGGCATTCCAATATCAACAGTAAAGATACGTTTAAAATCGAGAGTTACGGCGGCGAACATGAAAAAAGACGATTTCAAAACTGGATCCAACTGGAGCTACCGATTCAAGAAACAAAAAATTTCTCCGCCCGGGCTCACACATCCGTGGGGCAAAAATTGACTGTTGATTCGGAGGCAAAGAAATTTTATTTCCTAACTTTATAGGGAACCAATTAAAGGACAAGTTTTCCACCGATCAAGTCATCAACATATACGAGGTGCCTTTGACTTTCGACTGTCCTAAAAGCAAGACTGTCAACAAGGTTGGCGAAACTACAGTGAGTGTTGTTACTACCGGTCACGAGAAAACGTCATTTACTTGTCCTACACAGCAAGCGGGGAAAAACTGAAATCTCTGTTGGTTTTTAAAAGAAAAACTCTCCCTAAAGGAGAATTTCCTAATGACGTTGTGATCCGTGCGAACGAGAAATGATGGATGAATGAAACAGTAATGCAACATTGGTTGAACAAAGTCTGTTGGAAAAGGAAAGGGGCTTTTTTCAATCAAAAGGGCTACTTATATTGGACTTGATGAAGGCTCACTTGTCAGAGCCTGTTAAAGTTGCAGCGAAGACTGTGTCTGCAAATTTAGCGATAATTCCCGGAGGTTTGACAAAATTTATTCCACAACTTGATTTTGCTGTAAACAAAGCATTCAAATGCTGAATGCGATGTCTCTGGGAATCGTGGATGATTGAAGGTCTGTATTCCTACACAAAACGCGGAACTATGCGAAAGGCAACTTTCGTAGAAGTCGCGAAGTAGGCCTTTTAAGCATGGAGAGGTGTCTGCATTAAGACAATAATAGCCAGTTTTAGAAAGGCAGAAATAATTGTTCCGGATGCCGGGGACGACGACAGTTCTGACGACCACAGTTCTTCCAACGAGAAAGATCCAGACGATCCAGGTACGAAAATTGATCCAAAAATTTTGTCTCATTTCAATTCCGATACGGAAGATAAAGACTTTGATGGTTTTGATTGCTTGGTAAATCTTACCTGTGTATCTTATATTTTCAATTTGATGGTTATTAGTATTAGCTAATGTCTTAAGTACATTTATTCATACTTGTATGCTTTATGTATTTTACCCATTTGATGTTCCAAGAATATGTTTCTTTTTTTCTTTTTCAATAATTTAGCATGTGTTACTGTGAAATAAAAATGTGTTTGTACCCTTTTATGTTTTATTCTTTTTATTTTATTTTACTTTTTTAAATTAAAATTAAAAATTTTTTTGCATTGTACTACGATAGACGTGTAGAAGTACGTGACATTTCATTCCAAAAAAGCAGTTTTGGATAAAGCAAATTTTAACAGTCAAAATAACTGCCTACGGCACTTATAAGTATGGGGTGTCATTCAGAGCTTCTAGTGTTAAAATAAAATTTACTAACAGAACTATTTAAAATTAGCACTATCTTGAATTTATTGCATAAAAAGGTATTAGTTCAGGGGTTCTTAAACTTATGTAGTCCGTGGACCTCCTTTTGAACAACATTTATTTAGCGGACCCCTCCCAACCCTAGGCATTTTGCGTCGTTCTTGAGACTTAATTTCTGGCTCAATAATCTCATAGACACTACTAAATATTGGTAAAAATGTATCGCTGGTTATTTTGATAAATGGTCTTGAGGATTTATAGAGATGAACATTTTTATTAGGATATAAAATAAAAAACATAAAATTAATAAAAATAGTAGTAAAAAAGAATTAAAAAAGTTACAAATCATAATACATTAAACTCATACAAACATTTCTTGGTCAAATATTGGTCTAAATAGATCTTATTATATGTTTTCTGTAAATAATTTGTACTTAATGAGACGGGTACAGTTATTTTCTTGAAACCAGAACCACAATGTCGGGCTCTATGTTGAAAAGTTTTATTCTAAGGTCTGTTTCTACATTGGGTTTGTTTCTATACTTTGATTTCATGCACTAGGGGCTTCGCCCCTAGGCTCGCTACGCTCGCTCCTCTGGTGAATCAAGTGAATGAATGACTCAATAGTTGTTTACAGCGATTGAGTCATTCATTTTGTTTACACTTGAAGTTTCCCCCCCTCTCGACGAAATGGATGAAGCCCAGCGAAATGGATGAATGGGTGAAAAATTGGATCTTCTTTCAAAGGAAGTGAATGAGAAGATTTTTTTTGAAGTATTTCTTTAAAATTCAATTAAAAATCGAAATTTTAAGATAGAGACTTGAAATGAAGTTTATATGAATGAAAAAGCTTTCATCTTCCAGTTGATATAAATATTTTCTTTGTAACATAATAAGTCTGAGAGCATCGAATTTATATATCTCGAAACGCATCAATTTTTCCAAAAAGTGAGTTTTCAATTTTAATAAAAATATCAGTCTGTTTTAAATTATTTTTAAACAAATGACGTCTTGTTTGAAGGAGACTTGTCTGTAGTCTTAGATTGTAAAAAAAAAAAAATTCTACGATCCTTTTTTGGCGAGTTATCGTAATCTGAACATGAAAAAGTCAATATTTTTCCACAAAACATAAAATAAAAAAAAAAACTTAAAGTCCGACGAATATGAGACATGTCTTACTTTCTTCCCCACATTGTTCTGCATCGATTGGTATCGGTCTCGACCCCATACCCCCAGCGGTTTCGGAGGAGATAGCGTGACAAGCTTTTGACAGCGGCGGCGGCGGCTGCGGCAGCGCCAGTTACTTTCTTTTAGAATAGAGAGATAACAGTACTGAAAAAGTCTGTTCACATAAATATGTTGTGTAGAGCGGAATCAAATGTTAGAGTGCTTTATTTGCAAGTGCAGGGTAATCAGATCTGAGAAGTAACCAAAGGTGTGAGGGTTTAGTTTTGTTTAATTGTAGTTTCAAAGACATATAGCATGATAATTCCACGAGAATATCTTGTTCAAGTATAGATAAATGTTTGGCATTAGTAACTTCCATGTTGAATGGATCTCTAATCCAGTTATTGTCAGAATCAGGACTGGAAAAATAATTCCTAAAGCTGTTTTTTAGAGCCATTAAATGTTCAACAAAAATATGCCGTGTTTCATTAGAGATCTATTTATTGGACGTTTCTATAAAATCGTTGAGTGTTGGAAAAGACTCATACACACAGTTGTGAATGCGTTTTGACCACAAGTTGATTGTTTGCAAATGACGTTGGAGTTTGGCGGGTTTCGTACTTTCGTTTGATATACTTTCGCGACGTAGACATGTCTTTCCACATCTTTATTGCATATACAGTGGCTCCCAAAAGTGTTCGTACACTTACGATTTTCAATGAAATAGGGGTCTATCCATTGATTAAAATGAATATTTCAGAATGGGTATTTAATAATAAGATCTATAATCTATTCTTAACAAAACTACATGAAAAATTGTGAAAACTTAGTAAAACTTGTTCCAACGAGAAAAGTAAAACTGGATATTTTTAAGAAACCAATAATCCAAAAGTAATAAAAACTTTATCTCACAAAAGTCATTGTACACTTGTAAAAAATCTCTACATATTAGTAAATATTCTAATTTTTCGTTAAATTAATATTTAGTAGGATATCCTTTAGCATCCACAACAGCTTTTAAACGTCTGGGAATAGATTGCTTTAGTTCTTTTGTAATTTTTGCATCAATGTTCATCCATTCTTCCATCATAATTGTTTTTAGTTCGCTTTTCGTGTGAACGTTTCTAGATGGATTTCAAGGTTGATGCTTCATTATCTGAGTCGCTTTCATCTATATTTTGTTTCAGTGTAAATCCAATTTTTAGCCAATGATCCACCTGTGTCGCCAGTCTATTTATAGCTACGTGTTCCCGAACCGCGCAATAGTCACAACAATGCAAAAAATTGCCTTATTTTATTTATTTTTCCGTATTTGCAATTGAATAAAAATAATAAATTTTTTACTAATTATTGTTTAGTTATGTTAATAACTAGTTAAGTAACAACAAATACAAAAAGTCTCGACCATGTAGGATTTTTATTAAATGAGTTATTTGATTTAAAAGTGAAAAGTTGGGGGATGCAAAGTTAATGTCAAAATTGTTTCGTGGACCCCCAGGGGTCCGCGGATCACAGTTTAAGAACCTATGTATTAGTTTATTACGGAAATAACCTAAAATCTCTGCTAGTGTCTCAATTTGGTTACGATACGGTAAATAAGAAAAATTTATATACGGCGTTTACGCCGGAGCGGCGCTTACCCCGATTTCATTTTTTAAAAGGAAACTAGTTGGTACCCGTCAAAACATGACGGCTAGATAGTAAATAAATGTACTGATACACAAATTATACCCAGCACATGATTGCCAAATGTTGAAAATCATAATGCGCAGAAACAAATTAATGTGTTTAAGCGGCCTCGTGCTTAGTGAGTATCTAAAGCCAGATTTAAAGATGTTACTGAGCATGCGCAAAAGCAATTTTTTTAAAATTGTAAATTATAGCTAATTAAACAGCGCGAAATAAACAGCGCCAAATGTTGAAAATCATAATGCGCAGAAAAAAATTAATGTGTTTAAGCGGCCTCGTGCTTAATGAACATCTAAAGCCAGATTTAAAGATGTTTCTGAGCATGCGCAAAAGCAATTTTTTTTAAATTGTAAATTATAGCTAATTAAACAGCGCGAAATAAACAATTTCCATCAGGTTTAATCTTATATTTCACAAACATAATTATCATAAAAATAAAAATGGCAGAGAGAGATCTAGAGAAACTCCTCGGAATAAGCGTGTTTATCATTAAAACTTGTCACTGTGCATGCGAAGAAACAGTGAGTTTCTAAAGCCAGATTGAAACATGCCACTGAGCATGAGCAGAAATCAATTTTTTTAATTGTAAATTACCGCTAATTAATAGAAATTGCGGTTACAAAAACTAAATTTGACAAATCTACAGATTACAATCTTTCGTTTAAGACCAAAATGAAGTAAATTGATGTAGTAGTTTTCTCTCACGGACTGCCCAAAAAGTCGGCTTAGCGACTTAAATATATAGATTTCAGTCCCTGCGGCGCTTACGTGCGAAATTACGGTAAACTCATAGGACATGAAAGAACAGTCCCTGTCTGAATGAATAAATGCTGGAATCCCAAATAGAGAGCAGGATATGCAGACAAGAGATGAATGAAGCTGCAGAGATATCCGAGCAGGGGAAGGCAAATGGGAAACTGGAAAATTCATCAACAATGGTCAGGAGAAAGCGTTACTTTGAGGTAGATGGTAGTGGGCAGGCTCGGACTGGCTCCTTTGGGGGCCCTCGGCTGAAGACTGAGAAGAAGGAGACTGAGGAGGGGCCCCCTTGCCAGGCGGAGGGTCCGGGGGTCCTCCCCCGGCCAAATTTTGAAAATTACATGCCTGAAAACCACATTTTTCGCTATTTTGGCACTTAGAAAGTATTTGAGTAAAGACAGGATCTTTATCAAAAGTTAAGCTATTCTGTTATAGTTTACTTACGTTGTTACGGTTCATTTAGAACCCTCAAATGTCATTTAGGGATATTTGAATGTTTGCTTGTAATATGTAATAGTTGGAAGTTATGTCTGTTGTTGTGCTACAATTAAGGAATTGTATTGGTCTTGTTCAACACTCCTCGCAGTGGTTATGTGTTTAAATTTGCTATTTAATGTAAGAAGTACTCGTTATTGTGTGCGCAGTTGCGCTTAAGTTAAAAAAAGAAATTTAAAAAATAAATAATAATAATAATAATAAATTGTAAGGTGGCTGATTTGTACTGTTGGCTGGCTGGTGAGTAGTTAAAATTTTAAATTATTATGTTTAAAGGTGAATGTTCTTGCATTCCATTTTCCCCTTCAAACTATGTATATTCTTTGGTACTCTTCTTTCTCTCTGTTGCTAAGCAGTAATTCAATACGTACTTGTGCGCCTTTTCTAGTCTCTCACATTCGCAGGCCCCTCGTTATAGGGGTGAAGCAGTGATCTTTGTAACAGATCTTTGGAATGCTGATGTGTCCCCCATCGCTTGCTTAATAGCCCAGTCAAAATAGGTTTTATGGCTAAAAAAAATATGAAAGTTTTGAAAATTGGTGGAGATGTTTGTTTAGGCATGCTAATGAACATACTAAAAGTCCCCACCGATCAGACTTGAGCTTTCGCCGCCATCTTGGAAAATGTGTACACTTTTTTGGTGTTTTGGTAATAACTTTAAAAATATTGATTTTATAAAAAATAATTAAATACAAAAATTAAAGAGCATTAAATTATGAACAAAAATCATTCATAACATTTTTTTATATGTCTAACAGGAACAAAGATAATTGACTTTGAAAAGAGCGCACTATCACATCTGGGACGCTTAAGCGCGGTTTCCCATCGCGGTGGGGGAAATACCAGCGTATGTTCTTACCATAATTAGCCAAATTAGTTTTACACTAAATGGGAAGGTTTTTTTTTTCAAATAACTAGGGAAATATTAACTTTACGTAAAAAAAGTTTATTTAAAAAATTAAAAAACATTAAATTATATGCAAAAACGATTTTATACATTTTTGTCGTAAACCTAACAGGAACGAAGATATTGACTATAAAATGCGCGTTGATAATGGAGGTAGCTTTAAAGTCTCGTTGCAGGCGCTCTTCTTTGAATTTCTAACCTCTCCCACATTTTGGCATTCTTTAAACACAAGAAAATAGACTTTAATGTTTTTGGCTATGTTGATAATTAATCATTATTAATTTTTTACATGAATGTAGTAAACTTGGGGGTATTCACTATCAGATTTCTATTGCGAATAATTCTTAAAGCTTACCTACTTCAGGATTTACGTGCTTTTTTCGGTACGGGATTCTCCCCTTCGTCAGGCATGTATAGATCGTCTATGGATCCGCTAGCATCGGCCCATTCATCAACTTCTTTGATTCGATCGTCATCATCAACAGGGCTAATGCCATTCTGACATACCCTATTGCAATTATTGCAGGCCGTTGTGCAGTTGATGCCTGCTTTCAGACATCCGAATCTTACTCCACAGTCAGTCTTACAGTTGCAAAACACCATGTTTAAAACTGAATCGGGAGCTACTGCATCCATAGTTGTGATGGACACAAGAATTTTCTCTTGACGCTTCCAGCCCCACAGGCAGTTGGGCGTTTCTTTTTCAGGTGCTCCAAAGTCTTCCTCATTTTAATTTCGATGGCTCGTATTTGATTGCGTGTGTTTAAGGTTTCTTGCGATGGTGGTTCAGTAGCAAAATCTCGAAACAACTCACGGAGATTTTTGCATTTCAAATCCGATATGTCCATGCCGTCAAAAATTATTTTTGCTAAAGCTGTTTGGGTTAATAAATGAGCTCCGACGGCCCTAGCGTATGCATGGCCAGGCAATATTTTTCTACTGACGTAGGTGCATAAATCAAAGTGAGTATTTCTTTTAACCCACTTCCAGCCATTATGTACCCAATGCAGCCTAAGATTGACATTAAAAGATGGAATCCACCAAGCCTCACAATACAACTTGATAATAATGGATTGGATGTTGCTGCGACTATCTCTCGAGCTTTAATATACAGTGGTTGGTCAAACGTGAGTATGCAAGACTTTTGGTGCATTTTAACACACTGCTGGGCAGCATATTTCAGCACAGTAAAAATGGTGCCATACTTGCTTGGTGGTGAATTAACAAAAGGAAGGGGTATTACTTTGGTCTTTTCACAAGGCTGGTTTCTGGTTATACAATGGAAAAATCCTTTCAATTCAGGTATCTGTGGAAGACCTAACCACTTAGCACACATCCAGGAGATATCAGATGGCTTAGGCAGTGGTAAATCTTCCGCTAAAGGATTTAAGACATTCAAATCTTCGATAGTAATTGTTTTTACCCAGGCCCTCGAAAATTTTCAAACGTTTCCAGAGGAATGATTCCCATTTGCCTACGGTCGATGCGGATGTAAGTTTGGTTAATTTTTTTATCTTCGTCCCAGGTTCCACTGCTGACTCTGGAGTAAAACAAGCAATGCCCCCCCCCCCCCATGCTATGAAACGTATTCAGGCCATCGATTGTCGACACATTGAAATCTGCATTGTCAAATACGAATTGGCAGAATGATCCCTCGCGCATTTGGGGTTGCGGATTATTTATGGCTGACATCTCAAGTGTTTGGGCTTCATAGTAAGAAGAACAAAATCCCAAATTCAAGAGCATTGTTATTAAATTCTTGGAACAGAACTTTTTGTACAAAAATAAAGCAAGACCATTGAGCAGAGGAGACATAAATGATCGTGGCCTTAGCGCTGATATAATGACGTAAGCTATTGAAGTGACTTTTTTCCCCGCCTTAGGAGTCTTTTGTTTTAATAATCAAGTACTCCAAAAAAGATTTTAGGCTTTCTGGAATACCCTTGTTCACATCTCTGAAAAAGTTATCACTTAGAGGGTAGCAATGATTGTCATAAACTGGTGTCTGGATATCTTCTTTTATTATGGCTGCAGCAGTTTGTACTATTCGTAGACGCTCCTCGTGATCATTTCGTATCCTTTTGTCGTACCAAGAGTCTGATAAGACTTTCATTCCAGTATTACGTAAACATATGACAGTAACATTTTTGGAGTTTGAAGCAAAAATAATCCCATCCCCGTATTTTTGTTTCAACTTATTTCTCAAAGTGATGTCGTCTGGAACTAGCCCTGTAATTTGAGATTTGAGTTCGGGTAGTGAGAATTGACAGTATTCATTATTATCAAGGAAGAAGGATATTTCGTGTACAGCTGCTGAGACGTAATCCGACTCAGGCCGCCCTCTCTTTCTGATTGGTGCAGTGTGTAGAAAAAATGTCATGAAGCAATCTTGGTGATAAATCGCATCAGCTGCAACTAAATCAGCAAAGTTTATTATACGACACTGAACTTCCTCTCCCCACTGGTCATGTCTATTCTCTGCAGCTTCAAGAACTTTGTTTTTCATTTCGAGACTCCCAACTTCGTATATAGTTCTTCGCCTGTCAGTTGGTTTTTTCTTTTGTCTTGCTTTGAATTCTTCGTCTATCACTGCCGTACAAAAGAAACATTTTGTTCGAAAATCGAACTGAGGTTAAAAAACGATCGCAAACTTACCGCGCGCTCTTCACTTTGGGATGTTGACGCGATTTCTGCATTTCTTTTTAAATCAACTTTTATACTTCCTGGTCTGGTGTAATTTCTCCGACACAACGAATGAACCGAAACAGATTTTAATTGTTCCAACTGTTCATGCTTATTGTCTTTTCTTTGGACACTAGCTCTCTTAAAGCGTCGATTCCCTTTTCTCCTACATTCACGAAATCATCATTTGACATTAATTTTTTACATATAAAACATAGTTCCGTATCAGCCATTGTTCACAGACGCACACGGAACGGTGACTAACTATTAACTGTCTAGGAAAATACTAGGGTAAGACCGATTTGGCGTATACGGTATGCACATGCGCGTGTCTTCCAGCCATCGCGATGGGCACCCACGCATGCGCGTCCCTGGTGTGATAGTGAGCTCTTTCCAAAGTCAATTATCTTTGTTCGTGTTAGACTTATAAAAAAATATAATATATGTTTTGTGTAGAAGCTGCCTCCATTATCAACTCGCATTTTATAGTCAATATCTTCGTTCCTGTTAGGTTTACGACAAAAATGTATAAATCGTTTTTGCACATAATTTAATGTTTTTTAATTTTTGAAATAAACTTGTTTTACGTAAAGTTAATATTTCCCTAGTCATTTGAAAAAATACAAAAAAACCTTCCCATTTAGTGTAAAACTAATTTGGCTAATTATGGTATGCACATGCGCGGGTATTTCCCCCCACCGCGATGGGGAACCGCGCTTGCGCGTCCCAGGTGCGATAGTGCGCTCTTTTCAAAGTCAATTATCTTTGTTCCTGTTAGACATATAAAAAAATTTTATGAATGATTTTTGTTCATAATTTAATGCTCTTTAATTTTTGTATTTAATTATTTTTTATAAAATCATTATTTTTAAAGATATTTCCAAAAAACCAAAAAAGTGTACACATTTTCCAACATGGCGGCGAAAGCTCAAGTCTGATCGGTGGGGACTTTTAGTATGTTCATTAGCATGCCTAAACAAACATCTCCACCAAATTTCAAAACTTTCATATTTTTTTAGCCATTCGTCAAAATCGGGTCTATTTTGACTGGGGTATAATCCGTCCGCCCCTTCCGCGGAGGAATACAGTGCTGTGAACGACGGGGTCCGCCGTGCAAGAAAACAAATAAGTCATTGAATGAAATCTAACCAGAGACCAAGAAATAATTCAAGAAAAAAATAATTTGGCATTTAACCCCTACAAGTATGAAAGAATATAGGCGTTCGAAATAATCATTTGGCCTCAGTGCTCGGCGCGAGGCGGCCCTCTTTTTACGTGTAACCCTTGATACAGCTCAGGCGAGGCGGGGGCGAAGAAAAAAGTTTTGCTCCTGGGGGGGGGGGGGGAAATCGGACAGAGAGAATCAGACTGGTTCGCCGGGAGCTTCATGGAACATCGTCACCCTTTTGGCCGTCCGAGATGCCGAGCTTCACCTCTTGGAATCCATGAAGAATGCTTGCTCCGAAAGATCCAGAGAGGCCTTAGTCTACGTGGCATGCCTTCCTTCTTTGAGCTCTCCTATGTTGCCCTTCCTTCCTTCTTCTCCCCCTTTTTATATATATATATATAGCTTAAAATCAAATTAGGTAATATGCATTTTTTTATATTTATTATGAGCTCATATAAAGTGTTAAATAGCTACAGGTCACCAGCCACCGTTCTTATGTAATATGCGAGTGTAACCATTGTGATTAATGTATTTATAGGTATATATATATATATATATATATATATATATATATATATATATATATATATAACGAAATGGATAAGCGTAGTTTTAATTTATGATGAGGATGGTCTTAAGGGTAATAATTATTGTAACGTTAAATCATGTAATGTCTGAATAAAATATTGTTAAGTTTAAAATATAATTGTCAAGCCTTTTTTTTTTTTTGGTCATTGGAATTTAAGTGTTATTTTTCTTCTTCCCTCAGATTAGTTCTATTGCAGCAAGTTTTATTTCTGATTTTGGAGATGTTGTTTTTGGGGTCAATTTTAGGTCGCCTCCTTTGCGGGGAAGTCGTTTTCTGTAAACTTGTTTAATTTAATTTAAACTTGTTGCAGCCATAATAACGTGTACAATGCATTTTTATATTATTTTTATTATGTCTAATCTTATTACACACGAGAAAAAATAGTTAATCAATTATAAGTGGTTTATTACTTGAAAATGAAAGTGAGAAACATTTTTAGATTTAGGCAACTTAACCTGTGCTAAATCTATCATCCATCATTAATCCTACTAGATTACCTCAATAAATAAAAAAAAGAGAAAATAATTAGGGAAAACATTAATGAGTAAAACAAACATATCTAAAGAAAAAAGTTGTATTTTACTACGATTGCGTTTTTAAAATCAAAAGAGAAAAGGATAGATGATGAAAATGAAATATTTACAATTTAAATTAAGAAGTAACCTAACCTAACAGCCTTTTGGCTAGTTCTTCACCAATCCTGGCTATTTCATCTATAATTAAATTTTTATCTAAATTATAAAACAATTCTCTTTCTGCATTAATAAATAGAAGATTAGACATAAGGTCTTGGCTTAAAGTAGACCTAATTCAATTTTTAACGATTTTAAGTTTAGAAAACATCCTTTCACAGGTTACTTGTGTACAAGGAATAGTTTGAGCAAATTTGTAAGCTACATACATGTCGCTAAATAGTTCAGATTGTGAGAGTTAGAAAACAACAGAAAAGGCGCACGACAAACACTGAAAACGTATCTTATCAGAGCAGTATCCATAAAGATCTTCTTCTTCAGATTCTAAATCGTCCTCTTCACAGATTTTTTCAGCTTCATTCAGCTTGTCTTGTTTTTTTTCTCTTCCATTTTTGTTCTCAATTTTTGCAGTTATCATAAAACTTTTGTATTGATCTGAAACTGTTTCAGCTCAACTAATAATCGACTTCTTTCAGTTTTACAAAGATTAGAAATGCTTCAAAGGACATCCCTTGGAAAGCTATCATGCTTTTCGATTTCATGAAATTTCTTTGGGTCTAATCAGGAACAATCTCTCTCAAAATTTCTTTGTTTGGATTGAATCTCTCTTCGATACTCGTCTTAGCATAATCTAAAATATTGAAAAAGACCAATTTATAGTTTTGGACAGTTGAGATTCCAGGAGCTTAATCTTTTGAATTTTCACCAGGCTTACCTTTTCCTTTGAGGCTCTTTTTTCCTTGAAATCTACTTCCACTTCTACATCAATCTTGTAATCTTCTAAACTGCTATTAACTAGCTTAATATTTTGTTTTTGAATACAGAACCTCAAAGTATTTATCATTCCTTTTATCGCTTACTTGTTGAAGGAGCGTCTGTACCAAGTTCCAGGTGGTAGAATAGTCAATGGTTTTACTTTGTAAATATTTTGGAAACAGGAGATATAATCAGAAATAAATCTAGCAAAAAAAAAAAAATAGACATAAATAGGTTGTCAAATTTGGACCATTGACAGATGAAATTGCTTGATATGAACTTTGATTTTCTGTCAAAACTTCCAATTGATATTTCTTTTAAAACGGTACTAAAACTGAATAGCTTCCCTGGGTTTACACTTTCTTCACTCCTTAACAACGCTTCGTCAATAATCGAAGAAAGAACTTTGTGTTTGCTCCACCACCTTGTGGCTCGTATTTTTTGCAACCTCTACAGTTTTTTTTATGAGCAATATGTTTTCTTTTTGTTTCTCTTTCCTGTACGGCCATTCTTTTGTAAGATGAGCTTAGAAAAACAGCAGATTCTTTCCACCAATCCAAATAAGTGTTCTGCTTGGAGCAACTTTGTTGTTGAATCAGCCACTACTGAGTTAAGTACGTGTCCCATACAGTGAGTGTAAATGAGATCTTCCTTTTCCTTTTTGAACTGATCTAACAGCCTTTCATATTGTTAGCTCCGTCAAATGAACACGCAATAATATTTGATGTTGCAATACCACACTTGGCTAATTTTGATTGTATAAGTTCGTACAAAGCAAGTCCACTTGAATCCTCAACCACTGTTAAAAGAAATTTAAAAGTCTTTCATATATCTTTCCTTGAACGACATAGCGGACGCAAATTGCCAATTGGTCCATATTTAGTCCATAATCTTGGGTACTATCTACCATCAAGTTGTAAATTATGCTAGTGTGAAGGTCTTTCAAAATAATATTACTGCCCATCGAACAAATTACTTTGATTAGCTTGTTGATAAAATTTTTTGACAAAAATGTCAACAGAGAGCCTCGTCCAATCGGTCCTTTAGTTAGCTTTCCTGTAGTTTTTCTTTTGTTCATTATTTCCATTCTGTGCTTTTTGCTGTCTTCAATACATTTTCTGACAGGATTTTATAAAATCATATAATTTCCAACCAACATGACCAGGTCGAGAAAATTACCATGATTTTCTATAGATTCCAGTGTATAAGCCCCTTCTGCTTTATCGCCTCTGTATGCAATGCCTTGCCTCCCAAAAAACAAACTACAGTGGTACCTCGACATACGAGTTTAATTCATTCCATGACGGAGCTCGTAACTCGAAATGCTCGTATCTCGAATCAATTTACCCCATTGAAATGAATGGAAATGCCATTCATTCGTTCCGGGCTCCCCCCAAACACAGCAATTTTTGGTTACATGTTTTTAAATAAGAAAAATGTGCTTATAAATGACGAATGTTATTTAAAAACGCAATACAATAGAATGCACTGAAATAAACTTGTTTTATTAAGTGTAATGTACAACATTTACCTTGGAAATCAGACTTGAAGATGCTGATGAAAGAGGATGATAAAAGCTGAACTGAAAAATTAAATTTTATTCGTTAATTTTTTATCTTTTCGCCACATTTTCCTCACTTTCGCTTTTATTACGAGCTACTCTCTTAAAGTGAAACACGGAAGCTGAGCGATTGTTGCATCGTTCACTGGGATGTAATGTCCAAATTCCTCTTTCTGGGAATCCGAAGATGGAGGAGAGCTTGCGATCCTAGGACCAAGGTCATCCCATCCCTTAGAACCCATGGCGAGTACCAGTGTGGGGGAGGGAATTGAAGCAATCTCTCTGCGAGAAAGGTTAGACGCTGTTCGGTTTCGGAGGGTGACTGAAGTTTGGGCAGAGCGAGCTGCCCCGGGTGATAATTGTTGAGTGTTAATCTCTCGGTTTAAGACTGGATAGTAGTTGTAGAATAATATGTATATAATTCTATAATAATTGTACATAAAATTTGTAAGTCGAGAATGAATTTCAGCGTCCCGCCAAGTAGGCACACGCCAATTTGTGATGTCCGGCCGACGCATAAAAGTTGTAATCTTTGAGTTTGACACCTCGGACCCCCAGACCATTAAGGTCTATCGTCCATGATACACCTGAAGACCAGTCACTACGTAGCAAGAGCCTGAATACGCAGTAGAGGGTTAATTTCCCAAGTTCGGATGCATTTTCAATTGCTGTGGGGCTGAAGGCTGCCGGATATACAGTACAGATCTGCAATCCACCCAAGGCACCCCCAGCCCCTTGCATAAAAGTTGTAAATATTATATGCTTCTCGTGATCTCATTTGATGAGCACATGACGTTCGCTGCGCAAACTAGCTGTGGGTCATACGAAGCTTGCTCGTAACCCGAATTTTAGCTCGTAACTCGAAGCAAAAAATCTGCCGAGAGAATACTCGTATCTCGAAAAACTCGTAAGTCGAGGTACCACTGTATATCAATTTAACGTTGAACAACCAATTATCTGGTGTGAACTTCTCTTTCTCGCTGATTGTTTTGGTTACCAGTCAGATGAGTTGAAATGTCATGACCTTTTTGCTTTGAAAAGCTGCCTTAGCCGCGAGTTCCTGATAACGATAATCTTCATGAATCTCAACAGATTTATAAATCTGTTCGTCAGAGGTAAGCCATCATAAGTGAATTTTCTTCATTTTTGATATTTTTATTGTAAGTGACTCGTTTTGGATGGAGCTTCTTTGAGGAAAACTGTCCTATATGCAAAACAAGATGGTGGGGAAATATAGACTTATAAACTATTGCATATGTAAGTCCTGATGAGAGGTAAACCATCACAAAGCTCTCCTGATATAAAAAATGGGGAAATTCACTGAAGAAAATTCACTTATGATGGTTTACTTCTGACGTACAGAATATATGAAAAATGTCTATTATCTTTACCTCCAAAGGCCATACAGCAGGAGCAGTACACTTTGTTAAGCCGAATCGAATATGATAATCATTTTCTATGATTGTTTTCACCATTCGGCAAAAGTCGTTAATAAAGTTTTGAAGAGTCGAATGGCAATTTAGTTTCTTTTCCTTGACAAACTTGAATTGGGTGCTTCTCCATAAAAGCTTTTTTAATTCCGAGAGGGTCACTTTCGTTGGAGCAGATGAAACATCCAAGTTGTTGGGTAACCGCATCAGGTGTCTTTTGGTGGGTTTCGTTAGCATCATTCTCTGTGTCAGAACTTGAATTAGTTCTGATTAGATTAGATTTGAAGCGCTAAAATATGTTCCAATAAAAAAAGCTAAGATGTTTAGTTAGGAGGTTATGAGTCAATAACCAACTTGTTTAGAACTGTCCCAACCGAATCAACTCTCCGGAGATGAGCTGCCATGTTGGATTGAGGGGTCAGTCATATTTAGGGTCAGTCGTATTTACCACTCTCTAAATTAAATTTTTAATCTACCATATTTTAATTAGTATTTTTAATCCCTTCCGGATTAACCGGATGTCCGGACAACCGGGGTCCGGATTAGGGGGGGGGGGGCTCTACTATACTTATGAAGTAATAAACTAATTCCAACTTTCTTACCTGCATTTGATGTATGATTATGACTCAAAGGCTGACTTTGCAACTGAGAAGTGAAACTAGTTAACCAAGTATTTAAACTTTTGAAACTTTTTTGAACGTCTAAAGATTTTCTCTTCTTTTCTTTCCTTTTCGCAGCTCCACTTTGATACACACGTTTCATGTTGACACAACTGACTAGTGCACTAACAACAACATACACTGACTGAGAGGTTGATTACAAGGGAAGAGTGCAGTTTCAAAATACACTGGTTATCAAAAATTACGAAAAGTCACAAAAATAGCGATTACTCAAAAAGTTACGCGTAGAATTTAATGAAACTCGTGCACATTATATAACACATAGGTAGGTATAAAATAGCATAAAAAGAAATCGCCAGACAATTATGGTGTTATAGAAACTAGCATATGTATACAATGAACATATCGGATGTGTCAGTTTGGTATTGGAAAAGTACCTTTAATATGGCGTATGATCCCCCCGAGAAGCAATACAGCACATACAGCACATACAGCGATGTGTGATACTGTCAATTATGCGGTCTATGAGTTCGGTAAGAAGTGAGAGCCATTGCTCTTGCAAAGCAGTTGAAAGCGTGGTTAGGGTCCTAGGAGGAGGATTGAGTGCAGCTATATGTCGTCCTAAAGCGTCCCAAACATGCTCGATAGGAGTCAGGTCCGGTGATCAAGCTGGCCACTCCATGCGCTGAATTGTTTCCTGCTCAAGATAAGCATCCACGATGCGAGTCCTGTGCGGTCTCGCGTTATCGTCCTTAGGACGATAACGCGAGCTAAAGATAATGAGGAAAGACTTTATTGGCGTGAAAAATTCAAAAGATCTATAGGAAAATGATTCTTGAGAATAAAAGGGAAAAGTTTAGAAACTTTCTAGATAAACTCACCCTTAAGGATACGTTTGGTAAAATTAATAACATTATTAAGGAAAAAAACATAATAGGATTGAAATAATTAGAGATGCTCAGGGGATGATGCTGGACAGAGAAGAGGACATTGAGGAGAGACTGGTTGGGTACCACTTCACCAAGGCCATTGAAATGGAGGATGATCTAATTGATCACCTTGCGGTAAATGATTTCCATGTCATTACCATTGATGAAATAGATATGATGATTAATAAAATTAGTAAGGACAAGTCACCGGGCTATGACGGGTTTACTATGAGTATTGTATATGAAATTCATAACAGTGATAAAGAAATTCTTAAAGTTACATTTAATAGATGCATCAGAAAGAAATACTTCCCGGATATTTGGAAAAAAGCAATTGTTCAGTTTTTCCCAAAAGAAGGGAAAGATTTAAAAGACCCAAGTTCCTACACACCTATATGTTTGCTACCTGTCCTGGGTAAGATCTTGGACAAGATTATTGCTAATAGGCTTATTATTCACCTTGAACTTAACGATCTTCTCTCGACTGAACAATATGGCTTCAGGAGAGGGATGGGTTGTCTGCATGCTTTGGGAAAGGTGATAGATAAAATTAAAGAGAATAGACTGAATGGGGAGCACACCTGCCTCATCTCCTTGGACATCAAAAACGCGTTCAACTCTGTTAGAAGAGGGATCTTTTTAAAGGAATTGAAAAAACTGAGACTAGATAATTATCTATACTGCATTATTGTTAGCTTTATTACCAACAGGAAAATTATAACCAAAAGAGGGGAAGTGGAGTATAACGTTGGTGCGCCCCAGGGCTCGTTCCTTGGCCCTATTCTCTGGCAAATTGTCATGAATGAGGTCCTTTGTATCGATAATTGCAACGGTCGTTACTGTATTCAGGCTTATGCTGATGATATCATTATTTTAATGAAGTCCCTAAATCTTCAAAAGCTTACGGATTATTCTAAATGCATTATGGACCATTCTTATGAATGGGGCTGTAAGAACAACTTGGAATTTAGTCTCGATAAATGCATCTACACGATCATTATGAAGTCTGGTAATATTAATATTAGCCGGAAACCCACCATTAAAATGGGCACTCAGAGTATTAGTTATCAAAAGGAAGTTAAATATCTTGGGGTGTACATTGATAATAAACTTGGCTTCGTTAAACACCTAGAGAAGATTCAGGAGAAGGCCCTGAAGTGCTTCTACAAGTTGAATAAAATAACGGCTAACACTTGGGGTATCAAACCCGAGACTTTGAAGCAAATTTACTTGACGGTCATTGAAAAAATGCTCCTATATGCCGCTGAAATCTGGTATTATGACGGGTATAAGATTAATAAGAAACTTAAACAAATGTAAAGGCCTTACCTTTTGGGTATAGCCAAGTGCTATAGGACGGTTGCCACGGATGCCTTAAATATTTTGACGGGCTGCACTCCATTACATATTAGGGCTTATACGGCCAAACGGCAATTCAGACTTTTCGCCAAAGGTGAGGAGATTGAGGTTAATGGTATTACTTATAATAGAGATAATTGTGAAATTAAAACCAGAAGAATCACTAAAATAGAAGAACTTTATAGAATAAAATGGACTCGTGATCTTACCCCTAAAACTGACATCAAAATATTTACTGATGGGTCTAAAATGGAGGATAGGGCTGGCACGGGTGTGGTACTGTTTACTGACAAATGCGAAACCAAATATATCAAAGAAAGACTTGAAAGGGCTAGCTCTTACATGGCGGAGCTACGTGCACTGCAAATGGCCATTGATATGATGAGGGACTGCAAGCTTAAAGAATTCGATATCTATACCGACTCAAGAAGCGCTCTCGAGGCTCTGAACACTGTTGAATATAAGGAGAACCTAGTGGAGCAGATAAAAAGAGAAATCAAAAACAATAATATGCAAGTTAACCTACACTGGGTGAAAGCTCATGTGGGTATTTTTGGTAATGAGGAGGCCGACAGAGCGGCAAGGGACGCTACTAATCTTAGCGATGTCGGCAGCACCTTTAAGTGGACCAGCAGGAGGATTAAGTACCTGTTGGAAAAGGAGGAAATTAAGAAATGGCAGAGGGATTGGGAAGATAGCGATAAAGGTAGAAGGGTTTTAAAGATTTTTAAAACTGTGAGTACCTCCAGATTATGTGCTGATTTTTGGATTAATCAAGCAATGACGGGCCATGGGTCCTTTGGGACGTATCAGAAGCGATTTCATTATAAGACTGATATCTTCTCTTGTGGCGAGGTTCAAACAGTTGAGCATTGTTTGTTTGCCTGTCTCTGCTTTGCCAAATTACGCCATAGCCTGCCCAGGGACATTGCTGAGTGGCCTAAACACAAATTCTTCAATGATTTTTATTGCAAAAAGTTTGTTCGTAAGATGGTGAGAGTCCTCCTTTATGATGTTCTTGCACCGTAGGGGTGGCCTCTTCTTGACTCTGGTTTCTCACTGGCTTTTGCCGGTTTGGTTGCTTTGTTTGTGCTTGTTTGGCTTTGGGCAAAAATAAATAAATAAATAAATAAAAAATAAAAAATAAAAAAAGTAAAATAAAATTATAAAATAAATTTCATTAAAAAAATAATATAATATTTTCTCTTTATTGTTTGTTTCTCTATTTCGCTTGTTTATTAGCTTATTTTGCTTGCGTGGTTCCGGCTAGCCTTCCTTGCTGGCTTTCGGTTGCGGCTGGTTTTGTGGTGTTGTTTGGGGTCGGCTTGGCGACGCTGCAGTTGGTCGTGCTTTGCTAACTAGCTTTTGTGCTATTTGGATTTGGTGGGTGACCTGGCGGGCCTGTTGTTGGTCGGTTGGGTCGGTGGTCCCTGAGTAGGTTGTCCTCCGGTTGGTCTTATAACCTTCTGGTTGGGGGGCGTGTAGCTTATCGTTTTTATCTTCCTGTAGCACGAAAGCATCACCTATTGCCCCGGCATAAGGGCGCACATAAGCAGCAAGGATATCATCTCTATAGGTGTGAGCATTCACATTTCCACGGGGAAAGACATGGAGGTCTGTGCGTCCACCTAAAGAGATACCACCCCAAACACAGACACTGCATGATCCGTATGCATCTCTTTCACGGATGTGTGATGGATTAAAACGAGTTCCAGGTTCTCTCCAAATCAAAATACGCCTACTATCGCTTTGGAGGCTAAACCTGGACTCATCCGTAAAGAGAACAACCCTCCATTGATCACGCGTCCAGTGGACATGTTGACGTACCCACTGCATCTTTCCCACCTATGGAGTGACGTGAGAGGGACGCAAATGGCTGGTCGCCTGGCAAAAAGACCACCTTCGTGAAACCTTCTACGCACGGTGACGTTGATATCAACCCTCCGGAGCTTGCAGCGAGGGAGTATGAGTTCAGACGGAGTTGTGGTTCTATTCCTTCGTGCGCATAATGACAAATATCGGTCATCGGCACTCGTCGTAGCTTATGGCCGTCCTTGGTTGAACCTCCTAGATTCTGAATCCGTGGTTAAAAATTATTGCCAAAGTCTATGAACCACAGACGGACTCACATTTAGCCATCTGGCCACTTCTGTCCTGCCTCTAGTCTCCCAATAGCTCGCCATCGCAGTTCTTCGGTCAAATGATGCCTGGAGGTCTTTGTTACAATTTGGCTATGTCAGATGTTTTATCTCAGCCTCGCAGTGACAATTACCGCCTTGCTCTGAGACATGCACTTTTATGCTCCTCGCAAATGACGTATTCGGACTGCAGCGCAACTATTTTGCATAATGTAGCATTGTTCAGCACCTTTTACTTAACAACATATTCAAATTTTAAACAGATTGGCCTAGTTTTGAACGTGTTATCCCTCTTTTTGTGATTTTTCCTTAATTTTTGATAACTAGTGTATTATGACCTATCAGGAAATCTGCACATAAATTTTTCATTACAAGCACTTCTATTTCTACATAACGGTGGCCTTGTAATTCAATAGTAACATTTCCGCACCCAGCAACACTGGAAGTTACAGCAGATTTGGCCATAGAGATCTTCCCAGAGTACGGCTTCATCTTCAACTGGCACTTGTTCACATGTTAAAAATTTAGAAAACTGAGCGAACTTCCAGTGTCCATCAGTGCATGAAGTTCCACACCAGGAGTGTCAAACTCAAAGGCTAACTTGGGCCAAACAAACAAGGTTTAACTATAGGTGGGCCTCAAAAAAACAATATTAATAGAAACGTAGGTTTTTTACAGTATATTACCTAATTACAGTATATTCAACATAAATATACACATTTTGTTTAATAATAGCAAAAAAAAGAGTATAATTAAAAACAAAAAAGCGAATTCTTCCTATCTAATTATAATTCTGCGTCGGTTATTTTATATATTATTGTGTGCCAATATATTGGCCGAGCCGCAAAAATGTTCGTAGCGGGCCGCGAATTTGACACCCCTGTTCCACACCATTAACAGTAGCTACACGGAGGCTATCAGATGAGTAGAAGCTACGTTGCCTGTACTTCGAGCATGATTGGCTTTGCATACACGCTGAGAATGCCCTATCTTGCCGCACTTGTGGCAGACCCCATTCTTGACAGGACAGGCACTTCGGAGGTGACGATCATTGCCACAGAAGTAGCATGGGCCGGCGTGGGAAATTGCAGAAACACGGTCCTCCTCAAAAGTCTCACCAGCTCCTGCAGCATCCACTGAGGCAGAGGGCATTGGGTGTGGGGCTGCGAGGTACGAGGCGGAGTGCGATTCAGCGAGTTCAAGAGCGCGCGTTTGGTCAACGGCGTTTTCCAAGCTGACAGTGGAGTTTACTAGCAAGCGCTCACGAATGCGGGCGCTCTTCAGTCCCGTAATGGAGGCATCACGAATACAAGGTGGTCATAAAAAAACTTTGCCAATGTATGGATCTCTAGCGGCCGTTCCGTTCAACCTATCGAGATGAGATTTCAGATATAGTTATTCAGAGGTATGAGCTCGGGATTCTGAGAACGACAACACAGTGACGCTCACGGTTACGGCTATAGGTATAGAAACTTGAAATTTTCGAATGGCAAAGCCCACTTTTTCCCGCCACAAAATGCTGAGCGCATGCGAAAACCCTAAAGATCGTTGGAACGGTACGTGTATCACAAAAAAAAACGGACGCGTTATGCACGCACAAAAAACAGCTCTGCGAACGGCGAACAAAGACACGATCGGGGCGCACGGAGGAAATTTGCATATGACAGAGGCTAGAAACCAATCACAGAACGCCGTTTGCCAAATATTCAGCGTAGAAAACCGATAAAAAGCTCTCTGATCGTGTTCTTGTTAGCCATTCACAGAGCTGCTTTTTTGTGCGTGCATAACGCGTCCTTTTTATGTGATACACATACATTTCCAACGCTTTTTAGGGTTTTTCGCATGCGCTGAGCATTTTGCGACGGAAAAAGTGGGCGTTGCCATTTGAAAATTTCGAGTTTCTATACCTATAACCGTAACCATCATTGTGTTGCCGTTCTCAGAATCCCGAGCTCATACCTCTGAATAACTATATCTGAAATCTCATCTCGATAGGTTGAACGGAACGGCCGCTAGAAGTCCATATATTGGCAAAGTTTTTTTATGACCACTCTGTATATTCATTTTTATACTGCTCGGCTGTGACTGCTTTAAAATCACAGCTCTTGCTTAATTGCTTCAAAACTTGGAGTTACTCATTAACAGTCTCGTTTGCTGACTTCGGGACACTAAACAATGCCGAGCGAAAATCTCGTTCTTCTAAACTACATAAAGTGAGTCCAAAGTGGCGATAGCTGTTGAGTAGCTGTAAGCTTCACTGATGAACTGATAAACAGTGGCAGAGACGTAGTTACACAGTAACGAAAGTCTGTTGCTTTCTGTCACGTCAGGTATTTTCGGGATGAAGTTTGAAAACTTTTTTTCCAATGTAGCCATTTAGTTTCAGCACCCTTGCACATGGAATCGACATCGAAACGCTCCGGTTTGAGAAACTGCTCCATATCCTTATATCGTTGATTAAACCAGGGCGAGAGTTTTATTTATTCTGTTAATTGTTATAAAAGCTAGACGAGGTATTAGGGCTTTTAGAACCTTTAATTAACAGAATGAAACACATAGGGAATTACAGCATTGTCGAGTGTAAACAGTGACAGTATGTTGCCAACCGAGTTACAACTGAGGCGGTGAAAGGCAAAGTGGTGTAAGTCAGTAAGTCAAGTGGTGTAAGTCAAAAGAGTTTAACTGCAAAAACTACAAAAAATTCCACCATAAATTGAACAAATTATAATTCATAACAATTATCACAATATTGAAAATAATAACTATTTACAATTCCACTATAAATTGAACATGGAGATTACATATTTGCCCCCAAATGAAAAAAGTTGAAAATGTGACTTACACCACTTTGCCTTTGAACGCCTCAAATAACGCTGTTGCAATGAATGAGAAATACATAAGTTGTTGAACATAAATATCAGCACAACGACATCGCGCTGAAGTTATAGAGCAAGGAATGAAAAGTAAAAGATGAACCACGAACGAAAAAAATGTCAAAATCCAAAGTCATGTTGCTGATTTTTTTTTGCTTTGTTTTTTAACATTCATGGTGTGTTGTCCACCATGAATTCCTTTCTTAAAGACAAACAGTGAACGTTGCCTTCTACGTGGAGGTTCTAAAGCGCTTAAGGCAAGGGATCGTGTGCGTCGAGTGCAACCAAATTTGTGTGGTGGTGATGGATTGTTACATCATGACAATGCGCCTGCACATTCAGCAGTGATTGTCCGCGAATTTCTGGCCTATAATTCGATCACCACGCTATATCACCCTTCCTACTCACTAAACTTAGCCCCCTGCGATTTCTTTTTGTTCTCGAAATGTAATATGGTCATGTGGGGGTGGCACTGGGACGACGTGGAGACGATAAAACGTGAAACGACAAGCAGTTGAAGAGCCTGACTTCTGAAGACTTCCAGGAATGTTTTCATCAATGGAAATGGAGCTGTCACAAGTGTATTGCTACAAATGGGGAGTATTTTGAAGGGGATAAGATTGATGTACCCTAAATTTTGCAAAATAAAGTTTTTATGACATCAGTTCGCGTATTTATTGTACAGACTACGTATGTTGTTTACATTTTTTTCTGTGTAAGCGCCATTTATCTCCTGTTTAAATGATTTTAGGAAGTAGATTTCTCTAACCTCTATTTATGCATCTAATACAGTTGGCTCTCTGTTTAACGACTTTCAAGGGGCTGTGAGATTTCCCCTCCTCATGGCCCAGCGGCGGAATGCGAAAAGAATAGTTCCCCCTGCCGAGGGTCACTTACAAAAGGAGTCAGTTTTCGACTCGCAAGCGAGGAGCGCCTTGACAATAGCGAGGCGCCCCGATGTCTACAGCGAAGACACTATATCACAAAAGACTAACAAAGGCAGACCATCCCCCTGATGAGACGACTTAATGACCCAACGTGCGCTGAAGAAATAAAGAACAAGCACCGTTTTGCACACGGCCTAGGCGGACCAGCCTATCCGAATCAAGCTTGAGAGACGGAGGATGTTACAGATCCCGCCAGGGGAAAAAGTGTTAAAAACGGATGCAGGAGATTTTTAGAGGGAAAGAGACGAGTTTTGAGACGAGATTCGAAGCCTGAGTTTAGGAGGGATAGCTGATCTCCTAGCTCCAGTCACTTCGATATTTTTGGTGACTTCGATATTTTTGGAGGCTCAGCCCCCTGTGTGAAGAAGACATTTTCTCGCTGAGAAGGGTCATTTGGAGATCAAAACTTGATCTTTAGTATTTTCGAAGCAGCTAGCTTCTTTGGTGAGAACGTGGGACGAACCGTCCACTACTCTGATAATTAGACCACACCGCGTCTGGAGTTCGAGTTCGCCTCATTCCAGCCTGTTCCGACGAGTGGAATCCATTCCCAGCAACTGAGACTTCTGCAATTAGAGTTTTATTGCCTGAAGGCCCGATCTACGATCCGTAGCGACAGATCAGCCAGCCAGCTGAACGAACAATCTTTAGCGTGCATCGCAGACTTCAAAGGACATTATTAATGTAAAGTGTATGTTCCAGAACACGACCTAATCGTGAAGTATCTAATCCAGAATCTCTAATAAATTGATATTCATTGTAAAAAGTTCTTATTAGTAAGCTGTTTATCACTAAACATAACCGGTGTGACGCTACCTAGCGTGTCGGCTTTGACACCAAGCACGGAATATGTTACAGCTAAACTAATATTAGAATTTATGGTGGCAGCGGTGGGATGAACTCAACTTTAGTGAGTGATTGTGCAAGACTGTGAGTGTGTGCGCGTACGATAATTCGAACTTTCAACAGTGCCTGACTAGTGTGGAGCCATTCCTACTAAGCCGAGAAAGCCAGCATACCCGAGGAGAGAAGCAAGCTTCGAGGACAGGTACTTGTTTTTTCATTCTCTAGAGGCAAATGTGTATTTGAAGTGTTTTTTTTAATTATTAACTCTTTAGTTAATTAAGTGGTCGAGAAAGTCGACAAAATATTTGTATTAAATTATTAACTCTTTAGTTAATTAAGTGGTCGAGTAAGTCGACAAAATATTTGTTTTAATTATTAACTCTTTAGTTGATTAAGTGGTCGAGAAAGTCGACAAAATATTTTTTTCAATAATTAACTCTTTAGTTAATTAAGTGGTCGAGAAAGTCGACAAAATATTTGTTTTAAATCATTAACTCTTTAGTTAATTAAGTGGTCGAGAAAGTCGACAAAATATTTGTTTTAAATTATTAACTCTTTAGTTAATTAAGTGGTCAAATTATTAACTCTTTAGTTAATTAAGTGGTCGAGAAAGTCAACAAAATATTTGTTTTAAATTATTAACTCTTTAGTTAATTAAGTGGTCGAGAAAGTCGACAAAATATTTGTTTTAATTATTAACTCTTTAGTTGATTAAGTGGTCGAGAAAGTCGACAAAATATTTGTTTCAATAATTAACTCTGTAGTTAATTGAGTGGTCGAGAAAGTCGATAACATAGTTGTTTTAATAAATAACTCTATAGTTAACAAAATTCGAGAAATTCGAAAAACGATAGAGCATCAGCTCGTTAGTAATATTTTTCTTGAGTCCGAGAAATTCGAGACATTGTGGTTTTATATGTGATCTGGTTTATGAACAAGTCGCGAAGTGTTACAAAATTTAGTAAAGTGTATCTATTGAAAACATAGAATTTTTTTTGCAAGTGTATGTTATTGTGGGGAAATGTATTACATGACATTTTTTCTGAGTAGAATTGTGTAACATGTTATTGAACCGAGATTGCATATTGTGTTTTGAGTATTAAGTGTATTTGTGCTAGAAATTAAGAAAAGTGCATTTTTATTATTTTTTATTAACGTATTGTATTAGAGTGTATTATTTTGGAGAATTGGTTTTGGACTAGTGTAATTTGGTTATATTGAGATAGGAAAAATGGCATTTTTAATGACTTATAAGAAAGAAGATCTCCAGGTTCTTTCAGATGATCTAGGGATTGATTTCGAGGATCACGATAAGAAATGTGACCTATGTGACAGAATTTTGTCCAGTGCGAGATATGACGAAGAGAGCGTTAGGGCTCAAATAAAAATCATTAAAGAAGAGCGCGAAAAAACCGAGCTTAGACACTTAGAATTAGAACGCGAAGCTAGACAAAGAGAATTTGAACTGGAAAGGTTGCGGTTGACTCATGCAGCCGAAACCGACAGTGTAGCTTCATCCCAGATTGATAGCGCTAGGCCAGTACGAAATTTCAAAGCCCTAATGCAGAAATATGATCCGGATAAGTCGGACATTTCGCTCTTCCTAACTCTTTTCGAACGTCAGGCCCGCAAGGCTCAGGTTGAGGACGGGGAACGAATGATGCATTTGGTTTCATTATTACCCACGGAGATCGCTGAAATAATTATTCGCGAACCCGTTGAGGTAGCAGATGATTACGATCAGGTAAAGAAATTACTTCTGAGCCGTTTTAAGTTAAGTCCGGAGACTTTTAGAGTTAAACTAAATCAACACCAGAGGCGGCCAGGTGCCCTATGGAAAGATTTAATTTTCGAGCTGAGAAACTATTTAGAGGGATGGCTTGAAGGGGTAATTGTAAAAGATTTTGAAGCCCTTAAGAATCTCATGGTTGCAGACCAGATTAAAAAACGCGTCCCGGCGGAAATCCGAGAACACTTTTTAGATGATTGGGGAGCTATCGTGGACCCTAACATCTTAGTAAAGAAATTAGATGAGTACGAAGCAACGCGACGCTCTATTAGAAAACCCCTTAATTTAAAACCACCAGAGAAAAAGGCGGCAGAGAAACCCAAAATCGCCGAGGAGATAAATGAGGATAAAAAGGGAGACAGGGAAAGGTCTAACTCTTTTAACTGGAGGAGCCAAGGATCAGGTGGAAATAACTGGCGCACACGCGAGTTCGAAAAACGTAAGCCCCCGGCTTGTTATCAATGTGGGTCCACCGAGCATCTGAGACCTCAGTGCCCCGAATTACACAGGCAAACTGCCGAGTGTGTAAACAGTGTAGCTACTGCGGAGATCTTTGAACCAGTGTTCAAGCCATACTTAAGTAAGGCAAAAATAAACGGTATCGAGACCACCATTATCAGGGACAGTGGTTCGAGTTTTGATTTAGCCCCTATTAAATTAATAAACGCCGCAGATTTTACAGGAGAAAGGGTATGGGTCCGCACAGCCTTAGAAAATGAATTGAGGAGTTTACCGGTCGCTAGAGTGCGAATAGAAAGTGAAAAATATGGGGATCTGCTCACGAAAGCAGCCGTGGTAGGAAAGTCAGTGGGAATGAACCATTACTTAATGGGAAATTATACCCAAGAACTCATAGAGGGGCTCAAAAGCGAACCCCAGTCCGTGAACGGCATCGTTACTCGAAACCGGTCGCTAGCCATAGTAAGTCGTGGAGAAAAACTAGAAAATTCAATTCCCGCCGTAGGAGTTGAAACCGAAACTGGTCAGAGTGAAGAGGGAACGGTCCAGGTCGAGAGCGAATTAGTACTGCCCCCGGGAGAAGGGAGCGCAGAAATGGATTTAGCGGGTGTAAGCTCAGAAATTTTCCGAAAAGAGCAAGAGAGGTGTAATGAACTAAAGCCCCTCTGGAATAGGGTTAAAAATAAAACCACAACCGAATATTTGGTTGAAAAAGGGTTGTTGTTCAGAAGATCCACGGATCACAGAGGCAAAGAACGGAGGCAGTTAGTCATTCCTAAATGTCTCCGAGCCAGAATCTTAATTTTGACTCACGAGGGATTACGGGGACATATGGGGGTCCTCAGAACGAAAAATGAGCTATTGCGTTATTATTATTGGCCCCAGTGCACCAAAGACGCGGAGATGTTCGTAAAATCTTGCGACCCGTGTCAGCGAATAGAAAAAATAATGCCGGTAACAACCATAGGCTTATGCGGTGGTCTCTAGCTATGCAACCTTTTAACTACAAAATTGTTCATAGACCAGGATCACAAAACAAACATGCTGACTGTCTCAGTAGAGCGGAATAAGCTAAATTTACTTGAATTGTAACATTTTTTTTCTTATTATACACTGCTGGCCACTGTAAATGCAACACCCTGAAGGAAACATGCAAAGAACATGAAATTTACAACATGCATTAGCGGAGGTGAGATATGCAAATGATTAGAATTTCAGCGCAGACGCACAACACGCGCGCCTGTGGCGCCACTTCAAAGCGCTATTTAAGGCTTGGAGATTTCGACGATTTCAAGTTCGGCAATTGTGTTTTTCTTGGGGTTTTTTCAAAAAAAACGATCAATTGTGCCTCGTCGAAAACAGCGATCATCTTTTGATCAAGTATCCGAGTTCGACAGAGGAAGGATAGTGGTCTACCGAGATTGTGGATTATCTTTCAGGGAAATCGGTAGTCGTGTTGGACGAAACCAAACAACTGTAATGCGGATATGTGATCGTTGGATGCAGGAGGGTACGACGGACCGGCGTGTTCGATCGCATCCACCTCAGCGCACCACTTCACGTGATGACAGGCAAATTGTACGCATGGCAGTGACGGATCGCTCAGTCACATCACGAACCATAGCACAGCACATGCAGTCTGTAACGCATCATCCAGTGTCTGCGCGTACCATTCGACGCCGTTTACGGCAGAGTGGTCTGTCCGAAAGACGTCCATTGCTTTGTCTACCTTTGACGCAGAACCACAGACGTCTCCGCCGCCAATGGTGCGATGACAGAAGGATGTGGACGGCAGAATGGAATGAAATTGTCTTTACTGACGAGTCACACTTCTGTCTGCAACACCACGATGGTCGCATTCGAGTCTGGAGACACCGTGAAGAGAGGATGCTGAACAGCTGCGTTATGCACCGCTACACTGGTCCTTCACCGGGTATTATGGTATTCGGCGGTATTGGATATCACTCTCGCACACCTCTAGTACGCATTGCCGATACTTTAAACAGTCAGCGCTACATCTCCGAGGTGTTGGAGCCAGTTGTCCTTCCTTACCTTCAGGGCTTGCCCACAGCCATATTTCAACAGGATAATGCGCGACCACACGTGGCATGCATTGTCCAACGGTTCTTCGTCAATCGCCAGATTGAATTGCTTCCCTGGCCGCCTCGCTCTCCGGATCTTTCACCGATAGAAAACATGTGGTCCATGGTTGCTCTACGATTGACCCAGATTCCATCCCCAGCTGCCACAGCAGATCAACTTTGGCAACGTGTGGAAGCTGCTTGGTCTGCTGTACCCGAAGAACTCATCCAAAGTCTCTTTGAATCAATGTCGAGTTGTGTGGCAGCAGTGATCTCCAACAATGGCGGCTACTCTGGCTACTGATTTTGGCAGGAACCACACTTCACAGAAGTCTATAAATTTAATCATTTGATACTTGGTCAACATGTTATCTACAAAATAAATTTTGTTGTGACATCTCTTGTCTTTCTTGGTGTTGCAATTTGGGTGGCCAGCAGTGTATTTGTAAATAAGTGTATTGTCTTGAATTAAAAGTTGTACTAGGATAAAGTTTTTCTCTTTTTAGTAAGGTAATGTTGTAAATGTAAATGTTTTTTAGATAATTATAAATGAAATCTAATGTCTTTTAAATCAAGGTATTGAGCTAATGTAAAATATTTCTTCTACTATAAATTAATTGTAATGTTAAGGGAAGTATAGTGTAAATGTAAAAGTTGGTCTGTAACAAACGTTGATACATTGATTAAAATTGACAGGGATGCCTCTAGAGATGGAATACAAGTGAATCCCCTGTACCTAATCCTTGCATTTCAGATTTTGCAGGAACCGCAAAATCTTTTTCAAAGGGGGGAGGGGCTGTGAGATTTCCCCTCCTCATGGCCCAGCGGCGGAATGCGAAAAGAATAGTTCCCCCGGCCGAGGGTCACTTACAAAAGGAGTCAGTTTTCGACTCGCAAGCGAGGAGCGACTTGACAATAGCGAGGCGCCCCGATGTCTACAGCGAAGACACTATATCACAAAAGACTAACAAAGGCAGACCATCCCCCTGATGAGACGACTTAATGACCCAACGTGCGCTGAAGAAATAAAGAACAAGCACTGTTTTGCACACTGCCTAGGCGGACCAGTCTATCCGAATCAAGCTTGAGAGACGGAGGATGTTACAGATCCCGCCAGGGGAAAAAGTGTTAAAAACGGATGCAGGAGATTTTTAGAGGGAAAGAGACGAGTTTTGAGATGAGATTTCAGACGACGAGATTTGAGACGAGTTTTGAGACGACAGATCAGCCAGCCAGCTGAACGGACAATCTTTAGCGTGCATCGCAGACTTCAAAGGACATTATTAATGTAAAGTGTATGTTCCAGAACACGACCTAATCGTGAAGTATCTAATCCAGAATCTCTAATAAATTGATATTCATTGCAAAAAGTTCTTATTAGTAAGCTGTTTATCACTAAACATAACCGGTGTGACGTTACCTAGCGTGTCGGCTTTGACACCAAGCACGGAATATGTTACAGGACCGTGAAAAATCGTCCTTAAGTAGAGATCGTCCTTAAACAGAATTTGTGAAAAAATAACATTTTCTTCACTCTTTACAGGCTTAGGACTGTCAATTTATTTCTTAATATACTGGCGTGCTTAAAAAAGTTATTTTTATTATCATTATTATTTTATTCATAATTTATTTTAAATTACATTGAAAAAAGAGTACAAACAATACAATAAATTAGGATTTAAAAAGGTCAAAAAGTGTTGATTGCTTCATTTTTCGCCTTGTTTTCGCTATTCCGTTTTCCAGATTTTCTAGAATGTTAAATGTGTCATTTTCCATATTCGATGTAATATAGCGTCGTAGAACATCTAGAGCAGAAGTTGCATCTGTATAAGACGGTGGCATTGTCTCGTTTTCCGTGTCTTGAACTTCACCTTCTTCGTCTGACACTGTGTTTTCGTTTACTATATCTTCATAAATTTGTTCTACATTTGTGTAATCTGTTGTTAAAACAGATTCATTACAATCTTGAATTGAAACATTCTCATCTTCAACAAGACTTCTGCATTCTTCAGGGGTAATGTCATCTTCGTTGATTTCTACATCCGTACTTTGCAGTTCCACTACAAGTTCTTTGTGAATTCCAGCAAAGCCGAAAACAGTTTTTTATTGTGGATGAAGAAACTTCTTTCCATGCTGATGTTATCATGAGCATTGCTTCCAAGATCGTAAATTTTCTAATTTTCATACTGTCAGCCGCATTGTTTATTAATGGATGCTCTTGATTCATGAAATCATTGCAGGACTGTCTTATCGAACTCTTCTGATCGGCCACATTGGATTTGGATCCCAAACCAAATTTTTGTGCTGCTTCAAGAATTTTCTCTTTGCTTGCTAAAATGCCTTTTGAGAGTAGACTCGGGTAGCTGAAATTGTCTTGCGAATTGGACTTTTGTTATTCCGACACTTTCTTCCCAGTCTTCAATATTTTCACCTTTTCAAGTAGGGGGCCGGGGGGCCGGAGTTGGGTTGGTGTGGCTTGCTCCCAGGGCATCGGGGACCATTGTGAGGACCTCGGTGCTTGGTAACGGAGAGCGCGACTTTGATTCGCCTGGGGGAGTGGGATCCTCTGAGTGAATCACCGTAGCACCATCAAGGCTTCGGTTGTCACCACTTCCACGTAGTCTCGGCTGGAAACCGGGCGATGGCTCGGGCTAAGAGTGACAATGGACGTAGGGTCCCGGAGTTCCGCCATGTGGCGTTACACCTGTAGCTCCGTAAAGTCCTAAACAAACTCGCGGTGGGATGATATCGTGCCCAAAGACGATAGAATCATCAGGTACTACGCCAGTTGGATGCCTTAGTTGGCGGGACGACGTATACCGAGATCTTTTCAAGTAGGGTAAGATGGTTTCGCTTTGATACAATTTTGCTCTGCTCACCTCGTATTCTTACTGGAATGAGCTCCTACACACAACCATGAATTCTCTAAACATAAACACCTTCTTCCCGGAAGGAGGGAGAGAGGGCTGCTATCGGACAGTTAGTAAGTCACATGACAATAGATGGTAGTGACAATAGAGTGATTCAGCTCTCGCACTAAGAGCTCCATGAAAGAATATTCGATCTTCCGAGATTCCCCCCCCCCCGTTTTTCCCACTGCAACAAGTCTATGATTGCAACATTGTAAACATCAAGGAAATTCCGGGTCTGTTATTGAAACCAAACTTGTTTTCCCCCACAGAAGGTTCCCCTCCTGCAGATAAAATTTTGAAGAAAAAGTTTATCATGTAAAACAAATCGTCGTTAAACAGAAACAACGTCGTCTTTAAATATAATTTTTTTACGTCGGAGGGGCCGGTACTGGGAAATATCGTCTTTAAATAGAGATCGTCGTTAAGTAGAGCGTCGTTAAACAGAAAGCCAACTGTATATTTAAAATGTAAAAATTTATATTTTTAGTATAGCATTTTATGTATTTACTTTCAAATCCCTTATGTGCAATTTAATGTATTAAACGTTTTTAAACTTTTTCATAAATATAGATTTGCTTCTTCTCAAGATTACATGCAAGTAGAAAATTTCCGTTTATTGTTACAGTTTTGAATAGTCCTTGAAAGATTTTAGAGATTACTCATAAGTAATCAGTCAGTAAATGTTTTCACAGCATGCATATAAATTTACTTATTTACACACACACACACACACACACACACACACATATATATATATATATATATATATATATATATATATATATATATATATACATATATAACTTAGCTCTTAAAATTTTGAACTTTTCAGTAGTTGATTTTTTTTACAGTACTACTGTTGTGTATCACACGAAAATTAAAATCAATTTTTGAAAAAGTTAATCAAAAGAAAACAATTCCGTAAATCGCGAGAGCCGTATTTAAAGATCTAATTTCAGATGCAGTAAACAGAATTAAAAAAATATGAATTTGCTGTTATATAATTAGAGAAGTACCGATAGAAAATTTCTCTAAAGCTAAGCTGTGTCCACTTGTGACAAAACAGTCTCGAGAGTAGTCTTGACAATAGAATCGCAAATGGATAGGGGATTGAGAACAGCCTCGGGGACAAGCAGGTGCAAGTATCAGAGATTGCAGATGTCACTAGTGGACATGCTCATTCATGCTCTCGTGACTTAGTCTCCAGTCTTCCGTCAGTGTTGGAAGATTTTTGTCAGAGCTGAGACTCGATTTCCTTCTTTTATTTAATTTTTATTTTTATTTCGCAATAAATCGGTAAATAATTTTTCAAAATGAGTGAAAAGAAGGTTGTACCATATAAAAGAGAGTGGACTGATGATGAAGTATTGGAGTTAATCCATCTTTATGAGGAACAGGAGTTTTTATGGAACGTGAAACATAAATTATACAGGAATCGAGAAAGAAAATGAGCATGTTCGAAGAATTTGCGACAAAATTTAAAAACTGTGATGGGAATGAAATACAGCGGGAGATTCAGTAACCAGGTATGTATCGACCTATGGAATTGACCAAAAAATTATTTATTAAGCCGTACGAAAAATTGTTCAATACGCTGTAACTTCGGTAATACTGGTCGTATAGAGATGGGTTTTTTTTTTTATTTTGTAGATCTCAATTTCTTCTTTAAAACGATATAAAATTCATTACTGTTGAAGTGAAAAAAAAAGTCGAAAAAAAATGATTCTTTCTCATGATAAAATTTTGTAAGTATTATTACAAATTTTGTATTGTATTGTAATGTTTTGTTAAATAAACATAATTATTCAATTATTTAACTGAATTATTAACTGATTTCAATTATTAACTGATTTTATAAAACACCTCAAATACACAAGAATTTTTCGTTTTTGTTCTGAAATGAGAGCATTAGAAAATAATAAACCAGTGTACAAGACTTTGCAGCGTTTTTTATTTATCAGAAAATTATAACAAAAATTATATTTAAAAAATAATTATTATTATTTCCTGACAATCTGGTGTTTAACTAAATTTATAAGCAGTTCAAATTGCAATGCAGACATTCGAATAAAATTTCTAAATTTTTCTGCATTTTCCAACAGCAACTTCATTTACAAGTGTTGAACAAGCTCCGAATTCATTTCGACGATCCACCCATTTTCTTACCCAACACTCCTTTTTTTTCTCTTTCTGCTTTTTCACAATTTTATATGCAATTATAAAAGCTAGGGCCTGACGCGAATCCATTTGGAAAGAAAAGAAAAACAAACAAACTGTGATCAAATCACACAACTGACTGCGAGTTCACTCTCAAGTCGACACGAAATGTTCCTCGTCACGAGACTGCAGTGACCTTCGAGTCTCACTAACCTGTCTCGAGAGCGTAAGTGATCTCAAATGGACAGCACCCTGAGATTAATCTCGAGACTTTCTCTCGAGATTTTCTCTCAAGTGGACACTGGGATTGAAAATCTGCGAGGTCAACTGATACGTCACCCGTCGCGTCGTATTGTTTGGAGAACAACGAAAACTCCCGCATTGCCTCAAAGCCAAGACCACAATATTATTTTACATTTTTTAACTATAAGTACTATATGTAGACGTAATTAAAAGTTTTTTCATTGCATATTCAATATCTAATATTTCAAAGCCTTCACATAGCAAATGTCTCACTTTACAAATTATCGTCTACCACGTACGAAACACTGGAATATTATCGGCAGACAATACAAAGCATGAACTCTTAATTTTTACGTTTTCAGCTCCCAGAAATTCCTTAATAAAATAATAATAAGTTAAGATGATCCCGTCCGCGTCATATCGTGGTGAGCGGAAGCTAGCTGCCATCGAGCGAGCTTGAATTAAAAGGCATGTGTCCATCTAAGGCATGTGTCCATCTTGCTACCCTCATAAGAATGGAGCAAAGTTCGTTTGCTTATTGGGTGAACCCATACTAAAGTAACCAACATAATTCACGGTGCGTAGGGGATTATTCTCCGATAAAAGCTACCCTAAACGGGAAAATAAAACAAAACAAACAAAAAAATCCCTCCACGAAGTATCGAAAGTAAGATTTGTTTTGCTAAGCAAAATTTTCAGTTGCAAAATCGTTAACATCAAAGAGAGTAAATTAACAACGTGTCGAAACGCACATGTGATCAGACACTTTTTTTCAGCTTCTAACTATGACTAGATAGCTATTTGAAGCCAATCGTATGCGAAGCTACATAACTCGCATTTATAACCAGTCCGCTCCAGGTGGATGACCTAGAGTGATATACATGCTTCCATTTAAACGTCCATTTACAATGTTGTTCCCTTTAAACGTTTTACTTGCAGACCTGCTTTAAAAGAAATGAAACAAACATTTTTCCTTCATAATTTTTTCTATTCTTTTGATGAAGTCCACAACAAAGTCTAGAAAAAAAAACTGCACAGAAAAGCAATTCTATGAGTAAATGTCTTAAGAGAGAGAAAGTTTTTGTTTAAATGCATACAATTTTCTCAACACGTTTAACAGTCGGAAGATTTAGTGGTAAAGTCAGCCCCAGAAATAATAACAATAGCCATTGTAACGGAAATTAGTTGTATTTTTCATATGTAGAGGGCGTTAGTCGTCCAGTGTCTTATGTGAATTCAAAATTGTTTTGTTTTTAATATTCTTCAGTGTAAAAACGTTTCTTTGTATTGAACCACCGAGCTTGAGTATGGATGTCCGTTTAATGGACGATCATATAATAAAGGAATATTAACCAGGATATGAGTAGGCAGATTTTATTTGAGTCTGGTTAAATCTTTTTGTAAAATGGTGCATACGCCGAAAATTATTTAAATAATATGCTAAATAGGGGTGAGTTAACATTTGTTTTGTCATTCTGATCCCCAGACATGTTCATTTTTGTTCTGTATTGAAATATTTTTTATTGTTTTCTATGGTGATAGCTCTGATTGCTTTTGGGTTCTGATTGTGTTATTTTTTTTATTTGGTTTTTTCCGTTATTATATTATTGTTTGAAAATTTGAAAAATAAAATGGATGATACGGATAAGCTTAAATCGAAACGTGGAGTTATTAGACAATTAATAACTAAAACAATGAATAAAATTGACGAGCAATTATTAGAGCAGGATAATGAAAACAAAAATGATAATTTGAATGATTCTTTGAATCAATTAATTGATAGGAATAATAGTTTAAAATCGCTTGACATGGATATTGAAGCTGTTTTCACTAATCCAAATGAATTTGAAGCTGAAATTATTAGATCCCAGGAATATAAGGATAAATTTATATTGTACTAGCATTATTGCCCGGCGTTGCCCGGGTATATATATAGATATAAAATATTTCATGCATTCCATCAAAAAAATACTGGGCTGCTACTCCCGCTCTTCATGTTCATCTGGCCAGACAGAATGCGCTTAGCACGTTTCTACTGAAATGATATACAAACAATAAGAAAAAAAGAAACTTTGAGCCTGCGGACCTTCGTCTGATTTTAAGGTCATTCCCAAACCTCTTTCTCCCGCACATTGGAATTCCCCCCCCCCCCCGTCATTCTCAAACCACCCCTCTTAACGCAGCTGGTTGAGAGAAAACCACAGGGGGTAGACGCACCTCTATCGGGCACAAAAAACATTAAAAAATTAATTTAAAAAAAACTAATTGAGCCCCAAATTTCGTTTTTCCTGATTTAAGTTTCTCGGGTCCAAAACATTAACTGTGCCGAATTTGGTCCCGGTGGGTGAAACAGTCTATGATTCTATAGCGGACAAACAAACAGACAAGCTCTTTTATATATATAGATAAAGGAAAAGTAGAAAGATTTTTAAAGAAATCCAAGATGGCTCAGTCTAGCCAAAGGGTTAATGTTACGAATATCAATTCCGATGGTATAGGGGAATTCGAAATAAGTTCGCATGTTGCTAATGTAGTGAAATTGCCTAAAATTGAGATTAAGAAATTTTAAGGTGATTGGTATAATTTTTGGAATACTTATAATATTTCCATGCATACTAATGATAGTTTAAGTAAGATACAGAAATTTAATTATCTTAAAATGTATTTAGGTGGTAATGCTTTAAATGCTATTTCCGGTTTCGCATTGACAGAGAGCAATTATGATTCTTCAATAGAGTTACTTTCTAAGAGATTTGCGCGAACTGACCTTATTATATCGAATCACATCAGCAAGCTCTTATCAATTGATCCCGTTAGAAATTTCTTAAATACAAAAGCGTTACGTAAATCGTATGATGAGATTGAAATACATATTCGTAGTTTGCAATCTTTAAATGTTACGGCTGGCAGCTATGGTAATTTATTATGTCCAATTATTTTGCAAAAATTACCAGATGATTTGAGCTTAGATTATAATCAAAAACGGAAATCAAATATTGATTTTGACATTAATGAGCTGATTGAGTTTATAAGAAAAGAAATTGAATGCAGGGAAGCTTCATCTATATTATCTAGTGGTGTTAAGAAATTCAGTGGTAATTTCGACTACCATGATAAAGAGCGATCGGAATGCCAAAACAGAGGAAATCAAATCGAAAGTATGCTTCCGCTTCTGCTTTGGTTACAATTCCTAATGCTATTTTTTTTTTGTCTTTTGCAATTGTGATTCTCACGATTCTAAGAGTTGTAACTTAAATATTGACAAAAAGAAACAATCTCTAAAAGACCATTTCCGGTGTTTTCGTTGCCTAAAACGAAATCACGTTTCTAAGAAATGTAGGAGTACATATTTATGTAAGTTTTGCAAAGGACCTCATAATATTTTAATTTGTGATAGAGATAAATTATCAGATAACAAGGAAACCACCCATAAATCAACTAAGGATACCGATGTTTTGGCATCCGTATCGGCCTCATGTGTATCAAAGAGAAATATTAATGAACCTGCTTATTTACAAACATCCTTAGCACATCTGGTATCTAAAAAAAGGTGTAAATTAGTTCGTATTCTGTATGATTCAGGTAGCCATTGTTCACTCATTAAGAGGAGTTTGTGTAATGAGTTGAACCTTGAGACCATTAAAACTGGACGGTTGCAAATATTTGGGTTTGGAGAGGAAAATTCTAAACAATGTTCATATGATTTGGTTGAAATTAAACTTCAAAACAAAACCGATAGCAAAATGAATATTTCTCTTGAAGCACTTGTAGTCGAGAGAATAACGTACGGCAAGATTTCTGCTCCCACTGAAAGAATTCGGCAATTAGCATGGGAAAAAGATGTTTTCTTTCGGATACAGGGGAAATACTTGACGTAGACGTTTTGATTGGCTCTGATTACATGTTTGATATTCTCTTCGATACATCTGTGCGATTAGATAAGGGATTAATTGCAACCGATAGTTTGTTTGGTTTCGTGGTACAAGGTAGATATTTGAATGAGTATAATAACATCTGTAGTGTTGTGAACAATACTGTTTTATGTGAAGTTGATTATAAACTATTTTAGGAATTAGAAGGTCTAGGAATTGATACTGCAAATGAGGACTCTAATGAATGTAGAATTTTAAGTAAATTCAAATCTGACTTACATTATGATAATAATAGATATTGTGTGCGACTTCTCTGGAGACCTGATACAAAACATTTGTTAAATAATAACTTTGAGGTGGCTTCAGAGAGATTCGATAGATTGAAAAGGCGTTTTAAGAATGATCCGGAATTATTTAAAGAATATAGTAGAATTATTGAAACTTATGAAGATGAGGGTATTATCGAAAAAGTAGTAAGCGATGACAAATCTAACACATCGCGCACGCACCGTTATTTACCTCATACAGCTGTTGTTCGCAAGGATAAATCAACCAGTAAGGTGAGAATAGTGTTCGACGGCTCCGCGCATAGGAAAAATGAGCTCTCTTTGAACGATTGTTTGTTTATTGGACCGAACTTATATCTCGATATTTTTGAGCTGATACTCTCATTTCGAGAAAACGAAATTGCTTTTACAGCCGATATTAAACAGGCATTTCTACAGTTAATTATCCACGAAGAAGACCGTGATGTAACTAGATTTTTTTGGTCAGAAGACCCATGGAACGACTCTTCAACAGTTATATATCGCTTTTGTCGGGTATTATTTGGCATTAATTGTAGTTCCTTTTCTTTTGGCTCTGACCATAAAAGAGCATATCAAAAAGTACGCAGAATCGAAACCACTTGCATACGACCTGTTAAACCGAAGAGTTTACGTTGATGACGTCATAGGTGGATGTGATGATATCGATACAGCATTACAGTTAAGTTCTGATTGCGTAGATATTTTTCGAGATGCTGGTATGTTGTTAAGAAAATTCCAAACAAACAACAGAGAATTACGTCAGCTGTGGAAGCAAATCGGCATAAATGTTGAGGAAGAAAAGGAAAGTATAGGTCAGTCAGCTTTCCCGTTTAAAGTTTTGGGAATTTGTTGGGATTCAGATAAAGATTCATTTTATTTTGAGTCTGATCATTTGTCAAAGTTAATTAACAAACAAGAGAACTCGAAACGATTTATTTTGAAAATCGTTGGTCGTATTTTTGACCCAGTTGGGTATTTAGGGCCTTTCACTATTCTCCTGAAGTGTTTGATACAAAATATTTGGAAAAGGGGCTTGGAGTGGGATCAAAAGTTACCGTTAGACTTAGAACAACAGTGGTGTGATATAAGTCAACAATTCAAAAAACTTAACGACTTAACAGTGCCGCGTTACTATTTCTTAGGATTCGGTAAAGAGAAAATTAAATTGTATCAATTGCATATCTTCTCTGATGCCAGCTTGAAGGCTTATGGTACAGTAGCTTATCTTAGAATAGAAACTAGTGATGGACTCATATCTACAAGTTTTGTTGCAGCTAAGAGTAGAGTTGCGCCCTTGAAAGTGATAACGTTACCAAGACTTGAACTTCTTGGTGCCCTCTTATCTGTCAGGCTGTATAAAAATAAAATACGAGCTTTGAAACAGCCTTGTGAAATTTATTTTTGGTCCGACTCAGCAATCGTGTGTTGTTGGGTTAAAACTCCTGCCATAAACTTCAAACAGTTTATTAGAAATCGTGTCAAAGAAATACAGGAAATTACTCGTCCAAAGGACTTGCACCATTGCCCTGGGAAGGACAATCCTGTTGATCTTATCAGTAGAGGAACCTCCATCAATGTTCTGATAAGTTCCCCGGTTTGGTGGAGGGGTCCAGAGTGGTTATCTCTTCCGAATGAGATGTGGCCCAAGACAGAAATTAAGAAGGTAAATGAGACAGAGATGGAATATCTGAAATGTATTTCAGTGATGGAATGTGTTCTTCAAGAAGAGATAAAATTATTGAATATTTATAATTATAGTAAATTGAGCAGAATTATTAGAGTTGTGGCTTGGATGAAGCGATTTTTAAGTAGATTAAAAAAGGTAAAACCTGAGGCTGAAACTCTGACAGCTAATGAAGTGAAAGCCGCCGAAGAGACTTTAATTATGTTAATTCAGTCCCACTTCTACAAAGGTGAGTTGCAAGCTCTCCATAATAATTCAAAGATTTCACCAAAATCGGACATTTTCCAACTTGTTCCATTTCTTGATGATAAAGGCATTTTAAGAAGCAAGGGAAGATTTGACGAGAGTGACTATTCCTTTGATGAAAGAAAACCGATTATTATTCCCAAACATTCCAAGTTCGCCGAACTACTTGCAAAGCAAGAACATGAAAATATGCTGCATTCAGGTGTTGAAAGCACGTTAGTACAAATCCGAAAAAGATTTTGGATACCAAAGGGCCGGCAGCTTGTGAAAAGGGTAATTTCAAAGTGCTTGACTTGTAGAAGATATGCTGTCAAACCTTCGCATCAATTGAGCGGACAGGTTCCAAGGGATCGGATGGGTGAAATCCCTCCGTTCACTGTTATCGGTACTGACTTTGCTGGTCCGATTTATGTGAGGTACGAAGATGGTACTAAAAAATCGTACGTAGCATTATTTACCTGCGCTGTGACGAGGGCGATTCATCTTGAACTGGTCACGGATATGTCGACTGCAAAGTTCTTGCTGGCTTTTAGAAGGTTCCTGTCAAGAAGGGGTACATGTCACACTATTTACTCCGACAATGCGAAATCATTTAAATGTACCGATAAGGAACTTCAGAGACTATTTGATATTTTGGAAGACTATGAATTTCGAGATTTTCTGACATCCAAACGTATAACATGGAAATTCATTGTAGAACTTGCCCCATGGTGGGGAGGTTTCTATGAGAGACTAGTCAAGAGTGTTAAGGAACCACTGAAGAAAGTTTTACGAAGGGCTCTACTCAGCTTTGAGGAGATGACCACTCTTTTCTCCGAGATAGAGACTTGTAAATCTGAGACCTCTATCTTACGTTAGCAACGAGATAGGAGAACGTCAGCCTTTGACTCCAGCACAATTTTTGTTTCCAGGAAGAAATCAGGTCGAATACCCAGTTCATTTCATCGAAACCCTTCACAGGGAATCTACTAAAGGTGCTCTTACCAAAAGACAAGAGTACCAATCTCGATTACTGTGCCAATTATGGAAAAAATGGAAAGAGTTGTACTTACTTAATTTGAGAACAATGAACAACATGACAAGTCCAAGTTCCGTTGAGTGTATTAAAAAAGGAGATGTTGTTCTGCCAGAGGGCACCAGTAAATCTAAGCTGCTGTGGGACTTAGGTGTTGTCAAAGAAGTGTTTCAAGGGCGTGACGGACTCGTACGTTCTTGCATAGTTCATACTTCCAAAGGAGACTATAAAAGACCTGTACACAGAGCCTGACTAAGGCAGGGGCATACGGGGCAGTTGCCCCGGACCCCCACATCAGAGGGGGGCCCCCAAATCGAATAGAAAGTTTATTTTACGTTTCCTTCTTTAATGAACTGTTTTGAGATTTTGAATTGTTGAGAATGAAAAACGGAAATATAACGAATAAATTTAAATAGCATTTTCGTCAAAGTTTGGCTCTTCAGATGTGCTATATCCCTTTTAATGATGGACATAGAATTGTCAGAAAATCAATAAAATGGACAGAATGATATTTCGTCTGACCATTGGAGGGGGGGGGGGGGGACTTTATAGCTATTTTAGGTTCTAGTCAATTTTCTTGTTATATATCTATAATGAGGTGAAAAATTTAAATACCTCCATAAAGTTCAGTTCTTCATTACTGAAGTAGTGAAGCAGAGGGGGGCCCCCAAAGAAGTTTTTGCCCCGGGCCCCAATTAGGCTAAGTCGGGCCCTGCCTGTACAATTGGTCTATCCACTCGAACTCAAAGACTGAATTTTAGAAACTTTACTATTGAACATATTTTTTATTTTATGTAAAAGCTTTAATTTTATTCTTTAGTGTCATTTAGGTAAATCATCTATTCTTTAACTTCAGTAAACTCGTTCGAGTTTAGATGGGGAGTGTAACGGAAATTAGTTGTATTTTTCATATGTAGAGGGCGTTAGTGGTCCAGTGTCTTATGTGAATTCAAAATTGTTTTGTTTTTAATATTCTTCAGTGTAAAAACGTTTCTTTGTATTGAACCACCGAGCCTGAGTATGGACGTCCGTTTAATGGACGATCATATAATAAAGGAATATTAACCAGGATATGAGTAGGCAGATTTTATTTGAGTCTGGTTAAATCTTTTTGTTAAAGCCATTTTTTGTACTCTTTGGAAGGTATATACCAACAATTCCTCGGTTCATGTATTAACAATATGGTCGGGACTCAATATGGTGTAAGACAGGGGTGTCAAACTCAAAGGCTAACTTGGGCCAAACAAACAAGGTTTAACTATAGGTGGGCCGCAAAAAAAATCAATATTAATACAAACATATGTTTATTTACCTAATTACAGTACATGCAACATAAATATACGCATTTTGTTTAATAATAGCAAAAAAAGAGTATAATTATGAAAACATTTAGCGAATTCTTCCTAGCTTATTTATAATTCTGCGTCGGTATTTTAATATATATTATTGTGTGCCAATATATTGGCCGGGCCGCAAAAATGTTCGTCGCGGGCCGCGAGTTTGATACCCCTGGTGTAAGGAATCATAATTCGGAATGAGTGCCTAAATACAGGCTTTCCGAGTCTCAAGCATTAGTGGTCGGGAAATATGGTGTAAGAAATCATAATTCGGAATTAGTGCCTATATACAGGCTTTCTGAGTCTCAAGCATTTAGTGGTCTCAAGCAATTTGACCACCTTAGGGATAACACTATAATAATACAAACATACCTATATACACAGGCTCTAAAATTCTCAAAAATAAATATTCTCGAAATGAAAGAGATTATAAGTTGTTTAGTCATTTATTGCAGCTTTAAAACAATAGTATACAATCTGTTTTCTGTACAATTTAAGTAGCTTACATACAGTACTCAAGTAATATACAAATATATACAACAAACAAAGAAGGTACTAAGTAGCAAATTGTATTATTTACAGAAAAATGTTCATTGATCTCAAAAAGCTATTATACATAAAAGTTTTGCAGCTTCTAAATCCTCATACATTTGAAGATACACTTTAAATCTGATTCATACGGTACTTCGAAATTAATGTTACAGAAATATAAAAATAATAGGTTGAAAAAATTCCATACAATATTTCAAAGAAAAATTTCTGGAACATTAATTACCAAAACTGTGAAACGCTTTAGATGCAATACAACCTTTCAATGCACTATGTAAATTAAGGGAAAATAATGACATGAACTTAACATATAACACAAAGGAATTTTTAATCGCAATTTAACACACAAAATAACTAATTAGCAATTAAATAATGTTCTCTTCACACTAATTTAAATATCTTATCAGGTAAAATAAATTTAATACAAGCAGGCATTTTATCAAAAATACCTGGATTTTACGAGCAAGAAAGTATTTTTAGGATGATTAATTATTATTTTTTACTTCAAATCTTTAAATTTCTTTGAAAAAAAGGCAATTCTACTAGCCTTTCTTAAATAATTTGGGGCAGATAATTATATTAGACTTTAACTGCTGAGGTGAATATTTAGTGAAAAAGAAAACAAACAAGCACCAGAAGGTGAATTATAGATAAGTAATATAGCACTTTGAACGAGCAACAATATGAAAAATAGGAAAAGGAATAAAAATATTGTGAAAATAAATACTGTCTATATAAATCATTTTATTGTAAGGATAGTTAAATAATTGAAGAGCTTCATAAACGGTAATAATTTAAAACAAAACTAATAGAAAAAAGGATTAAATTTAATAATATTTTACTGGCAACAATAATTAATGATATTGTTCCCTTAAAAAAAAAGAGAAGTTTGCACAGCAATAAATATGAGCAGGAAGTTGACTATGCCTATATAAAGCTTGCAAAAAAGTTGATGAATCAGAAATACAACAAAAAATGTACAGTTTTGTAATTTAGTGAGGTTATTTATTTATTGTTTTAATCTGCTTAGCAATGCATTTCCCATTCTATGCAAGAATTGCCTGTAAAATAAAAGGAATTGTAGGCAAGGAATTAACTCCAAAATGGCCTAAAAATTAATAGAAATAGAATTTATTGCAATAAATGAAATGATAAAAGTGAGTTGGAATAAATATTCACCATCAGTATATTATAGCAGGAATGATGTCCGCACTAAAATCCTTTAAATGATTTGAGAAAAAAAATCTTTGAAACAACTCAAATTTGTCACTGCTGTATTATCTACAGCAGTGGTTCTTAACCGGGGGTGCAGGAATCCCTGGGGGTGTGAGAGAGCATTTCTTGTGGTGTGAAAGAAGGTTCTAAATTTGTAATGAAAGTTACCAATTGAGTGAATCATTTGATGGATACTTTTCCACGGGAAATATAAGCAAAATTATAAAATAGATACTCAATCCATTTTTGTTTGAACTAAATTTAATGGATGATAATATGTTATTAAAAGACGATCTTATCGCAATATAAACTAATGCACGTATCGAAATGGAATTTGAATAATTGGACTTAGAACAGTTCTAGTGTTCACAGTTAGAACTTTATCCAGAATTGGCGAAAGCAACATTACAGACACTTTTACCATTTGCCATCCCTTATCTTTGGGAAATGAGTTTTTCCTCACTTTTGCACATCAAAACAAAAGCCAGAAATCGCTTAAAGGCATCTGATGACTTACATGTAGCTCTTTTTAATAAATAATAAATACAAAAAAAAATTAAAAAAACACACCTTGTTTTTAAAGGATAATTATGAACAAACAACAACAACAACAAAGCCATTAAAAATGTAGATATTGTTTTATATGTAATAATATAGTATGTATTGAAAATGTATTAATTTATTTATGCAAAAAAAAAAAATTATCTTGTAATACATGTCTTTTCCTAAATAAAAAATAGAAAATTTTTTCAAGGGATGCAAAAGCTTATTTTTAGATTCAAGGGGGTGTTGACTATTAAAAAGGTTAAGAACCACTGATCTACAGTATCACATTTGATCTGTATCTCTTAAACTAAAAGATTATAGTAAATTATATTTAAATTAAAGGCTAAACAGCCTAACCCATTTCTCAGAAAACTGATGAACAATAGTGATGTTTAGTTCATCAGATTTCAATTTTATGATGTACCATCCACAGTATCATACTTGATCTATATCCCCATACTAGAAGATTATAATAAATTATATTTAAATTAATTCATAACTTATAAAAATACACAGTAAAATAAAGTGAGGATTTTAAGAAGTTGTGTGTTACTGTTTGTCTGTTACACAAGTTTTCTGTAAGCTATATTTAAATTAACTACAAAACATATAGCATTACCCAATTCTGTGAAAACTGATACAAATTGGTGATGGTTGATTCATTAGATTTTAATAGAAGACAGAACACTTTAAAAGTAAAATTTGTTTGCTTTAACAAAAAATGAAAATAAAAATGTGTTATTGTCCAGAGGTATAATACTGCTTCAGGTTGGGACATTAGTTACCTATGAACAACTGCTATACTTCATGAAAAAAAAAATTCTATTTTATGGATTGATAAAGCTCTTTTAAATACACACAAGATTACAATATGAATGAATTTTTCGCCAAGTATCCTTTCTGTTTTTAATTTTGAATAAAAGCTGTAAGAATTTAATTGAAATATAACTTAATGAATAAGGTAATGAATTTTTTATTTTACAGAGTGGGATGAAAAGATGTGTATTCAATCTATTCTCTGTAAGAATATTTCTGATAAACTTCTGAGAATGAATTTATTAATGAACAATTCGATTAAAATTCAAATAATAGAGATAAATTGCTTCATGTCCATTGAATCAAAAGAAGAGATTATTATGGAAGAAAGAACAGAAATGAGCAAATATTTTTAGCCCAAAAACAAATAACAGGACAATAACAAACAGCTTAGCAGGAAATATTTTTCCGACAAATATTTTATCAGCAAATGAAATAGCTTCACTAAATTTTATAAATACATGCATTCATTCTGGTGACAGAAATATTTTTCGGAACTTTATTAGACATACTCCAATGGTTCAATTCAAAGGTCTAAACCAGAAAAAAGTAATAACAAACAAAAGATAGAATTTAAAGAATCAGTTGTTCCAGTTTTCTTGTGTTCTCATAAACAAAGATTTCTATTATTAAAATTATGTAGAATGAAAGAATTTGCCATAATATATGTAACAAGCTTTAATACAATATGCCCTTTTAAATAAAATACATTTCGGTTATCCGACAGTACAAATTTAAAAAAAAGGTTATTGAATTAATAAAAAAAATATCCATTGTATTTATTTAACCTGAATCAGCGAATGTTATACTTTTGAATAAATGATGTCCATAGAAGAAGAGAGGAAAGAGAGGTTAACCTTTTCCTTACGGGGTGGGATAGCATGTATCCCAAGAATACGGGCCCAAGAATATATATATATATATATATATATATATACACACACACAACTCCCTTAAGGGCCGTTCTTACGAAGGGGGTGTGAAGTTTCACATTCTAAATAGGGAATTGGAAAAAGAGGCTAAATCTAAAGGTTAAGAGAAAAAAAAATTTACAAAATTATAGGAAAGTTTGTTTTCTAAAGTTTCAGTAAAACCACCTTTAACATAAAAAATTTACACAAATGCAGCTGATAAAGGTAAATTATTTTCTTCTAAAGCTACTACTGAGAAAAGTCAATAAAGAAGGACCAAATGCATTTGAACATGTAATTCAAAATAATAAGAAATTTGAGTACTCAAATTACTACTCACATAAAACTAAGATAACAAACAGGGGATGACTGTAACAGTGGAATTAAAAAAATACATTAAAAAATAAATTAATTCTCTCTTTTTCAGAAAAAAGTTCAACTTAATTAAATCAGAACTTTAATACATAACTTCTTGATTATTTATAATGAAGATAAAAATGTAAAATTATCATAAAAAGGAAGTGTTTATGCAGAAGAAAATATTTTCACATTTATAACAAAACTAATTTGTTTTATATTAAAACTTTATTTTAGATTAACCAAAAAATAGAAAATATAGGATTTTCAACCATACATTTTTTGCACCAATCAATTAACAAGCAATCTATGATTGAAAAGAGATTTAATACAAGTTATTAACAATGAATACTGAATTTAGCCATCTTATAACATAAAGAAAAACTTAATGGCTGCAAATTTACAAATTTTTAGGAAATAATTTTTTATAACTACATAGATTTTGCAACTTATGACAGTTACTTAATTTTCTCGACCAGTCTCAATAATTTTGAAAAATGCCTATGAAATTTGCCATACATACACACACACCAAAATAAAATAAAAAGAAGAAAAAAACCATAAGTAACTTTTAAACCATAATTCCCTTTTTAATCAATTAAGAGAATCAATTTCATTAACAATATTTTACTTTTCTATAACAATATATAAATTTTTTTTCTGTATGCTAAAAAGGGTTTATAATATCAGTTGTCAAAAGAGTAGTGTAATGGAGCTATTTACATATTTTCAATCAGAAATATGTAAAAAAATTTTGAGGTTATCAATTTTCAGTAATATAATTTAGAAAGGAACCATTCAAAATTTTTGAGTTTTCAACATTTACAAGATTTATTTTCATGAAGCCATTTCAATTGTTTCAAAATGAATAAAATACAACTTGCACATATTTAAAGCCTTTCGTGGTTTAGCAACATCTCAATGTTTACCAATAAAATGCAGTACTTATGATCAGAACTGAACCAGTGTAACTTCACAGAAGTGTATTTAACTTAACTGTACAGATCACACTTATGAGGGCATGACAATTGTTAAGCACAGTACTTATTTCCAAGAAGCCCTGGAACTTGAAGAATACTTATTTGGCCAGGTTCTAGAATTTTTCCGCCTTCGTTGATCAAAACTTACTTTGTCTTGACTGGCCATTATGATGTTACACACCATCACTTTGCATTCTCTACAAACTGGTGCTAGAGGTCCTTTCATTTTGTCCTCATGGGTTGGACTGTTCTTAACAGACACAGACACAGTCTCTGAAGGAACATGAGTTTTAGATCGTTGTAACGGGGGTCTCTTCCTAGATGGAGGAGGAGGCACTGAAGGCATTTTACCCTTCTTATTTGCAATCACATACACAGACTCGGAATGTCGGAAGCTGAGACGCCTTTTAGCATGTCCATTTTCAACAGTGGTTTTTTGTCTAGATAACTTTGGTGTTGTCGGAGTTGTATCAGCCACAGTGGAGCTATAAAAGAAGTGAAATTTTAGCAAGAAATTGTATAATGCAGTAATAATTTTCTCTTATTAATTTGTAAAAAATCTATATTAGTAGGTCAAAGACAATTAAATTTAAGCATAGGTCTAAGTTAACTTGATTTATGGTAAAACATTATTTACCTCTCAGTCATATTTACGTATGTGTGTATGGCATTAGTAGTCTTTTTATGGGTTTAGGATTTAATTTTTCAGTAAATTAGAATTTTAGTTTTGTATTAAACAGTAATTGATTGTGTGATTAGAGGTTACTTAAGAATTATTCCATAAAGATACATAGTATTCCCTATGTCAGAATAATCATCACATTAAGTAGTTGAGCAGCACTAAACCAAGGTAATTTTCCAGGAAAAATGTCTGTTTAAATTAGTATAGCATTAAACATGACAGAACATGATAGGAGGAGGTTAACATCCTTTACTCTGTGAGAGGGGTTACTTACCCATCTTTGATTATATATTTTAAAAACATCTTTGTAGACATAAATTTTGAGTCATGGTTTTCTTTAAACCTTAACTTTTCCTCCTTTGAAATGATATTGATTTATGTAGAAGCACTGAATGTTATAATTCACCATGGTGTGTGGTCAAAAGATGACCAAGAACAAAACTCTTATAAAAACTTCAGAGGTAAAAAAATTAAAGGTTTGTTCACTAAGAGGATGTAAAAGAAAAGCTGTCTGTGTGGCCATTGATAGCGATCAAAAGCCTATAAATATTGCAAGATAGATGGACATTATTTTATGGCCCACAATAAAACTTTCAGCAGAGAATGGTCAAAGTTGTATTTCAAATGAAAATTATGGTGGGGAGGTACTTCGTAGACTGTGAACAGGAGCAGTATAATAAGGGACCGATTGGGGCAGGAACTGCTGAGAGAAAAACAGCCCACTGCCCAATGAGAGAAAAAGGGGCAGGCCAAAATAGCCCCGGTAAATGGACAACAGCCCCTCCAAGAAAAAAAAAATGAGAGAAGGTCCAGAGATTGCACTGGCTGTTTTCCTAGAGCTCGGACAATATAGAGTCGCAATTGAACTGCCTCGGAGAATAGTGGTAGTGCCAGTAACCCGACATGATGATTCTGAATATCACTTGATTTGGGGCCCCTGTCATTGAAGCCATTTCATCGCTGCATTCTTCAACAGTAGTAAGTGCCTCCTGATAGATTCTAAAAATAATTACTTTGACCAAATAGTTTGCCTCTGCTTCTGATTCCTCATGTGTTAAATGTTAATATGAAGGGGAATATTATTCTGTTATTAATTACACCTTAAATGAATTTTGAGTTTTGTCAAATAAATGTATGATTGAGGCCAATTCTCTGTATTTCCTTGCTTGCCCCAACACATGCATGCATCCATTGTATTAAGGTTATTTAATATCCTATAATTTACTCTATTAGTATTATTATTCTACAATGAAGAATTTGTTTACATTTGGGATAAACAAATACAGTTAATGAAATGTTTTATAGTATTTTACAAAAAAACTGTAAAATTTTAATTCATATTTTCTGAGAAATAAAATGCCATACTGTTGATTATAAGTAATGCAGTAAGAGTTATTTATTTTTAAAAAACTTTCTCATTCATACAAGAAAAAAAATTCAATTTTTACATCATGAATTGTGGTATGATTTTATTCTCAGAATAGACTAAATTCACTGATGAAAAAAGTGAATTAAATGAATAAATTTCACTATACTAATTTCCAATTTTACTACAGACAGTAATAAAGTATAATTGGGGAGCTCCTGATTTCTAAGAGATTCACTAAAAGAAAGAGTGATGAAAAAGTGATGTAAAAACAAATTAGCCAGCTTAACATCCTTGGTGATATTTTGGAGAGTGAACACTCAAGGGGAAAGCTTACTTACAAGGGTACAAAGATAATAAAAATACCTTACTATTTTATATAGGAATTTATACTTAAAAATATAAAAATGAAAATAGACATTTTCTCTATTGATTTTCCTCCAAAATGGGGCATTACACAGGATTTATTTTCCTGAAGAATAGCAAATTTTAAGACTTTTTTTTTAAAGAATAAAAATTTATAAAAAACCAATTCATTAAAAATATGTTTGTTGGAAGGAAATCTTAATCAAACTTAAGAAATGAAGTAAGTAAAGGGTTAATACATATTATTTTGCTTGTATTTTATAAAACAAAAGTTAAAATAATTCATTACAAAACTCATAAAATAATTTAATTTGTGCACACCATGAAAAATTATTAATGAACACTAATATAAAATATAATTAAAATAGTTATCTACATCATGAATATAATTATTCAATGTTTAACCATCAAGAACAGTAACTCAAATATGTTATTGCAACTTTTAATACAGCAATTAAAATTCCACCCCTCCCCCCTGTCAGCAATCATGCTCCTAATATACAGTGTATGCATGTGCACAGAGCTTCCATGTAAACAGCAACACTTATTTTTTTACCTTTTCAGTAAATTCAAGTTTAAATAAATAGGGGGTGGAGACATCTTACACCTTTATCATAGAATATTTAATTTAGGGGAGAGACTGCCTGGTAATGTTTTAAAGAGGCTTGATACATTGACAGGATTCAGTAAAAATTTTATAGTAGTCTAAAATTAGCTTAAATATTTGTCATCTGTTTGGATTTGTTGATATACAGAGACTGGGCCTTAATATTAAAAGGGATTAAAAATGCTTCAAAAACATTATTATATATATAGGTTAGAGATAGTATTATAGGCATGGCCTGAAATAAGCTCCTGTGTTGTTCTCTCGAAAAGAGTAATGATGGTTTATTATTTTATTGAGAGGACTCTCACTATTAAATAACTTACAAAAATCAAGATGGGTGTAGGTGAATGTACTCAGGACAAGAGCCAGTTCCATGAAAATTTTTTTTAAAAACATAGTTCTATATATCTTTACATTATTCGTTATATATATATATATATATATATATATATATATATATATATATATATATATATATATATATATATATACACACATACGTGTGTGTGTGTAACGATAACGCCCCACCATTATTACTTGTCGTGTATTCTAAATTCTCCTCAATAAAGCACATCCCCTATTCCAAATTGTGACCTAGGAACAAACAAATTAACCAACTATTCTATTCCCTCAACCGCCACGTGCGGTACATTAAAGTTATTTTTAGACATGATTCGGCGTCACGCGTCTATCTCGCCACGCAGCGCCTGTTTGGAAAGTCATGTGACGTTGAGTCATACCTTCACGTGGTTAGACCATATATTCGTTTCTAACCAATTATACAATTCTAAACGCCTCGCGCCCCCATAGTTTAAAAAGGTGGATTAGAGACTTTCGCGCTCATCCTTGCCTTGCTCTCCTGTAGTCGCTCTATTGTCCTTCGCGCGTCTTTTTTTGTTCTACTCTCCTAATGCCGCTATTGTCCGAGTATCGTTATGCCTAGTTTACTCAAGCTCCGGCCGGTTCCGGTGCCGTTATTGTCATGTCATTAATTTGTGCCACTTCGTCATCCTTTGATGTCCGCGTTTAATACCATGAGGGGAATCATGTGAAATAAATCCTTCAAAGGAGAGTGACTATGTGTTTTTTTAAGTGTTCCTCCTGCAAACCTTATATCATCCTTTTGTGCCGTGTATCTTCTTCGATGTGTGCTGAACTAATGTATCATATCTGTTATATTCGAAGTTGACTTTAATAAAGTACACCATTCTAGAATGATACGCTACTCTTTTATTAGCCGAACCCATCACAACGAGAAGTGGCTGTTGCCATACATAGAATGGAAATACAACATAATGTCTTCACTCTACTTCAACATTAATAAAGGATAATCAATGTTTTCTCCAACCTCGAGTGTTTTTACCGCCACAACTACAAAAGTGCATAAATCGTGTCCGAGATGTACCTACATTACATATATATTTGCACATATATTTATATAAATACAGTCGATCCGGTTAATCGGACTATATATATATATATATATATATATATATATATATATATATATATATATATATAGTGGAATCTCGATCGATCGTTCTCCGAATTATCGTTTTCCCGTATGTGTCGTTTATTTCAGTTAGTCCCGACGATCATATTGCTTTGTTATGTTTCCGCGTCTATCGTTTTCCCGCACTTATTGTTCAGTTCAGTCGGTCCCTTGAAAAACGATAGATCGAGATTCCACTGTATATTATAATATATATATATATATATATATATATATATATATATATATATATATATATATAATATATATATATACATACATACATACATACATACATACATACACACACAAGGTGAGACCGATAAGTAGGGTTAATCCTCCTCCTTTTGAAAATTAAAAACAGCCCGATATGCAGTGGTGTAGCGAGCATAACTGACGCCCGGGGCACGATACCTTAAAAACATATAGTAATATTATATATAGAATTAGTTAAAAGGACCAATTGGCACCTCTCTGCGAGTGGTGCCCGGGGCATGATAGATCCCCTTGTACTCAAAGGACACAGATTTGCAAACATTTCAGATATCCAAGCTGCTTTTACCAGGAAACAAAGCAATAGCGAAGGAGGACAATTCCAGAAGTTTCCAACACTTGTCAGATATGCATTATATCTGGCGCGGAGTACTTCAAAAGACTTTTCACACATGTATAATACTGCAATATTTCTGTGATCAGTCACCTTATTTATAGGTCATATCTTGTATATATATATATATATATATATATATATGCACAGATACAGTCATAGTTTACTGGTGTAGGGATTATAAAACTTAACAGTTTAAATAATTATACATATCAGATACCACACCTCAGAAATTAAGTATTACAAACTTACTTTCCAAAAACATCGGAAAATTTCCAAAAAGTATGACTAGATTCTTCTTCAGGAGGAGGACTTGGAGTTGGACTCAGCATGTACACAGGTATCCTGGCAAAATGTTCAGTCGGAATGCGCATCTAATGACACAAAAAGACAAAATCAAGAAAATGAAACTATCAAAGGTAGGTCATAATTATCAACAGGTTAATAAGGTCTTAACATGCTAGAGAGCTTAATTTATTGTTCAGTGAAAAAAAGGTCTTTATTTTAACTTTTTGTCCATAACAAAAATTAGTAATTTTGTTTGTTTGAAGTATTAGTACAAGTAAAAAAATAATAGATGTATAAAAATGTGATGGACAGTTTTTTAACATGCATTGACTTTATTAATGTAAATTAGATGTCAACATGAAGAAACCTTGGTTGATATTAAGAAATCACATAATAAGGAGGCACTATGGATGTGATTAAAAATCTAGTAATATGTAGCATTTTATTTTTATAGATAACATTATAAACAATATTTAAATATATACTGCACAATTCTCAGTTTATATAATTAGTACATTTTACACAAATGTATTTTATTGCAATGAAATTGTATATACTACTTACCTTGCTACTGCATTTATCACAAACAGACCTTTCACACATTTTGCATTTTATACCCCATTGTCCAAAGAATGAAAACCTAACTTGTTTGCAAGTAAAGCACACCTAAAAAAAAAAAAAAAATCCTCATATTTAAAATCTAGTTTTGAAAACAATGCTAAAATTAGAACAGTTGAAAAATTATCAAGTTATTTACCTTTCCTTTGCGAATGTCTTCATATAACACTGGATCAACTATTAACGATTCAAGTTCTGCTTTAGTGAGAACATTTCGGATGTGAACAACTTCCTCTAAGGTAAGAGACAAGCACTCTAAGGACTGCCACTGAGACTATAAATGAAAATAAAAATTAAGAAATATGTTAATCTTCAATGCCAACATAATTTTATACTATATTATAATTTGATACAAAGGTGTTTCATTGCTGCATAATGACAGATTTATTTCTTGCAAATATAGAAATTTCCAGCTTAAGAGCTAGCTAATAAAATCCTTTTAATTGCTTTATAATTTCTTCTATATTATTATATATTGGGGAATGACATTATGGTATTTGAAAAGAGTCAGGTTTAGCAATAAAATAAAATATTTTGATAAAGAAAAAATTAAATTGAAGTTAGCATAGCTTAAAGTACTAACCTATTATACAAGAAATGTTAAAGGATTCAAAACTCCTAGATAAAGTTATAGATTTTTTGTAAATTTTAGTCTAATTCCAAGATATTCTAAAAGCTAAGAGATACAGAAATTCCAAATTTCTAAAAGACTTCAGTAATTCGAGATAATTTAGAAAAATGCCAAGTTTTAATTTCAAAGTTTTGGACATTTTACTTCAAGATTGTTTTGCATAATAGCTACATACTCAATATGTCATATACCTGATTTTAACAGATCCTATTTTAAATAGTTTATTTCAAGGGAAGGGGGGGGGGGCAAAGTAATTATTAGTGGATCCTAAATTTGTATTAGTTACTGTTGTATAGACAATTTTCATTGTATAATCACATATCCATAAGAGCAGAAACATTTGAATAAATATCTAAGACAACAAAAATTTCAGAAGAAAGATATTTATAACACATATTTCAATATATTAATAAAAAGGAGTAATAGAAATGGTTAATGGAATTTTAGATACTTTTTAAGCACAAGTGGAGCACAAATCTAATTTTTTAGAAAAAGCCAGTGCACATGAACTATGCATAATTTGTTAGACACACGCACAAATACAAAGAGTTACTCCGCACTAAGAAATCTTTCCAATAATTTCCTTTTTGTAAGTATAAAGATGGTAGATAATTTGAAGAAAAATTAGACAGAGTTAATTTTTTCCATTAAGATGATGGTAGTGGATAATAAATTAACTACTAAAGAATTTCAGACATATTTTACTTTGATATACAGTCGATTCCAGTTAATCGGACCATATCGGGGCGTGATCATTTTGGTCCTAATAACCAGCTGGTCCGATTAAACAAACATGATTCGGTCCGAATAAGTGGCTGGTCTGATTAACCGGTGGTCCAATTAACCGGAATCGACTGTATTTCAACCTATAGCTGAAAATATTTGAAACATAAAGAATATTTTGGTCGACTCACACAAAATTTGTTTTTTATATATTCTTTTCTCAATTGACTTAAAGTTATGTAAATCTGCACTACAAGCAAAAAGTAAACATCCTCTCCCCCCCCCCCCTCAAAAAAGAAACAAACAAAAAAAATTAAACAGTGGACTTGAAATATCAAAATCAATGCTTATTAATTCAAAATATTTCATATTTAAACAAGGGCTATTTTGATAATAAACAGGACAAAAAGAAAGGTTCCACACAAGTAATAAAGGAGTGTACTCACAGCTTTCCAGTAGTCTGACCTAGATGATTGACTAGAACGTGCATTATTGGAAGGAAAGTGCCCATTGATGATGACTCTGTCTTGAGGAGTTTGATCACAGGATTTAGGAGGAGATTCACAAACACTAATACTGTGTCTCCTCTCAGAACATAAAGATTCTAGATAAAATAAGCCATTTTAATTAAATTTAAATATTATGCAATTTTACTTAAAGTTCTTCATAAAAAACAGAAAAAATGCATGTTTGATAACTATTAAATAATGTGTTTAAATAACTTCTGAAATTCAATATAAATAAAGATAAAATAAATTAGAGTTTCTTTTCATCATGAATTTTCCAAAGAATGTTAGTGAAATTATAAACGAGATCTGTCACATCAGTATAATCTAGCAATTTATTATCTATATCCTTTTATTAATAAGTTTAATGGGTATTATGATTTTTACAATAGGGCTTAAACATGAAAATCTAATATCATAGCTTACATCAAAGCCTCCTTTCTGAGATAGTTAGTCAAAATAAAAAATTGCACTGAACAATGATTTATGTATAGAAAAAATTCAATCAGACTGCAGTAATTTAAATACTGAAGGAAATGTAAAGAACAATTTTCAAAATAATAAAGTTACCCTTTTTATATGACAAAATTGAGCTCTTCATAATTATCAGTTATAAATCTTTTACTATACACACACACACATACATACATAACAATATGATACTGACCTGTTTGGCTGACACTTTTTGTTAATGCTGACACTGGGGTGCTCCCATTCTGAGATGGTAGTGACTGTGAATCATCAGTGGGACTTTGAGGTATATCATCAATGTCCTAGCAAATAAATAAATAAAAGTAAAAAAGTGTTAAACATTAACAAAATATTGACCACATTTAACTGAAATTATTGCCAACTGTATATACTTGATTAAGATTATTGCCAATATCACACATGGCAGAATATTGAATTAAAAAAACATTCTTTAAAACTTGCCAAATTAAATAAAATGCTGAATTTCATAACAAGATAAATGAAGACCATGGGAAGGATGTTTGATTTACCTCATAACTAGAACAAAATCCCAAATTTATATCTGCCTTAATAAGCCTTCTTTGGGGTTGAGGTGTGTCATCAGATTCTTCAAGTTTTGTTCTAGATGTTTCAACTTAAAAAGAAGAAAAAAAAAATAGAATTAAAATAGAAGAACCAATAATAAATATTAAAATCATTTTATTTAATTGATTTTAATAAAGTCTGAACACTTGTTTTTGAATACTAAAATATCCTGAAGTTATCCATATACATACTTTTCCGTTTTGAATTATCCCCATTTTGAGGAAGTGTAGGTTTCAACTTGTGTTGCTGCTTAATGGAGGCCATCAATTTTTCATATAATGTTAGCTGCCTAGGAGGTGTTGGAGGTAATTTCCGTTTAGAAACCTAAATGCAGAAAATTAACTCTTAATAATCAGCAAGAACATAAAAAAAATTGTAACAGATATAAAAAAAAATTAGCATTTTCATTACAATATAATTGGTATATTTTACTGCAATAAGTGTTTTTAACATAGGATTAACAAAGGGTAGTTTATATAAACACATACAACATGGTTCCTTAAACCCTCTTTTATGGAGGAAACCAGTTTACACATGTAAACCCACAAACAGGAATATAAAGAACTGATGGTTATTCTCATTTATGTTAGACTGGTTCTGGCTCATTCTTCTTTTTCTATTCCTTCTTCTACACAACTATATATAAGACTTAGTACATCTGTATGCAGATTGAGCTGTCTAGTCAAGCCGAAGCATTTTGATATATGAATATTAACTTTCATTAATTTATATAATTCAGAATTAAACAAAGACAAAAATTTGACTTAACATTACAGCACATACACAAAACTTCCTCCATAAAATATTACACAGGATGAGTTACAAAAAAAAAATCATTTTACAAAATGATGCATGTAATAAATATAAATAAAAAATATAATTATATCATTCCAAGCATAACTTTAATATTGATTAAATTAATATTTAAATAAGCATGAAGTTACAGCTACTTTTTTGTGACTTATCCTGTATATGTATCATAATGTCTCATTAAATATAGATGTCAGTTTTACTAATAGTTTATCTTATTGTCTTTACTGCTAATTCTACCAAAATTATGTCAAAAGTTTCACTGCATACAAGCTTAGTCATGCATTAGGGGCTTAGAGCATATTGATGTGTGAAATGCACACTACATTTTATAAGATAATTTCATTTATAAAGCTAAATTTTCAAATAAATATCAAAAGTGAGACCCAATTAAGATAGTAAAAATCATAGGTATTAAATATCAGGCATAAATATTTCAAAACAATATAACTTACTGGTACAAGAGGAGGTCTGGAACGAATAAACTCTAAAATAAGAGCATGTGCATCTTTTTTTACTCTGGGAGGAATATCACCATTTACCTAAAAGAGGAATAGATTACTTACTATAAACTTAAAAAAAATTTAGATACTCACTTTGTACTACTTTTGGAAAAATACATTAAGAGAAAGAAAACTGAAACACAGTTAAGGCTTCATGGAAAGTCACATATGCATGGATATATATACATATATAGATATCACATTGACTTGATAAATTTATGGGTCCTAGGGACAATGTTCTAATTTCTGGGTTCTTTTTTAAAATAATTGAGAAAAGTATGCATAACTTTGATATTTTTCTTCATTAAGAATTAATTTCGTAAATTTAAGTCTTAAAACTGCAGTATAAAACTTTTCTCCCTTTTACTCCAAGTACATCAGACCACAAGCACAGATGTCAATCTCATCAAAGCTCTTTCAAGTGTCAAGTTACTGAATTTCAACAGTTTTTGAGCTGACTTCATTACCGATTTTTTCGCTCTCCCCACTTACCTCAATATTTACAGACTTAAAAACCAAAAGTGACTACATGCTCATTTTCTTGTGTGTGTGAGTTCGCGTGTTTTAAGTAATTTTTCGGTTGAATGAATAGCGACTTATAAAATTTAATTTTATTGTCTGCGACGTATACGCCACGGCAGCTTTTACAACGGAGTATTCTTAGATATCGTAGTACAGTGGAGTCCCGATAATCCGAAATAACTGGGACCAGGCCCTTTCTGGATTAAGCGAAACCATTCTTAAAATATAGTTAAATTAGATAATAACGTGATTACATAAATATTACATATTTCGTGTGATTACACAGTTTATTTTATAAGGTCTGTCTAAACATTACCAAATCTCGGGACAAAATGGGTGATAAGAGAGCGAAACGCTGCCTAGTACAGTACAGTAAAGTAGGGCCGCCCACAAGGGGGGGGGGGCAACTGGGGCACTTTGCCCCAGGCCCCCAAATTTTTTAAAAAAAATTTATTTATTAGATTTCCTCCGAAAGAAAATTCTGAAATTTGTACCGTACTTCAGAAAAAAGGCGGCCTCCCCCCCCCCCACAAACAAAAAAAAAATTCGATTAATCATATTTCATGGGGCCCCCAACAGAAGTTTGCCCCAGGCCTCGTAAAGTCTCTGGGCGGCCCTGCAGTAGAGTGTAAGTTGTTCGTACAGTAGAGTGTAAGATTTTCGACGATCAGTAGATTGTTGAAATAGATTTGAAAGAACCTGTCAAAGTCTCAGACGAGAGTGAAGGTGAAACAGACGGTGACAGCGAGCAGAGGGTATTCCACTGCATTTGATGTAGCGCTACATAATTTGGCTTCAAGGGAGATGTATTTTTCTCTTCGACAAAAAAAATTAACAGATTTTTCAAACCAATGTAGTTCAGTAGTAATTAGTTCAGTATATTGTCTAACTTTGAATTTTCTTCTAATTTTCAGAAATATACTTTATATTACTAAGTATCACTGTGGTTTCATTGTAACCGTAGTCCTTTTTGACTTTTGGTTTCGGATTACCGAAGTTCGGATTATCGGGACTTCACTGTGTTAAAAATTTCGTTTTATGCACTCATAAAAATACTTATTATCATTATTATATCATTACTATTTTATTGGCTTTAGAAAACATTTCTTTCCAGATCAGTGGCGCACCCAGGATATTTTTCTTGGGGGGGAGGTGAGATGAACGGATAAAATATTTATAATACATGGGGGGGGGGGGGGGGGCGCGAGATGAACGAATAAAAATATTTATAACGCAAAATCAATATTCATAATGCAATTTCTATTTCTTTGGGGGGGGGGCAGGGCGCCTGTCCCCCCCTAGGTGCGCCACTGTTCCAGATGCGGAAGAAAAAAACACTATGTTAATATTCACTAAAATTCCAGTAAGGTGTCGGCGTCATTTTGGAATTCGCCGATGCAGTGTACAGCGGAAAAAATATTATGAGGTATATTTCCACATTTTTTTAACCTTGTATATTTATATTTTTACTCATGAGTCCGAAGCATCTCCGGAATATCAAATTTATTTTTCTCATCTCTGCAAAATAACTATTCTTTAAGATTGATAAAAGTTGGAGGAGAGAAGTTTCTTTGATAAATGGGTGCGCGTGAATACACGCAGGAGGCTCAGAATGTTGGTGAAGGAAGGTTAAAAAATGGGTGCTCAAAATCGGGGATCCTTGCTAAACCTGGGTAAATATGCGATACAACGTATCAGTGTGTGAGTGTGTTTGTATATATATATATATATATATATATATATATATATATATATATATATATATATATATACACTGCTCACAAAAATTAGGGGAGCAAGCAAAGAAGTTAAGAAAACCGTGCGAGACAGCCACGTATTGGCATAAGATGGATAGTACACGCATATCAATGCGCAATACAGAAAAAAAGAAGTAAAAAAATTTGTAATTAAGCTTTAATTCTTTGAAAATATGGAAAAAACATGAAAAGATGATTTAGGGCAACAATTTGGTTACATGTAAACGATAAAAAAAGTATTGTTTAGAAATGATGCAAGATTTTTAATATGGCGTGTGGTCTCCTCGAACAGCTAAGACTGCTGCACACCTGTTTTCCATGGATGCGATGATGTTATCGATAAGACTTTGGGGAATACTGTTCCACTCCTCAAGAAGTGCAATCTCAAAGTCTCGGAGAGTAAAAGGAGGCCTTGGTATCGCAGCAATGCGTCGTCCAAGCATGTCCCAAACATGCTCGATTGGATTCAGGTCAGGAGAGCACGCTGGCCATTCCATACGCTGTATTGTTTCAGCTTCAAGCATGTTCTCCACAAGACGAGCTGTATGCGGTCTGGCATTATCATGCTGGAAAACAAAGGAATCTCCAATGGCTGCAGCGTAAGGTATGACATGAGGTCTCAGTATCTCGTCTGCATACCTTCGGGCCGTCAAAGTACCATTCCGAATGATATGCAGGTCCGTACGTCCACCTATGCTGATTCCACCCCATACCATAAAACCAGCTCGTCTGTATTGTGACCTTTCACGAACGAATGTGGGGTTATTTCGAGTGCCCCTTTCCCTCCATACTAAAACACGTCAGGTGTCACACTCCAGACTGAATCGGAACTTGTCTGTAAACAGCACTTGGCTCCAATCATGTTGCTCCCAATCTCGATGTTCAGCAGCCCATCTTCTTCGGGCCGCATGGTGGCGTGAGGTCAACGGAATGCAGACCATTGGCCTATGTGCATAGAGACCTCCCTGATGAAGCCTATTACGTACTGTTTGGCTGGACACCCTTCGTCCTGTTGCCAAGAGCAACTGTCTTTGCAGCTGAGTAGCATTGTCTTTTCTGTTTCGACGAGCTGTTAACAGTATATACCGGTCATCAGTTGCTGTAGTGGCGCGTGGCCAACCTTGCCCTGGTCGACGTCTAACATGCCCTGTTTCTTGGAATCGATTCCACAGCCTTGCAACGACACTTCTGGCGACTCCAACAGCATCCGCCTATGCGCTACGTTGTGTTTTTCCCGGATTCAAGTCTGCCTATAATACGCCATGCCATGGATTCCGGTAAATCACGTTGTTGAGACATTTTCAAGTCACCTTTTCTCAAAAAGAATAACTGAGCAATCGAATTTCACAGTTAAGGCAGTGAAACAGACGTTTCTGCAACATCCCGATTTCCACCCTTATGTTCTTTTTCTGGTTTTTGACGTCATGAACTTTGATTTGCATATGAAGTTTTCTTCTGTTTCCTGCTAGGCTTTAAATTATGGATGATTTATTTTATGTTACTTATCGGTGTAAATATTTGCGTAATTTCGTTAAAACCATGTGCTCCCCTAATTGTTTTGAGCAGTGTATATATATATACACACAGTCGATTCCGGTTGACTGCATAGGGACGCGATCATTTTGGTCATAATAACCGGCTGCTCGTCCAATTAAACGAACATGCCTTATGTTACAAGACGGGATTCGGTCCGAATAAGCGGCTGGTCCGATTAACCGGAATCGACTGTATATATGTTTGTATTAACATTGTGTCAATTGATTCTTATTTCTAGCCATCATTGTAACATTTCAACCACGAACTTTCAAAATTTTGGAAAAAGATCTAGTATAATGGTAGACTATGGATGGAGAAATAATTCTGGGTAAACAATATAACCTTTGTTAACTCATTTAAAGTACCGATGCAGTGTGTGTTGAAAATTAAACTTTAAATATGTGTGGGGATTACATTATCTTTCTATTGACAGAATAGATGACACGTCTGAGTGAAGAATGCCAATGTAAAAGACTTACGGGGCCAACTGAATGGAAGAAAAGTGTCAGCTGCTTGAGAGTTAATAAAAATTAAGAACTATACACCAAATGGAGCTGATAGTACCGAATGAAACAGGTATACCGAAAAATGAATAAAAGGGTGGTTAGAGATTTTACAGTCAAATTGACAGAAAGCTTGAATTTGATAGATAAATCAACGCTTTGTTTCCAGTTACACTGTGCTTATTACTATAATATTCATCAAAATTTCAAATACTATGCATGATATCTAGGGATACGTAAACTTCGCATAAAAAATATTGAAATTTCGCCCCCCCCGAAAAAAAAATAATTAAAAAAATGCAATATATAAAATTTCGCATTAATTCGAAGACAAAAATTTCAATAATTTTGCATTCATTTAGAAAAATTACAATTTTACTTAGATAGGTAAGTATCAAAATTCTCAATTAAAAGCTAACATTGTAGTAGTCTCCACATTATGTTCCTTGAGTCTTTGGCTTCTGTCATTAAATACTATCTTGTACATACTAAAATACCCGAGCATTTACTTAATGGGGCTACAGAGGCTTTGTATAGCTTTGTACAGCCTTTGCAAAGTTAAGGTAGCAGCATTTCGGTGCAATTAAAATCTGTATAACATCAACAGGAGTCTATTGGTTGACTACTGTAAGTAGCTGAAATACCTTTGAGTGGCGCTCAAGAGACGTTCTTAAATATACTAAATTGTTACACAAAATTTGATGGTTGATTTTTACAGTTAGATTCTTAGGTTCGACTCAAGTAAGGACAAACTGTCCAGGTGAAATTCGGAGCAAATCCGAAGGAGAGTGAGATTTCTCAGTTATAGACCTCGGATGGTCTTACTTAAGCAATTTTGTAAATAAATTATTACTATTATCACCTAATTTCGCTTAAAAAGTCGTTTATCACCAAGTTTTCGCCGAAGAGAAGAAAAAAAAATAATTTTCGCATTTATTCGCTCATATCTGCAAATTTCGTATTTATTCGCATCTATTTCGTAAATACGAAAATTACGTATCCTTAATGATATCCTAAAGCACAAGAAAAATATTGCGCTGAAAAAAAAGTAGAGGACAATTGCTCAGAAATGCAAACTAAGCAATTTAAAAAAAAAATACACAACAGAATAAAATTAATGTAATTTTTTTAAATATAAATATGTCATAGGTTTGACATTTTTAACGCAAAATCTATGATTAAATTTATAACGAGTTTTAATTTGTTATAAAATATTGTATATTTTAACAATTATTTGCATCGTTTTCCCCTTCATCTTTTTTACAATTTCCGTTGTTGCCTCTAAGACTGCATTAAAAAATTAAATGAATATTTAAGTTTTTAAACATTTTATTTAAGTTCAAGTAAATGCGCGCACACAAACACTGATTAGTATACTACCACATAGACTCCCAGGAAAAATAATGAACAGGAAAGTTTAAAAAAATTAAATAAATTTCAAAACTGATTTCTTGAAAAATGACTGAAATAAAAATAACTGTATGTTTGCTTACCATAACTTGTCTAAGTTTGTAGCGCCGTGAGCGTATATCATCCAGGAGCATTTCATATGGTGTTAGTTCATATTCAATAGGATGATTTTGTGCTGGGTCAACTTTTTTCAGTTTCACTCCTTGCCTCAACTGTTGAATCACTTGCATCCATAGTCTTGCCTGAAATCAGATTTTCGTGAAGTAGGAAAAGATTATACACTTAAATTACTAACACTTTATATACACTAAAAGTTTCACTACGCTGATCACGTGCCTGGTTCACGCATTATCAAATCATGGTATAAATACCGGTATCATGAATAGTTTGAAAGACCAGAAGTAATGTCACACTGTAACAACCGCGACTACTAAGCAGAATAACTTTTCAGGAGTGTGAGTGCCCGTTTTCGATGGAATAATTTTTGTTATGAGGGAGGTATTGAAATAAATGAAACCTGGAATTACCCTTAGTCCACCAATTTTTTAGGGTCCTTCTCTCCGCGGTTGCGTCACTGCAGTAGGGCTTAGTTTTAAAGTACCGACCAGTTGATATGGTTGCCGTTTTGAGGGAAAAAGAGGGTAAAATAATATTGGCTCTAGGGAGTATATTTAATCGGTTCTGAACAAAATATGGCAGTTTAGCGGGGTAATCGACTAGAGTAGTTTCACTACACACATACACACAGTCACTCACTCACACTCATATATATATATATATATATATATATATATATATATATATATATATATATATCTAGCAGAGGTCCTCTGCTAGAAGAGTGTTACATTTCAAAATAGCTATATTTCCAGGAAAGAAGAAATGAACTAGCTCTTCCTGTAAATATGGTTATTTTGAGATGTAACACCCTTCTAGCAGAGGTTATATATATATATATATATTCAGCGATGCAGATTTTTTTCCATCATGAATTTTAATCGTGCGTTTACCCTATCAGTCTGTTATAATTTCTTTAGACGGTTAAACTCCATTGAAATACCCCATTTGTCTCACTGCACTTATTCAATTTTTTCTGTTGTTAAAAATGAATTATGACCTACCAAGGCCGGAATCGGGCCGATATTCTAACCATTAAACTACCGCATCAAGTTCTTGATCATACCTTTAATTTTACCCTGCTGAAATAGAGACAGTAGGATCCCTGACCGGGTCTTAAATTGCTTGCTTTTTCATTGGACGCAAATATAAAGCCTAAGTCTCTGCCATATTCTCTCACCGAGATCTCTTGTTTCATCTTACCGGGCTCGCAAGGGAATCGGCCCCGCATCTCTTGCGTACTAGACATGTGTGTTGATCACTACACGACATTAAATTAAGTAATTAATAACAAAATCAGAAAATAAAAGAACAGAAAAATTTGAAAGTTTTGTCATCGATATACATACCCAATCTTGAATTCTAAGTTTTTCTAATGTTCTACTATCCGTTTCATCTTCTTCGGAATATGGAAGAACCTAAGATCATATGGGATAAAATTGCAATACAATAAAATAAAATATTACAACGTGTTTACAATTACAAAGAGATAATATTAGCATTCATGTAGAAAAAAATAATATTAATCTTTTATTTCTCCATCTTCATATACTATATATGCATTTTTCCCTAAGGCACTTGTGTTTTTGACATTTGCATCATTCTACACCGCGATATTGTTGGTTCCTTTATTACGGGAGCCCTATATAGGTGAACTGTCTACCTCTATGAGGGGAAGTCCAAGAATGAGCCTTAGTTGGGATTCGAATACTATCGTCTAAATGATAAGAACTATAACCGACATTAAAATAGTACTGTAAATTATATTTAAAATTATTTTTTGCTGTTTTTAAACTTATTATATCTGATATTAAAAGCTTGTTTTAGCTAAAGCGTAAATTTGCTAAATATACAAATAATTACCAATTATAGATGGCTCGGCTAGAATTACAATTTTTTTTTCATACGACCAAAAAATCTGTTCCCCTAAAAGGTTTGTCAATCTGTGATCCAAAAAAAATTACACCAATCCCCCCCCCTCCCCCCCCCCCCGCGCGCCTGTTTTTATCGCACTCACTAGAAATAAAGTATGGAAGTATTTCGGTATATCAATGACAACACCGAGATTCCGATGTTTAACCGAACTGGGCAGTAAAATATATTTATGAGGAGAATGGGGCTGGCAGTTATGTCTTTTCGTTAGTCGGATTGCACGGCAATCATTATGAGTAAACCTTGATTATATGGAATCATCTCATTTCTTAAGCATTCGCTCTTCCGAAATCTGACTAGACACTGTGGACAGAACAATTGAAAATGAGAACTACAGTAATGAAATCTCACCTGAGTCCTGTTGGATATGTTTTCAAGGAATGAAGTAAGCTCCAAAACTTCGGCTACAAGAGCTCGGCAGACAGCCTTGAAATGACAATCGGCTTGTTCAGGACACGTCAAGTGATTTGCACAGAGCTGGAATGGAAAAATCGAATACTGTTATGAGCAAAGATAAACATTTCCAGTGTACCCTGCAACTTTGGACCTAGGTTTCTCCCTTGTTATGGGCTCTGCAACAGTAACTAAACAGAATGCTTCAATGTCAGATTTTCAATATCAACCTTGTCTCGGGTGTGTTCATTATATTGTTCATTAAAAACTTTCAAAATTTGAATCTGACAATTATCTTCTAATAAATGCCATTCATCCGTATCTTAATGAAACATCGTCTACACATGTATTATTTATTTGTAAAATTTTATTGCTTCCTACCTTAGAAACAAACACGAATCCACTAGTTTCATATTTTACTAGATATTTGTAAAAAGATAAAATACAATACAATAATTCTTGCGTGAAAAGGATTTAAGGGAAGAAAATTTGAATAACAAATTGAAAGCTATGTCACTGTAATCTCTTAAAACTAAAGTAAGAAACCAGGGAAGCGGGAAGAGGTATAAACATTTTAACATTCATTTTACAGGAATATAAGCCAGGAATAGTTCGTTTTAGGAAACCCTTCACTCCGGTCATTTTAAAACTAGTTTAAAAAAATGGAGAATAAATAAATCAATGAAACATCCACTAAATTATTCATAAAATATAACTTTTTGTTGTTGTTTGTTTGGTCTTTACTTGCATTTTTTCCCACACACAATATAAAACTGCAATTTATAAACAGATTCATTTAAACTTTTCTACACAAAAGTTGAGATTTCAATCGTCCATAACACCTACATCTCTTTAAAAATAAGGGTTTATACTTTCCTTAAATAGACTGCTATTAGTTTACATCCAGTCACATATATTTATAGAATTGAAGTAGAAAAACTTGTAGTCGAAAAAGGCCTGCAATTATTCATAATTTATGCAAATACATATACGGATAATTCCCTAACAGATTTATAAGAATTCAAGTACACAACAGTACATTTCATACTAATAAATTGTATTAGAAAATAAACTGACGGGGAGAAAGCGAAAAATAGGTATACTTAACTAGGCGGTCATCTAACACATAGATCTTCGCCTAAATTGCTGTTTAGCTGCATCCTCAAGGGGGAGAGCGCCGGTAGACACTCGCGGGTACGATAAAAATGACGAAGAATGGAGAGAGGTAGAGCAGTAGGTAAAACTAATTCAATCATCCAGAGCAGAAGTTGTCTGAGGAGTTCGATTGTGTGTAAGAGTAAGCTACCATCTTTCCAATTCAAGAAGTATCTTTTTTTTCCCCCCAGCAGTACTGCTGAAGACCCGTGACCAAAGCGTTTGGTATCTTTTAGTCACGGATCGGTGCCTAACTCGGTGGATAATACGATGGAGAAACAATAAATGCACGAGGGTGATATGGATCGGATAGCGTGCTCCATTGACTTTATGGAATTGAAAGTTTATAGTAAGTAGAACACAATGTTCTGCATTAAATTAATCAGAAGCATTTTTGACTTCAAAGGGAGTACGGAAGTAACTTGCATATTATTCCGCGATAATTCGTTTTATATAACCTCATCTTTTTTTAAAAATATTTTCCATTCATTTAAAACTTAAAAAAAGTAAACTAGATCCTTTCTCCAAATTTAGTCAGTCATGGAACAAATTCGTAACCTTATTAGAAAACGAAAAAGTTTAGGAAGGATGTTTAACATAGAATCTTCGATTCTATTCTGACGCCATGCTTAATTTTACGCAACGTCGACAGTCAATCAAGCGTTCAATTAACGATAAAAGATACTTATATCACTCAACTAGAAAACTACGCCAAATGTCTGACATGCAGTCGAAAACTACAATTTAAAATTTTTTTTAGTATTGTATATAAAGCCGTACACTTACCGGTTACACTTTTGTACTTTTGTGTAAGAAAATCTATAGCAAAAGTAGTAGGGTGTTCCATTGTAAAGACGGAAGGAATAACCGATATGGGTCGCCTGTATTTTGAATCGCGCAGCGTTTTTGTCTTTGCCATAAACTTTTAAAATCTACTTTAATGGTAATCGCTTATAATTGTACAATGGAGTACGCAAAATTCACCAGTTAATATTTCGAAGTACTTCTTTTTCTTTTGTGGAGACCAACCAAAATGACGAGAAAAAAACCGTCATTTTCTTTAATCATAAATATAATACGTTCTTGCACACTTCCTTCATATTTGTGTGTTTTCTTCACTTTCACAGCAAACCAAAGACATTTTATTTGTTACCATGGGAGTTTCCAACATCTACATGACATATCACAAGAAATAACCACTAAATGTCCAACGTTGTAAAGATGATGCTAAAAATCCCGATTTAGATTTAATGAATGATTATAAATGAAGCTCTACGCCGAATGAAAAGAAAGGCTCTTCCCCTGTAGCCCTAGAGAATTTTAATAAAAATTACGATAGAAACATCAATCTCTACCACATATGTAATTCTGTTCTTTGGTTCAGTATATAGATACATACGTATTGCTCATTTTACAATATATAATGCTGAGGATTCCGTTTTCTACGGGCCTCCTGCACAAGGTTATTATAAAATAAAACTATGAATTTAACTAATCGGAACCAAAGCTCAAGATATAAGGTGCATGCCTTAATGACAAATTTTGTAAAATCCCACAGTCCAATGGAACATATCCGGAATACATTGAATTTTGTGAGGAGTAAAGGAAAACTCCCACACTCACCTCCATGACTTGTACCAGGGACATTCCTCTCTTGCCCTTTCCATCCTGATACTGTTGCTGATGGCTGAGTATGTCCCTATCCTCATCTTCTCCGGAGTCCTGCTCGATTCCTTCGTCTGCCGTCTGCGAGGATTCCTCCTCCTCGTCCTCGCACGAATAGGCCGAGGTCATGCCCTCTATAAGGGACTCGAGGGGACGGCTCAGCTTGCGCTCCTCGTCCAAGGGAAGGCGGAAGTCGAGGGCGTTGAATACGATCATGCCCAGCGTGGCGACGAGCTGGAAGAAAAATGAAAAAAAAAACTATAACCGTAATGTCATACCTATAATCTACGATTTATACAATAAAAACTATTTCATTCCTTGATGCGGATTGTAGGCCGTTGCGCATTTTCTGCAACTTTTCCTCGAGACTGTGGGAAAAACACATAGCTCTCAAAAAGATTTCTAAAATATTTTTTATTATCGATAACAGATGGCGCCATAAGTTTTAGAAAATTGGTACTTCATCGGAGAATGATGGACAGGGAATATTGCTTTACCGTTGCTCTTGCCTGTCAGTTCCGTTATCTGTGATCCTAATACTAGTTTCTGAAGTTTTGACCACTAAATTTGTATTATCGGAGGAATGGAAATAAAATCAGGGACAAGCAGAGATCTTAAATTTACTCTTCCGTCAACCCCGCGCTATGTGCTCTTGAGTACCACCTAACTGTCATCGGTATTGTTGATGCTACAATTAAAAAACTCTTTATAACGATGATTGTATATAACGTCAAGTTGTAATCTTTGCTGAGAGTGAAAGTTAGACATTTCAATTACATTATCAAATCGACCTATTCTTTAGCGATAAGAGGAATATTGAAAAAACACAAAACCAGAGGAGAAGGGGCTGTGGATGTTACGCTGCTGCAGATTACCGATATTTTTAATTATTATTATTATTATTATTATTATTATTAAAAACTATCGAAAATTACGGCTGCGGATTATAGGCTGAGGATTGCGGTACTATCTGCCACAGAAAATTACGCAATATTTCACACGAACATTTCAAAATATTAGGAAAATCATAGTGGTTACTGGTAAATGTGTGGTGATATCGAGAACTGTATTTGTCACAAATTCATAAACGTACAGTTAGCCACAATCACTTTTGACCAAGTAACAAGTCAAATCCAGGTAACAGTCCGTCCGAGTAATACACATCAATGCGTCTTAATGTTTCATGTCCTAACGCTTTCTACCTCAAATACAGGAATTAAAAATTTCAACTGTTGTAGAAATCAGAGTACATTGAAAAGCTATTATCACTTTTGAATAATGTTTATCAAGCTTATACTGAAATACGTAAGAAATTATTGTGATATCGTTGGGTTCAAGGGGAAAAAAACTCATACTGATAAATCGATTTTAAAGAAAATAAAACTAACAGTGTGTTCAAGCTCCAATTTTTAAAAATTTTTTTAGGTACAAGAGTACACAAACCAATAGGAGCTCACACGGTTTTTTGGATCTATCATATAATAATACGAGGAACTCCGAAAATTCAGCAAAATTTTGACTGTGAGATATATTATACATTCCAGACAACGCATTTAAGAATTTAAATGCTGAAAGGTTTTGAAAGTTCTAAGAACACAAAACTTACCACCGTTTATTCTTTAGTCCGTTTAATCTCAACCCGATAAATGGTACAATTTATTATCTTGAGAAAACTAAAAACTACTAAATTGAAACTGAACGCAAAGCATCAATCATAATCAGAGAGAAACTGGTCAAAGTCTAGCAATGAACAGGAAAACTGGTGATAGGTACGGTACTCAAAATAGTCGGCAAATGGATACAAAGCATGGTATGAGGAGAAAGTAAGCATTCTAACTATGGAATGTTTACACTGTCAACAAATATTTATTTACTTACTTTATTTATATGTATTCTGATTTCTCTCATAATCTTAATATTGTCAGTGTGAAAAATCTGCTGTTTTTTTAAGCGAAGAATGAATATTTTCGTGAGGTTAAAATTGTTCCCTCAGAAACCTAGCTGTTATGGACACTGGATCCGACACATAAAACGAAATACCGTCTAAAATGGAGAAATTTTACGTTCCTGACAAATGTTACGGTATGCACTGAAACTGCAAATTTTGTTAACAAATACCATTTCAGCAAGTAGTTTGCATTAAAATTATCATAAAAAATATATATCATTAATTATTTTTTTTCTCTCCCTAGAACAATCAGGTTTTTTTTTTTTACTTTAACAATCGAGCAATGAAAAGTTGACACGATTACACGATTCAAGAATCTCAAGCGGAAAATACTCTCCATTGCATCAATCCCATTCTTTAGAGAAACTGCCTTGGAATAAATAATGAAATATATATGAAGCTATATATGAGAATATATATGAATAAGATTATATAGGAAATACGCCATTTCAACAAAAACGTTGATATGAATTATATCCCTTTAGCAATGGTAACTTTTGACTTGCTTTTAACTTCGTAAGATTTTCAAACATACGTGGTTTGCTTGTATAAGAAAAACATGAATCAAAATTATGAAAGTAATTTTGTGCAAGGACAACATATGATAACAATATAACTTATTTTCTCAAAGTTTAAACAATTCTCTGATAGGGCAGAACTTCCTCACAATTTTTAATTCTCTCTAATCTCTCAGAATAAACGTGTTTGAACAGATCCCAAACACGGCGACCTCTGAGTTGCTATTACTTAAGGCAGTGATTGTCAACCTTTGTTTTGTCGCGGCACACTTTTAAAGATTTCAAAATTTGGCGACACACAAGAAAAAGATAAGTTTAAAAGTTGTTTACTTAAAACGGATAAAAACAGTAAAAAATATGGCATTTAACTGTAAAATTTTTTTTCTTTTCAGTGTACTTTTCTTTAATTTAAACAAACTTTGCTCGTAATAAAAAAAAGCATTATAATTTTTACTATATACATTTCTAAAATTTGGCGGCACACAAAAGTGCCGCGGCACAGTGGTTGAAAATCACTGAGTTACCATCGAACCAAGGATTTCAACGGCAAGATTCCTGTTGAGAAAAGGACTGTATTTGGACCCCTTTTACCTTACTGCCTGCCTCTAACGTGCGAAAAAGTAAGACAGCTACACAATAATAGATAAAAGAGAATTCCAAAAAAGTTATCCCATAATCGACACACCTTCTGTGTAATGATAGCCTCGGCTAAGATTTTTTTTTCAGATAAAAAAATTAATCTTAATCAGATAAAATTAGAACGTTTTTTCGCTAATAAAGAATATTTGATGTTTAAAATAGCCTGCAGAATAACGAATGCATTAGCATTATAGTGGTACCTATGAATATCGGTATCTAACTTCATAGTTCTTGTTCATAATATTAAGTTAGATAATGGAAGTTAGATTTTAATCTCAGATTAAAGAGTGGAACACTGTAACAAATAAAAACACTTGTAAAGCACCGTTAAACACCATTTTTCTCTTTGATATTATTTTTTAACATTGTATGGAGCATTATTTTCTATACTGAGCCCTTCTTTATGTTATAATGTTCTTCACGAGAAACCATCACGAGATATTTCTATCAATATTTCTATCAATATTTTATCAGATTTTCCTTCTTCCAGGTTTATAAAAGTACAGGTCGGACTAAAAATATTGCCCCTCATTACATGCGTTTTTCCATGCAGCTTTTTAGATTCATCAAAAGTTAGGTATGCTGATTTAGGGTCCCAGGTAAAGATTATATGAGTACGAGCGGCGTGCACAGAGGGCAATTCAGTGAGCCATCTCGTCTCCATCCTACGACCGTCTGTTCCCATCAACGCACGACAAGTGACGCAATTGAAATGAGCCTTTCGAGATGTATGACTGACAGCGCACAAATAAGAAACATGCTAATCAGCACGCAAATGCAGCATGATTTATTGGCATCGTTCCTCATCAGCATACAGGACGCAAACAGAGAAGGGAAACGCTGTGGGACGATAGTACCGAAGTACGAATGCAGACCTTGTTTTCCGAGACTTTTGATAAAAAAAGAAGGGTTTCGAAATCTCTATCAAGACGGGGTCGTCGAGTGGGCCGAGAGTGTGGGACGTTCCGTCCCACCCAGCGGAGACAGGCCTTCGGAATACACCTACCCGAGAACCGCTAAGTAGGCAGTTGGGTCTTAAGCAAACACATATTGCTGCTTATTAATGTAGGGGAATGCGGCTGAGCTAACAGCGGATATTATCTAATGAGTGTGCTTCATTTTTGGAGGAAAATGCATAAGATAGCGCGTAGCTATTGTTTACGGTACGATTAGTCACTAGGCCAAGCCCACGGTAGAAGGATTGTATACTATTACTAAAAGAGATCTATGCCACGAGGATAGAATGCAATGATTCTAAACTATGTTTAGTTGAAACTGTAGTAGTGTTTATTCAACTAATCTTCCCTATAATAAAATATTCCTCCATTAGATGTGCCCGGTATAAAATCCCACATGCTCGAAAAATGTTACTTCGGCCTTACCTCTGTACAATTCGCAGAAAAATATCGGAAAAATAAATAAATATTCATACAATGAATCTCACCATTTAAACTGTCCCAAACGATAGCTTATTTCATACAGCAGGCGTCAATATTTCACTAAGTGAAGCTAAATGTGACCTAATGAAGGCTTCGTTTTAAAACAGCACTCTATACCTAAAACCCTACTACAAATTCTCTCGTTTATTTGTAATAAATAAGCAAGTTTAATCAATGAGCTCATGAGATATTACTTAGCTCAGGACGAGAGGGTATCGTTTAAAATTTGGGTACTACGTTTTACAGGATGCGATTCCCAACGTGGTAGTTTGTTGATTTCTTGGAGAGCCGTTGTTTGGTCATTTTTTTGCTACACGTGGGTTGAATAGATCGAAATCTGTGGTGTGATTATATCTTAGGACCATATAAAATGAAACGTTCTTCTCGTTCAACACAATTTATAATAATAATCATTCTGTCATTTAAGTTGTTAGATGATAACTTTTTTTTAATACATCATTTAGTCATAATTAAAACTATAATGTATCATTACACTAATACTTCCCCAAACTAGAGGTTTAAAAAAGTTTTATGTGTAAAATGTCTCTGAATAATATGCTGGGTAATATATTAAGTGAAACATCTGTTATAAAAATATTTCAAATCTGATAAAAGTACTTGAAGAGAATCCTACTTTTTGATGAACGACATTATGTCCTCTTGATAATCGTGAAGAATGATCAGAAAAATAATAAAATAAAAAACAATTTTTACTGCGTCTGAAAGAAAGATTAAAATTTTTTTCGGGAATTCTTCAAAAATATATCCCTAATGTTTTATTAAAAATTTCAGCTAATGAGTTGTTTTATTTATATGCAATCAAACAGGAAGCACGAATCAGGAAATTTATTAAGAGGCCCCAAACAATTATTTTTCCTTGTATAATCTTACATAATTTCTCTTGTATTAGACATGCATTTTTCAGGAATACTTCAAAAATGCACATCTAACGTTTATTAAAATATTCAACCTTAATGACTATTATTTATTTATTTGAAAGTAAGCAGGATGCACGAATCAGGAAATTTACAGAGGTCCTAAACAATTTTTTCTCCTTGTATAATCTTGCATAATTTCTTGTCGTCAAGCAAGTCTCAAACTCCATACTCTCCGAAACAGAGAGACATCTACAGAATTGAAAAGGATTTGAGCGTTCGATTCTAAGCACTCACTCTATTAACTCCGTTTGCAAACAGAATTTCAGCGCGGGAGAAGTTTTAAAAGCAATTACTGCACTCACCTACAATGTTTAAGATGTAATACAGGATAAGGTCCAGCACGCAAAGGTCAAGGCAGCGTTGAAAGAAGTGATTAATGGGCTGGCGATAAAAAATGAAGAAAATGCATAGCAGCAATATGAACTCGAGAAAAGAGTTGATACAGATTTTAGCAAGAAAAATTTACGAGCCTGTCAGAACAATAGGCTCCGAAAAACGAGGGAGGACGGAGAACGATGTGGGGATGCGGCTAAATTTATATGTTGTGATAAAACACAGTCACCGAGATCGTTTCTAAACAACACCGTTTCATGCCCTTTAAGTTTAAAGGAAGTGAAGGTAAATACTGAACACGAATAACAAATTATGATAACGGCTGATATAGTCATTTATTTTGTCAGTTTATTTGCATTTTTAGTGCGCATTGTTTTGGGAGGCATGAGATACTACACCTCCATATCCTTTGTTATTATTATGACCCATCGTCGATTTCGAAAAGATCAGCGGCGGAATCATTATCCATTTGTTAAAAGATATTGAGAAAGTCACAGTGGGAAAAAAAAATTTCGTAAGCGGGTTCATAATGATACAATGCAACAAAAAACGTGGGGAAACTAGGAAAAAGAATGGATACGGAAAAAACGATTGTATTTTTAAATACTTTTATTACCCAATTTAGTGAGGGAGGGGCTGTATTTATTTTATGGAAACTGTAGTACGATCTGTTAATGGAAGGAAATCATGTATCTGAAAATCTGTGAATTGAGAACAATAAAAGTAGTCTGTCCAGAACTGACCAATGGCATTTGAGAGTATCATTCACGGTCATATTCTCACCAGGGGGAGGGGGGGGGGTTAAACACAATTTAGTTTCTCACGTTTAACAGATCGTTAGGAAATTAGTAAACACCGAGTTAGCATCTTTCTGAACAATTCTTCAGCTAATTTTAAGCAGATAAATTGTTTGTATACGTTTAGTTTAAACCACACTTTAGATACTCTTTCGTAGTAATAATGGTCCAATGAGTAACAATCAATAATGCATTTTTATTAATGTTAAAGAATAATTTCGAACTTAATAATCGAAAAGGAATATTTAGAAAGGGTTTGAGAGAACTATATTGTTATACCCAAACGCAAAGGGTTACGTATTTCAGCAGTTTAATGGCTCTACGCGACTTTCCCCAGAGAAAAGTACACTTCTTCAAAAGGCATAGATGCAAGCCAGCTCTAAGAATTCAAACTGTCGTAATTAATTAAGTTTTCCGATCATATTTATCATATTTATAGATATATCTCAATAAGATTTTTTTTTCCAAGCTCACTTGATTTGTCAAAATGAACCTAAAGGAAAACGAATTGGATAATGGGGGGGGGGGGAGTGAGTATGTTATCAGTTCTTCACCGTGCTGAGCCCTATGACTAATGAATAAATAATGATGGATAAATAACCTGTTTGGTTGGTTGGTTGGTTTAGAGCCCTAGGATCAATTTTTGCTACACAAGGGCTTATTCGACTATATCTGCCTGGAATATCTGTATCAGTAAATATCTAAATTAGAAAAAGAAAATATATGGAATACGGTAATTCACAAAATAATGCTTCCCGGTCGTGAGACCATAAGCGCGTGAAACTGAAGACCAGCCGCTACGTAGCAAAACCTGTATACGCAGCCGAGGGTTGATTTCTCATGTTCGGTGAACAGTGTCATTATTGTTGGGCCTACGAGTGCCGGATGGACAGTACAGATTCGCCTTCCAAAAAGGCAACCCCGGGCCCTTATGGAAGACGGTTAAAAATAGAATTCAGGTAATTACATTATTATTTTAAATGTAATATCTAAAAATAAAAATTTTGAATGTAAATCCCTTTTACTATTCAATAACCATTTCCAAAAAGAAAAAGAACAAAACGGAAAATTCAAATTCAAATTAATTATAATTATTAGTAAACACTAATAATAATAATTAAATTATAATCAAGTGCCATTAAGGTGGCTACAATGCATCAATTCCATCATACGGTCTTTCTTTTATGAAGTCTTTTTATGCATTCCTTTAGAAAGTTACTAAGACAGAGAATCCTCCAACATCAATACCTCGAATCTCCTGGTTGATTTTTGTACAAACCTTTTAAAATTAACAACATATAAAAAAAATCTTCAAACACACAACGAACCTTCTTTAAAAAAATCAAATATAAATAAAGTGCGATGCCCCTACAAGCCTTTCTGAGGCAGAAAAAATTTCTGTAAGTTAGCAACTGAGGCAAATGATTCGGTAGCAGTGTTCCAGAACCTTTTACACTGGCGGATTATTCACTTTTAAAACCCATTAGTTTTCCATTCCCTCTTTGTTTCAAGTAATAAACACTGAACAAAGTTATATACATGAAACTCAATCGCGTAAGTCTCAATGGTTCACCCCCTTAATAAGAACACTTTTGCTCTGTTGTTCATACATTTTTGAAGTTTTTCCCCTTTATTTTGCAATCAAACTCTAGAGAGATTTCTAGGATCAAAATTCTCAAGAGACACATTCCTTTCACACATAGCAAAAAATACTCATCAAGCTACTGTAAAATAAAACATGAAATTCGGAACCCCCTTTTGTAAACAACTGGAGTTGGCAATTCCTAATCGCAAGGTTTTTTTCTCTTCTTTTTGAAGACTTCGACCGAACTACAGAAAATTCAAAGATTTAATGTCAAAAACTATAAGAGAAATTCTTTTTTTCATTGCTGCGTACGTATATGTATGCCTGTGTATGTCTTAATACAGGCTCACATAAAAAACAAAAAATATTTCAGTTAGTCTCCTCTAACGAAACTACCGCGGGTTATTAACTTAGGATTACTTATCATTTGATTACCCCCCCCCCCCCCCCGTCTCTCTCCCTCTTTTTTTTTTTTGTTATTTTAAATATAACATGCAATTTGGTACTTTTCTGTTTAACTGTTTACTGCTAGCTACTGGATTTGGCGCACTGTCAAAATTATAACTCGCGACGCAGGACAATTTTTTTCTCTCCAAAGGACCGTTACGTTGCGATTTCACTACCATCCAGAATACATGGGGCGAAATGAGAAGAAAAAGCTAACGAAACTGAAAGATCGAAACCCGCATAGAATCTTCTCCGTCCGTCCGTATGAAATGTGCATGCGCGATTGGTTATAAAATGATTCTTGCGTGTGAACTGCAAGTACCATGGTGCGTTGGTCACTTTATTTACACATTTTCTAATTTATTTTCTGTCTGCACCCCGTTCGACTGACCCACTGATGGGTTATCGTGAGACGACGCATCCGACGTCGCAGACCGTAACCGGCCCGCTTCCGGATTTTCTCGTAACAAATCCGCAGAAAAAAAAAAAGCCGCTAAAATAAAATAAACACAGGAGTTCCCATTGTGCACAAGATATGTGTTTTTATATGGGGCAGCAAGGCAGAAAAAGTATGCGAAGGTCGCAAGTGGCATCCACTGTAACGAATTAAGTTCTGGTTTGGGTGCCCATCTCTCTCGCATGTTTGCATATTAGGCGGGATCCGATGTTGCCGAGGGATGAACGCTGTCGTATATGACTTGGGCGGGAGGACTTGGTATTTCTTCCAGTGCTTTTATTGCAATTTGCCGAATGCCATTCCCCGCGATTCCATTTCCGGAACCGATGTTTGTACAGTATGACTTTCCTGCAAGACATTTTTATGAATAATATATTATTTATATTTGCTGTCAGTCTAGTAAATCACTCATTTTCATGGAAGAAAGTTACCATATAGAGAAGTTTTGCACGCATCTGAAATTTAAAGCTATTTGGAGAGGGGGTGGGCTTATGCGCTATGAATGTTTGCTTCATAAAAATATTTAGTCGATATCTAGAATAAAATTATAAATTATATAATATGAATAGAAGTCATATATATATATATATATATATATATATATATATATATATATACATAAATATAATACTTAATATTAAGCTTTAATATCTAATTATAAATATTTAATATTATCAAATTACATGATCGCAATATCTTGATGTTTAGAGCGATAGCCACTAGCAATTTAGAGAGATAGGCAGCTAGCAATGTAACACAGCTCATTGCAGTTTTCAGAGGCAGAGGGCTAGAGTGGAGGACTTTTCTTAAGAGGGATTTGGAAAAGAAAATGGCTCCCGGAATGAAAAAGAAAAAGCATATATGAGCTACTGTTTAGCATGGAAAAGGCTTTATTCGAATTTGTAATAAAATTTCCTGAGAACATCATGATAATTATCCCATTGACTCAGGGTCATTTTAAAATTATTTGGATATCATACTGGCAGTGGCGTAGCTGGGGGGGGGGGGGGGGTCTATCATGCCCCGGGCGCCACTCGCAGAGGGGCGTCAAATGGTCCTTTGAATTAATTCTACATATTATATTGCTATATGTTTTTCGGGGGAGGGAGGGCGCCAAAAAGGTATCTTGAGCGCTAGTTATGCTCGCTACGTCACTGCATACTGGTTAGGTTAAACTATGGAAAGTGTGAACAGGAGGCAAGCATTTTTGGGATACAGCGTTGACAATTTGTAACACGCCCTTGGACTATGAGAACGAATTGAAGAAATCATAGTGTGTTTAAGGTGATAAACTAAATATGCCAGAAAATATACATGAAATGTTACGGTCACACGTAGAAACGACTCGCATAACTTTACATACATCTTTAAGTTCCGTAAAAAATGAGAGAGTTTTTGGAATACCAGCTACAAACTGCCATCGTAACCTGAATTTTGCAAACTTCTCAGTAAACTGCGATTCTATTTCTCCGAATATATGTAAGAAGGCGGCCGGAACAAAAGTTTAAAGGAAATTTCAAAAGCTAAATACATGACCGTACACTTTTTATAAACTAGTGAATAAAACAATAACTCAAACTTGAGAATATCGCTTTATGAGACAGTAAATTTGCGGATAGCGCATAAATTAATTTCCAAATAAAGTTAACCCGAGATTTAGAGTAGTGAGTTGTCAACCATCCATCCCATGCGATCCTTATAGTCTTCTAAGGGTTGTATTCAAGTCGTATTTCAGAAAAAAAAAAAAAAAAAATCAAAAACATGAAGTGCAGAGTTTTATGCGATTCCCGTTGTTCCAAAATATTTCGTTGTAGTCTATTTAACTGTTTATCTGGGTATCCTAAGCATGTAAATTATGAAAATCTTCTTACCCCAAAAGAAGCAAGACAACTCACTATAATGTCATATTTTCCTTTACACTATTCAGTTTTATTAAGATTTATTTATATATCAAGGGAAATTCTTGACAAATAAAATAATAATATTTATATCAGAAGATCGAACAAAAACATTTAGCAGCTTTCTGAAAAACCCGTAGAAAGATCCAACGATCAAACTATTTCAACTTATGAAAACTTGTATCCTAAAACATTTTTTACTGTTAAATAAGCCGTATTTGGCTTGGAAATCTAGATTATTAATGAAAAATTTGCAAAAGCAGAAATAACATCATATGTCCACTAAATATTGAGAATTACGAGGCGTAGTGTTATGTAAACCGTTATATTTTAAATACAGCATTGCACAACAGTTAAGACAGTTTTAGTTTTCAAAGATAGAGTCAAAATTCAAAGACGCTTTTTTTTTTTTTAAAGGAGAATGTGTCATTCTTTAGAGCTGGTAACTTTGAATTTATTGATTATATAAAAAACTACCATAAATATTTAAAAAGTAATTTGACATCGTCAGCATAAAAACTTAACCTTCCAAATCACTTCGAACACTTTGACTCAATGACCCAAAGTTTACAGCCGTGAATGAACAGCTTTGGCTGCTTTATAATTACCCCCCCCCCCCCAATAATAATAATAATAATACACCCGTCAATCTCCAGATATATAAGTCACATAATAAATTTTACAAGATCTAGAGTTTAAAATTCGGTAAAAAATATTCCTTGAGAGCAACCCGAATGACATTAGTAATACAATAGGAATGCAACAAAATAATGCTTGATAGATCAAACACTAAGTTGATTCCATGCGGAAAGGATCAACCATGTTTAAAAATATAATCTTTAACTTATTTGGTACTCCGAAATAAAAAATGCTGTAAGTATATAGAAAAAATTATTATTTTCAAGATAAAACGCTTCTTATTGTAGTGACTGACAAAAAAGTAACTACAGAAAACAGAAGGTAAGCCAAGAAATGTCCATTACTTTGACTTTTTTTTTAAGCTTAAGCATATCATAGTTCATATTAAAATGATAGAGTATTATTTTATTGAAAGTACATAAAACTAAATTAGGTAAAATATTAAATATGAGATGCAAAGGCCCCAATTTTTTTTGTGTTATAATCTTTTAATAGGGAAAAGACATAAGTGTCCAACTCCCAAAATACATAAGTGTCCAATCACTGCCATGAGACTATGTATAGATAACGGTCACTGGTTATTATTAAAAGACATAAGTGTCCAACTCCCAAAATACATAAGTGTCCAATCACTGCCATGAGACTATGTATAGATAACGGTCACTGGTTATTATTAAATTTTTCTCCTTCAGTTATTATGCAGAATTCTACCTTGAAAACAAACAACACACATAAAATAAAATAAGTACTATCGGGCTGAATGTAGGAAAGAGTATTGTCATACAAGTTTAACATGGTCATTCCAAAAGGTTACATTTCACTACGTAACCGTTACATCGTTGGAAGTCGTCGCTAGAAAAGCAATTATTTAAATCAATGATTCAGAAACTCTGAGAGCCTCGAGGATCACGTTTATGAGAGATTTATCTTGGCAGATAATTCATTTTCTGATGTTAGTTTTTTAATAAATCATTCCCAATTTACAAGAATAAGCAGCGTTTCATCTTGAAAAAAAATTTTAAATATAAACTTATTCCATTTACATGTTATCTTAATCTATTCATTTCGAAATACCAAATAAGTTACTCATTATGAATAAAATTATATAGATAAGTACAATTAATGGAGTTTAAATTCATCACGCTATTATCTGATCCATTGTTTCTCTAATTTATCTTTTATATATAGAAACATAAAGAGGACCGGCTTAGAAAGGAAAGTTAACAAAACTATGCACTATACAGCATTTTCTGATAATCTAAAATAAAGGAGACAGTATCGTTCGAAAGCAGAACTTAACAAGCTATCACTCTAGGTCTTTACGGCATCTCTGTGAAAGATGTCACGAAGGTTATATGATAGGTCTATAAATAACTTCAGCAATTACTAAATTTCTAAAAGAATGAATATGTCCCCCCGACTAAATGTGATCCTTTATACTATTTTTAAAAGATTTTAATCAAGAAAAGACCCCTTTTCCGAGAATGTAATACAGTTTGAAATTGAATGCATACACATTTTCAAACTGTAGTTCAGACTAGAGGTTCAGCATTATACAGGGTGTTTCAAAAAGAGTCATCCGATTTAAAAAAAATCATAACTATAACTATTAATCTTTTAATCCGTTTTGATCGAATAATATATAGGCAGAAAGAGGGAAATCTCGAATTTCATTCAGTAGCCGACAAGTAACGCTAACGCTCTTCCTTCGTCGCTACTTCAATGTTTGCAAAGATGACAACAGAAATCATTTTGTGTAATACGCTTCGCGAAGTGCGAGTCCGTAACTGTTCAGCGTGATTTTCGTAGACAAAACTCTGGTAGATTGAAGCTCCTACCTCCCAGAGCATTAGGCGATGGTAAACACAATTCCAAGACACGGGTTGTATGTATACGCATAACAGCCGTGGAAGCAGTGTATGCAGACATGCTCGCAAAAGTTTGGAACGAATTTCCCTACCGTATAGACATATGTCGTGCATCCAATTGTGGACATATTGAGCAGCTTTAATTTGGTTTGTAAAAAAAATTTTGATTAGCCATGTAATATAAAATTAATTTTAAGTTTCTATGTTCAATATTTTTCGTAATATACTCATTTCAAATCGGGTGATTCTTTTTGAACCACCCTGTATATCTAAAAATCAAAGGGCTCCAAAATCCAACATTTTTTGTGCGGTGCTTCGAGGACATAACTGAAAAATTTTGAATTTTACTTCCTTTATTAATATTATCATAGATGGAATGTCCATTTTTTAAAAACTTTTAAACACTTATGCACGAATAAGCCCAAGAAAACATTTTTTATCTCAGTACCATAAAAATTTTGTGTTAGGGGATGATAGCGATGTTGAAAAACCACAGATTGTCCACATGGACGGCTGCAGTTCAGACAAATCATTCTGATGTTAGATTACATTGAAGTTTCATTTAATTGTTTGAGGCTGTGTGTTCAAGGAGTGTTTGAAACTTAATCATTTTGAGTTTACACTTGGGTGCCATCCCCAGAGTATCTTATCTTTATATATTGGAAGTAGGGTTTAGAGCACTACGGTCAATTTTTGCTACACGAGGGCTAATTAGACCGGGACCTACAGCTTAAAGCCGATTCCGAACGGCTACAAACGTTCATGCCACGAGTGGGATTCGAACCCACAGACTTTGGTACCGAATGTCAGCGCCCTAACCATTCGGCCATCGTCCGGCATCTATATATATTATTTCTAAAAGGTGTTTTTTTTAATCCCTTTTTCTCCCTTCATACTTAACCAAAATCGATAAATGAGGCACCATTTTAAAGATTAAGATCTCCGCTTCGTGCGAATTGTTAATATAGAATTACATATCTTATTGTTTGTTTGAAAATCGAAGTACAAACATTATGAACAATTTTTCTTCCCCTAAATAGCGCACGCTAGCTTTTTTTTAAAAAATTTACGATTATCAATCGCACTGAACTTTTAAATTTAAAAATCGTTTGCTTTTATTATCATTCTGATATTTCATTAATGATTTTCTTTATTGGCAACATCCGCGTAGGTGTACATTATTCTTTTTGCATGGAAAAACCATATATATTATTTCTAGAAGGTGATTTTTTGTGACGATCCCTTTCTCTCCCTTCATACTTAACCAAAATCGATAAATGAGGTATCATTTTAAAGATTGAGTTTTCCGCTTCTGACGAATTGTTAATTCAAAATGACACATTGTATTGTTTGTTTAAAAATCGGAGTGAAAAATTGACTTTTGGCCCTAAAGTTCTTTCTCCGGATGCGTCGAAACGGCACGGTCAAATAGTGTGCACAAAGAGATTTTAATGTAAATATCACATTTTCCCCGAGTTTGTGTCATATTTAACTTTTATTATTGTCTACAAAGGTGTTTGACGAGTACATACCTGATGTTCCCATGTTTTGTCTTATGCTTCACCTCCAATATTGTGGCCAAAGGCGTTTTGTAATTTTTTGTATTATCCTTACGCACCATTGTTATTTGACAAATAAACAATTGCTATTAATGAACCGGTTCTTCTTTCATCCTACTGCAAACCACCAACCTCGCTATACAATTTATCGTATTTTAATCGTATGCGAAAGGGTTGCACGGGCCACCTAGTAATACATATTTCAAAAGTTCCAAAATCCGAGACGCTTCAGGTCTCTTGCATTTGAGGGAAGGGATACTCTCAACCACTCAACCTACGTTATTTCTTTCGCGAACGAAATATCACGAAGTAAAATTTTCTAAATTTTTGGTAACTTTATGTGTGCATAAATTTTGGTAGTTTAAACGACAAACATAATACATTTCGACTTTCTGTGCGTTTTTTCCCTACAGTATTCATAACTTATCCGAGGCAACTATGTAAGCAAGTTTTAGGCCTTTTGAGTAAGTTCGTCAACACGTAAATTATGAAATTTACTTTCTATATGTTTTCTGAGGCAGGTTAAGTATTTTATCGATATTTTATATCAGAGAAAGTTAACTATCATTTCGGATGTCTAAGGACAGAATTCTTTATAGATGTAAGGGCTTTTTTCGTTGGTGATATTTTTGTTTCATATTTTGAGCTAAATAAAGAATTAAGTAACTTGCGACAAGCTTCATTTACTAACCAATAAGACTACAGCGTTGTTGTCTTGAGCAACCCTCGAGCAAACTTAAGATCATTGGGAGCTCTATGGTTTTCTTCTTCTTTTTTTTGGGGTGTGTGTGTGTGGGGGGGGGGGACTACACTATGGCTAATTAGACCGGAACCTACAACTAAAATCCGATTTCGAACGACTACAAGCAAGCCAATAGTGGGAATCGAACCCACAGTCTCTGATATGAATGCCAGCGCCCTAGCTATTCGACCATCGACAAGATCATGAGGATTTTCTACCTTTCAAAATAAGGGTGTTTGCTGCAGCGACTATTGACCACTTCAGCGGGATATCAGAAGAAGGAAATCCAGATCAAACTTTTAGATACGGAACTTATATCCATTTATATTTATTAAATTCCCAATTAAAGATTATTACTGCAGAATATCATTCAGATGCCCAATATTAACAATTCATCATTTCTCTCCCCAAAAGGATATTGTAATCTACGTTATTCGAAGATTTAACATGAAAATAGATCCCTTCGGCAAAAATAACCGCTGACAATCCAAGACTCGAAAATCCCTTTGTAACATAGACGTATGACACAGTAACTATTGAGAGCCGGTCTCACTATAATAACGAAGACACACTTGCATAGCTTTTGGGTCCACGGACAATACAACCAGCTTTGCTTACCAAACAATTGACATACGAGTGTGGTAAATGGCTCTTCAATTCCATTAAATTTAAACACAAGTGTTCAAGTCGCCGTAAGACTTTTGGTGTCATTTAGGACAGAGATTTCCATTTACAAGCACAAATTTTTTGCTAATATATTTCATAGTTAAGATGTAATTCCAGCAGAAACAGGTAATGCAGAAGCAGAGGATACACATGGAATCCACAAATCTGTTTTCAGTAATTGCGTGGAATAAGTTTGAACAAAAAAGACCTCACGATTAGATTGAGAAATTAATTCATCTTATCAAATTTCGTGAGTAGTTTCATTAATATTTCAGCTAGTATAATCAATGAGCTATTGAAGACGTATAATTGGAAAACTGGCCGCCATCGTAGGCTTTCAACATGCGGCCATTGTTATTTACCTTTTCAGTTGTAATTCGAATGTGGGTTGCTGTTCGAACCGAATGGGGGCATAGGACGTGGGGTGCTACGAACTCGGTCCGCACCGGTGGTGGACGCGCTCCGTTGCCACCGCTCAAGGTCGAAATAAAAAGGGAAACCTCTGCCTGCGGTTACGGCACTCACGCGGAAAACCGGTCACCCGCCTTTTCTTCTTTATCTTTTTAAAAACTTTTTTTCTTTGCTTTCGGTGGAGCAGCTAAACTTTAAAAACGAGATAAAATAGGATCCGTTGAAGTGAAAAAAAAAAAAAAAACGATTAAAAAAAAATCGAGTCACAGAGGTGCAAAGGATGCGTGGATTAATAGTCAGGAGACCCTTGGATTCCAACAAAATAGAGAATTTAAAATTGATTTATGTAAACATCGGAAAATAATACGACCGCTTTCCTGAACTATCTGCTCCTATAAAGTCGAACATTTTCTAGCATGCTTTACTTTTAACGGTGTTGTGACACTTTCCGCTGAAGTAGTGCCCAAACTAATTTTTAATTTTATAGTGATCTGCTTATTTGCTTTAAAATGATATACATCGCAAAGAATTGACTGCTCTAATGGTGACAAGATGGACTGAAAATCACCTTCATAAAAATAAGGGCTAAGTATAATATTAAAAAAAAATTCTTACCTGATATTCACTTGTCGCTAGCTGCCTGTTACCAGCATCTGGAAAAATAAATGTATGGAAAAATAAGTATTAAAGAAAGCAAAGGTTTATATTGATAAATAATATAAGACAAATGCTAATACTACAAAATCAGAGCGAATGGCAGCATATACATGTAGCAAAAATATATCATTTTTCATTAATTAAGAAAATATATTTAAAAAAAAAATTCAATTTGCTTATATCAACATACAGAAATCAATCATTTAAAGAAGGATATAAAAATGTTAGCGAAAGAAAAAATTTACAAAATTAAGTAAAAAACAAACATGCAAGTTCAAAATGCCAAATAATTTCCAGCTAATTAATTTATAAATGACATTATACAACATACATTAAATAATATAATTATATTTAATAACATGTTTAAAAGCATGGCCAAAGTGTGCCAATTTACAACATACGGGAAAATAATTCAGTTAATCAGTGCCAAGAGTAACGCTTAGACACCATTTTTCATGTAAAGAAGCTCAGATTCAAAAACTATTTTAATCTAAATAAACTTATTTTTGCGATTAATTTTTTTTATATACTCTCCAGCTTATTAAATCAGAAGTAACCAAAACATTTTTATTATAATTTGTATCACTGTAAATAATCGCAGTATTTTCCACAAATAAACAAGCACCACAAGAAACAGATAGATAAAGGTATTACTGTTAAACAGTAATACCTTTTAACTCTTATACGCTCTGATTCGGATGCTACCAATCCTCTTTTTTCGAAGGCGCTAATTTGCTAAGTAACAATAATCCTAAAAAAGCTATCAAGTTATTCTGAAGTTTTCAGTTTTCAAGAACATAAAAAGAATTAAAAAATTACGGCATCTGGATAAACGCACGAACGTGATGGACTTTTTAATTTTCAGAAGTGTATAATGTTGATATTTCCATGCGAGACGTTTATCTCCCAGATTACTCGATTCGGGAAAAAAGAGTAATGCTCTGCATTCCCTGTTTCTAGACTTCACTTTTCCTGCTACAGTATTTCACCTGCTGCAAAAAGCTGGCGAAGTCAGAATATTGTTGGAGGGTGGAATCGATGTTGGAGTCCGCATGTAGTGTTACAAGCCTTTAAGGAGACAAGGGACTTTCAACTTCATTTTTTAGAATTTTCAATATTTTAATCTATATACAAAGTGAGATTATTCAATAATTTTTTTTAATTACATTGAAGGCACTCAATTCACAAATAAATATTTTGGTGAAGAATAAGACCTGTTTTTCAAAAAATTTCCAAGATTGCTAGAATTTTTCAAAATGTTCTATGTGTCTAAATTTTTTTCCGATTTTATCCAAATTTTTCCCGATTGCTAATTAGTTTTTGTCCCAAAAACTGCACATCATTCTTTGAAACCACAAATATTTTTCAGATTTATATACCATGAAATAAAGTAGAAACATGCAAAAAAATAAAAAAGTAACAGTCAGATTATAAAAATTTTTTTTTGACCTTTGATTTATACAATATATATATATATATATATATATATATATATATATATATATATATATATATATATATATATATATACACACAATTACGTTTATTATGTATGGTAAACCTATATTAAAAAACTGAAGGTTTTTAAGTGATATGGGATGCGCATGGGGCATTTTGAAAAATGGTAGCATTTTTAAAATTTTTTTTTGAAAAATAAGTATTCTGTCAAAAAATCAATATTTTTAATTCTAAGGGTCTTCGATGAAGTAAAAAAGAATATTAATTATTCTCATTCTGAATATAGAGTTAAAAATTGAAAGTTAAAAAATTCGAGGTTCCCTTCTCCCCTTAAAGGTAGCACGAAGGGAAAGAGTTAAGAGTTAAAAAAATAATTTAAAAAAACAAACGGACGTTGTAATAAATTACACTAACGAATATACATCAATATCGATTTATCTAAGGAAAGACATCCATATCCGAGTTTCGTAAGAAAATTATTTTATCAATTAAGATCTTGAATCACAGTAAGAAACATTTTAAGCCTAATCAATTTGAATTGTCCATCAAAAATCCGATTAAAAATGATTTTTATTAAAATTTATAAATTTAGAACCATAATCATGCTTAAACACAAGTTAAAAAATAAATGATCCCCTCTTTTTCCTACAGTCAATACAGAATTTTACAAATATCATCACATTCATATATATTTACACTCATAACATTTATAAAAATTTCATCACATTCGAATTAACAAAAATGACAATGCATATTAGATACCTGCACGTTTAAACAGGATTTATTGTCATTAAAGTGTCAAAACTAATGCTTAAGATTAAGTCTGTGCGGGACTGATTCAAGCTCAAATAATCTTCGATAGAATCGAAGAAAAAAAAAATAAAATTACATTGACAATTTCGTTAACTCCAGCTTTTTAGAAGTTACTCCCTATTCATAAAAATCTAGTATAAATACTATGGATCTGTTCATCTCATCCATATTATGAACAGAATGGATTCATAGAGGTTAAGCTATTATTTTGTAGTGAAAGATTTACGAAAACATGAAACAGGTATTAAATTCCAGCGGAGTTTCAGTATAGTTATAATATGTTCTGAAATTTACAGGAAGTGAAAAGGCCAAAAATAACTTCTGAATCATAGGCATTCATACAAATGAACATTTGAATTCGATGCAACGCATTCTATTCAAACATATATAACTGAATCCGGAAAGATTATTATAAGACATTAATTCTTGTCGCATCCATAGGGACAAAGGAATCAAAGTTAGATTGTGTAACGCATAAGCACAGTACACGGGAAGAGGAGATAAAGTGCAGAGCGAAAATGACAATTTAAACGAAGAAGAAAGAAGGAAAAAAAAAGCTTCATTATTGTGAGCGCGCGATCAGATTAAATCATTCATGTGTGATGTATGTGTCCGATGCATTACTGCCCTCGTTAACTGAGAGATGAATCGCTCTCACTGTCGCAAAATGGCCTCAAAAGTCAGTCTAAATCCACTATTTACGTAGTTATAAGACAAAAATACTTTGTTGAAAACTGGTCGTACTAACTCTAAATAACATGAGAAACGAGCCTCAGTATAGTTGAAGGATCATAAGAACTTATTAGTATTCAAGAACGATGTCGGGCTTAATCTCCAAACAGAAGTTTCTTCATTATTAATTTGGAATTTAGTTCAAAATACCTACTTCCAAACACACTCGGCATAAAAAAACGAGATGAACCAAGGTACCTTATTTTTCTTCGACATGCAACCGGAGTACATTGGATAAACACAAATTATTGCAGTTTAATGGGATGAAATTTGTAATCGAAATTCTAGCAAAAAAGTTTTATTTACAGAACATGAAAATAATCAAAAAGACGTCTTGGGATGGAACCCATAGTAACAGGAACATTTTCTGGATTTCTGTATGATCCAATGGAATCTTACTTAGTAAGTCTTAAAAATAATTATCATGAACTAAACGAGTTGAGGCGTTTAAAGTGAAATTTTTTAAAAAAAGTTTAAAGTGATCAAATGCTATACTAAAGATGATAATAAAAACAATATAACTTTTACAGAGAAATGCTTAAATACCCAAATTTACGGCAGATATTTTTCCGGGCAACATACAAGAAGGGGTCAACTCGCGTTGAAGGGGGATGCGACACGCTGACACGCACGGTTCATTTAACACTGGACTTCCATAGACGCTAAAATTGATCTGCCAGCGTATATTTTACTAGTCCCTTAAATCCATTTTCTTCACCAATTTACGAGGACAATGCACTGTCTATCATCATTTACGAGCACAACCATATCGTGATGCAATCATGATTTTGAAATGATGTGCGTGTGAGTGAGAGTTACCTTAAAGGATAGGCGAAGTTACTGCAATATGCGTAGGCGGAAGTAAACGCTCTCTAGCCGTGATTCAATAGAAGTATCAATTCTTAAGAGTGCGGCAATGCGTGGGAATAGCGCTGTGCTATAGAACTCCACACTAAACAAATCCTCAGCAGCAGTATATTTTGATTGGTCACACTGCCAAAGTAAGATGCAGTCATATCACAATCTTGAGTGCTTCTCCTGCGGCTATTCCCTTCAGATTATAAATAAAATTAATACGTAAATTATGAAATTTGATTAACTGATCATGAAAATTATTTTCAGCATATTAAAATAGTTCACAAAGCCCACATACTGTAATGAAAGTTATTAAAGAAAATTAACTTTCGGAATTTAAGGCTGCTTTGTACTAACCCAATTGAATTCGCTAACTCAATGTTAACCTACGGAGAAAATGTGTCCAAGGATTGCCGACTTGGATTTAAAGATGTTTTTGGAAAAAATTGTATTCCGTAATAGAGAAAGAAATTTTACACCTTGGGGCATTTTTCGTTTTCACAAAAAATGCAAATAATATTTTAAAATTTTAAATATTCGGGGGAAATCTGCTATAGTGTGTTTTAAACGCTCATCAATTCCTTTGGTGGACGCAGTTTATAAAATGAATCCTGTTGCAAGGTAAAGAAAAGTTTAGGCTCCCTGAAAATACCATTTTTATTGGATTATCAGCATTTACGGAGCTGTGAACAGTAGACAAATTTCCTCCATGGGTTAACACTGAGGTGAGCGAATCGAATAGGGTTAGTACACATCAGCCTTAATGAAAAATAAGAGCTTGTATTAAAAATGAGTCTGGAAGATTCGAACCCACCCACACGCACTCAGACCGTAGAGAAAAGAGAGGACACATACACAGAGACAAACAATTAAGTCTCTGTTCTGCAATGTACCGAAAATTGCAAAACTTTAGTACAATCGCAATTGTCATGATATGTGGCGGCTTCATTTCGAAAAAAGCGAATTATGAAGAACATATGATAAATTTCTTTTAATCTGCAAAAAAGGAAGGAGAAGGCGGGAGGAGGAAGAGGGAGAGACAAAAAGAGATTATGGTCTGTTATGATAACGAAGTAAAGAGTTTTAATGTGAATTTCCTCCCTTTACTTTCACAATTTAAATAGATTATTTAATGCGAAAAAAAAAGAGGTTCATGGCAGAAAGTTTTTTCTCCAAGGGCAATTTTTCTTACACATTTTGCTATTAATTTAACGTCATCGGATTTTCTAAATGATCATACATAACACCAACTTATACTTCCGAATTAGAAGTAATTTTTAGAAGTAGAAAAAAAAAATATTGAAACAAAATCAATCATTTAATGGTATATTTTTTACTGCACTGGTGATTGTACCTCCAAACGATAAAACAGATTAATCTATTTCAGTTTATAATAATTAAAAAAAATCGATAACAATGTATTTCAGAAAACGAGAAAATGAAAGGAAACATCAAATACAGGAATCCTCAGGCCGATTCATACGTATGATCGACTAAGAGGCTGAAAAGATTAACATAAATATAAAGAGGTGCACACAGAATATTGTAGTTCTGCATTCTTAATGCAGATGACACCGTGATACAAATGATATTGTTTTCACACGATAGTTTAACCGAATGCGAAGGAAACGATTAGGATTACAATAATATTATGAATAGAAAATTAAAATAATAATTGTGGACTCGTGAAAACATAATGAGGCTTTCTTGGCAGCACGGCGCAAGACTTCACACTACGGAGCTCCAAGTTCATTCACCTCAAGGACACCAGGGACGAATTTAGATACGAATCCCGTCTATTGCTGCTCTTAAATGACCGCTGGACAATAAGTAAGTTCTTAATACGGGGAGAGGTTTTAAGTGAACGATGTACGCACGATTTCGAGAAATATATGGGCTATAAAAGTTGAAATAAATATATATTTTCAGAAATGAAAAGATTCGAATGCTGTCTTGAATGCACTAACTGTAAAGTAAAGATGAAACAACATGGCGGTAGGAAGGGAAATTATGTATTTCGAAATGGTAGGTATTAAAATTTGATGAAACTACGCATGAAAGGGCAACTAACCCTGTGAAAACAACCAGGTAGCATACGCCTAATGTTTAAGCGTATACATTAGGCAATGACTCAGAAATTCACAAAGCTCGATACAAAGAGAAAACATATTTCCCTTTACGTAATCTCACTTCAGCAATAAGATTTTAATTGATAACTAACAAAATGTAATAATTTACAACTTTTACTTGGGGAAAAATATTTTCGTTATGTGATATGATTTTTTTATAATCTAAATATAAAAATTCCACAATAGAAAGTTTGAAGTCAGAGAAAAATTGTAATATAGGTCCGATTACAAAATTTTCGAAGCTGAGCAATGGTTGACATAAATTCTTTGCCACAATATCAGGTTCAACATTTGTCACGTTAATTCTCAAGTCATGTTTAACTGTTTTCAAAACTTTTTTTTTGTAATATATAGTAAAAAGGAAATATCCAGGTCCCAAAAATAAGGTGTACGCAAAAAAGTAATGGAAAATTTCCAGTAATTCTATATAAAAACTTTCCATTCATAGTCGAAAGCTGGGAAGAGTACATGAATCAATAATGCTGCTTTTAATAAAGACTCTTTAAAGAGACTTTATTACCCGTGGTCTTGAGACTTATAATCAGACGGGTCCACACGGACTACAGTATTGGAGCTAATGATGTTTAGAATAAGACTTACAGCAGGAAAACGGAAAAACAAATATCTAGCAATATTTAAAGGCTATATAAGGGACACTAATCTAGCACTAGAGTGAAAGTGTTTAGACCAGTGGTTCCCCAACCCGTAGAAGTCTGCGGACCACTAAGCCAGAAATTGAACCATGTGCGGACCTCCACCATCCTCCACCGACTTGAGGGGGGGGGGGAACTTCCAACGGGGGTATGGGGGTATAGAATATAGGTCAGGCAACAGGGATACAGGATTAACACTCACATTCTAACGTATCATTTTCTAATAATAAAATAATTATGTTTAACTTTTAAGAAATTTTAATTCAACACCTGATATTTATCGGATGAACATCTAGTTGAATGAACATTTCTTTCAAAATCCCCATTTATTTGGCAACTTTTTTATATGTGGTGCCGGACCACTCCCGGACCACCGGTTGGGAATCACTGGTTTAGACACACGCGAACACCTATAACAGATACAAGAGATATTTGGTATACCGATACCAACTATGAATGTTTTCAATGGTATGATATATGTTTCAAGCAATAATTATGCTAGCAAAAGCAAAATAAGCAAACTGATAGGATTTTGATTTTCCCACCCAGCGATGTTTCAAAAAATGTAATCGGGAGTCAGACGCGTTTTCCATCTGAAGAGAGACTTTAAAATGTTACCTATGACGCTAACTTAAAAGTTAAATTCACTGTTCATATCTCAGCGCTTCACCACCTTTACTTTCCTCATCAAATAGAACAAAATCGACCAGTCACAGTATACATCTAACACAATTTTTTTCTTGAAACGCTGCATTTTCAAAAATAGAAAAACAAAATTTGAAAACAGACAGAATGAATCATGAACCGTAGAATTAATCATTTGCTGATTCGTTTCAAATTCCTGCACTTCCGCTCATAATTTAAATAAAATGCTACGCGAAGACATTAAACTTTTGATTTCTTAAAAAAACGAACAGAGCAAGGTGAGGGAGATATTCCACAGCAGGAGCGACTCACGTGCAAGAATGTAGCAGCTCGCAAGAAAGAGGTGTGTGTCTATAGGTATTATACAGAGGATGTTTGTGAAAGGAGATTGTCTGTCTCATCCTCGAGATGACACGTTGGGCAATTGGACACGCACTTCGCGGTCAAGAACACTGTCATGCTCATTAATTTGAAGTTCGCTTCATTATTCAAGTAACAAGAGCATCTAATTAAAGCGTAGAACAATAGCATTTCAAATTCTTTTGTTCCTCTAAGCCTTCCATTAATGGTTGAACGTTTAAAACTGCAGCAATTTTGCTTACAGAATTTTCATCTATAAACTTTTTTTTAAGAGTCTATATTGTTATCTCCTTTCTGACATTTTTATCTCCAAAATATTAGTATAACAAATAAGAGTAACGTCAAGTACGGTGCAGAATTTTAACTCCCGAATCATTTGACTAACTAGTACTTTTCTAGTGAGTGTGTATGAACGTGCATTTTTCTTAACTCATTAGAGAGCTTTATTATTATTATTATTATTATTATTTATTTATTTTCTGTGTGTATGTATAGAAAGTTACACTGATTCGCTGAACGGCGGTGACAATTTTTTTTAAAAGAATATCGAGAGTGTTTAAGGGACATTCCACTTCTGTGGTCGACTCATCAGCAATTTTTGCGCGCATCCAAACTTTCGGTTCCACGTTACGGACATGAGGAGGTGAGAGACCTCGGTGTTCTACTGGACTTCCCACGAAGACCGCAATGGTTCGCTAGCGAAAAACTCAAGAGTTACGTCGCATGATAAACTTTTACGGAAACTTTGATTAAAAAAAAAAAAGAGAAGCATGAAGATTTTAAAAAAAAAAGCGTCTGTGAAATATGCGAAAGTTAATAATTCGAGACGGCATAACTATTCATTTTTAATCATTTATTCCGTACAGTAAATGCAGCGATCAACATTAGAACTATCAACAATAAGATACTTAAAAATAAGCCGAAATCGGTGTCAGTCACTTTGGCTTGGTTGTCTTATTTCCAAGATACACACAAGGATTATTTGATCAAGATCCATCTTTAAATTTTCATTATTTTTAAAGCAAATATAGTCATAGGTAAATGTACAACTTGAGTTTTTAGAGACTAGAGCTCAGCAATAATAATTACAAATTGTTAGAGCTAGTTTAACTCTAAGCGTTTTCAGTACTTTTAACTTAAGGTAGTAAGCATAATATTAAAGAATTCGGATAGAAGAATTAGAGAAAGGCCATTTTTCTAGACCGTTCAAGTTTATCCCACCCTAATTAAACCAAAATACCATATAAAGAAGTAAAAACCTTTACGTGAATTTAGAAAAAAAAAATTAAATGAAAAAATCCCTCAGTTGAGATTGGTATTCATCATTAACCGAAATGGTTAATGAAGTTATCCTCACTAAGTTATTAAAGTAGTAGATTTAACATAATGACTCCTCCGAAAAGGCTTTTGATTACGTTATGAAGAGTACAGGGCGAAAGCGTATTATAGTAACACACATAAAAGTTATTTAATTCAAAGTATTCTAAAAAGAAACTAAATTCGTTTCAACAAAAGAAAACCGTGTAAATACAATAACTATATAATAATTTACTACGTCAATGATAAATAAAACCGAAAAAGCTGCTAAAATCTAAAACTGATTTCAGTGTAAGAGTTTACTAGCTTAGTGATATTCGACACTGTTAAATAAAAAGCCTCTGATCATTTTGATCACGGTTTGGAACAAATATTACGACGGAAATAAAAAATCGTCAGGGTGGCATAAAAAGAGGTATTAATAATACCATTACAAGTTACAGTTTTAACGCCTTTCTTATTCAGTAATGCAATAAGTCAAATTTGAGTTTTACCGCGGGGTAGAACACTGTTTATGAGGTTCAGTACTGTTTAGTGACATAGTTTTGAAATTGTTGAAACATATATTACAGCCTGAAATGATCTTCAGTGACATAAGAACTGATATAAAAAAAAAAGCTACAGTGAAATATGCGAAACTTAATAATTCGAAATGGCATACCTATTAATTTTTAACCATTTACAGAAGGTCGTTCGCACGTTATGGAAACGATTTTGATAGTTAAGTTTTATGTATAAATGTCGGTTTTTTTTGCGGCGATTTGCTTCTACCTGATAGCCATGGTTCTTAACAATAGCTCTAGCTCGAATGAAAGTAAACTTTTTCTTAGTACTTTCATGTCAATCTTACCCCATTTCTCTTCGACCGTTTTCCAAAGTCCGTTCAGTGTTCATGGATGCCGTTTTCCTAAGGCTCGTTTTAATAAACCGAAAGCGCAAAAGTCCATTGGAGAAGCGTCAGGTGACTTTTACAGGTATTTCATTAAATAAGAGGCAGTTGATTTAGACGTGTGACTAGAGGCTTTGTCCATATGAAGCTCAATTTTATCAATGTCCTTTCCATAAAAAGCTGGAATTTCTTCTTCAAAAATTGGTTCTAAAATATTCTGTTGAAAGTAGAGTGAATTAATTTTGGCTTTCCTTGAGACTTACATCATTTTAATTTTTTTGAAAAAATTAATACCTTCTTTAACTAGAACTGGAATAGGAATACCTACATTCCCAAATTTCCATATGATTCATAACTTTACCAAGGAGTAATTCAAATTCTTATTCTGAAATGATGAGCAACCTGTAGAATTTTCATCTCCACTTTTGATATTCATGAGTTGTAATTTGTACCTGAAGTTTAAAAGCGCGCTAATAACTAACCCAAGATCTACAAACCTTACTATATATGCAGAAATATAGAAACGTTCTTCATCATTCGTTCTTGCTTATTTTAAAGCCATTGAAGATCAAGAGGTTGAATGCAAGATCATCCATCAAGCTGTACGCAAAGTGTGTGCAATACCGTTTTTTTCACAGCAAATGGTCATGCATCTTATTTTATATTTATTATTTTTTCCTTTTCCTTTTAAGGAGACTGAAGTTAGAGAGGTCCAGTTCAATGACTTGAAAAGGGAGAAAAACAGCAACTTGAATACACTGCAAAAACTGTAGAAAAGGATGTCGGAGTAATTCCGAGTATCTACTGTTTTCACATTATAGCCATTTTAACTAGCAACAGAGTTTCGAATTTTCACAAATAATGCAACGTTTTGCAGTCACTAATGTTTGAGATGAAAAAAAAAATTATTAAGAGCACTCGATTCAATTGAAAGAGTAAGAAAAATTAATACAAAGTATGTTGCAGGACCTATTAGTAAGATTCTAAAGTTGTTCTTCCATATATAGTAAACACAAATGCAAACATATATACACTGCATTCCTGTTAATTTACTGGATTAAAAAAAGTCCAGTGTCGGGGCGAACGACCATTATTGAGCATGTGGACACATTAATAGTCAACGATATGAAATGCAACATTTAAATTCAGTCTTCAAATATCAAGTATATCTAAGGTAGAGGAAAAACTATTTTCACGTCAAGTATCTAAAAGGTATTAAAGAATATGAAGTGTTCCACACAAATAAGCGTCATCGCACAAAAAGTATTTTTTCACTAATTCTTACATTTGGTAAATCACCTGAAAGATAAAAATGACCATTTTATACGTTTTCGAAAGACTGTAATCAAACTTTCTTAACTTAAAGATGGGGAAATAAATAATATAATAGCAAAAGCAACAAAAAAGAAATTACATCTACCATTGTATGAAGAACGTTAAAGTCGGTAACATGAGTAAAACGTCACGTCAATTTTTTCACGGACAATAGGTAAGTCCCCAGAATCTCGAAAAAAGATTCTTCGAAATGTAAGGCTTTGATGATTTAAAGTATCAATTTATCCTTTTGATATTTTATATCAAAATCATTTAGATACTAGACCTATGGCTGATATTATTGCATTAGGAAAAATACTTCAAACCACCCATCGTTCAGTTTAGTACTGAGCCTTGGAGTTCAATTTCTTCATTTCAGTCAGGGTTTTTAGCATGCCGTGATGGGTGCAAAAAGTGACACAACTGTTGGTCCACGAGAAAAAAGTTAAGTTTAAGATTATGGCATTAAGTATTACTTATAATCTAAGAGGTTTGATATTTTAACACTTCATTTAATTCTATTGGTAGACACAGAGGGAAAACGGTGATTCCTAACATGAAACAATTTCATTACAGAACTATCTTTATGCAGTTTGATGTTATTAATAAAGATTTTGAAAGGAGTTATGAAAAGAAAAATGAAATAATGAAATGGAAAGTGGAAACACGAGATCAATCAAATAACAATAGGTCAGCGCAAGCAGAGATCCTAAAGTCAGAACAAATAAGCTGGCATAACTACCTCCGACAGTGTATCATTTACGTTTAATATAATAGCATACGTCATCACATAAGCTTGTACACAATATACCAGAAAAATAGCTACAACAAAGCTTTATATAACTAATACATTTTGGTTGAAAAATAAAACGAAATAAAAGTCAGATCCTTTCAGTATGACTCTAGGCAGTCGTATCATGTGTATTCCATGAAATATACGTAGGGCGTTTCCCTTTGATGACGGCGGGTTAGGGGTCATAGGCCCCGGAAGGAATTTGTCGAGACAATAAAAAACAGTCTGAAAGCCAACGAGTTAATTTATTAGGCTATATCAAACACACTCGACGCATAACAAGGTTCACTAACAAGCTGTGTAACGAACGACAATACAAAATATATATCCGCGTCTTCATGATTACATTTTTCTGATTATCCACTTAATAATTTTTAAATACATGCAGTAGCTACGGCAAAAAATTCCCGTCTTTCTTAGATTTAATCATCAAGTGCTAAAAGTTAGAGTTTTAAATTTTATCCTTATTAAGTTAAAGAGGGAATTCAAATCGGGGCACGAGGTTACATCTTCAGCAGACTAAGCAGAAGACACGCCTGACATTTTTAATGATACAACAGTTTACTCTTCACAGTATACGTATTTAATCTTTTAAAGCACTTGTGGAATCTCAACATCAACTGGTGAGAAATAACGACTGTTTTTCATTGTCATTCCAAAATATATAGCATGGACAAACCTTTGTTATACCTACCTTAAATATGAGCTATAATAATTAGCTCGAAATGTTTTAAATTAAATTAAAATGATTCAGGATAACGAAATAAAGATATTACAATGCCTTCATTTAACCCTTTTTTTAGCTGTGATTCTGTTTCTTGAAACCACGTTGAAAAATTGGTGGAATTGTTCCTTTCTAAACAATATTTAGGGTTACTCATTTTATTAATTTCCAATAATTAGCTCCATGTTTTGTAATATTAAGAATTAAGTTATTGAAGTTTCTACGGTTATCTACGTGTTTAAAGGAAACAACGGAATTTTGACAAACGCCATTTAATATTCCACAGCCACTGTTGATTCTACGCTATTTAAATGAAACAGTATTATGATAAATGCCCTTTAACAACATTTAATTTGAAAAGATAATAATGGGAATGATTTTGTAATAACGTTGAACTAATTATGCATCAAAATATTCATAAAAAGTAAAGAATATGAAAAAAGGAGAAATAAATGAAAATAATAGGATAATAGTAGGAAGATCAGGGAGAAAAAGAAAGTAGACTTTTCCTCGATCATCCATCTCTGTGTTTGTGACCACTCCTGGCACTGTTTCACGGTCATTATCATTTTATAATGCACGAAACAAAAGTGGACATTAGCGTAACCGTTTCAAGTTTCGCCAAGCAAGCGTGAACTACTTTTGAAGAGGGGAGAAAAAAGAAGAGTGATTCAACGGGTAGAGGAAGAGAAGGAACTATATCAAGTAGAAAGAAAAAAAGGTTTCCTTTCATTATTTATAACAAAGGTAAGCGTACAAAAAACATCTTAATTTTATGTAAAAGAGTTTAATAGCAATTACGCGAAGGGATAGTTCTAATAAAAATAAACGGCCTTTAATCAATAATCCGAAGGTTAAAAATACTTTACTAGTATACATTTCATAATAAGGAATAAAATAAAACTGATTTATTGGGATTGTCTTCTTTGCAAAGTTTACCAGCAAGAGCACCAGAGAGTTCTTGATATTGCTCATTTAGACCAAACGGCGTTTGAGATAAATTATATTAATATTTGTAGGCAATAAATAAGCAATTAGTGTGATTCATCATGGTGAAAAAAGCTATATATCCTGAGAGGTCGAGGCTTATCTGTAGAAATCCGTCTCACAGTGGATTAACTTTTTTATCAAGCATGTTGATTCTAGATTTACTAAAATCCTCTATTGTTCTATATGTTAAATCAATATTGGATTAAGAAATTGAAAAAGGGATTTAGAATCTTGAATGTGCAAAATGATCACTTACAGAAAGATCGCCTTCAATTCCATACGGATTAAGCGATGGCGACTATACGTGTCAAGTTACGAAAAGCAGAATAGAATAGATAGTACGTAAAGGAAATACACACCAGAAGACAGCTTTGGAACATTAAAAAAAAACAAAACTAATACCTTCTTTAGCTAGAACTGGAATAATAATACCCACATTTCCAAATTTTCATATAATTCATAACTTTACCAAGGAATCATTCAAATTCTAATTCTGTAATAATGAGCAATTTTCATCTCCACTTTTGATAATAATGAGTTGTCAGATATTTACAAGAATTTAACGTTAAAACCGTCTGTTAACTTCGACATAGTTAAGGCCAGAAACAAACCGCTACAATAGTTGTGACCTTAATAGTTAGTCTAAGGTTAAAATTGCTAGGGGGAAAAAAACCCGTAAAGCAACAATCACCTTCGAGTTTTTTTGTTCTACATGAGGTAATACAGCTAAGTTGTTAATTACTTAATAACAAATATTATTATATATGAAAAAATTAATAGTAATATAAAATATTTATAAACAGTTTAAATAAAAAATATCCAATTCCATCATTTTGAATTTCGGAAATTTCTAAAAACTCCAAATGAGTGAAACCAAGCCCCAAGTCCCCCTTATTGCATAGCTGTTGTTCATTAGCTGCGAATATTTATCGCAGTACTAATGAACAACAGCTATGCAATAAGATTTTTATAACTGATGACGAACGCGCGAAAAATTTCCAAACAAACTAGCTTGTTTCTTGTCGGAGACACTAGAGGGATTCCTTACAACGCGCAGCTTGGAACAGATTACCGGCTCAATCGTTTACAAACATGGGACTCAATCGATAAGTAGTTACCAGGAAAATGGAAGTTTCTGTCCCACAAATACAACTGACGCAACATTGATGGCTTCGGGACAAAATCGATTGAAACTCGGGAGCGTATATATTTTCACTTTGTCCGCAGGAAACTGTCCAGTTTTTTTTTTTTTTTTTTTTCCTTTTTTTTTTTTTTTTTTTTTTGGGGGGGGGGGGATTCAAACAAGATTCAAAGTGCCTATGCCTAGTTACATATTCCTATTGGGGGCGGAATATCTTGCAGAGTAATTTCATCATTAAACTATAATAATTCAATATGGTAGCCGATGTTACAAACAATATTTGTAATTGGCTTATTTACTTTATATTTAACTTATAGGATTTTTAGTCATAAACCGTTTTAGAATATCAATCAAAAATCATTTAAATACAGAAAAATCTTGATTAAAAAAACATGAATACAGTTTAGAAATGGATTACTCAAATAATTTTGATGGGATCTAAACTTTCAGTGAAAAAATCAAATACTTTCTAAGACAGCACAAATTCCGCAGGAGTAGCTGCATGAATGTTTAGGCCAACCTACGGCCCCACACGTTTGTAAACCAGAGAAAAATACCCCTCTCTTCACAATCACATCTTATTCATGCCATCACTTTTTGTGGCTGTTAATATTTGTGAACAACAGTTTTCAAAGATTAAGCACCCGGAGAGTCAAGTTAGATTGAAGATTTCTGATAAGCACCATATGAACTCACTAAGAATTGCAACCACTTCCACTGAATCAGAGATTCATGCACTAATTTCACAAAAAATATCAAATATCTCCCTAAATTTATGATTATGCTGGCTCTTCTTTCATGTTATAATAAAAAAATAAGTACATTTGTATTTAAATGCTTTAAAATATAAATGTACTAAACGTGTAAAAATAGGGGAAAATATCAATTTTAATTTTAAAATTATGCAAAGACGTGTATAATTCACCAACAGTAATTTTAATCGAGCTACTTGTCAATATTTGGCAGTGATCATTTCAAAGATGGAGGAAGAAATAATTTCTTTTTGAGGATTTTCAATCATACTATTAGGAAGCTAAACCTCTACAAAAAGCATAAAATACATCAGTGCGCGTTAGTATTATAGACGCTGTGGTGTCATGCCGTTTAATAGGTTTTACATTAAGAAATACTCATTACATTAAGAAAACATTAAGAAAAACATGTTTACATTAAGAAAAACATGTAAACACGAAGCGTCGTATTTTCTCTACCTAATTTATTAATATTCTTCTAATATATTAATATTCTATAATTCATGATAAGAAACAAACTTATTTTGTTTCGATAAAAGATAACATCGAAGCAAGCACGTTATCTTTTTTTAATGGTTATACATCGAGAAAACTTACTAATTTCAATTCAGATAAACTTGCAACTAGTTAAATTTCATGCAGGGTATAATTGCAAAATTGCTTTTGCTCCAATATCAGGACCATGAAGAGTAACAAAAAGTGCACAAATAAATAAATTATTTACAATAGAGACAGAAATGAAACGCACAAATAACTACACATCTAGTAACAAATCAATATGCAAAAGCTAAAGTGAAAGTAACATTGAAATTACAATAACGAGAAAACCGTTAAAAAGCGACCGCGTCCATCTATTTTCCGTTGAATCATAAATCAAATGGCGGAAACTTTCAGAGAGGGGAAATGAGCAGAAAGAGGAATGACCAAAAATGACATTTTGCTCCTGGCGCAAAATTTTGTTTTAAATTTATAATACGCGAATTTTCAAGGTTTGGAATGGAGCCAAATGAATGACAATAACGGATACTGCATCTTTCAGCGAAATATAATCCAGGGAGAGACCAGTAGGCCTCAACTATTTAGTGCACAATCCCTGTATGTTTGAAAGAAAGAAAATCCTTGAATACTTCACTGGTAGAATGAAAATGGGATAAAAGAAGGCAGGATGAAATAAAATTAAAACTGAATTGGAAAAACTACTTTTTATTTTCGCCGGTTACCTCTAGTAAGTTAGTCCAATTTTTCGTAGATTAGTAGACATAACAAGACCTTCTTTTATTTTGTGCTAGTTATCATAATAACAACATATTCAGAAATTTTAATCCCTGTCCTAATTCCATTCTTTTGTATCCCGTACGGAATAACATTTATTGCGTCAACAGGAATCGGAACACTTCCATGAACGACATTATCAATAAAGTTATGCCCAAGACATCTGATTCTTCTCCATAAGAAACTGCTGGGGTCACAAGCGCATCATCTAAACTGTATGTAGTATATTCTTTTATATAATTGTCGATAAAAAATACTTACGAAAATCGAAAAGGGTTTGAGTTACCCTACTACTTGTAGATTGACCTCTCTTCGATTTTATTGCACATATCCTCAAAGTATCGCACAAAAAAGTTATCTTAATCACCATACGACAAAATATATGTTTATCCATTCTTTCGAACAGATACGTAGTATTTTTATTTCTCTCTATTGTAATTACTCTATAATAGGATAATTGATATCACGGTATACAGGAAAATAATTCATAGTCTATCCTACGGGTTTCATTCATGACATTAATGGCTAGGAAAATATCCTTTGTCATGCCTAAAAAAAAATCACCTTACGCCACTTTAAATTATACTGAGACATTTGATCTTAATTATAGATCTCTCTCACCCTGTGAGTGCGTGTGTTTATATAAACTCACATTTCGTAGCATGGATCAAAGTGGGTACCAAAGGATGCATTCAACGACAGACAAAATCCTTTATTTTTTAAGAAACGTCCCCGACAACAAAAACATATCTCATAGAATTGTTTCTGCTTTTCTTCACCTCACTATTCATCTCGGTGTGGCGTAGTAAAATTCCCAAAATTTTCAAAAAATTCGACGTTGAGGAGAATGCTATTTTGGATTAAAAGCTTTTTAAAGCACCGTTCTTGTCGCATTCACTATAGGAATATAAACGAACGCCAATCAAGCTTTTTCAAGGATTTCCCGAGGGGTCAGTGATCAGACCCATTTTCTTTTCTACGTATATTTCGGGCTTCAAGAACGTCATTGATCTTTAAAGTGACATTCCTCTCTTTGCTGATGATATAATAATCTGAGATAGTGACTATGACATCAAAAATGCCATGGATCATTAAATACTTCAACGCAGCAAATTAATGTTTTCATTAATATACATGAACTCATCGCCAGAACAAAAAAAAAGTGAAAATAACATCTTCATTACTACTCAAACACGAACGTATGATAGCTTTCGACAGAGCAAATTTGTCAACTGATAGAAATTCAAAATATCTTTGGAATTACACTCAACCCTGAAATTAGATGCAACAAGCATACATAAAACATTTTAAAAAAGAAGGCTAGATCTCGTCTCAATATCTTGTAATACACCAGTAGCATGAACTGAAGTGTGGGCGCTGAAATCACATCGGAAATTAGCTAACAGTCACTTGTCAGACCCATTATAGAATATGTCCATTAGATTTTATATTTGCATCAAAGTGCGTTCTCTCTTCCCTCTACTAAATACAAGCTGCATAGCTAAGATAATCACTGAAGCTCGGTTTACATGCGGCGACACAATTGCTCAACTTGAAGCACGCCTCCATCGTTTGGAAATAGGAAGTTTACAGCTAAAGAAATATCCGAATAAAATCCACAGTTATGGCTGAGATCACAGATTGGGGAACTTTATTGCAAAATGGAATGGAGAGCAAAGACGAAAAAGGGAATCTCCAGTGCAATATGTTACTAGACATGAATTGACGTTGAGAGATCTTTCTTATGGAACAAGCGCAACTTTAAACTAACAAATATATTATTTTTAAAAACTTCTCTTAAATCAGCACTTAAGAATAAACATAATTTATTCTTCCTCAAACGACATAACTGAAAGTAACTCATGAAATCTTTCCAAATGCTATCAAAATTTATACAGACCGCAGTAAATTAAAAGATAGGTCAAGCGCCAGAGGTGTTCTTGTTATTTACAAGGAAGGCAACGAAAAGAAAAATCGAGTTCAGGAACCGAAACGATTCTTCTAGCCTCAGATTAGAATTAAAGGTAAAAGAAATCCGTTATACAGAAATTCTCTACCAAAGTAACAATGTCTGGATACTAACTGATATCCAACGCCTGAGTGTCCTCCAACAGACTGAAAATCTGAAAAACTTTAAGGATGGAACTGCCATGCAAATTTATAATAATCTAAAAGAGTTGCCTTCTTAAAGACAAACCGCTTCAGAGGATTCCTTCCCACGTAGGCACACTTGGAAATTATAATTGCTGATTCTTTAGCAAAAGGTTCTTGTAGGTTCTTGACATCTTCCAGCCTAACCAATTCTGAACCATATTTTCTCTTTAAAGTACTATATATTTCGCAGTGACAAATTCCCTAATTCATTCCTGGTATCGGACGGACAAACAAAGGACAATTTTGTACAAAAACCTCGCAAAAGAAAAACAAACAACAATCTTCACTTCCAAAACAGGACATCGTCAGGTATTAAAATTTTCCCCATGTGAAATAAATGCAACATTCTTCCTGGTAGGTCTCAATACATCCTGCTTTATATTCAAGCCTCTATACTAAATATATAGAAATACTCCGGAAAAGATTATTACTCTTTTGAAACACTATGAACTGATGGAGCTTGTTTGAGCTACGGTCTGAGAATAATCGACAACACACCCCAACACATTTCATAGTGATGCTTATAATTTTAACTGCTCTCTTACTCTTAGTGTAATTTATTAACATTTTAAGGCATATTTTAGAATTCTCTTATCAGCAAATATTTTTAAAATTTGACTGCCAAAATGTTAAGTTGAAAAGCATTAATGGCTTGAAGTGATACAAAAACATCTCTGTGGGTGTGGTGGATTGAAAACAAAGTGCGAGCCCAGCTTGTACACGGATTACATTAAAATAGCAACAAAATTCATAAATAATAATTCATCACAAAGGAGAGGGTGATTATTACAGACGAAAGAACGGAACAATCTCTCATTCTTTCTTTCCCCTATTCGGAATGTCCTCAGAATTCGCAGGCGGGTGTGGGGGAAATGTGATGAAAGCCTTGAACTTGGAGAGATGCCAAAGATCTATACGGATGGTGCCCCCCCCCCCACTTTCTATTTTTCTTGATCAAATGATCTTCTTTTATACTTGTCTTGAGTAGCCACTGCATGTCGGAAGCTGCAAGGCGTATTCTTTAACTGCTATCTGGATATCTCAAAACATAGGAAAGCAGATGGTAAAAATTGAAGCACTTACTAAACGGGCGTAAATGAACAAAGTGAAGATGCAAACTCCATTAATGAACAGTTATGAAATGTAAAAGCCAACTGTCAATATTTGTGGAGTATTTAAATATTTCTTTACGCAGCTAGAATTATAAATCGTAAAGCGTTTATTAAGAGCCACGGAAGCTAATAAGATAAACCGAAAAAATAATAAAATCAAAATACAATGGCAAACAGAGTAAAACATAACAGACCTTCAAAACACTGCAGTTACTTAATTACATGCGTATAATAAGATTATTATGTTTATTTTTAATTTTTGTTTTCTGGAAGGAGGCTTTTTGTGATGTATTCAACAAACATTTTCAGGAAAGAATTTTTGAACTCTCTGTTCTTCTGCCTGAAACGATTGTACAATAAATAAAGCACGAAAAAGCAAAATACCTCTTACTAAATGCCAAAACGCGTATACATAAACAAGACACAACATAAGAACAATACTTTTTCATAACCTATAATACCTAATAACTAAAAAAAGTTTTAAACTGAACGAAAATAATTAAAAACCCTATATGAATTAAGAATACAATTGCAAAGTATTTTGTATCATTAATAAACTTTATGATTAACCACGATAAGGTATACAACCAGAGTTTACGAAAACCAAAAATGAAATCCATTAATACACGTAACCTCAATCGCATTATCAAGTATAATTTCATATAAATATTTTTAATTAATATTACATGCATTGTAATGCATATTAGTTGCTAAGAATAAATAAAAGAGGACATACTTTAACACACATATACAAAAACAAGATTGTATAATTAGCTCTACTTAAAATCAATAAAAATATGAAACAAAGAACATAACTGAGTCTCGATTTTTTTTCTAACGTATAGCACATTTCTCCGCCAATGCACTCTGCAGACAAGAAAACAAATTTACAGGCAATTATTGCGTGTTCGTAATTCATAGTGGAATAGCATATGATATATGAAACAATGAAATATTCATGATAAGAAGAGTAGATATCAGATAAGGAGAAAAAGAGGATAGTAAGACACTGACAGTGCAAGTTAATTAAAGCAAAATGAGTGGGGAAAAATTAATACTTTTTAGGTCGCAAAGGAAGAAAGATCTGAACGGCTTAAAGTGACTACAAAAAGTTATGCCTTTTTGAAAATATGTGTTTAACTAGGAAAGAAGAAAGGTAGCTATAAAAGTATCCCCCTAATGAATAACATTTTAAATATTTAAAAATAAATAACACTACGAGGGGAGCATAAGAAGGTTTATGTTCGGTGGAGTAGGGTTCGATGGGGGGTTTCCCTGTGATAACAGTCTTGCTATTTTTCTAATAATCAAGAACCAAAATCTATAAAGAATACTTCAACATTAAAACGTTTAGATAATAAACATAATATTTAATAAGCATAGTGGGAGTGAACCACATAATTTAAGTTTTAAATCGCTTCAGGTTACAGCGATTAAAATTTATATAAAATCCCAATCCATCTTAAAAGTCCTTAAATATAATTACCAATTCTGGATAATGCAGCAAAATAAGATTATTTTTTTTTAAAGGCAAGTAGTAGTATTTCATTTTAATTATTCACATTTTTACTATTTTCTCATTTTATCAATTCTGAAACACAATATCTTCGCTTTAATTCTGGAAAATTACATCACAAGGTGAAATAAAATATTTTCAATGAATTTTCTTTGAACTTCTGTACACTAATGGTTAATTTTTTACGCCAGCACTGCAGTCAAAGGAAACTTCATCTTAGGTTAAACCAACCGTTGCTTTTCTCCCAGACCTCATTGTTGCCCAAACACTCAGAAAATAGAAACTATTTGAGTCGTTTAAGAGAGAAAAAAATGGATATTTCATGAGAAAATACACGACTATTAAATATTTATTCAAAAATTTAATACGATATTACTTAAAACTTAAAAAAACATTTGTTAAAGAAGCCTTTTAAAATCTAACTAGAACAGATTTGCACAAATATAAAAAAAATGATTGAAAGAATTAAATGGAAAACGAACTGAATATATCGCCACTTTTTGTCTAAATAAACTAGATAGAGATTTCGTGCCCTGACTATATGTCCCAGAATCTCGAAATTTTGGTCTCAGATACTAGGCTCAAACAGTTACAGCTAACAAAGCACCTCGATCGTAAGTCATATTTGGGACGGAAACGACACGAGGCAGACAAAATGTCGAAGCCTATGCTTACTTGAACTACTGTGTTATATCAAAATGGAAAAATTGGGGACAGCGATAGAGATCAGAAGTATCTTGTATCTTCCTCTCCTCCTTTTCTCTGACGCAAGATAAAAATATGACCCCATAAACAGACTGGTCCCATTTAAATATCCCAAAAAGTTAAAAACTACAGTTTTCTTTCTCGTCAATTTGTACCAATTATCCCGTAGACGAGAAAAAGCAGCAACAGATTTGATGTCATCGTGCAGCAAATTAAGCACACGGCATGTTAAATATTAGACTTGTTAATGTACCATTCCTATTTCCCTAAACAACTAGAATCGCTTGATTGTTGGATTTTGATTTAACGAACTCGTACTCCATTAAGTAATTTTACATTCAAAAACTTATAAAACTAAAATAACATTGATAAGATTTTACTCCTCTATGCATTCGAGTTTGGCATTTAAAGACAGAATAAAATGATTGAGATATGACTCTGAACAGAGAGACTTAGCTGAAAGTCAAGGAGACATAAGTTTTAACGTTCTTCGCTGCTTATATCACATGGAATCATAGCAAAAATTGGCCATCTTGTCTCGGAGTCCTATTTGCACCGCATCAACCTTGCAGCTACTGATATTTGTCCAGTATGCTCTAAAATTAATGAGACTCTTTAGAGAGCATATTCTGCTTTTCTGTACCGGAAAGAACTGTTTGAATAATTTACCGACTGGTCTCAGTGACTCTAAAGCTATATTTACTATTTTTTCAAATCTTTTTTTATATATTTGTTGCTTTTAATGTTTACAGATGACATCGTGAAATCGGCGCTTTTGCGCCGGACTCATGAGATAAGTTATAGTGTAAGATGTATAACAACGGAATCGAGGTATCATATAACCTGCGATGAAAATCGCAGGCTAAAAAGTACCAATTTTACATAGCACATTCCGAAAACATTCATTACAGGATAACTAAGGGGTAACTTTGAAGATTTTTTTTCTTTTTTTTTTTTATAATTCAACGATATACGTAATTCATGATAGGTTTGAATCACGACTGACCTGGATCGAAGACCGATTCATCACGTTGCGACCGAAAATAAGGAATGGGAAGTGATTGATCAGGCGACACAAGTACAAAAGGAGGAGCTAATAAGAGGAAATGAGCAGATGAAAGATTCGATACATGATACATCAATGTCTACTCTACAGATACTGGTTTCAGTTACGGGTAAATAAAAGGAGAAAATCGTAAATTAACATGCACATTTAATTAGGCTGTGTTAAAGGGTCAGTCTAAATTTATATTTACTATTTAAGTAACACTTTATTTTGTTATTCGTTTTGAGTGAAAGAAAAAGAAAAACGATGCTATTCTCTGCGTTAGGGAAGTAAATAGCCGGTGAAAAGGATAAAAAACATATTATTTTCATAGGAAAAGTTTTCAAGATCATGTTCGTCTTCCATGGTAAGAAAGCAAACGCTTCACAATTGAAGCTGTATATTCGATGAACCCAAAGAAATGAATAAATACGTCGAAATTACAAGATAAACAAAAAGCAATATTAGTCATGGCTTCATTCAAATAATATTATTAGTGAAACCATAATATTAGTATATTATGATTATCATCATAATATACTAATACTCATCATAATATTAGTAGTGCAATAAATATTTAACATATTCTTTATAAAATAAATTTGTATAAAAAACTACTGTATGCATTACAAAGACTAGTATAATGTACAATATTGTGCGAGAAAAAACTGAATACACATGTTACATAACAAACCACAAAAATAGGCTGTTATTCTGTGCATATTTGGACTGCTAGTTTCTTTCATACAAAGATAACAAAGATAATGAATTTCTGATAGAAATCATACTCTACAAGAAACGTTAATGATACTGGCTGATGTGCATTGGGGCATATTGATTAAAATGAATTAAAAAAAAATAATTCAGTATTTAAGATACAGAGATTTTTTAAAAAATGAATGGTTAAAACATAAAAAAAAGTAAATTATTCAACGCATTCGTGATATATTTTGAGCAAATTCTAATGGAATAACCAGAAATGTCTCTATACCAACAAATGAATATATTTAAATATGAACCCAGCGTTAAAAAGTTTTTGATTGGAAAATTAAAAGGAAAATTATATTTAAACAACTGCATATTGTTTCAAGAGGCAATTGTTCAGAAATAAGTCATAGTGCCCAGTTCGTATTTTAGGTATCAAGTCGAGGTGCCGCTTACTCAGAAGAGAGAGAATAAAGCAATTAACCCCAACATTAAAATGCGGAATTGAAGTGAAAGAGAATTCTCAGATCGATTCTGTTGTTGGCAGTTTTGAGACGGTGCCATACTTTCCGTAATCCTCATATGACAGTAAGATCTTGTAGACACTCTATAGTTAGTGCTTTGTAACCCTAGATAATTACCCCAAACTGGGAAAAAATGGCTTTTCTATGGGTAATATATTTATTGAGAGGGTGTAAAGATCATACAAGATTTTTTTTTAAATATTTATCATCGCTCAGATAAAGTGGTGCCAAATACCTATACGTGATAGAGCTATGATCGTAATACTTAAAAGAAAAACGAATTCCGAGCACAGATATTAAAAGTACCCACCGCCGTTTCCATTGACTTACATGAGTAAAGTAATACTTTCCAGTCATGGCTTCATTCAAGACAAAAACATATGTCGAGCTCCTAAGATAATAAAAACTGCACCCAAACATTAATTGCTCAAAATTTCGCGGAAAAAATAAGATCTTGCTTATTGGCAGCGTGATGAATCCTACGTTTAGTCAGAAATAAACATTTTGTGGCGGCTAAAAGGTAAAGGATGTTTAAAATAAGCTTTTATGCGCAATTGGTGTTTTACCTCCACTGGGTACAAGGAATTTAAAATAAGAGTTTTTGGATGATCAAGGTTAGGAAAGCACTTTCTATAGAGTTATAGCGAAAAATCCTATCGAAAGCAAACTCAACGCCATATGTCTACTATCAATAAGCAGATAATATCAGAAATCAAACCTGCAGATAAGCATCACCAGGGTGGAAGGTCAGAAATTCCGGAGAACTGCACATTCTTCCCTCACCAAAGACAATAATAAACGAAATTAACATCTTCCCTCTAGACACAAAAGAATGGCCACTGCGACAATGGGCAGCGTAAAAATTGCTTTTGTGGAATGTGGAATAACTTTCAAATCTTCTAGCCGACCTTTGCCTTACGTACGCACAGCAAAACGGAAAATAAGACAACCTGCGACGGAAGCAAACCTGCAGAACGAATAATAGAACGCGTGCAGCGATTCATTAATATTTTGCCGACGGACGTCAGATAAGAATCACAAGAAGATAGATCGCAAGACACTAGACAGGAGGGCTTTTTCGTGAGACAAGAAAATATTTGTCTTGGACAGTAACACGATCAGAATTCACATTACGAGGTAGAAAGGTATAATCAGGACAGAATACGTTTTCCAGGCCTACTTTATTTCCTACCTCAATGAAAAAAGACTACACGTAAAAAACCGCCATACCATCAACCATATATTTAGCTAAAATTCTGCACAAGTATTTATACAGGGAATCCAAAAAACCACTTATGTTTCAAAATTACTATACAAAAGAAAAATCAGCAATCAAGAATATAATAATAAACAAAATGAGATATAAACAGAACAAAACACCAATTTACAACTCAAACCAATTCATATGCTTTCTATTTAAATCAAGTTTACCAAGTCTTCCCACAAATACTTTTACGACTTTCGGAATTAATTAACAAAAGTAATTTCAGAGATATATTAATGATCATATGATAGTGCATAGATAGAATACCTGCGAATATAAAGCACCAATCATTTTTCAAAATAGCTACCAATAGCCCTCCCACAGACCTTTAGTCTTTGAAGCCACTCATCAGTAGAATAACGCAGGGTCTCTATTGGAAAAGCTTCAGCTACTCGCACCGAGGAAAGTTTCAAGCTCTCAATATTGGGATGACGTTTATGGCAGGCCATAACCCTAAGGCATACTCCAAAGCTTGTTATCCAACGAGATGAGAAAAGGGCTGCTAAAAGGCCAGTGGTGTCAGGCGAAAGTCGGGAACATTCGACTGACACCTCTCCTGAGTGGTCTTGGCCTTGTGGGTAGGCACAAAATCTTGATGGGAAGTTTCATGGGCAATTTCTGAACAAAGTGCCAGTCAAATTCTTTACTATGAGCTCTAAAACAGTGTCCTGGTAAACTTTGGTGGATGTTTTCACATCTTTCTCACAAAAATGCTGCTCCGTGGTGCTATAGTAAGACCATACCATGAGTGAGACAAAATGATGACTCCTCGTGATCTTAGGGACTTTCTCTTTAGATTCTCTGCACCTTGACTCTCTCCCAATGCGGAGGCACTTGTCATGTAGACACACGCCTATACTTCACCGCAGTTTTTCTGCCATTTTATTATGGGGGCACCACACAGGCGGACCAGCATTACCCCCTATGAAGGGACGACACAAACGGTGGTATTTTAGTGGCGCAACGCCGGGATTCGATCCAAACACCCTCAGCACCGAAAGCCAGCACGCTGTACCACAAGGCCGCCACAGGCCCTCTTAGTAACAAATTTCAACACCGAAATATTAAATGGTAACAGCGGTCACCAGTATGACACTTGTGAAAAAAAGATTATTTTCAGCAACACGTACAAATACAAACGTTAAACGGGAGGATCAAAATATATTTTGCTTTTTTACAGTTCATCGTGACGGAAGTAACATCAATAATACACCAACAATATTTCCAATAAAACGGGAGGAGGAAATTAGGAATGCGTAAATTGTATTATTTTTCAAGATATACCGGGCGATTGAATATCTGGCATCATCGAAAATGTTCCAGCTCAACTGTCATCTTGTATATAATTTCAGTTGAAATCACTGAACAGGAAAAAAATTGCTAAAAGGTGTTGACAAGACTCATCCATCAAGCCTATTACTTCAGAATAACAGCGCAGTATCAGTTTTACAAGACTACGCTAAGGTAAAGAGGGTAACGATTAAATGAAAAAAAAAGTGGCTCATAGTCTCTTTAATTTAAATAAGATATGTGAGTGTTTCTACAATAAGAAAAAACTTCTTTTCACAGTTTGAAAAAATCAAGCGGGCCAACTGGGTCCACGCACGCGGAAAAAAATGCAGAAATATGCCAGATCACATGCGTTAAAATGTATAAAATTATTTGGAAAACATGTGATGTCAAACTTCATCAAAAAGTTCTTTGTGTAGACATTTTAGGAGAAATTCAAGTTTGGATCTAAAACGAAGTATATCACCTTTCGTTCAATTGAGTCGTTAAGTTTAAAGAACGTATCAGCTTCTAATATTTTACCTTTGTAAATGATGGAAAAGAAATGGACAGATTTTCAAAAAACTAATCATAACAAAGAGTTATAAATGATACATTTTTGTTAAATTTTCAAATTAAAAGAATTTTGTTTACAAACATTTTGCATATCTGTTCCCATTACTTTATTAAGATTAGTAAAAAAATTCATTACATATGATGAAATGTAGCATTTCATTTTCCTTTACAAGTATCTTGGAGTTTAGTCATAACTATAGCAAACATATCTTGAAATCTAATTTCTCCCCCCAAATTTTTTTTATTAGCTCAGAATATTAGTCAAATTATAACTATTAAATATCACCTATTCCCCTTCCTTATTAATCATCGTACCATTCTTTAAATTTAAGTTTTCAACGATAATCGCTAATTTTTATAATAATCCTTATAAGAATACACAAATAATAAATCACCAATATTTCAAAGATAATATAATATATTTTTTTAAAGTTTTCATTAAGTCGTTAAAAAACAAAAACCTTATTTCTCGCATCTAATACTGTAAGCAACACATAATTTGCAGGTTTTAACGGAATAATTTGGTTTTACAGTACAATATGAAATTACAGTTTTAACGAGATTTCTGTTTAAAGTATTTTAACGACAGACTTGTATAAATATTTTATTATTTGTATACTAATTCTCTGTCACTCACTCATTACAACGCACATAAAAACACATATGTGTGCGAGTGTCTAAGAGTGGCATGACTTAAGTAAAGTTAAAAAAAATAATAAAAAAAACCCCTTTCTTATACGCCCTTACACACACATATCAAAATAAAGATAAAATCAAAACATCAGTTAATACTGTCAGAAAAGCCTGAAATCTGGATTTTCATGTACAAAGTTGTATGTAATCTTGAAATTCCATTGGTGCCACAGGACAAGTTTACAGGACGAAAAGTCAAGAGGTGATATCGAATGAAGATATTTTTTTCTTTTTTCATGCGATAATTCATTTCTTTGTTGTGGCAAGAAGGGCAAGTGCTCTTTTATTTTTTGAAAAAAAAAAAAAAAGCACAGAATTAACTTTCCATTTAGGCTAACGGACGCAACCGTTTTTACATCGTATTATTTCCCTTTTTATGGCGTGCTGGCGAGAATAATGCAGGAAAAGCTCAGCTGAAAAGAAAGCCTTACTTCCACAACTTTTACGAGCTACAAACGACCACATCATTATCAGTTATTACGTTCCCGATAAATGGAGGTCCCTGTTAGACAAGTGGGACAGAGACATCAAAGAGGATGCTTTTAAACTGAGAGATGTATTTTTGAGTTGGGTTCTGTCATTGACCCTCAGGACGAGGAGGTGTGAAATGCGAGCTCGAAACCAGTTTTAATCGAAACTAGTTAATTAAACGCGTAAGAAAATGGATGCCACACAGGTGTTCCCCCTCTGCTTCAAAAGGACGGGGAAATAATGGTATTTGAATTACATGCCATGAACAGTAATTTATGGATAGAGTTCCGCGTTTCAAAACAAAATGTATTCACGTAATCAAAGCGAGGCTTCCCTTCAAATCCATTGGCAACCGTAGAGAATGTATGAAATTAGTTTATGGGTGTTTTCGAGAGTAGAGAAATTAAATCGAAATATATATGCTTTTACTCTAAGATATATAAAATAAGCCAGTTTGTCGACATTTTTGCAGCCTCGTCACCACCCGTGAGTTGCTTTATATTTTGTTCGTGCAAGCGAACAAATGAAAACAAAACTTTTAGACGTACAAGCGTGAAATTTTGCTCATTTTCTCCAAGTCTAAACCATACTTTTCATTTGATTTTAGAAAATAGTGAATTCAATGCTAAATTACAACCACAATCCTCTCCCCCCGTTACAGAATGGTTATATAGACAATCATATAACACATAATATTAAACTATTTGCATTTCCCCTTCTGAATAAAGCAACACGTTGGTAAAAATGTTTTACAAAATTTTGACTCGACAACGTAGTTTAATACTGAATATTTATACGTGTAAGACTACTCTCTTTTCGTACGTTTCTTCGTACATCTAGTTTTGTTTTAGACATGTTTTATTTCTCAAGAGTTAATTACAGTCCATAGACCCTATTTTGAAACCTATAAGTCGAGCAAACATGATTAAGATTGTCCGTGCTTATTAGGTAGAAGGTAAGAAAATTGTGCATAATATGTAGTGTTCCTTAGCGAATTATCTCCTAAAATTACATGTTCTCTTTTCCTTTTTGGATCCTATAGCATTTTTTTATCAAACTGGCACCAATCAATCTAACACCGCTTAAACTATCAGACCATAGGCATTAAAAACTATCACTGCACGTCAAGATCGGTAAATTTACATAATACATTAAATAATAAAGGAAGTTATTGTTCAGCACGTTTTATTATTTAAAACAGATATTAATGAAAAATTTGAGTCTATATCCATAAATTTGAAGAGCAAAATTAGCAGCAGCGAGATCTAAAGAGTTAATATCGTCTATGATCCATTTCAATAGATTTTTCAAGGAAAATTTTACCCCCCCCCCCCACTTTTTACTCAGTTACCCGAGGTAAAATTCTTAAAATTCTCACAGTATGTGAATTATGGTAATTTTTTAACATTAAATTTGGAATTTCACTGTAAAGGTTAATGTTATTAAGATGCCTTTAACAGCTAATGAGAATGCATCTATGACTTTTATCAAAGTGATGAGTAAAGAGGATAATTTACGAATATCAGTATCACAATCTTTCACTCCTCTCTTGAAACAAAGCTATCAAAACATTACAAAAATATTTTATTACTGGCTATAGTACCAGAGATTCCAGTGAGTCCCGGTAAACACGTAATCTGTTTAAATACGAATTTCTTTCAGCGAGTGTTCTAAACAGATGTCAGAATTACAACGTTTCGTAGCTAAGAAACTTTACATTACAGAAAAAAATAAATGCAATTGTAATCGAAGTTTCAACATTGGAGGAAAAACCACCGCTGCTGAATTTAAAGACAACACTTTCCTTCAAATACCAAAGGCCACCTTAATATCCACTAAACTAGTTTTAGATCTCGACTTTTCCACTCAGCGCTTCTTAACCCTCTCCAGTATTAATGACTTTACGGTGTTCCTCAGGGAGTGGGGACAGTACGGCGTCGTTGTTGACCGCGAGGTGTTGTTCTAAATAGTTTTTACCCGGCAAGATGAGCGGCGTCCCACATTCCTACCTATCCACAAAACATTCGATTGACCCCGAACATCAATCCCAAAGTATGTCATTGGTGAAGGAGAGGGTGCCATTAAAAATGATTCGGAAAAATAAGATTTTATCCCCTAGAAATTTAGAATACAACGCTATATATTATCAAATGGATCAGGAGCTCAATTTTTTTTACTACGGCGATGAAGAATAAAAAGATTCAGCTAACAAGATATTTTTACACTGTACTTAAACATTTAAGAAATGTGACGAGGGATTCTATTAAAAAAAAAAAAAAAGTCGAGAGAGGTTTTAACATGACGAACATTAAGGGCAAGCAGATACATGGAGTGGATGCTTTAAACATTTTATATCTGCAATGATTAATACGTCATTCACGTAATTTTAAAGGCATTAAGTGATTCATACATTACCAACTGTATACAACTAGCTTCATGCGCAACTAACAACAAAAGTGTAAAATACACGGAATTTTTTTCGAAATAAGAGCTTTTCTTCTCGTACAAATAAATATAAAGACATCAACAGAATACCAATTAACTCAGTTTTGGGTTCACAAAAATTTCTCCGATTTTTAAATCTTTTTAAATTGCATTCTATAGAACTGATTAAATCTGATATCTTGAAAAACTATTTGTTTGAAATGAAATCAATAAGTTGTTTGATTTTTGACACCTTTCCTAATAGTCAAAATACTGTAAATAAAATAATGAGAAGTTTAAATAATGAGCTCTATAAGAGATGTAAAATCAGTTGAGCTTAAAACAAGATGTGAGCCAGTCCTTGAAATTAAAACCTTTCTCTCATTTTTACATTTAAAAATTAACTTTCATTACAAAAATACTATGAAAGTAGAGGCAGCACAACATTTTACTATGTAGTGCTTCTGATAGTTCTTGAAATTAATTTACAGTAATAATAAATAGTTACACACATGCTTAAGAATTTAACAAATGCTCCAAAAAATCTTCAAAATTAGTTAAACTGAAGGGAAATTCTAGGAAATCAAAATTTTTTAAAAGACAAATGTTCAGAGATAGATAGCAATGAGACGTGAAAGTTTAGGCCAACAAATTATTGTTTACTCATTTTCAACCTAACCAAAGATATTTTAAATATGATAAAACCTTCAAACAAAAGTTATTTCATTGTGGTCTGATATATAGAAAATAGTCTGGCATGACTGCAAAAAACTTAAATTTTCAAAAAAAAAATGGACTGTAAAAAGTGTTTAGAGATCATAGCTTATATTTCTTGCGTTGAAACAACAGAAAAAAAAAAGAACCCAGTTTTAGTACAAACTTAATAAACCACCATAACTTTTTCAACGTATTTAGAGGAGAAACTGATGCAGTGGCAAGGCGCGGAATCATGCCAGAATAAAATGAGACTGGAGTCATCAACATACCGTGAATCTCGCGTTTTAGGCACAAATATTCTTACGTTCTCCTATGAATAAAAGTTTTAATCTCCAACCTCCAGAATCTAACTAGCCCAACTTTCCTGTTATTTCAAATTTAATATTCACTAAGTCACAAACAGAAAATATTACTTATGACCAGGGAAAGTTCCCCTTCCAAATTCCAACCACAAGTATGTTTGAGGATTCCTTTTAACCAGTGTCCTAATTTGACCCCATGTCCACGAGGTCTAAGTGTGAGGGAAGTTCTGGAGTACAGGGTCATGCAAACGCTCAAGTTCAGAGTTTAAGCTTTTCTCTCAACGCTGCTTTCGAGCCAGCTCAACCGTGACCCCTAATCGAGAAGTCAGAAACACGTTTTCTTTACTTTTCGGGAAATGCAGATCGTCTTTACGGCAGCGGATAGTTGCAAGAATTCCAAAACATTTGGTAACAGATAGACTTCGAATATAAAGATATACGGACAGAGAGAAACAGAGACAGAACTAGACTATTTTGTGAAACAGGTCGAAAAGCGAACAGACTGAAGACAATATTAAAATGTAAGGTCTTAAAAATCAAAATCGAAAAATAAAAAGGAACGAAATAAATCAAAGGTTCATAAAAAATTAAGCACTGAAGCGTACATGTTGTAATGTCAGTTTTTTTTAAAACCAATTTAGATTTTTTTTAAAAGTTATAACACTGAACTTCCGATCTGATCTATATATATAAAACAATTTCGTAACTGACTGACTGACTGATAGATAGCGCACAGACCAAACTGCTGGACCTAAAGAGTTGAAATTTTGCATGGCGATTCTTCTTATAGTGTAGGGGTGCACAAAGAAATTTTTTTTAAAAATTCTTCTTAGATTTTTTAAAATTAAATTTTTAAGCTGTTTTTGCAACATTCTTTAAATTTTGCTCTTAAAATAATAATCTGAGGGTTAAAAAATTTATTACACGAGAAAGATCATAAAAATTCCTTTTAAATGAAATCTTTTTCGAATCTTTACCTCCATTTTCTGATTTTTGGTGAATTTTTAAAGATTAAGAATCTAATTTTAGAATCTAATTTATTAAATGATGATCACGTAGTTTATTTTTTTTTTGTGATACTATAAATTAATTTGTCGTCACGTGCATAACGGAAAAAATTGGCAAAAAAATTTTTTTTTTCTTTCTAATGCGGCAGACGATTGGACGTGATTCAAAATAATATTAAAATACAGTAAAAGAAATGTTCCTGAAACTGTACTATATTCTATAGTACGTTCTATTAGATTTGAATATTTTCTTTTACATTATTTTGTCTATAAAAATATCCATTACGGTATATATATATATATATATATATATATATATATTGATTGGCATTAATTGCATACATTTCCGTTGTATTTAATTTGAATGTACTCCACGGGTATTCAGCTAGTTAAATCATAGAATGTGTCCCAAAATCGGAAGACATGGAAAATAAAAAAATATCAGTATACCGGAAAAAATAATCTGACCAAGGATTTAAAGAAAACTCCGTATTGTACTTACAAAGACTTTCAATTTTTCACCATAAAAAATCCTTATATTCCTTTGTTTACAAGTCATGCTGATTGCTTCAGACAATTTGCATTTTGTTCACAACATTTTCTCGTGATACACGGATTATCCACCCTCGGATAATCGGGAGTTCAGCGTATATTTTAGCTTTATTGTAATATGCGGCTTTGGAAAAAGTCCTAGCATGGCTTAATGGTACCCAATAAGAATACGGCAATCATGTTATGTAATAACAGTTACAATATACATAATATATGTAATTTACGGCAACTCGTGCTCACGCGATTTCAAGAGGACGAGGGAGATTTCTTTTCTTTTCTTTTAAAAAAACCAGAGTGGAGTACTTATTAGAGAGATGCTAGGGGACAGTCTGACATTCTCCTTTCGTCAAGGGTAAAAAGCTGAGTATAAAATCCTTGACCTGGGTTAATGAGTAAACTGCTTGTGAGACAATTATATAAAGAAATAATGCCATAACAGGAATTACATAATACGTTAATAAGGATACACTGATTTTTGTTTCTACACTGGATATTAAGAAACATGATTATAATAATGTCCAGACATTAAATATTAAACCAGGGTAAACAATCCTGAATTTTATTAAATAGATGTAAGGTTCTGAATGGTGAGTATGATAAGAAAACTTTGAATTTCGTGTAAGTTCAATTAAAATGTAACTAAACTAACGATAATTTATTTTGCAAATATGCTTATAATATAAAACAAATATTATAAGATTGTACGGTTTCGAATAAATCTGTTAATATCTGATCAACTGAAGTAAGAAATTAATCAAAGTCGCATAAAAAGCACAATTTTCCGAAACTGTTTCACAAGGAACAAAACGATAAGATTGAAAAAACAAACTAATTATTCACTTTAAAGCATGACAATTCACTTAAAGACAACGTTATGACAGTCTTTGCGGAAACTTCATTATCTTCATAACACTGAAGACGTGGTAGATATCACAATGGCTCAACGTGATTCCTTCAACACAAGAAATTGCAGCCCATACGTTCGTACAAAAAAATCAGATTTCTGCGAAAATGACTGCTTATGTTTTAGCTGAAAATATAAAGATAAGTTGCAGCGATAAACATAAGGCATCACACAGCACCACAAATATAAATCCTTGGAAATTAAAGAGAGCATGAAGTCTGGTTATACCAGTTGATGGCTCCTTTGACAGATGCGCGAGATAATGTTCTAGCATTGCAATATGGACTATCGTTCTGAATGACACTGACCGTTCGAAGAAATTTTTGTTTTCGCTTCATGCTTTGTCACAAAGTTTCAAGTAGCTTGTGGGGGGGGGGGGATGTAAGTGGCTTACTCGTGGTGCCCCCTGTTTTTCTGAACGACTGACAATTGTCGCCAAGGTAGCCCCATTCTTCACTCTATTGCGACACGTATATGATAAGAAAGACTATCAAGAAAAAAGTCTTTTCCCAGGCTAAGACAAATCCTGCTCTTAACTTTTTTTCTTTTTTTTTTAAATCCGTTGCGGTATCACAGAGAATGAGATGGGTGATGGCTTGCCAAAAAAAGGAGCTAAATTTTCTCAACCTGATATTCCTCTCCCTCTTCGCAATGTCAAAAGATTGATTTATTATGCAATTAAAAAACGAAGACAGCTTAAATATAGGAAGAGACTTCAGAGAGACTTTGGAACTATTTATTAAATACAAAGGTTCCCAGGGATCTGCCGTGCATCAGTTTGCATCGCATGCTTCCGTTTGACCGTGGGGCATGATTATCTACAGATTCACTTACAAGGGGGAAAAAATGGCGTGACAGAAACCGTTATTTGTCCATTATGTAATTTTGAAGATAGGACTCGAATCCATCTCAGATTCTGTCCGTTTTTAGCGAACTTTATATTGGGCTGTTCGTTGCATTATAGACTTGAGACGGGCGCATGAAATAAAAAGTTTCAACCAGCGATCAGCATTTACCATGCAAGTCAACGGCTGAACACAAATTTCTTCAAAGTAAACAACTGAAGAGGTGAGGCAGCACCAAATCTTTATTTAAGCCGCGGCGCCGAAAATGCATCGGCACGCGTGTATATTTTGTTTTGCAAAGTTTCCACAATTATGTGTATTAAGAATCTTATCTGTAATAGAATGCGCGCTTCATCCGTCACGCTACGTTTAACAGCTATTATGGATTTTCGGTGACTTTTGATAAAGACAGGGTAAACGATTTCGTTCTCCTCTTATTACCACAGCTCCTAGTTAAAGCTGATACGCATATTGCATTTCTAAGACGCCATTCACTCACTATCTTTCTCTCCCACGCACACAAAAATGAGACAATACTGAACAGAGACATTTTTAGTCTTGGTCAAGGGGGAAAAAAAAGAAACATATTAGTCGTACATAAAATGCTTTTATATAATTCAAATAACAATGCTTTTTTATAACTCAAAACTAGAGCACAGTGAAATGATTTCATCCAAGGTAATGTTTTGTTTCTAGCGAATTTATCTTATAATTTTCAAAAGAACTACCATAAGCCAATAATTATTTGCGGAACACATAAGGGAAAATGCAGTCCTTTATGCCATACACATTACAACATAAAGAAATTATCGGAAAAAGCAATTTTTGCAAGTTTCTAGTTATAGTCCAAAAGCTCAGTTGATCTAAGCAAAAGGACGAGTAAGACCAGTAGCATGGACTTTCTTTCTTTGCCTTGAAAGGTGTAGAGAAAACTTTTTTCTTACACGTGTAACAGGAAAAAATTGACTACGAATACAATAATAAAAATAATAAAATCGAAGAGAAACACATTGAAAAAATTTCCAGAAAAAAGGAAAACAATGTTCCCCAATTCTTTCGTATGGACAAACACGGTTAAAAATAAATTACTTACAGCAAAACAGATGCGATAGTTTCGAAAATTTTATTTTTAACAACACAAATACAATACTCAGAAATCAATCGAGTATAAGAAAATAACTCGGACTTAAACCCCACTACAATAAAAAAGGTGATCAAACTGTGCACGCCACTGTCTTAAAAAATTCTATGCGAGATGTAGGTTGATGGGTGAATCGTATGACTTAGAAAAAATAAAAGACAAATCTGTTCAATGAGTCTTCCGAGCCGTGAAGGCGAAAGGGTATTAAGAGATTACAAATGAAAGCATGAAAGAATGCAAGATGTAACGCGGGCATGGCAAGAATACATCAGTACTGCCAACTGAAGTGCGACTAGGACAGGAATTACTTTAGTGAGTTACATTTCTTGAATGCTGCCTTTTGACGCCGACACAATCAAATCATGACACAGGCTTTGAATCTTAACTGAGAGCTTCGATTTCTTTCTTAAATTTTACAGCTAAATCAAAATCAAAATACAAGTTCAAAAAATGCATAAGATATGAAAATAACAGATGTAAACAATAAAAAAGAAGGAATGAAAACATTATTTATATGGATTATTATTTCAAAGACAATTAAAATTGTGGATTTTGATTAGTCTTTAAAAAGGAAGAAAACATAATTTAACATGTACTCTCTTTCCCAATTTTTGAAGGATAGTAAGATTGGATAGTAGGTTTTCAAAATAATTGTGTCATTTCTGATCTGTGGAGCCAGATTTACACAATGTGTGTGTGTGTGTGTGTGTGTATATATATATATATACTAGGTGAAAACCCGCACTTCGCTACGGAGTACATTCAACTTAGATAAAACGGTCAATGTATGCAATTAATGCATATATATATATATATATATATATATATATATATATATATATATATATATATATATATATATATATATAAGTACGACGATCAATGTATACAATTGATGTAAAAAAAGAACAAAAAATATATTTATAAAAAAATCGTAAGGGATATTTTAATAGAAAAAATAATGTAGAAGAAAATATTAAATTTAAATCTAATAGGACATATTAAAGAATATAGTGCAATTAATATAGTACAGTTTGAGGATCATACATTTTACTGTATTTTAATATTTTTTTGGATAATGTCCAATCGTCTGCTGCATTAGCAAGGAAATAAAAATATTTTTTTGTCTATTTAGTTGTTATGCACGTGATGATAAATTTATTTAAAGTACCAGAAAAAGAAATCACGTGATCAGCATTTAATAAATTAAATTCTAAAAATTAATCTTTAAAAATTCACCAACAATCAGAAAATGGAGGTAAAGATTCGAAAAATATTTCATTTTGAAGGAATTTTTATGATCTTTCTCGTGATAGAAATTTTATAACTCTCAAATTATTATTTTACATGCAAACTTTAAAAAAGTTACAAAAACAGCTTAAAAATTTAATTTAAAAAAATCTAAGAAGAATTTTTCAAATATCTTTCTTAGTGCATCCCTACACTACAAGAAGAATCGCCATGCAAAATTTCAGCCCTTTAGGTCCAGCGGTTTGGTCTGTGCGTTGTATGTCAGTGTGTCAGTCAGTCAGTTACGGAACTGTTTTTTATATATAGATATCTATATAAATGCAATACTGTTTTCATTTTCCCCAACTTTTGTACTTCAACCAACTTCTAAACTAAGGAGAGCTAGAAAATTTTTGAAATCCTTACATGCCTAGTCGAGTATGAAACATTCTTTTAAATTTTATTTTATTTTATTTTTTTAAGAAGCCCCAGAAGAATTTTTGTATGTCGGAATTTTTTTCAAAATAAATATTACTCACGAATGTATATTCAAAGTTCTTATATTTCAGATAGCGTACTGAAATTATGGCATCAATTTCCTTCCAAAGTTAAATTTAATTTTTATCAGGTAAAGGGTCACTTACACTCTAGTCCCAGACTATAACCTAATGAGAATGCTGAATAAATTTCATAACATCGGCAGATAGTTTTAAATATTTAAAAAAAAAAAACAGAGGGGGAAGAAAAAAATCTTGCCTGATAAATTGTTAATAAATTGGGTATAGTATATCTCGATCTTTAATGCTAAAGAAGGTAAAAGACGCAAAGAATAAGGGGATATCGGAACTTATGGAAAGTTTACTACACAGAGTGGTAGTTGTTCTATGGAAAAGTACTTATGTAACTAGACATTTATACTGATATTTTTTCAAGTTCAAATTTATCTCTTTAGAATCTGTATAACTAAATTAGATAAAAACAATTCAACAGATAATAGAGTTAAGGCGAACACAGAAAATTTTCGTTAACAGCAAGACAAAATACTGAATTTATATTTTAAGTAATTCTCTTTCTCTTCTGCATGAGTGATTCATTTATATCAGGTTTTTAAATTAAGGTATCCGACTACGTTTAAAACATTGATTTTGGCGAAAATTCCGAAATTGTTTTTAATCCCCCCCCCCTTTTTTTTAAGATTGTAAATTTAATTTAAATCTGCTTTTATTTTTAAGATACGATCATTAGAAATGAAATTTGAGCGATTTAAAGATCAGCAACAGCTATGAATTTCAATACAAGTTGAAAACTTTAATCGTGTTTTCTGGAGAACTTACTTTTTATCAAAAATGTAAACGACTCTTGCGATAACTTAAAATCTGATCATGATATGTCTATGAAATTTTTCACGTATGTTTTTCATAATACTAAGAATGTAATAGACTACAGATTTGGTTCTAGGTATATTATTTGTTGATTTATAGCTGCATTTACAAAAAATCACATGGAAAATTACCAAAGTTTTACATGTAATTGCATATAATGACTTGTATTTATTTTTTTTTTAAAGATTTTAAGATATCGATTAGCTTGTAGGTCATTACACTTAGAAGGTACTTACGTACACATGACAAAAAAAGTTAATGCTATATGCATAATATATATATATATATATATATATATATATATATATATATATATATTTTAGAGGTAGAGCCATTTTTGTAAAAATTTCCTAAATTTCGACCCAATTTCCTCAACTTTGAAAAATTTTTGCTTAGTTAAGGTCTATTTTTTCATCATTTTTGAGTTTCGGTGTTATATTCCTTCGAAAAATAAGGTACCAATTTTCTCAAGTACAGTTTTTCAAAAAAAGGGCTCCGAACGTATTCGGATACCTTAAGAAGATTGTATCAGTTATTTCCACTTTTACTTACTTACTTACTCTCTCTCTCTCTCTCTCTCACACACACACACATATTAAAAATTTTGTGAAGTTAAACTGAAAATTATGTATATATATATATATATATATATATATATATATATATATATATATATATATATATATATATATATATATATATATATATATATTACTTTAAGTTTCGTCCAAAACTTTAACTTCACAAAATTTTTAATTTAATGTTTTTAATTTAATTTAAACGAAGTTTTGATTGGAATTATAAATACAAAAATTAGATATAGAATTTAAAAATCCTACATTCTGTTTTCAAATATTAGAGATTATTCTACGAATAGATAAAAAGGACCTTTCAAGAAAATTCGTAAATAAAAACGAATCGATAGAAATACATTTAGTTTTAAATATCAGTTGGCAGTAAAGAACTTTATTCTGGAATATCGATGTAATTAAAAAAATGTAAATGACTTGAAGTAATGTTTCCTTTTCGTCAGCTTATTTAAGACAATTTTAAAATAATGCTAAATATGCTAATACTTCTCAGCGCAATAATTATTCATCTCAGCTAATAATTATTCATCAGTCGGAAGTTTCTCAAGAAGCCTTTACCTCCGACATACTGTGAAATTTTGTAACACAAAAGCCTGGTAACTATCTTAAATACTTTGTGATAATGACTTACAGAGGGCCATTAAAAAAGGGAGTATTGTAGTGAATAGGGAAAAGAACATCCTGGAATATCAAAAACTAAAACTAACAACCCTTTACTTATATCTGTGTATCAGAAGTAAAAGGCCCAATGTCCATTTTTTAAAAGTAGACTGTTTAACTTATTCTTTCATATTTTTCCCTCTAATTTCAGTGGTGCAAAGCTCTAATTCGAATATTTATATAGAAGAGACCTTGCCAGTTGACAACGACACCGTGTCCTATTATTGTATCGAGGTAAATAGTACTAAATGGATTTCATTGAGCTCTCCCGTATATTTAATAATTGTGACTTAGTGCCTTTTACCTCCGGTACACAGATATGTGCTGTTCATAAAACCTAATGATTAATGGCTAGAAGCTCCTAAGGCAGAAATTAAATCAATTAAAAAATAAAACGACACGAAAGGAAATTCGTAGCAAATAATGGACAGTGATCTAAGAGATGAAAAAAAAATCCTCAATGAATAGGATTATTGAGGATTATGAGAAGAATAAGAAAAATTACGGAGAGAGAAATAAAAAAGAAAAACCCGTATCTCACTAACATCGAAACTGCATCAATATTGTTCACTAGAGCGAGACTGAGAAAGCAGTTTACGATTTTACTTTTAGATACACAAATTTCAGCGACAATTTGTCAGACTCACGTTATTTCCGGATTAAGGATCTTATTATAGCCGGATCGGGCCAGTTTTTTTTTCTCTTTAGTTTTACGATGCATTGTTTGCTTTCGCGCACCTTTTTTTAAAAAAAAAATCAGTCATATAAAGAGGAAAGTAAACAGTTCGTCACAATTCGCGACCTTAAACGTTAAAATAATCAATTTTACACAGAAATAAAAAGGTTTTAAGGTTTGCATAATCTTAGCAAACGGTTATATGAAACTTCTGGAAAACGCATTGAGAAAGCTTCACATGATTGTGTCTATGAACAGGGACAATCAATCCTAATGCTCCTAGGGCTAATAAAAAAACTACATAAATTTAGTTCGAAATTAGTTGCCCCTCTAAATTTTTTATTATGGATAATGCTGTGTTTCTCTTAGACTAAAGAGAAACACAAGAGAAATACTTTTTTTATATATTATTTGGTTTTGCATCGTCAAAAATACTGGTTTTCATAGGAAGGTATTTTCAAAATGAACATATTATTGGTATAAGAAGAATGTGTTTGTTTTTTCTGGTTCACATGAACGTTGTAGATAAGTAATTCCACATCAAAGCATATATTAAAGAAAAACCAAAGAAAATTCAGTCTTTCGTAAATGAGTATTTTTTGAACGTTGTTTATTTTGCCCGTTTATTCAGAATTTTAACTACCTGCAGATTTTATTTTAAAGCAGTAATTGCGATAATAATTTGGACTCTCTCACCATAAAAAATAATTCAGAAATAAATTAACACAATAAAAAAAGTCTAATCTAATATTCTGTCCTACTAGGTTAATTTATTAAACTGGTTCAATTACTTGTGAAATTAAAGTAATGTAAAGAAACTGCGGTTATAAATTCAGTTCGGAAATAGTACTGGCATTGTATACAACAACTATTGTATAAGTAACTGACGATATTGACAGAGGTATAAAACGAATAAGGAAAATCGAAACTGTAAAACACTGAACACAAAATACCTTAAGTAATATACATGCAACACACATTAATGGATGATATAATTCATACTCCAAAAACATAAATTATCGCAAAACAAAAGACAACTGGATCACCTGAGCATTAAATATACGACTTTCATTTTTTTAACAACAAAAAAGGGAAGCAAAGTTCATGGGAATGACGATTAAGGAAAGTAGGTAAAGTAAAGAGTAACTTAAAAGTCACTTCGCAAAAAGGCGAGATGAAAATGCTGTACACGTTTCATTAAGACGACAGAATAATAAATTCGTTTACATTTCCTACTATACTATAAACGCTGAAACTCTGGTGGCTTCGGGGAGAAATATTTTTAGAGGTGTTGTGGAGGTTGTACAGGTTGAGGGAATTTAGAGAGAAAGGTTCAGTCATGAAACTTATAGACTATATAAAGAACTAGATATTATCAATTTCATAAAGCTAAATGGATTGATATGGGCAGGTCACATGCAAAGAATAGATAACCCTAAAATATCAACACACACACACACACACACACACACACACACACACACACAGTACTATTCCACGACAAAAAGGCCAAGAGAAAAAAGACTACCCCTCCGTTGGGCTGATGAAGTCCAAAAAGATTTAGACATCTTTATACTGCAATGTGAACTTCCAATTAATTTATAGATATAAAGCGTCTCGAAATGTAAATATCACAGCAAATCGTCGAGCAATAACATTTATGAGATACATCTTTATCCATTCTGACAATCTCTACGAAGAAATTTCTAGGGCATATTCATTAATCCTTCTTAAGCGTATGAATAAGTTCTAAGGGCACATACATTACATAAATCATGGAAAATATAGCTTATTTTGGGGCTATTTGTTCATTCCCACAAGATAAAACAAAAATGATAAAAAAAAATTCCAGGGTAACATCGAAAGAAGAACAAACTAAAAAGAAGCTTTACTTGTGCAGCAAGCGATTTTATCCAAAGCAATGCACATCAAGTAAAGATGAACAGTTTCATCGAAGAATGCGCGATCTACAAAGAATCAGGAGCAGAAGAAATTTCCCTGCATTTCTCACTTTAAAAAAATTCTGTTTTCAGTGAATACGAGTCAATGACCGATATCGCAATGAAACGATGACGGACAATCAGATGTGCGTCCAAAAGCCCCTCATCTTTATTTCCGGATACACAACATACTTTTTTTTTTTTACATTTATATGTACCCGTCAAAATTTCCGACTCATATCTAAACCAGTGAACGTGTCTTTTTGAGCAATCCTCGCCAAGAGAATACGGCACATTCGACATGCTGAACATGAAAGGAAAATACATAATAGAGATAACAGAATCAAAACCTAGTCAATGCCGTTTCCATTTAGACGACAAAATCCTAACGGAATTTCCGTCTACAAGAGGATGAATTGATATAGGTAAAAAATGTATACGGATTAAATGGTTAGGCTTGCCTACTTTTCTTAAAGTAAAAACAAGAAAACAATGAGTAGACCAATTTAGCCTTTTCTTAATATATTCCTACTAAAAGGTAAAACTTATTTACGATGTTCAAGAAATTACTGTGAAAATAATGTAAAACGCAAGAAAAAATTCTTACAGCGCATTTTTTTTTAAGGCAGTTGTAGTAATCAATTTGGTCAATCTTAAATAAATTTATATTATTATTTACACAAAGAGCAAAATGTACAAGTATAGTTCAAATAGTAAATTCGAAATCTGATTAAGTTCTGATAAGTAAAAAATAACTCATGAGAGCAACATGTTTTTCATCTGAACATCCCACATCTTACAGCAACAGAGACACAAGAAAATAGATCAAAGAGGAGGAATCATATATTGTATATAGACATAATTTATCGTTTTCCCATGTTATGATAACAGCGGTTAGGCTACATTCTATTCACAGTATGAACATTTCTAATGGTCAAGCATTTTTTTAGGGGGGGGGGAGTGTTGCGTGCATGTGCGTGCGTGCGTGTCTGTGTGTGTGTGTGCGTGTGAGATAGAGATCATTTTATAACAGTACACATTCAACACTAGCTCACATTTTTAAAAACTTCTACAGAAAAATTCCTCCTCTTCCAGTTTTATTTATTCAAATAAAACTGGAAGGATTTCACATGAAACTTTCACCTGGAAACTTTCACCTGAACATGGGAAATTTTAGTATCTGAAACATATTGCACTGATCCAAAAAATGAACTACAGTTAAATACTTAAATTAATTTACAGGAGACTTCAAAATAATACACAATATTTGTAATGTTTTGAGTACGTAGAGAACTTTAACATGCTTCTTAGGTAGAGAAACTGTGTCCTAACTGTAATAAATATACGTGACACTTCTCAAATACTTAAATGCACTAGGAATCTCCAAAACGAGCATTCACTTGTTTAACATTTTAACTTTTTGCTTTCTAAACTTTTTGAATCAAGTATCTTAACATGTTTGGTAAGGATGATCATAACACGCTTTAAAGTACCAAATTGTGAATATCATACTTTCCATTAATAGTCACATGCGCCTTAACAAGGTTTAACGAGGCATTATTCTTGGTAATGTGTTGAGACGCAAGAAATCACTAATTCATTACGTAATTAAGAAAACAACCCAGGAACTCTAAACTTAAAAGGGGTCTTTAAGGAGTCACTAGTCGATCTGAAAACAATGGACCATGACCAAATCTAAAACATCTCTGTGATGAAGAGTGATAAGATGGTCGAAAATATTTCCGATAACTGCGCACGCAAACGGCAATGCATAATTAAAGCTGCAGGGTTCTTGACTTCAGAAAGTGTTTATTCCCTTACAATGAGTCTCATCTCTCAACAAATACAAAACAAACATAAATGAGTCATTACTCTCAAGAAATGTACCATGATTTCTAAAGGAGGGAGAGTAAAAAATATAAATAACTATTAGTTTTTTGAAGCGCGCCATTGATCTAATTTCCTCGTCGCGTCTTCACTTAAAAAGAACTTTCATAGACAAAATAAAAAATATTTTCTAATTTACAAGGAAATGTAAGACTTTACTAAAAATAGATCAAATACAAAGACGGAGGAAAATGACTTAAAATAAGAGACATGCGTAGGTCTTCCAGCAAGTCATCACATTAATATTTATAATTTTGAAAGAGTTTTGGAATAATAAAAAAAATGTTTAGCGTTAAAAAAACTTTAATATCAAATGATAATGGACGGGGGACAAAAATTAATCGAAGTAAAAGTCAATATTGCGTAGAAATATACGTTAATATTTGGCAAAGCCTTACATAATACCTTGCATTCCAGAGACAGATTGCTATTATGCGATACCAAAGGCAAAGCATTTTGTTTCTTTACATCTTGTGTAATAGATAATATATGGTGTTATATATATATATATATATATATATATATATATATATATATATATATATATATATATATATATAAAATGAACGATACTCACGCAAATTTTAAGGGCTTTAGTGACAACTCAGGTATGTGCGGTAGTAAAAATAATTTAACCTGAAAAATGTCTTTACTTCATGATTTTTCTCGGAAAGAGAAATTTTTTTTAGATTAACGTCCTAAAAATTTAAGTCGAAGTTTTAACTTCCGTTCTTAAATAACACTTTTTACGAAAACAATTAGTTCCAGAAAAATTTCACATATTCTGCTTGCATTGCCGATTAATCAACAGATTTTGCGTTTGAAAGAATGCCTTTAGCGAGATTCAACAGGCTAGAAGACATTTTTCCACTGTCACGGATCCGAAGGGGAATTTTCTGAGCTTATTTGAGAAGTTAAACCAGATATGCAACTATGTATTGAGAACAAATATCGCGTTATCATACAACTTAAGACATTCTAAACAGAATTATAGAACAGGAGAAAACATAGTTTGACTTCCAAATCCAGGAATTCTCCCTGCAATTAAGATGAAAGATGACAGCATGCTATCGAAAAAGAACAATTCGAACGAAAAAGAACAATTCTTTAACAAAACATTGCAATGCCTTCCTACTACGGAGAGTGGCGACAAATGATCTTTGAATCAGCATTGATTTTCAGAAATACGGCCCGAAAATCGAATAAGAGAGCGCATATGAAAGTATTTTCCGTCCATGCTATGATATACTGCAAATGGCATCACACTTCGACACGAAGTTACGGAAATCCAAGTCGGTTTCCCGAATTTTCACTTTAGCAACCAAATTAAAATTCCATAATTTTCCTGTTATTTCCAGAACTCGTGGGAATCTTGAATGGTAATATTTGAAATGCCTTAAAAACTATTACTTAACACATACGGAAATAACTATAGCTTTAAACATCATTTGGAATCGAACATCTTCAATCCCAGTGTTAAGTTATGGAAAACTTTTATCTGGGTATTTTTCTAATTACAGGTAGCAAATGCATATTTTTAAAAATTGCTTTTGTAAATGAAAATAGAGGTTTTTAATAAAAAGCGTGTAATTTTTTTAATGTCTACTGCTAAAATAAAATTGATTTTTGAAATATTAAATTATTTTTTAAACCGAAATTTTGCTTGAAAGACCCGTTTTCAAATGCATTAAACATAATCAAAAAATATACAATTGTTAATCCGAGATTAGAAAAATACTGAGAGGAAAATTTCTCGCAGCTCAACATTGGAACTAAAGATCTACGATTTAGCTGATTCATCACCTTAATATTAATTGCCGAAACTGATCCTCGATGTATTCAAGCTTAATACAAGTATTAGATAACTGCAGAAGGCTTTAATTTCAATAAACAGAAATTTTAAAGTAACATTATTTTAGATGCATTTACAAACTTTTTGAAACAGTTTCATAAACATTCAAAATTCAAACAACGGAGACACTCATTACGATATTTTTACGCGTATTTAACAACATTACAATTTATTCAACGGGCGAAAGAAATATGAAACGACTTGCACATGCACTGTCATTACCAAATGAAACACAGATTGCAAAAGCAAACTTCTTTTTTAACTACTAAGCTCACTGCTAGGTAATTAATTTAAGCTCAACATAAATGCCTCATTTACAGCTAAATTATGAGAGAAAGAAAGGTGAGACAGCTAAAGAACATAAATTTCGAAATACGAAAGTTTGTTCCAGGCGTTCAAATAATTTTCATTAATGAAAAATGAATACAAATGAAAAATGGAAGTACTCTTCCCCTGAACGTGAGAGAATTATCTAAATACTGAACACAGTATAAGAGAAGAATAAAGAGAAACCACTGGAGAATTCTTAAGTAGAGAGTATAAGTGTTTCCTTTCATAGGTTATTTACATTTTTGATACATTAAAAAAGATCCAAGTTGCAGACATGTATCATCTAAAATTACTGGTGAAATTTAAGATATACGTTTAAAACTTAGATAACGTTCGATTGAAAATTCTGAAAACATACAAATTAAATAAATGCAATTGTCTAAAATTGTGATTAGTATGAACATTCCCAATTCAGCGGTAAAGCCGAACAGTTTCTAGGTGGGAAGCATATTTGGGAGAGTACAACACGCCTCGCAGACACCAGACCACCTCTTTCTAGGTGGAAATAAAACGGAATTTATAGATGAATTCTTTATAATCCCTTACACAGTATTCTTACTAAGTAAAAAAAATAAATACGATTACTCTAACAGCAAAAGCAATGTCATGACAGATCATAAGGAGCCTAATATTGCTGAGAGCAGCATTCGGTATTCTTAAAAATGAGAACAGCATCTTTTTGATTCTCTATTCTATAGCAACATAGTTATAAGTTATAATTAGAAAAAATTACGAATCATTTTGTAAGTTTTAATCGACAGAAATATAAAATACTGTTTTCTCAAATGGATGAACGCGCGTGAAGGGAAGGGGGTGTGAGTCTCTAAGTTATTCTCAGGTGAATCTTTCTAGCTTTTACACGTCCTATGTGTTAGCATAAAACAGGACATGGTAAACAAAGACGAAAGCCTATTTTAATACGATATAACATCACCCGTATATAGATTTTATCATGCATTTTTAATACAAATTCTGATAAATATTTTGCGTTAAATCGCCAATCAGAATTTATATAATTAAGTTACCAAGCCGACTTTTTGGGCAGTTCGTGAGAAAAAGCTACTGCTTCAATTTACTTCATTTTGGTCTTAAACGAAAGATTGTAATCTGTAGATTTGTCAAATTTGGTTTTTGTAACCGCAATTTCTATTAATTAGTGATAATTTACAATTAAAAAAATGAATTCTGCGCATTTTCTGATTTAAATTCTGGCATATTTAAATCAGGCTTTAGAAACTCACTGTTTCTGCGTATGCTCAGTGACATGTTTTAATGATAAACAAGTTTATTTCGAGGAGTCTCTCCAGATCTTTCTCTGCCACTTTTATTTTTATGATAATGATGTTTGTGAAATATAAGATTAAACCTGGTGGAAATTGTTTATTTCGCGCTGTTTAATTAGCGATAATTTACAATTTAAAAAAAATTGCTCTCTGCGCATGCTCAGAGACATTTTTAAATCTGGCTTTAGATACTCACTAAGCACAAGCCTGCTTAAACACATTAATTTGTTTCTGCGCATTATTATGATTTTTCAACATTTGGCAATGATGTGTCGAGTATAATTTGTGTATTAGTACATTTATTTACTATCTAGCCGTCATGTTTTTATGGGTACCAACTAGTTTCTGTTAAGTCATTTGACTGGAAATGAGACATGTAACGATTGCATTATTAAGCACTTACTACTTTGCTGATTAGTTTGTTTTACGAATTCAAATTATCTATGAGTATATTAAAATAGTGTTCAGAAATTTCAAACAAGACAAAATAACAAAACAAAATAAACAAACTACTATTTTCCCTGTACACTTTCGTTTTTTAACTAAAATGTATAGGGAACATAAAATGGAATAAAACGAAGGTATAAATAAAACAAACGTTTCCCCGTTTCATTACAAATCTTACGAGCTACTCTCTGAAGTTCCAACAGAATGAAACATATAGGACATTGCTGTTTTAATAAGCCAGAATGTAGCTTTTATCTAGCGCACACATGCAATTTTGTACAAGGTAGCATGCAACTTAAAATACTAGAACGGCGCGTAATGATAACGAGGGACACAATAGAGGACAAAACCGTTCCGATGATGAAAGAGCAGACAGGACAACTTCCCTCGAGTAATAAATACTGGCTTCACAAATGAGTTGTCAATGGATGCTAAGTAAGAACAAAAATGTCGCTGATGTAATCCCTTAAAAAAGGAATCGGATACGCAGATTTCGGACAGTTTGAAAAATAGCCCGAGAGAGAATAGCTAATATCTGATACAGGAGAATGAATCCAGCGACAACGTTGAAAGCAAGACACTTCAAGCACTGATTGCGTGAATTTTTAAGCGCACTTCTTAAAATAAATATCTTTAAATAAATAAACCATTCCACAAAAAAATCCGACGTTTAAACAAGTATGCAAGAGTCTTAGTTTCATTAGTTTAACACGCTACATTACTCTTTCTAATGGACGGTATTCTCAAAATTCGTATTTTAAACTCTACACGGGTGATGGGAATAATTAAGAGCAAAGAAAATAATTCAATTTTTTTTAAAATTTAAAACAGTATTATTTTTACCGTTCAACGTTTCTTTAATTCTCGGGGGTGTTTTAGATTAAATATAGATATAATAAATTTTTTAAAATACTCATAAGGAATTAACTTTACTCGTGTCACTAGAAAGATAACTTTTAATTCCTGTCAGCATATAAGCAATTTAACATCATCTTCTCTTGCAAATAGCAGAAGAAAATATTTCTACAGAATGTCCCAATTAAGAGCGACAACATTCTTCAAAAGATCTTATAAGAGCTATTTTCCCCGCAAATAGAAAGAATTTACTATGCTGGAGCTATTTCTCACTGTTCAACAAATAACATCGCAGTAGTGATGTTACTTGTTGAATATTGAGGGGGTGTTGTAAATCACCCCTTCAAAAATTAATGAAAAACAAAATTTATAAAATACATTGTATTTCAGATTATCTATTTTGAAAATTCAGTTAAACATGTAAAATATTTTAAAACGATTTCTCGAAAATATCTCTTAAATTTGATCCCCCCCCCCCTATCTTAATTGAATCGTTTATTTCAGAAACCCGTTTAAGTGCGCTTTTCAAATTTTTGGGGAAACAAAGAAAAACATTCCATTTTTGATATTATTATACATTTCTGCAATAAAGTTGATATGCACTATCAACAGTAACCCATAAGGCAGAATGGTAGTTGGCGGATTTCTGTACAAAAATGTGTTTGACTTTTTCGCAAAAAAGGGTGCTAGGGTCCTTCAGAGACCTCTGAAAAGCCTTCGGCAAAACTCCTGATTAAAAGACGCTATGCTGCTGGGATAAAACAGAGAAACCGTATGACTCTGCCAACAAGTCATGGGCTCCTGATTAGGGCACACAGAGCATCCCTGATTTTTCGAGAAGTGCAGCTGTGGCTCTTTTCCGTGTTACTACAGGCCATGACTGTTTGCTCGCATATTTGCACCGGCTCAAACTTTGGAGCTCCCCTGTGTCCTTTGTGCGGACATTCAAGATAAAATTTTTGATGCTAATCATCTGGACTCGTGCTCTGCACTTCTGTTCTTAAACTGTAAAGTTCAGATGTATTGGAAGGCAAGAGAACTAATGGCGTCATAGCCAAGCTTCTGGGCATTTGTAATAAATAAATTCTGCACAAAAAAAAAAAAAAAAAAAAAAATCCAAATAAATGTCTGTTGACGGGTTTCTGAAATAAACGATTCAATTGCTTTTAATGAGGCGTTTTATCCAGAGTAATCTCTGTTTTCAACACATTTTAGCATCAGTGCGGAAATGATAAAAAGAGGCATTATTTAAGGAATACTCCCTGTTTTACAAATCTAAAAGTTGAGAAATTTTTATGCACTTTTAAGAAATTTTCTCAGTAATTTTAAGAACCTAATAAAATATTCCCTTTTTATCTTTCTTTCTGAAGAAAAAAGAAACATTCAATTAATCCAATTATAAATATATTTATTTCGAGCTTTCCTTATTTGATTTGCCTGATAACTAAACTCATGATGTATAATTTATTTTGTTTGGGAAAAAAAGAAAGGCAATGCAGAACACATAAAATCATAGAGATATATTAAAAGAAATCACTTGAGGCAAATTTTGAATGTGGTTATTATGAAATTTATACACTTTTAACATTGAGTTAAAATTAAGGACAAAAATTTTAAAGATGTTTAAGGACAAAGAGAACCCTTGAAAAATTTTAGAGATTTGACAGCTTTACTTACCATTGATATGAGTCCCATATCGACATCATGGAATTGCTTTCTATACATAACCATACAAATTTACATTTTTTAAAAAAAATCTTTCATTTTCCTTCATGTTTTCAACAAATGTGATAAAAGCAGGTAATATACAAAAACCAAGTTCAATCATCCGACAGTTTCTGGACTTTTAATATGTAGATAGGACATTATTAAACATGGAAATCAAACAATAACATAGCGAAATTAATTCATAGTGATGTGTTTGGGAATTCCACAACTCAGGAACAAGCAACATTGCTTGTTCCATTTGAAACCATACCATCTGGTGGTTAAGGCAGAAATTCGTACTTTGTTGATCAGACAATAATGCTGAAAAATGATATAAAGGCAACGAGGATTAAATGTGGGGACCCTTAAAAAATGAAGGGGTGAAAGGCTGGAATATCGGCGTCTTATTTAATGCTGCTTCTATTTTCCATCGTGTCCTAGAGGGGAAACTATATAAAATTTATTGTAGTTTCGATTTAGATATTTGGCGCTAAAGTTTCAGTAGATTTAGCTTGGTTCCATAACATTCACAATTTTCTTTTTCAACATCAATATCCTAATTTTATGGAGCTAAAGGAAAACTTGGTCCTTGGGGGAAAAAAAAAAAACATATAAAACCAAATCGAATCTTATTTCCGGGGGAAAATGTTTTTATTCATGACTACATATTCTTACGCCAAATCCATTTTGAAGAAGATATTCTTCAGCAATGAAATAATAGGAATCTATTAAAAACTTCAAAAGTTAAAATGACGTGAAATAATTATATTGAAAAGAAGTACTGACTTTTATTTATGGTGTGTGTGTGTGTGCGTGCGTGCGTGTTTAACTTTACACTTGCGTGTCTGTTGGCATTATATACATACACACACAAATTTGTATAGTCAACCAGGGTAACTAATTAAAATATCTTAAACCTACACAGAATTTGTAGGAAGAGAAATCACAGTTTCGGCACCCCCACAATAAATAGATAAATAAATGGTGGGCGGCGTTCTAGTTTAAAAAGTTACATATAACACAGACATGAGAAAGGAATACATAAACAGGTAATAAATTTACATATTTTTTAAAATAGTTTTAAGAAAAGAACAGTAAAAAAACCAAATATCACTGAAGGATATTTGGAAGATGCTTTTGTGAGTTTTTCCGAAGATTTTTAATATTTAATAAAATATCAGATAAAAAAATAATGTAACAAAAGCGTGAATGTGAGTTATATTATATACTCCGAAGAAAGAAAAAAAGAAATGCTGCACAGTTTTATAGTTGATGTAATACTTAAATTACAGGGCACTATAAAAATTACATCTTGAAACTTAAATGTTACATACCAGAGGAGTTTAATTTCATGAAATATTGCATCTTACCTGAAAAGGAAAAATTTATTTGAGTACACAAACTTTTCACAGCTATTGAACAATTTTTATATTACATGTTATATATAACCATGAAAATGTATATAAGGTAATTTTTCAACAAAATCAAAATTTAAAAATAAATAATTGATATATTTGATAAGCAAATACGCATAGCTTAATTTCTAAAATGCAATATTATAATTCTAAAGAAAACGTACACAAGGTAGAAAAGGTACGTAAACAAGTAGGTAATTTGAAAAAGAACAAACAAGAAGAAAAGAAAAAGAGATGAGTGTCATTGTTTTTAAAATTTAGATTCAAATGGACAAATTTACGTACGAAAACGAATTTGAAACTTATCCACGAATTAAAAATTTAAACTAAAATTTTCAATTGGCCCTTTTGACGAACAAAAAAATTCGTGTATTAAAAACATAAATTTTCTTATAATCCTAAACAATTACAGTGATATATATATAAAAAGCTTCCCAAGGAAAAAAGCATTCATACTTCGAAATAAAAAGGACTGTGATACTGCTATAACTTTGACAGATTAACGTTAAAATAACTTTTTTTTAGCATATATAGTTTGTGCTTTATTTTATTTTGTATATTGTTATTTGCACATTTTTAATAGATAATAAAAATGAATAAAAGAGAAAAATGGCGAAAATAATAGATGCTTTGGTATTTCTCAGTATGAAAACTCAAAAGACTATAAGGTTTAAGACGTTAAAAAATAAAATTTTACTGATTTCCGGGACTAATAATTTGCTATATGATGCGTTACTTGACAAACTTAATGTCTGAGTATAGTGACTGAGGGCTAAAAAATTTAAATGTACACGTTTAAAATCCAAAGGGAGCTTTCGAAATAGCAAAGCACACAACACGAGGCACGCCAAATAAAGTGAATTCCCGGAGAGTGCTGTACGAGGACGTGCTTCACATGCAAATAAGATGACAAGGAAAAAAATGAAAATCGAAATCTATGAAAAATCACAGGTCCCAGAGTGACTGAGAGTATAACTTGTAACTCGAGCCACACAGATCCTTAGAGTTTGTGGGTGCATCAGCAGACATCGGAGGTCTTCAATCCTAGTGTCAAGCTGCGGGGAATTACCGCTCAGTATTTTGGTTATCACAGGTTAACAAATGCACTGTTTTTATTTTTTAATATTATTAAGGATAAAAAAATTAAACATAAAGCATACGTTTTCTAAAAACCTTCTAAATTTAGTTTAATATTCTCAAAAAACATTTCTAATTTTGTAGCGACAGGCATCAAATATTTGATGCCCTGTAAAAAATTGACGGAAAATTTTAAATTTAAAAAAAAAAAATCAAGCGGTCTCATTTTAACACCTACTTTCTTATGAAAAAGTCAGTATTAAAAATATTCATTTGTAAATCAATGATTAGAAAAATACTGACAGAAAAATTCCCTTCAGCTTAACATTGAGACTGAAGATTCGGGATGCCAATTGATGCACACTGCCTTGAGTGAGTTAACCGCTCAGTTTTAAGTCTGATTTCAAAATCAAAGGTTTCAAACAGAAGTTACAAGGGAAAAAAAGTCCTTATACATATTCCTTGCAAATAAAATTAGAGATTTTTAAAAACCCTTTTAAAGACCTACATACACCCATATACGAGACGAATAAGAAACTTTTAAGTGTCATAAAATTTTGTTTTTCATATATCTTCTGGTAACATTTGTAGCGGCAGCTCAAGCGATATAATAAGAATGATCGCCACACAAAAGAAAAAGCAGGCATCGAAATCTTGGGAAGGGGAAAAACAATGTCCCCTATAAATCTATGGTGAAACTTCCCACTTATAAACAAAACAAGGTGAATCAGACCGAGAGAGCGGTCATAATTTTATGGCGCGTTATGTAAAGGAAACGAAAGCCGTAGGACTGAGAGAAACGTTTCGGACAATGGCCGTACAATTAGTGCGATAATGAAAGACAACCTCCATCTGCATACGCTACAACGAAATACAAACGAAAATCCGAGCAGAAAAGACGCTCTGTCTATTCTTAGATGTTTTTTTCGAGATCGCAGCCAATTAAGCTTTGGGTCTACTAATCAGTTTAGAACAATGAGAACCATTCCCTATGTTTATTAAACGGCAGAGTGATAGTTTAGAGTGAGGGAACATACACCTACTGATTTGTTGATTAATCGAATTGTCTTAGGAAAAATATCAGGATCTAAAACATAAAATTAATCACGGGTACTCATTTAAGAAAGAACATCTTCAATATTCAATTAAATTACATGCAACATGTCTGAAATTCTTAATAATTTAATAGTGAAAATTTTTCCCTACTGATTTTATATAAACTTTCTTGCTATCACACACATCTTATTTTCCAACTTTAACGAAGTTATAAGGCATAGTTTGCTAATGTTTATATCTTAAGTATCCGGGTTGCTTGAGGTAACTGTACGCATCATACGTATCCACACACATTTAAAGTAACTGAAAATTTTAAAACAAGAAAAATATAACGAAAAAATCCATGATTCCATGAACAGTAAGACATGAAGAGATAATCTGTAATAAATGGATGTAAATATCTACCCTCCTTCCTTTCCGCCCCTTAACATGAAAAAATACTTTCCATTGACTAAATAGAAAAATTTGTTTTTCAAGTCCATAAAATTAAATTCAGGTGTTTTATTAGGCAACTTTCTTAATAAATTTCATGCCTGAACGAATTAAGAAGGGTTTTCTTTTTTCAATTCCTAAGTAAACACTTATTCAGGAAGTTATCTCAAATGATACATCAGAAAAGCAAATTAGAAACAATAAATCTCATTACTATAGAGATACCTAAACAATATATTCTTCAGACCAAATTAATTGGAGCTATTATAAGTATAACTAGGACGCACTTGCACAGTTGTGATAATTCTTTACATGCAATTACGTATTTTGAATGCATAATAAATTATTTTATATAGTAGCTAATTAGTGATCTAAAAGAGATTTAAATTCCTGAACAGTCGAAAGACCATACAAGTATAATCAAATAACAGATTACAGTATGACAGCAAAACGACATTGTTAAAAGTAGGGAGTTCAAGAAAGTCATCTCTGTGATTGCTCCTATGTTAAGTCACAATCCTGTCTCAATTACAAAGAAGCTGATAAAAGCATGACAATTCGACAACAACGGGAAAGAAGAGACAGGACTCAATTAAGGGTCGATTTGGGAGATTTTATTGTATGCATGAGCTAGAGGTAGGTGAACTGATAAGAAGAAACGACATTTATTATTCAACAAACGCATACATAAAGAATTCAGAAACTCATGGGCGAGGACAGAAGTACAGATTACATACGAAAAAAAAACCCCAAATTACTACCTTCGTTGTCAGTTTTTTTATTTTGAATACTGGTGCATTGTTCAAGTGTTAGCTTAATTTCAAGAAATTACTATGAGCTACAACAATGAATGTACTCAAAGGCGGTCATCGTGAATACAGGGAAAATGCAGTTTCCACAAATATAAATTACAAGTAGTGTAGTATCGACGCTGTCAATGCAAGGTGTTCTGACGTTGTGTACATCTAACGATTAATTCCCCCCAAAAAAGCAAACGAAAGAGCAACGAAAATATTCTTCCATAAAGATATTTTTTCGGTATCTGTGTTAAGTAAATTTTCCTTTTAAAATAATATTGCATTTAAGTATTCTCTAAATTTACAATGAGCTATCTTCCTAAATATTTCTCTTACATTTGAAAATCACTGTTCAATTTCCGCAAGAAATGAAACTAGAAGTAAACCGCCTCAACGTGTAAAGGACATTTTTTGATTACATAAAGATGCTCGATTCTTTGAAAAATTTAGAAATCCTTTCTTAATGTGAAGCAATTTTTCAGCCATAAATATTATCTAGTTCAGTAATATGATTAATTTTATATCCATAATTTTTTACTTTGACAACATCATATGCAGATTACAGCAATTTTTTTTTCTGCTAAATAAGGTAAAGTAATCAAATAGAAACGTTCAAGGAAAAACTGCTTTACAAATAATGAAGATTTATTTAAGGCTGCGAAATGGAAGTGTCGCAAATATCAGTTTATATATATTTAACTAAGAATTAACTTACAAACATATTCAAAGGCTAATTTTCAAACACAGTAAAAAGCGAATTTAATATTTTTTTCCCTAAAAGAATAAAAAAAGTTTTCTCAGAAGGAAGATAAAGGGTGGGAGGTGGTTGGGGGTTGAACATAAAACAGCTTATAAAAGGTGGTTGGCAGAACGAGGGGAATGTTATCGATGCGTGAATATCTAAAGGAAGGGAAGAGAAGAGAAGAAAATTGCAAAATGCGTCGAGATGAAGTGCAACTGTTTATACACACTTATTTAATTTTTTATACCAAAAATTGCCTATATTATTGAAAGAATGCGATTTATATTTTAGAGCGTAATATCAAATTTTAAGATAATTCTTAAGCGCTAGAACTGTTAAATTATTTTATAAAAAGGCAACTTTCATAATTAAAATTATTGAAATGTGATCTTGACTAGATTCATTTATAGTTTGCACCTCTTTTTTTTATAACACGAAAAACCACGTTTACACAGAGATCAATTTTCTGCAACGTCCACAGAAACAGTATAAAGCCAAGTTTGATTCAGACGTTCAGAATTTTTCGCCACGTTTTAGTGCGGATGAATTATTTGATGTTATATCCCACAGCAATGAGCAGTTTAATATCCAATTTAATCATAGTACAATGCTCTGACAGGTCTCGAGTACGAAATAGAATTTCATTGATGAATGATAACTCATATTATAATGGATTACAAAGTAAGAACACTTTAGTAAAATCGCTAATTCCGGGGCAAAATATTATTGCTCCATGAGCAAGGTACAAATAATAATAAAAAAATGTATAGAATCGCGAGGCTATTGTAGAAAAAACTATTTATTTAAAATGTGAGATCGAATAATTGATACATATACATTAGAAAGAGAATCAAAATACCCGGAAGGAAAAGAGATCAACCTTAGTTGAATGTTTCTTATACGTCGGTGAGAATCTTTATGCTCCTCAGAGAAGTCAAATCTGGTCATCAAAACAAAAATAATAACGTCCTTTGAAAGGATTACCTTCTTATATATTTTATCTCTTAAGTATCCATTCAGAACACTTCCCCTTCTACACTCACATGTAAATATTGACCTCCCCCCGTCCAATTTAGTAATTTTGTTATTGATGGAATCGCATAATCACTTTAAGTGTCGCCAGTGACCACTAGTAACAAAACATATCGGTATAATCTAATCCCTTTATCCTGACGTTGCGGTTCACAAACGGTGGCTGATGCACTTTCTCAGAGCAATTACCAGCTAGATAGTCATCTCGCAGCCTCCAATGCGTTATAAATCACCAGGTAAGCATGATCACGATTTCGTAATAATTACTGCTGACAGCTCCAGCTGATAAACGATCACTTGCAACCTTCCAAGGTAGGATCGACATAAGTTAATAAGGCATATCGATGGAAAAGAAATTGCATGATTGTGAGGCAAGATGGAACTCCGTCTCACACAATTAATATCATCGATAGAAATAATATTACAAAGCAAGGATAGTAAAGCTACGAGAAAGAAAGTGTTTAGAATGAAAACTATTTGTTAATTCAAAAAGGGTAAACACGCAGCTAGATTTAATCTTTCGAATGATACATATCATTCGAAATTATCTTTACGTGACGGAAGACGAAATACAAATAGGTAAGAATAATTTTTATATAAACGTAAATTCCGAGTGCGTTAAAATATACGACGGTATTAAGAATAAATTATATTCCCAAGACACATTTCAACGTGCACGTTGTATCGACTATGTATGCAGGCACGCATGGGCACATGAATATTATGTATTTATAAATATAGAATAAATGCATACATGCTTGTGTGTGTATGTGTATGTATGAATGCATGCATGCATATATGGCTTAATTAATATAGCTTTCCTGTGAGGTTTTCAAGAAGATAATATATAAGGCACATCATAATTGATGACGAAACCAAACAATTTCATAATTTCAGAAAGGTATTGACAACTACCGGATTGCACTGAAAAATTAGATGTTATCAGAATAGGATAATAACAGAGAAGAGCACCAATTTCGTTCTCACCATCCTCAAATAAGGAAGAGACAAGAACTGTTATGCAAAGAATAAAAAAGGGGACTACCATAAATAATTTCAATTTACTATGAAAAATGGATTGAAAATTAAAATTTTTGCGATAACAATTATTGCGATAACAATTGCCTAGGTGTATTTACTTAAACACAATAAAGAAGGAAGCAATTATCTTACGAATATTAAGCATGCCAAGTTGAAATGACAATTGTTCATCTTTTGTGTACTTCACATTAATTTAACATCCCGTTTGAAATGAAAGAGCGTTCAATTGAATTTATGATTTGGGTGCAATTCAGCAACATAATAAAATAAAAATTGCAAACTTAAATATCGAGAAAATAACCTTGTTTTCGGATGCCGTGTTGAATTGTAACATGCGTAGCTGCGATAAATAAAGTAACAGATGTCACTCTTCTATTCATATAAAATTCGCAGGATCTACGACTAGCTCACGGCAAAAGAGTAAAATTCAAAAATATTACAATGTCCAAAATAAATCATAATGAATAACTTAAAAAAAAGCTTTTATTCAGGTAATATATCTTTTTACTTTCATTGATAAATGAGGTAAGACACGCGAGACGTTAAAGGATGAATTTATAATTCAAGGGCAGTCTCAGCACTTGGGATTATGTTCCCAAGGATAACAAACAATAAAATTAACAAATCTTAAATCAAAACGTCCTAAGGTCAAGTTGTTAGCTACTTGGATAAAAAAAATTAAACACAATTTTTAAAAGAATATTTCAGTTTTAGTTTCTGAAATATGACATTATCTATAACATTCTCGTTTATGACACAAAGAAATTACGGCAGCCAATATACGCCGCTTTAACATAAACCAGGGCAAAGATGAACAATATTTTGCCAAACAATTTTTGGTTACTTCACAAGAATCTAGAAGTGTGAATGGCAATTTTGAATCAAATCAACGCATTGAGTAAATCCAGAAGATACGAAGTAATCACTCTTAAGCATAAACTTTAGAGTGATTTACTAACGGCAAAAACGTTCAGCATTTATAGCCTAAAACTGATTAAAACAAAAAGGCTATACAGACGACAAAGAGTCAGATAGCAGATAAACGTAGCACTGTATGAAAAAATCTCGTAAATCTCTAGTTAACAAAAGAAAGGGGAAAGTTGTAAAGTTTTTCAAATTATATTAGGGATTATGAATCATGAGTGTGCGTGCATAATATAGACAAGTGCAGTGTATTGATTTTCATACATTGAGAGGTTGCCAAGTCTCGAAGAATAAACCTAGATGAACGGTGGGGATGAACAAGCACATTTAAGATTCTTTCTTCACTCTAGACTTGATTGAGCAAGTGCCCCCTCCACTTCCAATATTAAATTAAATTTTAATCTCTTAAAAATATTTTATTGGATGTGAAATGCAAGTATCTTAGCCACTGCATTTTTAAAATAAATACCAATAATTACATCAAATCAGAAAAATACACTACGAAAAAAAAATACCAATCAGTATTTTGAAAGAGGTATACAAAGTACTCAACATTCTTTTCACTTCATCAGTTAGACGGTAATCGAAGAAGAACGCCTGAGTTGAAAAAATATTATCAGTCACGAGTGGAATGATAGACACACGATGCTCGTGTCTTCCAACTTCCATTCACCTTTGCAGAAACAATTTGAGATTCAAATCCTCTTTACTTTAAGGAATCTTATCGACGCCTCTTATCTCCAGAGCCACCTTCAAAAGTTAAATGCATCTCGGAGTTTGATCAACCCACAATAAAACTGACGCTTCTACCTCGAGCACAGAGAGATTATTTCCGGAACGAGTTCACCCCCTCTCGTTGGTTCATTGAGCAGATGGACCTGACTGCCCACCGCATTTATGGAGATCGGACGATATAGGCAGAATTACGATAGCACATAATTAGTAGGCGGCACAATGTAAGAGAGGGACACCATTGTTAGGAGAGCGCCGCGCTAACAGTCCAGAAGTTAGGCTCTTCCGCTCACGGGGGATGGTGATTGTTATTAATTTGTGAAAGCCTTTTCGAAGTGCCATTGACATTTTGAGATTCCGAGACACGTTTTACTGAACAAAATGCATGTGTATAATAAATACCATTATGACACTTTCTGACAGAGTGACATTCTATCACAAAATTAAAACCTCAAAGGGAAGATTAGAGAATGTCGCTGAGCATCCTGAAGGCATTGTGGCTCAACGATGGAGATAAAGAATTTCTGATGGAAAACGCCTTTACATTATGTGACGGAAAAAAAGACATGACTATCGAAATTTCAGCAACATGCCACAACTACCTGATGAAGTTCTCCGATAAACATTGGGCGGTTTAGGATCACCGAAATGCATAAATAAAACAACGCGAGGGCGTAAGAAATTAAATATAACATAAGTAATTCAATGTATAATACATTGATTGCAAGAAACCACGGCTCTCGCTAGGCTAACAAGGTTATATAGATACAAAGCAAAATTTAATCGACGTTATAAAGAATAGAACGATGAGTAAAATCACCTCAGCACTCAAATAACTTTGAGTACTGGACTGAAGACTGTCATCTTAAGTATCACACCTTTTTTTTCCTTTCGTTTTATGAAAATACATATTTATGTAAATTAGAAAAACCAGATGAAGCAGCATATAGCTTAAGTATCTTATAATGTACACTTAAGATTTATTAGAAGAATCTAGAAATTACTATTTCAAATTAGTTGAGAGCAAACAGTGCCATTTCCACTTAGAACCGTAGGATTCAAAATTATAAATATTCATAATGAAATGATTACTTGATTATAAAATACTTTCATGGTAAATTTTTATTTTCTATAACTATTATTTATTTAAGCCTTGTTTATGAGTACATAAATATTAAAAAAATACTTCACTCAGTTTAATTCGTTCTATATGATGTGAATGACATTTTAAATATATTATGACATTATTATAAAAATTAATTACATGACGCAAATAATTTGCAAATTATGTTGCAATTTATATAGACTCTAATCTGATAATTTAACATAAAATTTTGTCTGCTTGGTATGCATAAAAGAATGATATCTAAGTATGATTTACGTATTGTATTATTATTCTGACTTAGTTCATATACTATTTTAAGTATTGGTAAGCCTTAAATTTTTAAAAGTGAAATTTGATCAGATAGGATGAACAGAACATATTCAAGTTCCACTTCATAGCAGAATTTTTAAATTTCAATAAAGTAGACTCCTAGACTAAAATTTATTTAAAACGTTAAAAACTGTCTGACCAAATTCTTTCTTGCTCTATTCAGAATAATGTGATGAATGATCTTGATCTAAAAGGTAGCGACCAAAATATCACCAGGTTCCTTTATTATTAGACTCCTATTAAGATATACCACAGGCTTATTTCACTCAGTTGCAGAAAAATTAATAGGCTTATAGTGAAAATGTTGATTTTCTAAGCAACTATGAGTGTGTATTTTTATAATTTTGTTTTTAAATCAGTATTTGTGTATACACAAATCCACTGTAACACACCAGCAATTACAGACAATAACAAAGAAGCAGATAAAAAAAGTAAACAGACATAAACGAAACTAAATACCACTTCATTTACATAAACTTTAAAATATGTAGCTGAAAGTTTAGAGGGATGACACTGGATACGTGAGACATGTCACAGAGTAAGGCTCTAAACAGGGAGTACAAGGTCTTCATCAGCAATGGATTCTGAAGAATTGTAACAGGTATCATATTCCTTTTGCATATGATGACGCCCACAGTTTGGCCTTATTCAATTCCTTTTTCTTTGGAATGAATAGAAAATACGCCCGTTTAGTTAAGCCACAGTGTAAAAGAACGGGGAAGACGATTAGAAAACTCGAGTACGGTAAAAGAAATTCCATTGATGATTTCAAACAGAATTCATAAAAATGTGAAAAGCGGCGGCTGGGGTCAAATTATACAGAGCATTGAGAATTTCATGAAGAGAGAATTGAAAAAAAAAACTAATTATAACACATACGGAGTTGTAAATCGTTTCTTAAGAATAAAATACCGTTTTCTTGAGGACCGCAACCAAATCAAAATGGTCTCCAGGTTTAATGACAATCGCATATGTTCTATTTAGCTCTGAGCTTTGCATACAATGAAAATTATGTCATTATATAAAATGTTAAAAAAATTTCTTTCCAAAATTTCTTATAAATGTTAAAAAAATTTCTGAATAATACATTTTGGGTATTATTCAGTTTCATGATGCTCCTGACGACCCAAAGATGACATTTTAATTTTCGCATTTTTCTTCTTATGTTAATTACCTCAGTCAGTCAGATAGTAAATGTCTGGTGTCGTCATGTCGAATGTTTGATCTAACTGTGATCTTAGGGTCGCCAAAGTACGTAATTCGAGTGCATAAATATAAGACTAACGGCATAATTAGTTCTTATTCTCTATGTAGCCATAACACAAATTTAGATGTAATAATTCCTATATTAAAATCGAGAAAAATGTTAAATTTTTTAGATGGGTATTTATATATATATTACTTAATTTAGGAAGGGGCTAATTTTTTGTCCTCCGCTCCCTTCACAAATAAAAAGGAAAAAAATGTCATGTTTTGTTACTAATTTTACCCCCCACCCTGAGGTTTTCTTTTCCTGATTCATATTTTCCATGTGTGTTTGTTTCCTCACACACACACACATTTTCTTTCAAGGTAATTTATGAACAGAATACATTTTTTTACTCACAGTTTACGACCCAATTTCTTACACTTACACTGTGACAAGTTTCCAATCATCATCTCAGCTTTTAGAACTAAGGTGCTATTGTTATCACCTTGACACATTTTGTGTTTCTACCTTTTTGATATTCGCTGAAATTTTTAATAAAACAAGTAATGTAGCGATGCAACGGCGACATTTAACAGAGGATGAAAAAATAATGAATTTAATCAATAACAGCTCGGTGCGATTTTTTTTCTGTTCATATTAAATTGGATATAAGATTTTTTAATGCTAATGCCAGATTTTGTACACGATTCCTCAAGAAAAATGGTAAAACAGTATATTTATTTACGCAAAGAATACTTTCCTCATTATTAACAACAATCCCGCTTAAATATATTCAAAGTTATTCTACTTTCGTTTAATTGCGTACTATAACACACAACCTAAGAAATTTAATTCCTAGAAACATCGACGCAAAAAAAAAAAAAAAATTATTAAAAAAAAAAATCACAAATTACAGTTAACAATTTAGCAAACAACTTTAGTTAAGGACTTTCAAGTACACTTGTAAGCACGTAGAGCTTCACAAATAAAAATTAATCAACGATAAAATACATTTTTCACTAACAAAATGAAAATTAATAAAAAATTAATAAATAAAAAGTTAATCCAAGAAATAAAGTAACTTTTTATTTCTTGGCAAGTAATGAATGTATTTTATCACTGAGAGTTTTTTTTTTTATTGTAATGCTTTTACTTAAAAGCTCTTATCTTGTAAGAAAAGTAGGGTCTCTAAATGTAAAGTAAAACTAAATAGCTTTTTTTTTTCATTTCATATTTTGAAAGTTACGATGAAGTAGCTTTCGAAATATGAAACGAAAAAAAAAAAAGAATGATATGCAATTTCGCGATAATTATAAGTATGATCCTTTCACAAGCATAATCAGTCAGCAGCTTGATATCGATTCCCATTCCACATGAGATATCAGGGATATTCTATCCTACTTTACAATTGTTTATCAGAGAATCCATCTTTGAAGGAAACTTCAGAAGTAAACGAAGCGCGGGGGCAGAATGACGACACATTCAATGATCATCTGGGCAGGGAAAAGGTAGTCTTTTAGGATCTGTAGCAGGTTGCGGAGATTCACTTTCACGCAAACGCCTACGACGTGTCCTTATTTCTGATAATTTTCGGAGACATGTAGGGAACAACGCCTCGCTCGTTAATACCGTTGACTCGAGTTGAATCGTCAGAAGGGAGGAGCTTGTTTTCATTTTTACTGAGCAGAAGTAATGCAGTAACGTGAAATCAAAGCAACAACTAATGAACGAAACAAAAGCAGAGATGAAATTCAAGCCTGTTTTTTGAAGAATGGCTCAAAAATTCTGTGTTAATCAGGTTCACATAAAGAGGAACCATTAGTTTGTAGATGCAAAAGAAATTAGGAGCCTAAATGTGTATGATTGTGTACGTTTTTGAACACAATTGTGTGTGTATGTTTTTGTATATAAATGTGTATGTACCATGGACGTTTTATTTCTTATGAAGAAATAAAAATTCTTGAATGTCTTATTGTAAGAACTTTATAAAGATCTTGGCATTCTTTATTATCTTTCCGAATATTTTATTGACCTCTCGAACATCGGTAAGAAAAAATTAACTCATATAGGGTAAATAAGAAATGTTTCAAGGATTAATACTTTCAGGAAAAAAATATCTGTATTTAACAATCCATCAAAATAATACATAATGAGAAGATCGCTTAAACACTAATGAAATCGTAACTTGGTAAACCTCAGTTAACTTCTAAACATATCTGATGCCCCGTGCCTAGTTATTTTGTGCATTGTCTGAGTGCAACGCCAATTCATTAACAGTAGTAGCACTCTAGAACTATGAGTTTACATATCCAACTAAAACTCCAGACCGAGTATTTTCGAAGCCTTCTAGTATACTGAGGTCCTGATCATCCGTTTTGTGAATGATGCGTGCATCGCAAATGGAAAAGGTTAGGAAATAAACGGAAATTGTACGAAAAAATGCCAATATGACTCATTAACAAGGAAATGCAACACACTTTTTTGAGGGGAAAAACTAAAAATCTGTAGTGTTGTTATTATTTTATGAAATACTATTTCAATCAACGTTTATATAGTTCCTTTAAAACCTCTGAACAGTTTCTTCCTTTATAGTCCGATACAGTCATCCTTTGGCTATCGGAGTTTCCTGGTTTTCGGCGTACACTAATCATTAATCAGCACGGATAGAAGGAAGAACAGTTATTTCCAAAAATAAATACGTAAACATCTAATCATCTAGATGAGCTTTAAAAAGACATCAAAAAAGCTAAGGTTTAAAAGGTGTAGAAACCATTTACTATGAAGTTGAAAGAAGGTAAAATCTACATAAAAAAACTTAATTCAATAAACTAAAAGCGAAATAAAACTGAAATGGTGGGATTGATTTAAACAGCAGTTTTTTGTTGTATAAAATATGCTAGTTTACGGCCAGAAATGTAAGATAAATCGTAGATAAAGGTTCTGTTGATGAATGGATTAATTCAAAAGAAAAAGTGCACGTACAAACAAACCTTGAGCGAAGAAAATGTTAAAAATGCAATTAAATATGGAAGAAATATTATTAATTTGTGATTTATAAGCAAAAACAATGATAAATACAGAGCCCCTTTTCGCCACTCCAAAACACCGTAATCATTTTATCAAAGCTATCATTGCAAAGAATTTTCAAAAACAAAAAAATTTAAATACTGTAATCGCCAAAAAGGATTTTGGTAATGACTACTTTGAAGTCTCTGCCATAAGAATTTAACGAATGATTTGTTCTTCAACATACATGCGTTAAATATTTTGTATACAAATAAGATGTATCATTGTCACTTGTAATTAAATCACCATTTTTTAATTTTTTTTAAGTATGCAGGATGTTTTAAGTTTTCATATAACAGTGTACAAAAAAAAAAAAAAAACACCATAGATAATGTAATGAAAAATTAAATGATATTGTTGTGTAGTATTGTTCCTACGCAAAATTTCGTATATGAAGAATAAAACGCAAGGAGTTTTGTTTTTTTCCTCAGGCTGACACGTTTCAATTGTTGCTGAGTGAGTTACTCAATTTGATTTTATATTTTAGTCTGAAGATGCTGAGAAGTATTTGATTATAAAGGTCCAAGGACATGCTTTTATTAAGATTTAAGCCACCCAAAACGAAACTGAACAATAAGAACTTTTTTTACCATAAATAGTTAAACGATAAGAAATATTTTGATTAAGGTGACTGCCTACGTTCGGAGCCAATATTTTAAAAAATTTGTTTTTTTTTTTAAGGATTTTTTGGTCTTTTATGGTAAAATAACATTTAAAAATAAAAAAAAATTAAAAAAACTTGCCTGTAAATACCATACTTTTTTATAAATTGGTCAATTTGAAGTAATTTTTAATGAAATTTAGCTAAAACGCCTATCACTCTGCACAAAATTCTAATGCTACTATTTTAATGTCCTTCTCACACATGATACATATAACAGTTATCTTCAAAATGACCCTCAATCTAAGAGAAATTTTAAAATGAAAAAATAATACAGACAATTTTATGTTCCAATATGAAAATTTTCCCCAATTCGTCATTCCTTTCCTTATAAAAACAGCCCCAAACAAAACTATTTATTATACATCAATTATTGTGAGTCATCTCATTAACAATAGCATCTAAAACATTTCCTGAAAATTTTATCAAATTATATGTATTATTATGTGAGATATCATGATAACTGTAGAAATTTGTGATAAAAAACATAATTCTGAGAAAAACGCATTTAATGTTGTGTGTCACTTCAATTTTGTATCAGACGATGTTTTTAAAAATAGCTATAACTCTGCTTCTAATTAATGTAGAAAGAAAATCAAAACGGTTTTGAAAAGAGAAAAGATTGAATTACACGATTCTTGCAAAAAATAAAATTGACCAAAATAGTCAAAAAATGGCATTTTCAACGTAGGCAGTCACCTTAAAACTCAATATGACTAATATTTTTTAAAAATTCTATATTAATTTATAACTGATGTACTTCGCGCTTTTAAGTCGGCACAACTGAATTTCTATAGTGAAAATTTTACAATTTCTGTCTGAGAAGGTTTTTTAACTTCAGTAACAATTTATGTTGATGACCAATTCTCCTGTTTTTAAAATATAAACTTTCCCTTTTAATATTACTTGTTAAAAAATATGTTGTATAAAAAAAACACTGTTTAAAAACTGTGTGAAAGATATATTTTTGTGGCGTTATGGCAGATGTTGATATGTCCGAAAAATTCAATTTTTGTTTTAAGTTGATATGTCACACTTAAAATGGGCTCTTTAATATGGCAAAAGCTGATAGTGGAATTATTAAATAATACTAAGTTATTCGTATTGACAAATGCTGTTATGTATAAAAGAGGTAATACTTGGTCCCTAATTGAATATTTTTGTCCCTAATTGAAAATTTTCATTGAAGACCAGCCGTATGCTTGAGATTGAATATGAGTATTAACTAAAGAATATTTGGATTGAAAAATTTAATTGAGTGATTTTATATTTCAGAACAAAAGTTACTTTTTTAATTTGCCGAAAACATGAAAAAAATGGCATATCAACATCTGCCATAATGCCCCAGATTTCTTTCCTTTCCTTTTCTCCCCATATCCAAAAACATTTAAAAAACTTTTTAAGTCATTTTAAGACACCCGAGCAAGTTTTAATTACCAGTATCTTTCGCCACAACTCAAAAAACGCCGCCGCACAATTAGACAACCTCTAAAACAAAAGCGATTCTTGAGGGGAAAGTAGTGACCTCAATCAGCCTAATTCCCACCCAATTTCTACTCAATAAGGAAAATTGACCGATTTGTAACCATCAAGGTCGGTTCAGTATTGGGGTGTTCGTGTTACCTACTTCAGATATGCGCCCAAAATGGAGAGTAATGCAAGAAGACCGCTACTTTCTAAATTAACTTCAAAAAGAAGGGGAAAATGTGATCAGTTTTTATTAAAAATATTAATTCTTTAATATCATGCTGTAAAATATTCCCAATTCTTTCTAAATGTGTTATATATAATTTTTTGAATACGTCTATTCAATTTAAATTCAAGATTTTAATCACATAAAAGAAAATGGAAGATATTTCCGGAAAAGAATCATAAAATTATATCATCTCTTTACACATTTGAAAGGGATAAAAACTTTTCCGCTAGAAATCAATTAGATATATATATTACTTCTGAGAAATCCTTAAGACATTTTACCATAATAAAATACAAGTTAAGTTCGTCAAGAGTATACGAGAAGGGGAAAAAGGATTTCCATAGTAAAGTAGCAGCGAAACCTAATCGAAAAAAGGCATTTAAATCTAAATCAAACTCTCGAAATGACCTATTAAATGAGGAAATTCTGGTATATTTAAAATGGATTGCTTTGAAACTCGGTATGAGTATAAAATAAAGCAATTAATTATATTTCCCTTTCATCCTGGACTCGATTTTTCTCTACATCACATATTTAATCGCTAAAGGTATAATATATCATTCAGAGTTACTAACGTTAATGTTCAAATTCTTGAATTTCTTTTTTTCTATTCTTTTTTACCTGACACTATTGTAAGACTGTGTAAGAACTCTTTCCTTGTTTATTGACTAATGGATTTTTTAACACTATCCAACAAAGAGCTCACCCTTCCAATTTGACTGAATAAAATACATCGTTGGAGTAGCGAAAGACCAACAAACTGAACGTTCTAATACATATAATTCTCAAAAAGGTGTGTACAGTCTTCAGTATATCATTCTGAATAATTTTGTACCCACTTCTCTCTCAGAAATAAAAATATATTGAAATAAAAAGGATAAGAAATAAAAATTTAACGAAAAAAAGGATTTTTTTCAGTATGAAAATAATCGGTTTATTTATAACAATGTCTTTATATTTCACTAAGAAAATAAATAGGTACACTTTATATATATATATATATATATATATATATATATATATATATATATATATATATATATATATATATAATAAATAGTTGAAAGAGAAAACCAGTATGAGCACTATAGCTACTTGCAGCCAGGAACTAAAAACATGAAAAGATAAGTATGAAAGAGGTTTTAGACAGCATCTCTTCGTCAGCGGTGTCAATACTGTCTAAAAACCAATGGACTGTTTGCGATGAGTATGATCTATACAATAAACACACTCAAACACCGTACAATCCATGAATAACTGTAGTATTGAATAAAGAATTACTTAACCATAGAACACCAAGCCTGGCGCTAGACAGAGTGGAAGTTAAGAATAAGTAACCGCAAGATGACTGACGTCACAAAACTTGCAACCATAGAGATTATGGAAACACAGAAACTGACCTACTATGGATACTGTGTTTTAGGACTATTAAACTAGTTTTTTATTATTTTTACTGAGAGTTATTTTTTATCTTATTTTTATTTTTACTTAAGATTTTAATTTTTTTTAACTCCCCCCCCCCCCCCGAATACCGTCACATGAGAAATACAGCTGAACAGAAATTTCTTTAACAATGCTCCTGAACTGTCATTGGGAACTCCGTTCATGCCAAAAACATATTAGGATGCATTAATATCTCACATATGCCCCATATAATAAATTGAGAGTGGTTTGTCTAAGGCTAAACAGAAAGGGACCTAACACGACCCCGTATGGTAAGACACTCTCACAAGAAGTGAATCATACTGACAATATACAAGTGAAGTAAACGATATAACGAACATACATACAAAATATAGCGAAAACACATAACTTCTTTAAGTTCTGGACTTCAGCCAAAAATCTTCCAACTGACAAATAGACTGATGAGAAAAAGGATATTTTCCCCTCTTTTTTTATAAACAGTAATAAAATCTCTAGCTAAAAGGTTTAAAGCTGTAAGCTTTAGAGGTATAGTGAGTATTAAGTAACAAGCATGCGTTTTGAAGAAAAACCTTGATTAAAGGCCAAAGCTAATCTACATGTCTAGTCCACAGCTACATTGAAGTTAAAAGCATTACTAAAAGTGAAAAACATAGCAATTATTATTTTTGCTTAATAAAAATATTTTTTCCCTGACCATGGAATGTAATGGATTTTTTTAAAACTGATATTGACAATTACCGTGAGTCGTACTCTACAAAATAATGGCTATCATCAGTTAGCATCATAATTGGCGGAATAACGATACACTTTCTACGTAATTGCATACAATGAGACAAATGACCTTAAATGATCTCATTCAATAAATAAAGGTCAAATGGAACGAAGATGGAGGACAACAATTCGCGCTTAGTCTTGATTTACAATCAATCACATTAAAGATATTTCTTCAAAGAGGCAAAGCGGCGTGGCCTTATAACGACAGTTAGAATGCGGAGGATATGTAAAATACTAATTCTAATTTATACAGCGCATAGGAATAATGAACGTAAAACCCGGAGAACTTTCAGAATACAGATACGTATTTACTTTTCGATACACGTACAAATGACATCAGCTAACCAAAACATAGCATTAAACTGTACAGAATTATATCATACAGTATGGATGATAAAGTAAAAAAAAAACATCTCAAGTACTGATTAAAATGTTACACGATAATTTTAAGTTCCAATATATCAATATTTATAAGCCACTGAACTAACAATGTAATATACTTTTTAAAATATGTTCGAGGAGAAATATGAAAAGAAACCACCATTATTTTACTTAATAATCAAAAATTACCTTAATTCACGCTATATATTTGTAAACAGCCTTTAAAATTGGAAGATTTCAAGTTTCAAATATACCTCTTTATTTTACGAAGATTTAAATCTGCCTTTAAAACTGTTTTCCCTGGGATATAACGCGCGAGACAGGGAAACAACAGTACCCCTCTCTAATATATTTTCATAATGTCGAAATCCTCTGTGGTTACCAAATATAATTAAACAAAACTTACACAACAACTGATTTAGTCAAAACATTTAATTGTATATTTGATTACAGTAATATGAAGAGGATACCATATTATTACGCGTCGTGGCATTAAAAAGCAGCTACAAATGAAATAATTATATGAATGTGGAAAATATAGAGAAATAAAATTTTTAAGTTATAGTGATAATAATGCGAGATTATGGTACCTATTGACCACCAAGAGCTAAAATTTTATTTAATACTTGGATTAATTAGAAAGAGGTTATATTTTTAAGCTAAGGCACAATGAGAAAAGAAAGAGATCGACAACATTCGTACACTTTTAAAAGCTAAGTGTTTAAAGGTTATTTTTATAACTCTTGTAACGGAACATCTTCGAGATATGCTTTTATTTATCAAAACGCAATGATGGCTATCATCAAAGAGTTTTATAGAAAACAATTTAGATATTTTTGATTTATTTCGACACCAATAACTTTTCGCAGTGACTATACGTATCCAGTATGTTTTTATCTCAATTTGAAATGGATAAGCTTGGTTCTTAGCTAAAATGCGCAACAGAAAACATACAGACCGGGGAAAATAACAAAACACTAACGGATTCATATGATTTTATTGTCCTTTTATTTCAAATGCAACTAGAGTTCGAATAGGTCAGTACACGTCATTTATACCAACTTGTAAAACAAGATGTCATAATGCATAAAACCTGTCAACTCGGCGGGGCTTAAAGACAAAATACACAACTGCAGCGTACTGATAGTCTTGAACCTAGGTTTCGCCCTAGGTATAGGCTCCTCGGCAAGGCTTAACCGATGAGTAAGCTGGGGGTGGGGGATTCCCAATGCGGAATTCCTCTAAATTTTTACCAGTCCCTGACAAAGCGCAGCCATACGGGCAACTTCGTAAAGAGGTCCTTCGGAAAGAAAAACTTCGGTCCAAGGTTACCTGTACGCTGAAGATGTATATTTTTGCTTTAGGCACCGCCCATTCGGCAGGCTTCATGCATTTGGTCATTTTCTTGCACTCTAAATATTGTACCATGATTTACGATAAACGAAGGTTCTTTCAAAAGTGGGCTGGATGATTGCACTTTGTCACTCACCAGAAAATATTTAGAGAAATTCAGCATATAGAATTCCCTTTAACGTACTCATCGGGTATGCCTTGCTAAGAAGCCTACAGCAAGGGCGAAACATCGATTCAAAGCTACCTGTGCGCCGGAGATATATATTTTTGCTCTAAACTAAGCGTTCTCCTGTCAAGGCACATACTGCATTATAGCTTTTCTGAATATTTCTAGGAATACCTAGTTTAAAATAAAAACGGTTCGTTAAATTACTTTGAAAGCATTGACCATAAATAATTAAAATGCCTGTATCACATTAAGTAGAACCTTAATCGTTCTTCATAATAGGAAAGAAAATTATTCGAGGCAATGTATACTAGCAAAATAAGTGCAATATTCAAAAAGTACACTGCTGGCCACTGTAAATGCAACACCCTGAAGGAAACATGCAAATAACATGAAATTTACAACATGCATTAGCGGAGGTGAGATTTGCAAATGATTAGAATTTCAGCGCAGACGCACATGACGCGCGCCTGTGGCGCCACTTCAAAGCGCTATTTAAGGCTTGGAGATTTCGACGATTTCAAGTTCGCTAATTGGGGTTTTCTTGTGGTTTAAAAAAAAAACGATCAATTATGCCTCGTCGAAAACAGCGATCATCTTTTGATCAAGTATCCGAGTTCGACAGAGGAAGGATAGTGGCCTACCGAGATTGTGGATTATCTTTCAGGGAAATCGGTAGTCGTGTTGGACAAAACCAAACAACTGTAATGCGGATATGTGATCGTTGGATGCAGGAGGGTACGACGGACCGGCGTGTTCGATCGCATCCACCTCAGCGCACCTCTTCACGTGATGACAGGCAAATTGTGCGCATGGCAGTGACGAATCGCTCAGTCACATCACGAACCATAGCACAGCACATGCAGTCTGTAACGCATCATCCAGTGTCTGCGCGTACCATTCGACGCCGTTTACAGCAGAGTGGTCTGTCCGCAAGACGTCCATTGCTTTGTCTACCCTTAACGCAGAACCATAGACGTCTCCGCCGCCAATGGTGCGATGACAGGAGAATGTGGACGGCAGAATGGAATGAAATTGTCTTTACTAACGAGTCACGCTTCTGTCTGCAAACACCACGATGGTCGCATTCGAGTCTGGAGACACCGTGAAGAGAGGATGCTGAACAGCTGCGTTATGCACCGCCACACTGGTCCTACACCGGGTATTATGGTATGGGGCGGTATTGGATATCACTCTCGCACACCTCTAGTACGCATTGCCGGTACTTTAAACAGCCAGCGCTGCATCTCCGAGGTGTTGGAGCCAGTTGTCCTTCCTTACCTTCAGGGCTTGCCCACAGCCATATTTCAACAGGATAATGCGCGACCACACGTGGCACGCATTGTCCAACGGTTCTTCGTCAATCGCCAGATTGAATTGCTTCCCTGGCCGCCTCGCTCTCCGGATCTTTCGCCGATAGAAAACATGTGGTCCATGGTTGCTCTACGATTGACCCAGATTCCATCCCCAGCTGCCACAGCAGATCAACTTTGGCAACGTGTGGAAGCTGCTTGGTCTGCTGTACCCCAAGAACTCATCCAAAGTCTCTTTGAATCAATGCCGAGGCGTGTGGCAGCGGTGATCTCCAACAATGGCAGCTACTCTGGCTACTGATTTTGGCAGGAACCACACTTCACAAAAGTCTATAAATTTAATCATTTGATACTTGGTCAACATGTTATCTACAAAATAAATTTTGTTGTGATATCTCTTGTCTTTCTTGGTGTTGCAATTTGGGTGGCCAGCAGTGTAATTATTCGTCAAGTTGGGATTAGCATCACCATAGGTTTAAGAAAAAAAAATTCTAAAAAATCTTCTCTCGCATGAACTCTCTCGCCATCTCTCAAATCAATCAACACACCACTAAATCCTCGGGAGCAAAAGAGCCGATTTCAACTTAAATTTAAAGGTTAGTTTTGAAAAGCAAACAAAATACTTCTCCACCCCCTTTTTTGGTTTCTTTTTGTTTGATGAATCCAGTCTCTGTATCCCCGATTTCTATAATATAAAAGAAATAAAAAGACAGTTTTCCCATCCTGGATATTTCACTACGAAACTGCAGTCATTAGCCATGTCTACTATCAGTATCATTGTTTATGTTTGACTTAATAAAAAGGACATTATTGAAGCACTGTTACCTAATTCTAAATCATACCTACTACTCCCCCCGTATCTTGATGACTAAGGAGAACTCTTCATCAGTTTCTGATTAAAAAGAAGGTTGCATGACTAATTTAAAAGCTAAACATTATTTTCTCTCCTTTCTTATTTTTATTTTCTGAAGTATGTTAGGAAAGGATTTTTTAAGAGCTAACTGTCAGGGGAAGAAGAAATTTCAGTTTTCAGAAATTTAAAATTGGGAAAGAAATTAAAATACACAAGAATGAATGACTGGTAGTAAAAACTATTTACTTCCTCCCTCAATAATACTGTATTCGTCATATTTGCGGGAAGTATAAGTAACCCGAATAAAGCTGTTGAGGTTTAATAACATATGACACGAAATCTACAGTAGAAATCAAAATTAATTCCTTTCTCCTATAGTTAAATGCGAATAGAGAGTACTTTGGCATCGATAATCGGGTAAATCTTTAAAAATATTAAAGGCGAAGGTATTGTTGATGTTGCCAATAACTTGTTAAGGGTTATCGACTTATTCGCAGAGGTTACCAAAATCACACGCAATCAAATCCAGTGTTGTGGGTGCTCTGGCGCCGAAGAGAAACCCACAAGGCGCCTTCAACAAACAAGATGCTGTTGACTTCCGCAAAGCATTGACCCTTAAAGAAGCGTCAAGGATCTCACAAGAGCAAATACAATTGATAGATGCTGGTGGACACAGCAAAGAGTTAATTGGTAGCGTGATACATTTTAAGACGAAATTAAGAGATGGCTGAAACGGTTCCGTGACAGGGTATTTCATTGTTCACCCAATGATAATAGTGTCCGAAGAGAACTGAGCGACCCACTCGTAAGAGAAGCGTTAAATGGCAGATAGGCCATCTTTAAAATACTATAACCAATGAATTGAATTATCGATTAAATCAGATATATGACCTTTCAAGGGCAATTCCAACAAACAATAAAACTGGTGTTCTAAAGGACAACGTTTCTGAGACATGGTACAAAGCTAACATTATTTCAGTCTATAGATATGTCGGAAATTGCACTGCATTATTAAGCATCTTAATGAGTTAATTGTGGAACAGAAAAACTTTATAAAACTAATATAGAACGTAAATGTGGAGAAATTAGTAGAAGAGTAGTCATCAAGAGAAATTTTCAAACATTTCACAAAGCTGACAAATGGTTAGACCCTAGCAAGTATATGTTCGCTTTTCAGACAGATTTTTCTACTTAAGATTTCTTACTTACGATCAAGAAAAGCTACAGTTAATACGCATAACAGTCGTCAATGTCTGACAACATAATTTTAGGCTCAAATATTCCATTTTATCCGAAAGCAGAGTATGGATTTTATTTATAAAAAGTCAAATGAATAAAACGTATGATTTTTCAACTAGCATGCTTCTAATCTTTAAATGTCTTCAAATAGGATATAAAAATTATTGGGGTAAATCTCAAGTATGGCAAAAGATTCAATAAACAATGCATGTAATATTTAACTCTATCGTTATACAGAGAACAAAAATATAGGATCTTTGCTATGTTATATGCAATAATTTTAAAGGAAGAAAATACATTTCTTTTTATTGCTAATCTATTACCCCTTACTAGTTTATAAGCAGTCTGTGGTAGTGTTTTTTTTCTCTGGTAAACACTAAGTGTATTTTTGAATAAACAACATTAACAAACACTCTCTCTCTCTGTGTGTGTGTGTGTACATACATACATACATACATACATACATACACACACACACACACACACACACACACACACACACATACATACATTACATACATACATGATAATTATTCATACAGTTTATTTTTCCTTAGCGAGATACTTGATTGGTTAAGTTGAATTCAAAACAGAAAGGTAAGGTAAATAAGGGTGCTATTTGTGAATAATGAGGATGTGTATCCTATGATACGAAACTGCTTACAGTGGGATTATTTCGAATTAGAAACAAGGTGAAATTATACATACTAAATGAAACCACAAAATTCTTACACATCTTATGCACCAAGCACAAAGTAGTCCCGTATAACAAAAGATTTTCCACGGTGTTCCACTATTTTACTTCAATAAACTATAGGTAATTACCAATTTTGATACCCACCACGGAGAGCGGAAGGATGAAACACCTGGCGGTTAGATTCAGAGTATCGTCGATGTAAATACTTCTGAAAAAAAGAATACAATATTCCGACACACACAAAAAAAGTACTGTCTTTGTATAACAGATTAACTATTTTCCATGCAGCCCGCACCCACTTGATTTCGTGGAAAGACAACGAAACCACACCGGAACTCCACTCCACAGACGAACACTTAATCTCGGTATAGCTACCACCCACCTTTCCGCCAGGTGATGGAAGCACGAAATCATTGTCAATGTGCTTCAAAGGGACAATTAAAAAGCCCCGCTAGTTCCGCAATGATTTTTTCCCCTAAAGTTTAAAGAAGGCAGGGAGCAGAGAAAGTGTCTGTGTGAGTCACATTTCCGACCAATTTTCCAGACTACTGGGAACAATAAAAGCGCAATAATGTCCTTGAAAGTTTTTATAAAGCCATGAATTTTCCACCTGTTCTGTTTTATTTTCACCTCCTACGCACGTTCAGTTTTCAAACTCATTATTGAAACGAAACATATACTTTTTAATACTAACCATTAAAATATTTTGATAATAAAAACCATCACGAATTTAAAAAACGAGAATTGTCATAATTTAATACGTTCACAGTCCATAAGTCGCATAAGACTAATGAACATTTATTTTCATTGTCCAAAAATTGCTTTGACAATAAAACATGTTAAGAAGTATCAATTTGTTGCGTGGATCATCACTAAACATATTAAAACTTAGACTCAATAGGGCAACTTTGTCAGGAATGAAAAAGACAAATACATAAAAGTCACGGGTAGCTACACAACGTAGGAATCTCAGGCGACAAAAGAATAGTCATGACTACATTAGTAATTCGTGAAAGGTTTCTCGAAGGTAACTCGTGAGCCGTAGACAACATTTTAACAAGCTGATGTACAAGAAATGTGTAACCTAACACGTCGTAATTTGTTACAAAACCTTCCTATGGAGAAAAGTTCTGTTGCAATCCTCAAACGGAAACAGCCCATCAATTGATTTAACAAAAAAATGAAATTACTGCTTATGTCAACCAGTAATAGTTCTTTCTGCTTTCTATTGACCGATTAGAATTTTTTTTCCTTCACAGTGCAAAAGGAAGAGGATGTTTAATCAACACCCACGATTTTGTTTTCCGGTAGCAAGTCAATACGCCCATTACGCCATGCACACACATTCAGCCAGCTCTTCTATAGATGCTGAAAAATGTTTGGTCACGATCGATAAATTTGGAACTTTTCACTCAGCATCAAATGAAATCGAGATATACGCCATGTGCAACCATATATAAAATGCTTAATTGTAGCATTGTGAGATCTTTCTTACAGAATAACATTGGACTCAACATTAAATACACAAATGAGCATTTTAAGATATATCTTAAATCTGTAGTTCAGAAGACATCTGAAAATTTATTCTTCCTGAAATAGCTGAGATTTAATTGATGAAATCCCTAAAAATGCTATCAAAAGCTATATAGACGGCAATAAATTACAAGATGGGTCTTGCACTAGTAGTGTAATTTAATTCGATGGAAAGGCACTGAAAAATCAATTGAATTTATGAACCTAAACGATTCTGCCAACTTCTAAGGCAAGAATCTATCTTCAACCGATTTCTAAGCGGAGTAGAATCTAACGCTTTAGAAATCGGTCTTAAATGCTCCACCACAATGACGATGCCTGGATACTAATTGATAGTTTGAAAGCCATCGAAAACTTGCACAACTTCTAGGATACAACTACTCTGCAAATTTATAATTATCTGAAAGAGATCCCCGCTTAAAGACAAATATTTTTACTGTTCGATTCCTTCCCACGTAGGTATAGGTGGAAATGATATAGCGGATATTAAACAAAATGTGCTTGCAGAAATTTTTCGACATTTAGGTAGGTTTCATATTTTAAGTATATATATATATATATATATATATATATATATATATATATATATATATATATATATATATATATATATATATATATATATATATATATATATATATTTGGCAGCAAGTTTCTTATTTCCAAAGGAGACAGACCTGCTTCAAGTTCAGCAATTGCGGTTATCGTATCTAAAACGGGTATCAGCGATTATCCTAGCTGCGTAAGCTTGGATTTTGTCGGTGAAAGAGAGAAATATATCATATTTAATATTTTAATAGGTTTCATATTTTAAGTATGTAGATAAAACTGGCAAAAATGAAAACATAGATTTCCCCCCAAATGGATGAATCAGACCTGCCAACCTCAGTAAGAGCAAAATCCTGCAATATTTTACCGTGCATAAAATAATCGACATAACACAAAACAGTATAGTAAAAAATTATAATAAAAGAATTATAATGTATACCTACTTATAGTTTATAGGATCTCTTTAATAATATTACATAGTTCACAATATTTCCTTACTGTTCAGCTCATCTTGAAATTATAATATTAAACAAAAGTTATATATTTGAAATTTGTAATCATACATTTTAAAGTACATCATGTTTACACTAGAAGGGACCCCAGCAGTCTATATTTTGAGTACTTCTATTTCTTTATAATGTTTGTTTTAATTAATTGCAGAAAATCTTCGAATTTTTGTAGCATTTACTGTAGCTGATTTTCTCTTTTTAAAAATTCATTGTTAAATTGTTCTTCATAATAGTGTCCTTGTGGGTTCGATTTGCATATTAGCAAATTTTCTAAGGTTTCCCTTGACATAGATGACCTGAACTGAGTAGATATTTTTGTTATGTAACTAAAAATCCTCTCACTCTTTGCATTACTGTGAGGGATTGTTAAGACCAGCGTTATATTTTTTACGTTTCGGAATCCGGTAATAATAGTGTCCATTCCGGGAACCCGGAAGATGCATTAAAAATCCGGCATTGCCGGGGTAAATCCGGAAAGTTGGCAGGTCTGGATGATACTTTGTTTCATTTCTGTGATAAATGATAATTTATCGCGACCGCCCCCTCCCCAAATCACACAAGTGAAGATTTTGGGGCTTATCAGCGAACCTGCCAAGGGGTTTTCAAAGATTTCTTACAAAACTTTGTCTTTTTTATGGGTTTATAAACGCTTTGTATCTGAAAGGTTTCCTACCATTTTCCTTCTCTGAAGAATCCCATTCCTCTAGATAATTTTTGGGACACGTATATTATTTCTCATGAGTGCAGCTATGGCTAGATAGGAATAACTACAAGAACTAAATTTCAGCTCAAAGAAAATTGGAATCATCTTTTTATGGATGAAAAAAAAGTGTTCGAGTCTTCTGCTGTTTTCCACTTTTGGCATTTGGGAGATCAGTTTCATTTTCCGGAGGAACGTAGCTTTTGCAATCTCTGTTGGATTTTTGAACTGGATTATTTTGAAATTTTCTTTATAATTTCAAAATGTTCACTTTTTTTAATAGTAAAAGCTCTATTCCATATATTGAACCTCAGGGACTATTAAATAATAATTATTTATTTATCCTATTTCGATGGTTAATTTCTCCTTCCTGTCTATACCCCTCTTTTTATCCTGTTTCTTAGTTTAGCGATATCCACCCTTTCCAACTTTTCTGTAGAGGAAATATTCCTGTGTGGCGAACATTGCTGGCATATTACACAATTTTAATAAACTGTGTAATATGCCAGCACATTCCTACAGGTCGTCAGGAAAAAAAAAATGTTTCTTACCTTTGAAATTCGCACAAAATGTTTCAACGGTTTATTACGATGAATTTCTATAGTTTAACTTCTAATTTCTATAGTTAAAAAAAAAGAGGTTAAATATGATACGGGAAGTATCCTCTCCTTATATAGAGATGTATTTGAAAAGTTTGAATTTAATAACAGATCGAATTTGAGATAAATCAGCTTATACGTTGAAACGACGAGTCACATGACGATAAAGTATACCTCCTGCCCTTATTTTTTATTTATATAAGAAAATGAAGTAGCTCTTCTGAATACAATATTATGCAAAGGGAGTATACATATAAACCACAATCTGTACATTAATGTCAATCATACGCGATAATAACAATCATTACACATTAGTTACACCAGAAAGTTAAAATAATTACACATCAAATAATCGAAATCGTAAATAACTCACATAAATGTATTCAATGTAACATAAATATTAGCACAACACGTAGTAGCTTTTTCAAATTCACCACCCCATTAGCATTAATAGTCTGTAACGGTTAAAATAACCCCATGATCAGGCGAGAGACGAAGTTGTAGTTCTAAACGTGTGCTGAATTATCTTTACACGCTTCCAATTTACACTGATTAACGAATTTAAAAAGCATATCACACAACGGATCAATGTTATGTATTCCGAAGATTACCCAACCCTTTTCTATACCCATAAACGATATTAAAGTCGTTTCTGAAAGCAGCTGAAGTGGGTGAATTTGTAATTACTCACGCCTCGAAATAAATTATTGCTACCGCGTGTATGAGGCATTATTTAACATTCAGTGCTGAAGAGAAAAAATCGGTAATGAAACCTATATTCTTATCGAACGATCGCGGGTAGCGTCAGATGCATAATTAAGACAGAAATAGAAGCGGAGCAGTAAAAAGAATTTAACAAATATGTGCCCAATTTAAAATAATGGGTGTCTGGTATTTTGCATTTATTTTAACAGGTGATCATTTAGAAATAGCATTTTTTTTTAGCGATAATCTATTGGAACATATCTAGGATAATTTGCCTTCTGTTGCAGACCGTCCGATTTCGAGACCCCTTCCCTAGTTTCGGCTTGCATCACGTGACCGGTGGGGGGGGGGGGGGGCTATTTTTAGAACACGGTCAAACAAAAATTGTGATGCAGTGTGCGAACATAAGAAAACCCACGCTTCTGTGGCAGATATTGTAACATATATATAGATTGTGAAATATAGTATGTATTTAAGAAAAGAGCGTGCGTATCGTGTCATTCTTGTGTGTGATCTCAATTTACCTAAGAATAAAATGATTATATTTATCGATGAACAGAAGCTCGAGCCTGCGCTGAGATCAACAGCTGGTAAGTGGTAGCATATTATTTGGATCTAGATATTGAACCTGCCTGCTGCAACACCTTTTGAATAACTAACACTAATATTAAATAGTGAGGTTCCTAATTTTATACATTAAACTTAAATTTAAAGCAGCATTTTCCCAGCAAACGGACCGTTACTACTTCTGCCATCAAGTTAGCAAATTTTGAATGTTTCAGAATTGTTTTTTTTTTCTCTTTCTTTTTTCAGTATCGGCATTGAAAAACGTTACAACAGAAGGCGCATTATATATATATATATATATATATATATATATATATATATATATATATATATATATAAGAGAGAGGGGGGGGGCTCGATTTGAGGCGGAACGCGCCGGAACGGCGTTCCGGTACATCTCTTTGGGGAAAAAAATTACGATAGTTAATTTATTTAATCACATATTAATCTGTTGTTAGTGAGTGGGCCTGGCCGATTTTATATATATATATATATATATATATATATAAAATTTGGAATACCCCACACACACCCCGGAAGGTTACAGTTCCGGCACCTCTATTTCTAGAAATAGAGCACTGTGTGTGTATATATATACACTAGCATTATTGCCCGGCGTTGCCCGAGTAGATATATAGATATAAAATGTTTCATGCATTCCATCAAAAAAAAATACTGGGCTGCACCCCCGCTCTTCATGTTCATCTGGCCAGACAGAATGCGCTTAGCGCGTTTCTACTGAAATGATAAACAAACAATAAGAAAGAAAGAAAAACTTTGAGCCTGCGGACCTTCGTCTGATTTTATTGAGAATTAATAACACCGTGCTGCGTGATTCGTACGTTTGGTTGTTAGATTAAGTTAGATTTGTTTGATTCACTGTTTAATTAGGAATAAGTTTTATAATTTACATTTGCCTTTATTATTTATTTTTCAATTAAAAACGCACTTTTTTCCACATCACCCAAGATGTAAAGTGCAAGATACGTTATCCCCTTTATTTAATCAAAGTAACGCGGGATTCCCCATGAAGCCTATTTTCCTTAAGCTTGTATGTTTTGTAAGAAATGTTTTGAATCAGATGTATTACCTGTGAGTAATGTTCTCAAAGGCTCAGGTGGTTCTGGAATTGCAGGCAATTGTACTTTCCCATTACTGCAACACATTCCTGGTGATTCTCTAGACCACTTTTTAGCACCACAGCTGTCACATATGTTCGACATTGATCCAATACTTACTTCATTAGCAGATGCATAATTACATTCTGGATTATCACAAAAATTATCTGGATTTCGCAAAGCAGAGCCATGAAAGTTGTGTTTATCTGGGGAGCCAGGGCCAAAGGTCATTCCCAACCCTCTTCCTCCCCGCATTGGAATTTGACCCCCCCCCCGGTCACCCCCAAACCAATCCTCCCAGCTGGATGTGGTGAAGGGTTTGTATCCACAGGGGGTACGCGCACCTCTTAGGAGCACAAAAAATCATTAAAAAATTAATTATAAAAACTAATTGAGCCCCAAATTTCGTTTTTGCTGCGTTAAGTTTCTCGGGTCCTAAACATTAACTGTGCCGAATTTGGTCCCGGTGGGTGAAACAGTCTATGATTCTATAGCGGACAAACAAACAGACGAGCTCTTTTAGATATATAGATATATATCAACTTCTGGCAAAAGGGTTAAAAACAATACAGCCCCCCTCCCCCATAGTACACAAAACCTGCAGATCAAAACGATTTTTAGTGATATCTGAAAGAAAAGGGGGTAATCACTCTAACACTCGCACACTGATGTAGAGTGGTTTTTGAGCGTCAGTAATTTACATTTCAAAAGGTAACAACAAAAGAATAAAGCCAGTCGAATGAAGCAAGCCACAATAAGAAAATATATGTGTGTATTCTATCGGATGACCTCCGAAAACTTCAAATTCAGTTATATCAAGAGGAAACAAAGAAAAAAAAATGAAATCATCCTCTTGCTCGAACAACAATGGCCGCTCCGATGGTCGGTGTCCCACATCGGTATAGGCAGCGCTGTCTTTTTTTAAACCTGGGCGGAGGAATCCTCGATTTCTGATTGAGCCGAAAATTGGATCTCACAAGAAACAGGTTGGAATTTCGGGTTGTTGGCTAGTCACCTCACGTCCCGCACAGGCATTCGTGACCGCGTGCGCAACAGCCGTTGTTTACACCGGCTGTGCCACGGTCAATGTTAATGATTCGGCCACCACATCATGAACACAAAAACCCCAAACAAAAGATGCAATAGATCGGTTACCAGTAAAGCAACTTCGCGTGGCCCCGATACTAAAGAATATGAAATTATTCACAACTTTTAATTATTTCATCACTAAAGAGAGGAAAAGAATTGAATGAATGAAAAATTCGTTTAACCTTAAACTTTACACTCTCATCAAAGAAAGCATGAAATTATGCATTAATCTGAATAAAAATTGTAAATTTGATTTTTTTAACATGAATTAATTTTCTTTGCTGATTATTCAATCATTAAAACACCCTTTAATCATTATATGTTAACTAAACACTCGACATTAATGATCAAAATACTAAATACTGAATTTATTATGAACATCATAATATACATCACGGAGCTCGAATTTTCTAAATTTTTGAGCAGAAATAGTAAAAATAATTACCACTGGTACCGTCTTCCATCGGAGCACTTTTGAAGACAGACGATAATGTATGGGCATTTTAAACCGTAAGATTTAATAAAAGAGAATGGCTGCATGTCAAAATTTAAGATGCATATTTTTATTATGCTCTGTCGATAATTTTGTAAAAAATGAAATTTCTTACAGAATTAAAAATTTCTTACACAAATAAAAAATTTTAATGATATTTTCAAGTGACGTTATCTAGATTGTCTGGTCGTCAACTAATCCAAAGTTGAAAAAATTATTACCACAAAATACTGTTTTAATATATCATATTGTTAAGAAATATGATCAAAGAAAATTAGCAACTTTTCGTGTTTAATTATAAGCGATGAGAAGATTTAAAAGAAAGTAGTAATTACATGAACTTTCCGTTTTAGTTTTTAAGAGAAATAAGTAAAAAATTGTTTCCTTTTAGGCTTTGTTCCTCCACAAAATCATAATAATTTTAAGTCCGGCAGATGATAAAAAACGCAACCAAGTGATAACAGACATAGAAAAACGAAAGTAATGAAACAAAATTAGTCTTCAAAATGGCATTATAGAAATTTTTAAAAAAAATGTTTTAAGTTATTAAGAATACAATCATTGGTTCGCAGCACGAATAAAATTCGATAAAAGTTAAGCTGTTATAGGATTTAAATATTTTCATCCAACTCGTTTCAAACTTTTTCTTTAATGCTTTTAATGGATTATAAATATAAAAAAAAAATTTACCAAAATTAGCAAAGTAATGGGAAGGGTGGGTCTCTTTCTCTTTTTATTATGGAGAAAGTGTGTAGACAGAAAATAAACAGAATATTCTACTTTCAAAAGACAAAAAATATTGGCTCCGATGATCACAAAATTTAAGGTACATTGTTACACACAACTACTGATTATTTTCAGATACAATTTCAAAACACTTTCGAGGCTTATTCGAAAAGATCCTAACCAGGCTTAGTTGTGCAATGGCCGGCAAATGCTCCGGGGAAAACAGTACGTTCCGAGTTCGACTCCAAGGCTCGAACTCGATTGGATAGTTGAGAATGCTACAGTAATCGTTTGCTGGACAAAGGCTAATTAGACTGGAGCCTACAGTTTAAAGCCGATTCGCAACGGCTATAAACATCCCTGCCAACAGCAGGACTCGAACTCAGACCCCGGTACCGAAAGCCAGCGGCTTAGCCATTCGGCCATAGGCTCGAACTCAGATAAATAAAAAATAAGAAAATGTGTAGCAGACTATCGTAATGCACATGAGATCAGAATCACCTAACATTTTAGAACTATCATTTTTTTATTAACAAAACTATTATAAACCTTTTTTAAATAAAGAACATAATTAAAACTTACTTTAACTGTTCAAGAGCACAAACTTACAGCAATATTTCATTTAAAATTTCATCTTACCTATAAAAGGAAAATAAATTTGTGGAATAAAATACAAAAATATGGAATATTTTAACAGTTAATAAAAACACATAAAAATATATTTTATCGTGAAAATCATTATAATGTTGATCTGTCAGATAAATTCTCCAAATCCCTGATAAAATCGCATATATCGGCATTTTTGAAATATTCATATTTAATAATTAAATTGAAGCACCAAAAAATAATAAAACTGTACAGCTAACATAGACCACTATAAAAAAATAGATCGAACAATAATTAATAAATCATTAGGAATAAGAATCGCGAATTTAGAAAAGTATGCTTTACTTTTCACTGCTATTTTTGATCTTTAAGGAGAAAAAAAAAATCTTATACATCTAATAAACATACTGTAGTCACGATAATTACAATAAAGATACTTGAAATAAAGAAATATAGATATTTCTTTGTTTTTTAAAACAATAGAAAAACGGTAAATACATCGTGGATGAACACCAGTTTTAAAAATATTTTCAAGGGTATGACACGGATAAAAAGAAGTTGGGGCTTCTAACACAAACTTCATTGATAGGCAAATATCAATACTTTAGCCAATTACTAAATAAAGAATTTTTTTAACTATGACTTTCAACGAATGCCTAATATGCTCAGAAATATTTCAAAAACTCAAACCTCCAATTTTTTCTGTCTTCATAAATATATATATATATAAAATTTGAACTTGAATTATTGTAGCGGATGTCAACCCTTCATATAATTTCTCGTAATTGTAAGTCATGGTGAAAATAAAAGATGATCTAGATTGTGTCAATAAAACAGAGAGAAATTATGCGCCTTCGCGTATACATATCGCATAAAAAATAAACGAGAACTAAACTTAAATTTAGGATTCCATTCGAGTATTTATATCCGGTAATGCGCGAAGTATAATAATCTACGATTAAAAAAATCAACATAACGGGACAAGCATCGTGCTTTTATTTACTTCATTAACTGATTTAATAATGAGGAAAAACACGCTCTTTCATCAAGTTTTCCGCCTGAAAAATAAGCAAAAACATGCGTCACGGTTGAGTCTTAATTACATGCAAACGCGCAATTGGACGTAAATTATAATCTTGCCAGAGATGAACTACGCTCAGAAATCTCTCAGAAAATCTAAATAGGACTTCTATGAGTCCACTATTGTAAGTCCTCAAGAGGCCATTCATGGGAAAAACTCGCGACCTCTCAGCGCGTTCGACAGTAAAAATACGCTCTGAGTTCAAAGGTGACAACAACAGAACAGCCCCAAAGCAAAACAGGTAACGGGCTGCCATCGAAAAGAGATGGAAAGCACCGCTTCTCAGCTTCATTCATTCTTCCTGTTTCGGCAAGGTGAGGTCACCAGTTATTTGATAGTCAGACAATGTTCTTTTTTGGTCTGATTTTTTACTTATTCATTTTTTTTCCTCTTTACATTTTAACCAAAAGATTTACTCCAAACCGTTAGTGGAGTAACGTACGCAAAATATTCAAATGGCGAAGAAGCTAAATTCTCACGACCTTGGCAGTCATTCGTTTCGTGGGAAGAATGATCCAATCTCAAATCTCCATATCATGAAATTTCATGGACTGTCTTTTATATTCATTTAGCAATATTATCAGAGGTTTTTCGGTAGATGCTTCTATTTTTATTTATTTATTTGAATGTACTATACATTCATAACTTCATGTAAAGGATGGCAGATAATATTGATAAGGTTCATAGAAGTAAAAAAATATGTGGTGCGAAAATTTGCAGTATTCCACTTTTTCTACACGTACTGGAAAATATTTAAATTTACCCAAATGTTTGCAAACATATATAGAGTTGGTCTTGAGACTCAGATATAAGAGTGCAGAAAATGAAATTTGGAACGAAACAATAGTTTCATAAAACTATTAAACTTCAAAAATCGTTCAACAAGTAAAAAAGCAAGATTGAAATTAAATTTCAGTCTTGCAAAATTAAACGCAAAATGCAGAATTACGCAATTCAAGAACATATAATAAATAGGGGCAAAACTAATTATCTATCGAGAAACAGACACAAAATATGCCTATAACGAAGACTTAAACCCACACTTTCACACATTTGAAACATAACTTGTCTTTCCCGAGAATTCAACCCCGGACCTACTGTTTCCCCAACGGAAATGCTAAACTCCTACACCCTACACCAGGGGTGTCAAACCCGCGGCCCAAAGCAAGTATTAGTGCGGCCCAGAAAGAGAGCTCAAAGTGAAAATAAAATATCAATAGCCCGCTTTGATGGACTAAATGATTTTTTTAGTCCCCTTTTCAATTGACCGAGATATTGATGCATTAGTTTCTCATATTCAGTGTCAAATATCACGCTAATTTTATGATTCCTATAGTTATCTTTATAATTATAAATAAAATTATAATGAAATATGTTAACTATATTATACCTTTTTACGCATTAACTATTACGCATTAACTATATGTTAACTATATTATACTTTTTTTTAAATTTTTAATGTTAAGAATATTATTGTGTGACCCAAAACAATTCGTTTTCTTTCAATGTGGCCCAAGGAAGCTAAAAGGTTGGACACTCCTACCCTACACCATCAAGCAACGTCCCAATCTTTTCGAATTAACCTTTTAAATCCATTAAAACTTTTCTCCATCAGTAACGCAAACAGTGCTTATACATGAAAATTTTTGCTTCTCAATAATCTCATACCTTATCGTAATGATATAGAGACAAGAACACTAAACAAACACACACACACACACACACACACACACACACACACACACACAAACAAACAAACAAACAAACAAACAAACAAAAAGGTCCTAAGAATGGTAAACACATGTAGGGGGAAATAACATTAAACTGAAATTGGATAAAACAGAAAATCATGCCTGTCACTAAAAATACAATTCAAAGGAAAATCAAAAGATTAAGACAAGAATCAAAAAGCTAAGAATCTGCAAATATTTGACTTGATACTAAATTAATATTTTTGCGTGCACACGCATACTGCTTTACCATTAAACTTGTTTGTTACTTTGTGTACATTGACGTTGGTACAATGGTAGCTATAAGTTTAAAAGAAAAAGAAAAAAAAAAGAAGAAGAAGGAGAGTAAGATCATTTAAAACACTACTAAACTCTAAAATAAAAGCCACCAACTATAAGAATGATATCTGCTAAATTCTTTCTTCGTTTAATTTAAATTTTATTATTTGAGAAAAGTTTTTTATTTCTCGATTCAAATCTAAGCTTTAATCAGATATAACTAATTCTAATCTATTTTCCATCAGATTGCAAATCTACTATTCATATTAAAATATATATTCATAAATATTATAATAAATTTATGATAAATTAATGTTTCAGCCATTTCTAAAAAGGTGACATGTGTATGATAATTTGATTACAAACAGACTCCAATTTTAATTCAACACAACTTTTACCGTTACATTGTATCATTAGAGGAAAGGTAAGCAAACTATTCAAAGAATCAAGCGGACGAAAAAGAGGTGGGGGGGGGAGGAGGGGGATATAGTTGTAGGGCAAGAAGCTTTCTCACGACCTTAGCCGTTATTTGTTGGCATGGGAAGAACGGACATAGGCTGAAAGGGTAATAAATATGCGAGGCATAATCCAAGTTCCCTCTGCTAACTCATTACATGATCCATTATAGAAACACGGGAACTAATGTTCAACTCCCAACATTTTATGTGGTATATTTAGATCAAAATAAAAAACATCAAACGAATATTTCTCCCGAGTTTTTTCTTTTCAGTTTTAGACTGATCATTTTAGTAAGCCTCTTACCTTCAATAAAAAATCTTATCAAAATGTTTTTTTTTCCTTTCTTTTTCCAATTTCGGTCTGGGCTCTTTTTCACACGTTAAAAAAATAAATACTTATGACACGACTAGCTGAATACCCTTGCTTCGCTGCGGAGCACTTTCAAATTAAATACAACGGTCAATGTATGCAGTTAATACCAAATAAATAAATATATATATATATATATATATATATATATATATATATATATATAATAAATACAACGGTCAATGTATGCAATTAATGCCAAAAAACAAAAAAAAATATATTTACCAAAAAAATTGTAACGGATATTTTTATAGACAAAATAATGTATAAGAAAATATTGAAATTAAACCTAATAGAACATACTAAAGAATATATTACAGTTAATATAGTACAGTTTGAGGAACGTTTCTTTTACTGTATTTTAATATTTTTTGGATAATGTCCAATCGTCTGCAATATTAGAAAGGGAAAAAAAATTTTGTTAATTTATTTCGTTGTTATGCACGTGACGCAAAATTAATTTAAAATATCACAAAAAGAAAAGAAATCACGTGATCAGCATTTAATAAATTAAATTCTAAAAATGAATCTTTAAAAATTCACCAAAAATCAGAAAATAGAGGCAAAGATTCGAAAAAGATTTCATTTTAACCCTTTCAGGGGCAACAACCGGCACGGTTTACACAGTGCAGATATTTTTCCCGATTTTTTTCAACCCCAAAATCTTGAAAAATTTTTCCAATTAAAGATTGCAAAATGATTTTACTTCTTTAAACTGATAACAGATAGCAGTACTAACCATTTTTCTGCTCATTTAACTGGAATACATTGAATGCAAGTGAAAAAAAAGATTAGACTTAGACGTTTGCACTGTGCAAACGGCGCCCCTCAAAGGGTTTTAAAGGAATTTTTATGATCTTTCTCGTGATATAAATTTTATAATCCTCAGATTATTATTTTAAATGCAAACTTTAAAGAATATTGCAAAAACAGATTAAAAATTTAACTTAAAAAATTCAAAGAATTTTTCAAAAATCTTTCTTAGTGCACCCCTACCCTATAAGAAAAATCGCCAAGCAAAATTGCAGCCCTTTAGGACCAGCGGTTTGGTCTGTGCGTTATCTGTCAGTCAGTCAGTCAGTCAGTCAGTTACGGAACTGTTATATATATATATAGATAATTGCTCAAAATTGATTTGCAGATTATGCTAAAACTCATTTCATTACTACACGAACTTAAAATGTACATTACCGCAAGAATTCTACTATTCCAGAGGCTTCACAGGAACATATTCGCAAAACTTGTTGGCAGGCTGCTCAGAAGAGGTTTTCCTCAGATTTTTTTCCCCTCTTTTACATTAGATGTACAGGATTTTTGATGAAATGAAAGAAATTCGAAAATTGCATTTGAATTACGCTTTGTAAGCGCCGAGTGGGAGAGGTTACACTAGTAAAAACACTTGCTTAGACGTGTTCTGTCGGAAAGCGTGATTTTATCAAATTAACAAAAAGTATTGTTAATTTAAAAATTGCATACAGAATACTTTTAACGACACACAGATAGATACAAATCTCACACTGATATGTAACAGGAATTTCATACAAGGTGTAAAAGAAATCGTTACGAACATGCCAATTAAAGAGTGGTAAAACTAGGTAAGAAAAAATTCTGAAGACTATGAGGATATCTAACATTAGCACGAAAGAAATGAGTAAAAATGAAAATCTTTCTCTCTCACTTTCCTACATATCTCACTCGAGGAAATTTTAAGCTGGTTTTACCAGTTGACAGATCAAAATAGATGATGGGCCCATCCCTTGGAAAGAAAAAGAAAAATATATATGTATAACTAGACTTCAGTTTATTTAGCTCTATTTACAGAAACCTTTTGTTGCCAGCTGCTGGACACCATTAGAGAGAGGTCTAATTGCAACAATTACATTTGCAGTTACTTAACCCAATTAGAAGAAAAATCGATCGAATGACATTCCCTCCGAGGTTACAAATGTTTCTCTGATTCCAATGAAATGAACGAAGAAAAAAAGGTCCAGCCATTATTTGTGGTAAGTATATACAAGTAAATCATTGAACGTGAGTTAAGGGAATTGAACGCTTAATAAGAGATGCACTTAGTTTATGGAAGCTAAAAGAAAGGAAGGATAAAGAGGGGAAATCTTAAGAGTAGTAGCTTACATATGAGGCGGTGAAAGGCAAAGTGGTTAAGTCAGTAAGTCAAGTGGTTAAGTCCAAAGCGTTTTATTGCACAAACTACAAAAAATTCCACTATAAATTGAACAAATTATAATTCATAATAATTTTTATTATATTGCAAATAATAATTATTTGCGATTCCACTATAAATTGAACACGGAGATTATATTTTTGCCCTCAAATAAAAAAAGTTGAAAATGTGACTTACACCACTTTGCCTTTCACCGCCTCATATATTAAAACAAAATACGTTATACTTGAAAATCAGGGATGATAACTATTATGTTTTTCTAACTTAAATTTTATTCATTGTGAAATGAATTTGTGAGAGAATGGGAACAAAATTCTTGGAGTTCGTTTAAAACACCCAATTCTACATTAAATGCGAGCACTCAAAACATCTGGAAAAGAGTTAGTTCTACCGTTGTTACTATATTTTTGAAAGCAGTACGTGCTACGTAGTGGTCGGAAAGTACTAGGTAGCGTAAAAATAAAAGCATGCGAGTTTGGTATTCTCACGACTGGTCCGCATACCTAAACTACGCTCCATGAGTTAAAATGCCCAATTTTCATTTCCTTTCTTTTACGTTTTTACATTCTCTAACGGTTTACTTCCATATGTGTTCCACAGTTTTCACTAAGGTAGAATGTCGTACCTGCTTTGGGAGGCTCTTAAAACTATCTATCATAGTTGTTCTGACTGCGTTTCAACCTGCGTCCTAACCACGTCGCACTTTTCTCGAAAGGTTAAAAATGTTGGTTAGGGCACTTTAACTAAGGAGGACAGTATGAATAGATATAACTTCATTCTCGTTTATCAAAAAAGAGTTTCCCTGATTTAGAAAAAAAAATCTAGAAAATTGCTTAAATCTGTTTTTTGGGATTTTATATGTAATAAATAATATAGAATTTCTAAGGAGTAATTTTTTTAATGTAAAAGCTAACTTATAATTACGCAGAGTAAATCCGTGAAAAGAAAAGAAAAATAATAAAATCAAGTAAAAAATATGATATAAAATGCTCGGGGAAAAAACCAAGTAACATTTATGTTTAGGATAAAAGCGAAAGTAATTGCATCATAATTTGCTTCACGGTGTATCTGAAATAAGGACGCTTGATTAGCCTAGCTAGTGTGCAGTCGATCTAATTCTTATAGTGAAAATCGACGAAGAAGCTCTAAAGAAATAACTTTTCCGTATTCTAACATTTCAAAAGTTACGTGTCCATGCAAAATAACCAAATACTTTTTAAAAAAAGGCGATTAATAACAAAACCGAGGGAAAACTTATTTTATGGCTTCATTCTCCAAACGAAATAGACGTTCTCTTTTGTTGTTGTTTTTCGATATAGACGAAAAACAACAAAAAAAGAGCAAACATGAATTCGCTGAATTCCCTACCACACAAGGAAGGCATAGTAGATGATTTTTGCGTATACAGAATCTGATATAAATGACAATCGATAAATATAAATAAATAAAAAATAAAAGACATGTTTCGACCGATGTACTGGCATTTTTAAAAGTGCATGGTTTTTACATTTCTTTGAATGAAGAAACCTACTTTAAGTCAATATAATATAGAATTGATGATACAACAAATTTAGCAAGGGAGGATCGAACTCAACATCGGCAACTCTGTCCGATATTTTAGCTTCTGAATTACCGCACCTGTTGTCTATCAACCTTATAAATGCAGACGCAAGTGGAAACCACCCTCACTTTTTTTCTCACCATTATAAGCACCCCAACTTGTGTCGTAAACACATGAAAAGATGCATCCAGCCCGAAGAGTCAAAATAGATCCACATTCATTGGGTTTCGTAGATTGATTATTACACGAGTACACAGTCCAAGCAAATCACAAAGGTAAATGTACAGAATAAGTTGTAAGAAAATACAACTATTTTTCTGTATACGTATTTTTTTTCTTCCCTTCGATAAAAAGGCTGAGAGATTGTTTTATTTAGAAGCAATTATTAGAGAATTACACGATATCCCTTTTCGGAAATAATTTTTTTTTATTAATCTGGTAAATATTAAGTCGTTTATTAATGGGTCCCTAATCCAGCTTTTACCACAATCTAGTTGAAGAAAGACCTAATAACCTGTGCACCTCTGAATATTATCTTACGGACCTTCAGGATTCCGCGGACTACAGTTTTGGGACCACTGACCTAAAGCTAATAGGCTGATGTACCAGAATACCGTCTAGCATTAGTATTTTCCTGATAACGCTTACTTTCCCTCCCAAAATCCAGAAATCTGTGGGCTTATAATGACTTCCTTTTATAATGATTGTATTTGCGTTACCTTACATTTAACCCAATTAAAAAAGAAAACATAAAAAAGAAATCAATAGAATGATGTTTCTCTTGGAGTCAACGGTTTGTTTTCGAAGTCCAGGAAAACCTCGCGTTACGCGGAGAAAATGATATACGAGGCAGAAAATAGAAAGTCATAAGTAGGTGATCGAGGCGAGCCAAGTTCACCTGCCTAAGGGGAGGTTTTTCCATCGAACGAGTGCTGCAACATATATGGCAAACATTCCAATGCAGTTATTTCTGAACTGAAAAAACATACAAATCTAGCATAAACGCTGTAAAAAAATTTATTTGGAAAATAATCTTCCCAAATGTTATCCGAAGGACCCGTAACATCACGCGATTACATGACAGCATGACTTTTTCACCTCAACTTTCTTTTCTTCTCTTTTTGTGTGAATCCAAATGTAATCTCTAAAATAAAAAAACGCAATCAAGCTGCAAAGTTTTTCCTCCGAATTTAAATATCGTAATTACCATCTTTCAATAAGAGTCAACAGAATTGTTGAATTACAGATTCATTCGATTGAGACAAAGATTTAAACAGATTTGCAAGTTTTTATGAGATGAAACGGATTTTGTGCTATATAGTCAACTCAAGGAACAAGCCATGCCACAAATTCTTCCAGGCTGTTGTACATCGGTACAAATTGTAATGCAGTACACATTTTGAATGAAGACTTTTTATGGTCACTACAGTCATGTTTTTACGCAGGAACTCCGCTCATCGTTATAATTAAAGCAACAGGTTTTTCATACCGAAGGGCACGATTTACTCTTTAATCGGAATGATCTCGAATGAACCCACAGTTTGCAACGGATGGACAAATGCGCTCAAATAATTGCTTATCCTCTTGAACGCAAAGCAAGATAAATTATAGCGGTTTTCGACGAAGAAATAAAATTTAAAATGAAACAAGCTTGAATTCAGGTACTTCATACATTAATAACACTCGAAGAGAAAATCGGAAGAAAAGAAAAATGAATCACTGGTTTCTAATGAAGATTGAAAGCCGGTCCTGTTTGCCACTATGAATAGCTGAGGGAAGTGCTTTTTTTTTCCAACTTTTCTTTCCAAGGCGGTCTAAAATAAAATAGAGTGAACGTTCCAAAAGCAATAATGAATTGTGTCATATCTCATCTTACCCAAATAAAAAGAAATATTTTGTTAATCCAGAAAAGATGATTCCTTTTGACTTTAATTAGCAAGCAATATTAATCAACAAAGTTCTTTGAGAGAAGTAGGAAACAATTCAAACACAATTACATCGGCTTAAAAGCTTAATAAATTTCAATACATACGATCATATCGCTTAAAAAGGGGGGGGGGAGAATATACCACAAAATCTTCTGAATTTTTGGAAAGGGATAAAGGGCACTTATTTTAACATGCATTCTGTTACACCAGTGCTAATTTGGAGAAGCATTTTGAAGTCTATCCTGGATTCAACTATCGGTACAAATCATATCTTTGGATATTACCTCCACTAAATAACTTGCCATCACGAAATTTTAGCTAATAAAACTGCCAGCAACTCGCCAAATAGCGTATTTCGACTAATCAGAGTGCCATCGCGGAAAAAAAAAATTCATGACGAATTGAAAAGAGACACTAAAACAGACAATATTCTTCGTACTTACTGATGCAAAGAGTACTGTGTAGAGTAAACGGAAACTTAATAATGTCACAACTAAGATGAATCATGAAGTGGAAAAACATACGAAAGTGCCCCCCTTTTGAAACATCGCTTTCAATCACAACGGAAAATGTAAACATGCCCGATACAATATGAGCACCTATTTAAGACCTTGTAACACATAAGACACGGTCTGTGTGTGTGTGACCGCATTTCTCCGCGCACCTATTCTTATTTTGTTTTTCCATCACATTTTTTCCAAAAAAGCAACGGGCATTTAATCAATATTTTAAGTCCAATATTAAGTTTTTATTTAAAAAAAGAAAGAGTTGTAAAATTATTTTAACAATTCAGGAGTTTACCGTAACTCAATTAAAACCATTCTATAATATTATAGTCAAGGAGGTTCAATGAATTTAGAAGTTTTTGGAGCTCCATGGTGAAAGGCTTTTATCTTCAGTAATTAAGTGACAATTTATTGTGATCAAATAATGCTCAGCAAATTAAAAAGTCTTAAATTAGGCCCATAACAGTAAAAAAAATTAAAATGGAAATACAGTTGAAAAATTAATAAAGGGAAGTGAATAAGAAAGAAAAAGAGTTTTAAAAGAAAAATATTTAAAATGATTATAATAATAATAAAATAATACGGGAGTCACCGAATGTTAAATAATATTATAGTAAATATATTAATTTTAGTTTGCAAGACACCCGGAAAGAAATAATCTTGAAAAAAAAGATAAAAAGAGGGCACATTTATCAACAAATAATCATGGTTATTTTGCATATAAACTGATGTTTATATCTAACAACTGACTTTTGTATGCTAATTTCTTAAACCTGTAACTTAGAAATTTTTAATGTCTAAAAAAATGTTACACATATACTGATTTCAAACTAGCTTAACAAGCCTCAATGTACTTACTTGAGGCTGATTAGGTGATAAGTAAAAAACAATGTACTTTTCTCTGTAAGCCTCTTTAATATATTCTACAGCATCTTAAAATGAGTCACGTGTATTTGTTGTCAAGAAAGATTAAAATTCTCCTCGATCAGTGCGAAGTGTATTTTATGGCTTACAAAAGGAAATATTTGTTACTAGGAAATAACGAAGAATGACTTTTCTGGGCTTTTTCTGAGGACGAAAGCTCGTTAAAATAACACAGCACAGATGTAGATCACATTCCAAGAAAATTGAAAACTATAAGACAACGAGAAATTTATAACCGCTGACAAGAACTCCAAGCTAAAAAAAAAGACAGGCTATAAAAAAAAGGAGGAATAACATGTTTATAGTCTTAGTAACCCACAGAGAAACAAATACTTTGTTCGAATAACCAGGAAAAAACTTCATACGTGACTGTCGGACAATGCAGTCTCCCTGGGAATTAGAAGCTTTTAATCAGCGCAAAGCGGCTTGAGAAAGTGCAGTTTATGTTTCAATTGTTCATGCAGTTTTCTCTTTGAGAGCGACTAAGCATTGTTAACCGATTGTAGGCAGATAAACTCCGCAAAAACCGCGTGTTTCGCATACAAAGCGAATGTAGCAAAAGAGGCTGGAGATATAGGATAAGATGTGAAAAGATGTTTAGAGGTGAGAATGAGGTAATTTAGCTAATTCAAACGCCTACAAAAAGAAAAGGCGAAAATGAAAAGTCTGAAAGCGAGTTAATGAGTAGTGTACTGGACCTAACATGACGGTTCGACTGCTAATACAGATTCAAGCTTATTTACAAAGAATTAATGGGCTTGAAAAAAGAGGGGGGGGGGGGGCTCTCCATAAAATTTGGAATTACTTGAATTTTGATTTTTTTAAACAATAGATCAAAATTCGGGCAATTTATAATTTACAATATTTAAAAACATTCACACACGCCTATGTGTTTGTGTGTGTTTTACAAAATTACGAAAATAGAAGCAGTTATTAACCGTCCCCCTTTTCATCGTTCTAATTCCTTTTCATCTATTTAAGAAGAAATAATCACCTTTAATTTCACATAACAGCTTATTTATTTCAGAAAATTAATAAGAAATACAAAAAACAACTTGAACATATTTTAGTGGTTCGTAAATGTCGACGTCTTTTAAAGTGACAAGAGTAAAAATAATTTCAGAAGAGGTGTTTAAAATTTTGGCATTAAATTAAAATGAGATGATGAACGCTACATATAAAAAAACTTCCTTGTTATTATAAAACATCTATAATCCATATGTGTAATGCAATTTAGAATTTTCAGGCACCAATGAAAACTAAGAAATTTCATAATGTTAAAAAAAAAAAAGTTATTCATCTACAAATTCTTTTGGGATTTCCTCGAATCGTTGTGAGATTTGCTTGAATGTAAGACAAATATTACACCTCTCCCTGTCAGAAATTCTCAATGGAAGGTATTTCAGTCGTAAAATATAGCATCCTAATGGTGACAATGCTTAATTATAATATTTCATTTCCAGAAGATTTAGTTTAGAATTGGACATACATTGCTCCAATTAAGGATTTCCGTTTCAGTCCCAAATTCAGTTCACACTTTCACATTCTTTAACTGTCAAAGACATAAAAAAATTAACATTTTTTCGATAAAAAAATATATTCTCCATCAGGCTTGTGGAGACAGAATATATGTTTACAAACGCAAGTTTACCAGCTCAGACATAGTTGTTAAACAAATCTCTTATGATATTAAACCTGTTATAGAATCCTTCATTCCTCGAAATTCATAATAATGTAGTTGTCCGTGATAGCATCGACAGTCGCTAAATGTTCGGGTACATTACAGAAGATTGAGAGTCCCGGAACGAAGGTTTTCGAAGGGGAAATTATTTATATTTAAAAAAAAAAAAGCAATGAGGAAGAAAATGGTACATATGATAGCGCAAGAAAGAATTTAAAAACTCTAAAGAGGGGAAAGTATTCAGGTTACTAAATACTGCGCAAAAATTCAAAACAACTGGAGAGAGATCAACCTTGAGAAGGAAAAATTCTGAAAGCTCGGAGAAGCGGAAGAATCAGCGAATCTTGTTTTGAGACCTACGACACAACAAATCTTCATCCAGGTGAAACATGAGCGCGAGAAACCTTGACAACAAGTTATCACCGTTTTTTAAATGCAATTTCATTTTCGGAGAAGCGCGCATTACCTTATGTAACTCATCGTATTCACGATGGTAGAAATGTGACAAAGACCATGTGACTGAGAGCACTTCACTTAGAGGACCCTGGATAAAGGAGCAAATGCGTGTACATATCTGGTCTTGAATATCAATATCTGAAACTCGTGATCCTTGGAACACTGCCAATAAATAAGACAATAAAAGTTCTTCGGTTGTAACAAACACGTCATTTTTTTAACGTGTTTTTTCACTATACAGCCATACACGATTTTTTTTTTTTTTTTTCAAATACCGGGTTTGAGTGTTTACGATGAATATGAAGAGGGTCTAAAATATTTTAGATTAAATTATATCAGGAAATATTTTAAATTTATTAAAACATTTATTTATTAAAAATTAAATATACTACAAAACAGATCCTAGACATATGTTAATAAGAAATGTACTTCCTAATACAAGAAAAGTCTTCACAGTTTTAATATGTTGGCTAAAGTAATATGTTATTTATTAAATACCTTGATGAGACAAGATGTTACTTGTGCTCAACATCGTCATAAAATAATAGATCATACCAGCCCAACAATTCAAAACTGTAATCTATTTTCCTTTAGAAACCATGTAAAATAATATACAACAAAAAGTTGAATGATGATAGTCTTAGATAAGAATTCATCAATTTCAGCGTGTATCCACGCTAAATTCATCCGTGCATGAAATATTATCAAACACAGTGAAGTGTTTAATACTTTGTCATGTTTGAATGAATTCTTCCCGTAAACGCTATTCCCAGTTTTATTTTTAAGGAGTTATATTTAAACCTAAACTTACCACCACATTTTTTTATATGAATAATAAAAATAAAAATAATAAAATAAATTTAATTTAAAAAAAACACGCGGAGAAATCTTGTGTACTACAGATCTTCTAGCCTAGCACAATTGCACTGGGAGGTAGTCCAAAATGCATCTAACAATATTTATCTCTTTATGTACCGCCTCCGAACTCAAAACTTTCTTTCCCATTACAGCCTTCATATTTCCTTCATAACTTCATACGGTCCACATAAATATAAAAATCATGTTTGCATAAACATGTATGAAGCAAAAAAGGAGATAACTCTTACCCGACCAAGCTCAAACTATATCAAAAATATTAAATCAAAAATACTATTCAGATACTTAAAGTGAAGTTTTAATTTCAAGGTTGAGTAGCCAATTTTCCGATTTGTAGGGATCTCTGCTTAATGTTCACTCAGGTTTAAAATAGGAAAAAAGTTTACATAAATGTAAGAGCACCTTGAGTCATGCTGCCGTTACCAAGGGATACATTGTTAGTCATACTGGACCCTAAATAAAATAAATCACTCCAAGAAAAAATTTTCGGACAAATTGAACTTTATAAGAATGATTCAGAGTCCTTTTAATTAAAATAAATAAAGGAGTTTAACGACAACAAGAAACATATTAGGTCAACTGCTATGATATTGACTTCATTCATTTTTGAAAAATTCTCATCTCGGACCCGGGCTTTCCCGGTCTGCGTTTTTTCAGAACACAAGAAACAGAAGAAAATCTTCATAATCATGATAAGAAGTTCCATTTATACCAATACCTAGAGATTTCTCTAGAGCAGTTATTATTGCTCCATTTTTGGTATCTAGGTAGGTGAAAAAAAGATTCTAAAATGTCACATCCATCACGTATAAATTTCTTCTGTATTGTATGCAACAAATAATGTTTGAATCAATCCAATTTTTTTTTCAATTTAGAATGATTAAAAGAAAAATTGTGACAAATATCAGTAATTACAAAATATTTTTCTATTAAATAGGTATTATATATTGATTTAGGCTATCTTGCCGTAAAAGTAAACAAATATATTCCTTTAACGGGATAAATTTAATTTCTCTAATAGTGGAATACTTTTCAACAACAACGCGTACGAAAATATGTAAGCAATTACTACTATCACTGTTGAGACAGTAACAAAAGGTAAAGCCGAGACAGAATAAAGCAGCTTACTGTGTTAAAGGAATTTAATTAGAGACAATTATATATTCAATATTTACGTATTATTCAATTGTTAAGGTTATCCCACAAATCTGCAGATTTAATACTCCAACTCTCTTGAAGACTTATCGCATTACGAGCAGTCTGTTCGATTATTCTGTCTTTTGAGACGTAAAAATTCAAGCACAGTTCGCTGTGTCATTTCATGCCAATTTTATAACCAGGGGGTGTCTAAATTGTTTTGAGGGTGGATCCCACTTTTATTTCCAGAAATTAACTCGATTTGGCTGATTCCTATCCATTCTATCTTTTTCACTTACTCGCAAATTTCTATAAACCGTGGGAGAAGCAAGAGGTGGTGATTTTACAGTAGAAGGTAAGAAAGAAATAGAGCTATAGGTTATACTTTTAAATATGTGGTTTTTAATAATTAGGTGACAAACGCAGCATTTATAAATCAGCACGAATAACGTGTTACCTATTCGTTAGAAACTCAAACAGCATGCTACAGAATTCAAGAAGAGGACAGGGAATGAACAGAAACTGGCATTTTATAAACCTAACTTTTGTGTTCGATAATATGCTAAGTTTGAGACACTGAAGACGCAGAGAACTAGATCCAAACCGTCGCTGTGGCAACGCTGAAGATGTTAATATCCGCTAAATCGGGACTGGCGTTGGATGGCAGAAGGAATAGAAACGCCACGTCGTAAATAGTACATTCTCATCATTATTCAGGCCGTAACATTATAAGGGAAAAATTTCCCAGAAATATTTTAATTACAAATATTAAAATAACATGACTAAATATAAATAATAAAGTTTTAGAAGCCAAGTTTCAAAATATGAAGAAAAAAAGTTCCATCGCGCATTTTCGAAATATCATCAGTAAATTTTACGAAGGTTAAAATAAATCATTAAAGCTTAACTTTTTTCTTGTACATTCGATGATACAGAAGTAGTAAAAAATAAGAAAATGGTGTTCCCTTTCAACAGCAACAATGCGAAAATTGATAAAATTAAAATATAACATTAATTTTGTACGAAAAGAATTTTGCGATTGTCGCAGTTTAATATCATATCATTTTCTTTATTATAATTCGAAATTTTCTAATTATCCAACTTTCTTCCTGATAGATTATCTCATCAACAATGTATTGTGGTGGGTGTGGATGCCAACTCTTTCACAAAGCAACAAATATTCAACACTGCAATGGACGGTCACGAAACCATGACACAGAGAGATGATGAATTCTGTTTTGCCATCGGATACCGAAAATTTTCATTTGAATATACGTGACCGTGAATGACGACTTTTGCCAAAGACAGCGCAGCGTCTTCTTTCGCGCTAAATTCACTTTCCTTTCCGCCAGACGCTTACAAGGCAGTCTAGTTAATAATAAAAAATAAAAAATAAACGAAAAAAATATTTAAATGCTCTCATCTTGAATACCAATTATAAGCTATTCAAACTTGAAGCGGTCTGAAATCTTATTCCATGCAAATCTCGGCATGAAATAAGATCGCTGACCTTTCGATTTTCACCGAAAGATCCTGAAATATACTTTTATTACCTCCTCCTGCAGCTGAGTCTTGGTCTTGGAAAAAAGCATGAGGAGGTGGGGGGAATAATTCAAAGAGATTCCCATATTATTACTGTTGAAGAAAAGAAAAGAGAGGCCAGCAGTGACGAGATTAAAAACTGGGGACTTATTGGATATGACCTTCCACACAAACTAATTCACCTGTAATAGATGCAGACTGTACAGAGGTACCAACTACTTCGGAAATTTTAATAACCCCTTCCTTTTTTTAGTCAAAAGAAGTAAATACGGATAAAAGATTTAAAAAATTTAAAATCAGAAATAACGGTCAAAAGTTTCTGAAAACGAAGACAATGATCAAATATGTATAAATTAGCTATCTGACCGCCACGAAAAGAAACCGCTCAAGCCGAACCGGTGGTTTGGAAAATCTCGTAGGTGCTATACTGAACTTCCTCAGGCTGAGTAAATTGACATGCACGGGGAAGTTATACCTCAAAAATCATGCTAAAAAGTGTAACTAAACAAACTAACGATCTATACATTACTCCAAATATTACTTCGTAGTATTTATGTGACTGAATGTAACCTTTAACCGATAACCAAGAAAACTGATTATTCGTTTAGAACATCCTCGCCTTAAAATCTAATTGAAAGGAGAAGTAGAGAATGGAATGTTATTTGTAACTCCTCCAAATATTACAGAGAGTCAAGTGTCTGAGATCAAATAAACAAAATTTTCCCCATAACGCCACAACCTCGTATTCCCTGCAGGATACAAAATTTAACATTTAAACTTACAGAGACCACAGCCCATTATCCCAAAAGAAAGGAGATATTCATTTGTATTTCTGTGTGAGCACACGGTATGTTTTTTAATCCACATACTTTAATTATTTGTTATTTAACAAAAAACGTCGGTACTCTCAAATGAAGCACTGAAACTCCAGAAATTGAATAACTTCACCCCTGAAAGAGCTAACGGGAGGCAGGCATCTCTGCAGATACTAAATAACATCCTGAAATCTCTCGTTACTGAAGTACTTAGTGTGACTATAAGTTTCTCAGTTTGATTATCTACTAAGTTGTAATTTTAAACCAGTAACGGATAATTATACAGACCCCCCCCCCCAAAAAAAAAAAAAAGTTCGACGCAAATACTCTTTCATTAAACGACGGTATATTAATTTAGTGACTTTGAATCCCCAAGACACAAACGATAACAAAGATGGCAAGTTAAAACAAAAACCGAAAAACACTCTTTTAAAAAAAAGAAATTCTTATAAAGCTTGCCCTCTAACAGACCTGAGGACGTATGGATTCAAGGTTTGCTATTGATTATTTTTTCAACCCACATCATATATAGTTGCGTCACCAGACAAGATTTTATAAGTCGGAAGAACGTCATCAGCAGTAAATAAGCCCGCATGAGAGCCAGAAATTATCTTATAATGACGATCCTCAGAGACTAAATAAAAATGCTTAAATAATCTTAAACAAAAATTAAATCTAAGCACTTACACAAAATTCTTACTTCTGCTCTATTTCGTATTTCTACGTTGAAACCATACGCCCGTGAGATGTGAAAAATTCTCTTAAGATCGTTTCAGAGTTCGTTTCGTTGGTTGAACTATAGAGCGCAATTCAAAAGTAAAATGTATAAGTCAGAATGAAATTCATCAATTCTCTCAAAATTGGTAAATTTTCCTCTATCATAGAAATATTCGTTTAAGGGAACAAGGGACTTTCAACCTCGTTTTTTTCTAATTTTCAATATTTTACTCAATATTTAAAATGAGAATAACTAATATTGTTTTAACGTAGGATTACGTTCCTCAGTAACGGTCCTTCGGAGAGAAAAAAATTGTCCTGCGTCGCGAGTAATAATTTTGGCACCGCGCCAAACCCAGTAGCAGTAAACAGTTAAACAGAAAAGTACCAAAATGCGTAAAAAAAAAAGAGAGAGGTAAGCAACGATAAGTAATCCTACGTCAATAACCCACGGTATTTTCGTTAGAAGAGACTACATGAAATATTTTTTTACTAAACTGAAGGCCCTTAGAATTCACAAATAAGTATTTTGTGGGAGAATAAGACCTGTTTTTTCAAAAAATTCAAAATTTCTAGAATTTTTCAAAACGCTCCATGCATCTTAATTTTCTTCTGATTTCTTCCAAATTTCTCACCATTGTTAATTACAGTGTTTGTCACAAAACTGTGCATCATTCTATGAAACAAAACATATTCCTCAAATTTATAGACAATGAAATAAAGTAGGAATATGCAAAAACATAAAACAATTACAGGCAGATTTTCTTCTCCAATGCGGAGGCACTTGTAATGAAACATTGGCCTATACTACACCGCAATTTTACTGCCCATTTTATTATGGGGGCACCATATAGGCGGACAGCATTACCCCCTATGAAGGGACGACACGAACGGAAGCATTTTTCGTGGCGCCACGCCGGGATTCGATCTGAGCACCCTCAGCACCGTAACCCAGCGCGCTGTACCACAGGGCCGCCACAAGCCCTACAGGCAGATTTTAAAAAAAATATTTTTGACTTTTGATTTATACAGAAAAAAATTCAGTGCACAATTTATATATATGTGATAAAAAAAAATAGCATTTTTGAAAAAGTTTTTGGAAAACAGGCATTATTCCGCCAAAAAATTCTTATTTTAAATTCTAAGAGTCTTTATTTTAGTAAAAAATAATATTCATTATTCTCATTATGTATGTAGAGTTAAAAATTCACAATTTAAAATTTCGAGGTTGAAGGTCCCTTTGTTCCCTTAACATCAACAGAAAAAAGGAGCAATTTCACAGAATACTCCCCCCCCCCCCCCTTACTAGTTTACAAAAGTATAATTGTATGACGGATAAATTTAAACTTCGTGAAGCTATTAAAATAAATTTTCTGTCTCCAGAAGATGAACACTGTTTTCTGTGATAGAGAATGCAACATTAAAATTACGGCACCAACGGAAACTGTATTCTATATGTACCATATTAATCCCTAACAGATAAAGAAAATAAAGTGATGATAGACAAACATTTAAAATTTGAGCGTGCACTTTTATACACAGTTATTTGATTGCGAGTTTATACATAATATCATTAACACACAATAAAGTCAGAGAAGTCAAGAACTTTGATCTCTAGATGACATCTCAATATGATTTATCACCTATAGGTAATTTAGCAGGAAAATCATGTACGTATAAAATCAACGTTTTATTTATTTTTATTTTTTTTCCCTAGGACAGATATTTTACCGCAGCATCTAATCTGAAGATTGCATTTTCGTGTACGATTGTTCTCTCGTTTACATCAAACAATTGTCATTTTTACGAATGACTTGACTTCATTCTAACCAGAAAATCGAACAAGAAATTTCACTGAAAGTCAAGAGTTTTTTTCATAAAAACCATTATAATTCGTTCCTAACATGTTGTTTGTTAACATACTACTTACTTTTTACTTAGTAAACGGAAACTTCTATAAAGAGCAGTCAGAGAATAGAATATACTTTCAGTCAGTTCTAGAAGTGAATGATAAGTTCGAAAAAAGAACCAGAAATGACCAAAAATTTAATCTGATGGTTCCAACAAGCCAGCAGCTCTCAGTATAGGTGCAAGAGATTACGTTGAGTTAAAAATACTAATAAAAATGCATTCTAGTGTATTAAAATACAATCTTGTGTCCACCAGCTTGCGGTATTACGCTCAGATCGAACCTGGCCTAAGAGCTTTCTATTAAAAGCAGAACTCACACGGAAGTCGACTGATATAACTAATATATTAATTTTTTGATTTAACTCGGCAGACAGAGCAATGGATGGCTCGAATCAATTCGGACGTCACGCCCCTGATTCTCCAGCGACGTGGAAGCATGGCTGACGCAATTTGCGCCGGCGCAAGATGGGACGCGCAGGAATCGATAACGGTACTGTCGCTTTCAACGCCCCTGGCACAGCAGTTCCTTCCGCCACTGTTGAGACATCAAATACAAATAGGAGTTGACTTTGAATTGGCGAGAAGGAATGGGAAAATAAATCCGCCTTCTGAGAAGAACGAAAATAAACAGCTAGTTCAAAATCACTTGCGTGTGTGCTTGTGCAAGCGCAAAACGGCAGCGATTAACAAAGAAACTACAGCACAGACTTTTCTAAGTTTCAGAAATGAAAAATTCCCATTCGATTAAAAGAAATGTTCAGAGAAATTTCAGTAGCTACTCCTAGATTCATCATACAAAAATTGTGATAACTATTACTTGCTTGTTTTTGATTATAAGCCTACGTCAATGCTCAAATTCCTACGTCAAAGGTGATCAATAAGCAATCAAAATGCGACGTCGATAACTGTAATCATCGACGCTTTTTCATGGAAGCTATCTGGGAAGGCGGAATGGCTGATTTGAATTCGGCCATTACGGCAGTCGATCATTACGTCTATTAAAGGTTGTTATTGATACAGAGGAATAAAAAGAGATCCGCTCCCAAACAGAGTATTCGTTGCAGTTTCAAAGAGAAGAAAATCGTATGTATAACTATTTTCAAGGTGGAGATGAAAATTAAATCTAGAGAAAAAGTTATCATAATACCACAAAAGTTTTTATTTGAGTTATATACATGTATCACAAAATGCCGGCGATGAGAACGATAATTTCTCCTTTTCAGAACAATATTCAGCATTGTCTGCAAATGTTTTACCCCTATTACTTTCTTTATATTTTTGCGCCATCTCTATATATAAGAAATGTATGCATGCATGTTCCACCATAACTCTGGAACACCTGGAGCAATTTCAACCAAACTTGGTACGCATATGACTTACAATGTGGAAAAAAAAAATACTGTGGGGGTAAGGCACTCCTAGCACCCCTGGAGGAGTGGGTGGGAAGGGGTGACATCTATAGTCAAATCTATAGTATATATGAGTCAAATCTATAGTTTTCGGGGTCGCTGAGATGAATAGTGACATTCTCGATGCCATTTAAGTCCAAGTTCAGCCTCATCAGCATTGGAGGGGGGGGGGAGTGAAAAAGGAAATGTCCAAAATGACCGAGATAAACCGAGATGTCCCAAATACCTGGGCAACGTCGGGCACACAACTAGTCAGTAATAAAATTAAGATCTACAAGTATACTTTACTATACTTTCGCATAACATAGTTCAATAAATTATCGTGAAGGGATAAAATAAATAAAATTTAAGAAACTAATAAAATAGTAAATACAGACTCCATAAACGGGACTACTGAGTACTAACTAAATTCAGAGGCCTCAACTGGCTGAATATTCTGTTCTTACAATGTTATTTTCAAACTTGACATGTCGATGGCTTCTAATATTTGTTAAACAACTGATGAAAAGAAGAATTAAGTTTAGAATGGAAAAAAGAAGTAATTATACAAATTTACCGAATCAAAATTCTAACGTAATTTAGAAAAGGCATCAGAATTGAATGAGGAATCCTAGGTAATTTTGGGATACTACAGGAATTAAATAGAGGTATTATATTTAGACGTTACATTTCACATACCATTTCGGCTAAAAGAAAACACAGAAAAACAAACTGTTTAGATTTTCCCAATACGCTTTGTTTTTCGAAGAAAAAATTTCAAGGATCAGCATTAAAATCATAACACATTAACAACTTATACATTGATAAGGAACTCCGAGCAAAACGAACCAATAATAAAGACCGATAGAAAAATTAGAGTAACATTTAGTTCACCTTTCTTAAAGTAACATTAACAAACAATTGGAGGAAATGCTGAAGGACCTGAGACTAGCGGAAATGACAAACTAATTAAAATATTACTTTCGTTTGCATATATGAAGCAGTGGGATACAAGACATAAATGAACAATAAGTTTTGAACAACTGACATACCAAATGACAGACACATAGCGAGTTTTTCGAAGTATACAACAGAATTCTAAGTGTGAACATCATATCTACACTGCCTTATAGGCTTATAGGGTAGGGATGGGATATCGAAAACAAAATATCGATATGAGTATCGATAATAATACCGGCTATTAATATCGATCTCAATAATATATCGACACAAAAAAATCGATATTTCAAAGTATTCACTATATTTCAAAATATTGACGATATTTCAAAATATAAACAATATTTCAAAATATCGAAAACACGTTTTCCTTTCAATATGCAGTTAATCGTATTCGGAGGAATGATTGTATGATAAAATAATATATACCAGAGGTGGGGAACGCGCGGCCTCCGTGATCTTCTTGTGCGGCCTTCATAAATGCTAGCACTTATATTAATTAATATTTAATTATATAGATTACAGCAATTTGCAAATCAATGGAATTAAATAAAGAACGGGATGAATTATGTACAGTGTCGGCCAAAATAAAGTTGACATTTTGAAATTGTTTTCTAAACTCACTACAATTGTATATTTATCCAAATGATCTTCGTTTACCTTGATTGTACGATACTTTAACTACACTTTTAATAATTTCAGAGTTTCTTAGCAATACTACCAGACATGTTATATGATGTCTACCCAAACACTACTTTCTTACTATTATTGTTGTGACTGACTCCATGTACGTTAAAAGCCTTATTTTTTTCTTCACGAATGGCAACAGGAAGATTTAAGTTCGGGTTTTTTTGGAATTGTTTTGTTTTTAATTTAAATAAAGGAATGCTGTTCTTTTAAAAACGGAAGCCCTTTTGACGCTAAAAAGGTTCCAATAGATATCTGGAAAAATGCTGTTGAATATCCATGCCTACGAGAGCATGCACGCCGTTTACTTTTCTGCTTTGAAAGTGCTTACTGCTACGAGTCAATATTTTCTCTCATGACAAAAATTAAAACTAGTTTAAGAACACAAATCACAGATGCTCATTTAGAGGACTCAATTAAGGCTTCGCGTTACGAAGCTTGATTCAAATATTCAATTACTTTCAAGCAAGAAACAAATGCAAATATCCCACTAACTTAAATTTTCCATCGGATTTTACAATTATTTTAGAAATTGTTGTTATGTCAGTTATTTATAATTAAATACTATTATTTTTCTATTGTATTTCTTTATAATGTTAAAATTATTTTAAAATACTTCTACTTTATTATTTTTATTTGAAATGCTATTTAAATATGTAGTTTATTAAAATTTAAAAATCTAGATGAATATATATATATATTTATAAATATGTGTGTGTGTGCTTACATAAATAAAAATACCAACAGTGAAATATAAAAAATTACAGCGGTATTTATGAATCTAATAATTTTATTAAAAAAAATTAATGATTAATGTTATAACAAGTTTTTACCCTTATGGGAATAAAAAAATATTTTTTATTTTAATTTTTTATGTCAAATAATAAATAAATAAGGACTAAATTTTTTGGTTATTTTTCTATATAATGCACCAAAATGTTAAAACTATACCTAACTATAATAATTTCATAAAAGTTGCATTTATAGGTACATCAACTTATGCGGCCTCCTTTATTTCTACCTAATTTACATGTGGTCTCTGATGGTAAAAAGGTTCCCCACCTCCGATATATACTATATGCTAATAGTACGATTAAAACAATGATCGTAATATTTTTAGCAATGAAATAACATTTCAATGAGCAATATTTTATCAAATTAAAAGTTTCTATTTAGAGAAAGAAAGAAACCCTAGTTTGGGTGAAGCAATGGCAACACTGAGTGTATATAAACAAATTGGAAGGAGATATTGGAAATAACTAGTTTCCTCAATTCTATTACTAGTATTCTTTCTTTTATTCTTTTCACTGCAATAAAGTTCTGCAGTTGTGTTTTAGCGTGCTTTTCATAAATTTCAGTTTGTTTTTCAATAATTAATAAAATAAGTTCAATAATGCCTCCAAAATCGAAATGGTGGAGTAATTTCTCTCGTATTGATGAGAAAAGTGCAAAATGTTTATTCATTTTTTGTTCTTTCTAAAATTCTTTTTATATATTTAACAATTTTTGATTTTTTCCCAAATTTTTTGATTGCTTGTGTTAAAAATCACTTTGAATATATTAGAAATTATTTGTATCACTCATTTATTTTTTCTCTTTGGTTTTGAAATTTTTCAACCCAAATTTTTATAAATTATAATTATTTCAAATAAATTCTTTTGAAAATATATAATCGATAATATTGGGAATATAATATCGATATTCTCATATTATCAGAAATCAAATATCGATATTATAATATCTAATATCGAAGGTAAAATACCGATATCAATATCCCACCCCTACTATAGGGTAACAACTACATACAACCATCTGCTTAAAGGCTGATATATCATTCTAGGAGATTTCTCATAAAATAATTTAAATATAAAAATAACACCGAACTAAGATAATTAAGAATCACAAACGATAATAAATAGATGCTACATTTTTTCTGATTACATTTTAATGACAATTCACCTTTTACCTGCAAATATAGCATGTAATAATAAATACATTAAGATTACAACAATTCATTAACTTTCCCTCGGCGCCTTCTTTTACGTCCGTGATGACTAAAGAATTTTAAATATTAAAGATGACTTTTTTTTACGAATCGCGAAATCTAAACAAGAGCAGTTGAGAAAAAAAAGTGGAGTGTAGTAACTTGTATAATAATCAAAAGACTAATAACAACAACGAAAGACACTCAGATGATTGCCCAAGAGTCTAATTTAAAAGAATTAACATAATTCATGAATTTTTTTACAGGCTTAGGGAATATTCCCCTTTCTAAATATATACTGATGATAGAAATTCTTTATTTTTTTTTTCATAGTGTACTTCATTGGCGAGTTTATATACGCACAAAAGAGAAACCAAATAATTAAAATAAATTCATTTTTGAAAGAAAGTGAATGGGTTCAGCAACATCGTATACCCAAGCTTATGTTACATGTGTCTCACTTATCAACTAATTAGTCGCGCGATAAATGCGAGTGAAGGGTGGATGGGATCATACACTGAGGAAAAATTTACACAATTAACATCTAGGTTACATTTCCCAAGCATAATATAATTCTTGGAATATAAATCCGAGTTTCATTAAAAAATATACAAATAAGACATTTCCTTACTTTTTATAACCAATTACCAGGCGATTATTTCTCTTGAAGCAATTTTATTTCTTTATTAAATATTTTAACAATGATATTTTTAATTTCATAACTGGTTAAGAGGTTGTTTGTGATATACTATAATTCTCACGTAAAAATTTACAATTTAGAGCATTATCAGATACAACTTTCAAATGTATTTTTAGCACATGAGAATATTTCAAGCAAGTTATAACAGTATAAAAGCTTCAATTTGATCTATTTAGGGGGGAAAAGTACAAGAAATTCATCTGGATGAACTAAATATATACATATATATGTCCCTTACAGACGAGAACATCTCTGCTCCACAATTTTTTACACAGGAAGTTTCCTCGACACTTTCGCATTTAGTTTTCGTTGAAACAGGTGTACCTAAAATTACTAAATTGACGACTATTTTCCTTAAGATAAGCACCAGAACAGAGAGAAGTGAGGAGATGGAAGAACCGGGAAGATTACAGCCGGCTGAGGACGCGGAGTTACTCATTCTTTTGAAAAGATCAAGGAACCAAAAGGTAGGGAGATAGAGAAATTCCATCTAAAGGATTTATAAAGCCCTCAGGGAAGACTTTACAACTTCCTATCTTTGTCATACACAGCTTTCTCATACACAGATAGTATGTTGAAGAGTCAGCGCTATCTCACTCCTAGTCGGAAAATTACGATTTCATTGGTTAGATCTTGCCAGAAGTTATCAGAATTCTTGAAAGATAAAAATAGATAAAACTAGCTAGAGCACGCGGACTTTAACAAGATCTTTCAGACCTGTTAGAAATTTAGGGGGAAAAGTATAACAGTAGCGGGAGAGAATGCGCATGTTCTGATTTCAATTGCAAATATAGGATTAAATGAGAATTGGATGAGGAATACAAGGTGATTTAAGGGTACTATTGGAATTAATGGAGTATTTAGTTAAGAAGTTGCATTACACATGCTATTTCAGATAAGTACAGAAAAACAAAATGTATAGATTTTCATAAACTCTAAGTTTCTTCCCTTATTAATCATCTTACGATAGTAAAAAGTATATGAACGAAACTGAAATTCATTAACCCCAAAGACTTTGATATGGTCAAACAGTATGCCTCTTCACAGCATAAAAAATTAACACTCACTTAAATTACATTCCAAATGGATATTTAAAACAGAGAGAGAAGGGGGATAGGTAGAAAAGCAGGATTAGGAGAGAAAATGAGTGTGTGTGTGGAAGGGGGGAGGGGTGACTCAAGTCATGTTCGTAGGAGGTTTACGGATACATTACCATGCACATACCGTAATCATTTTTATTTACGTACGTGCTTTAGATAAGGACTGTTCAACAACCCGAAAGCAAACGATAACGGCAAATACAGTAAAACCTTAAAGCACGCTTCCGCACAATACACAAGATAGGCATCAGATAAGAACAGATTATAGCGTTCGTCTTATAATGTGATCAAAAATGTTTCTGGAAGAAGAAATGAATAAAAGCGATGAAAAACAAAAATCCACTGTCTTGCCCAGAAGGTTCCCAAACGGTCCGCACATCGTAGCCTGTTCATTTTAATTCCTCTGGTCTGTTAACAGATGGAAGGGATGCTTTAATCGTTTCCAAACTAAAGACATATTCCAAAATAAATAAAAACCTCGAACAACGAGACAGAAATTGGGGATTTTCAAGGCATGGCACAACCAAAAATAATTGCCAACGAATGGATTAATAAGATGCTTGTGGCGTGTTTAACAAATTATGCACAACTGTGAGGATTAAAAGGATGTTTATCGTCTAGATCAGTGATTCTCAACCACTGTGTCGCGCCGCGAGATTCTTGAAATGTGCCGCCACTGCGAATTATTTCGTGTGCTATTTTTACAAAATATATTATAGGGACATCAATCAATTATCCGAGTAAAATTGTTTTCAATTTATCTTATGGTTAGTGTGCTGCCAAATTTTAAAATTATTAAAAGTGTACCGTGACGAAAAAAAGGTTGAGAATCACTGGTCTAGATTGTAGACGGAAATCTATGTGACGCGTTTCTTACAAGAGTAAGTACATTATGAAGTTTTTTTCAAACATGACAAAACAGAATTTAGTTTTAAAAAGTAAAAAAAGAATAACTATAAGGCTCTAAAACTAAATACAGATGGATTATCGAAATTCAAAAATTAAATGCAGATGTTATCACGAAAATGTTACAATATATATGCGTGGGAAAATTACACTATTGAATAGGATGCTACTGAATCCTACCTTTAGTTGTAATACCGTAAAAACTACTTAAGTTTTAACACGGGATTTTAACAATTTTTTGTAGAAGTCCCATATCCTGTGCCGGATATTTGGCGATTAATTTTTGCTGATATTTTAATATGGTGGTCAATAATCTGATTAGCTTCATATCTGAAGCTGTATTTGGTAGATGGTGATCATGGGGTATTATCTATCGAAAGGTCGATCAGTTTCATTTTAATCACGTGGTCATTTTATACGATTTCAACTCAATAATCTTCTTATTTACCGGTCATTTCACCCGTGGACGGATCTCAAGAAAATCTCATTGCTTCTGCCAATCTTTGTTCGCCATGCATCCCTTACTTTTGAAATTTTATGTTTTTACATGGATGTTATCATAAATTCAGAGAAAGCCGCGACTGTTTTTCCAATGGATGTAGGTTTACTTCCTAGTGATTCTGATCTTCCATCTTGTCCAAAATGTGGATCTTCAATGAAAAAGAAATGTTCGTCTAACGCTAAATTGGGATGGAAATGTATGTGTTGTTCTAGGAATACTTCAAAGTTCAACCTGCATCCTTACGGTGGCTCCGTAAATCCTGTTGACACTAATTTTTTTGATAATTCTAAAATACCTTTCAGGGATGCACTCGCGATAATTTTTGCTTTTGTTTTATAAATACCCACCAATTTCTTATATCGTAACTTACAGAGCTGGAGGAAAAGTCGGAACGAAGATGTTCTATCAAAAGAAAGTTTGTGCGATTATTTATATTATTTAAGAAAAATTTATGAAATTCATGCTTTTCATAATTCTTGGAAATTAGATGGTAAAGGAAAGTCTGTTTGAGTTGATGAAACTTTTTAACTATACGCAAATGTGGGAGGGATCGTGTTCCAAAAAAAAATCGACAATCATCGTTTTGGGGATTTTTTTTTTTTTTGAGGATTAAAAGGGGAGGGGGCTTATTTTTTTAAAGTTGGTAGCAAAAAGAAGCAAGACATTTGGCCTTTTATTACGCTGTACTGACACCTATACACTAGTATTATATACGCAGATTTCGCACGCCAGTACAAGAACTAGAACGTAGTGATCGGTAGATACTAAGCATTTATCAACGAATCATAGTAAAGGGAAATTGGTTAGTAAAAGAAATACAGCTTACACGATTAATGATTTGGAAACTGAAAATCTTTGGTTTAAACAGTCGTTAACGTGCCGTTGAACTGAAAAAATGTCTCAGTATATGGGTTTACATTTCTATCGTCGTCATAAATTAGATTTTTATAAATTCGGATAGGGATGGTTAACAGTTTATTTACGATATTATATCAGTTTATCCAGAGTATGGAAAAAAGGGGCTCAAACTTTCGGAATTAGAGTGTTCAACAACCGTAGGAAGATATTGAAAATTAAATGCCTAAAAATTATTTTAAAAATGATAACTATACGGTGATATGACTATTATAGAAAATGATTTAGACGATCCTGATTGCAAAAATTTGTAATTTTTAATTTTATGCTTACAACATTGTGTTTATATCACATATACGGTTTTCTTGCTTTGAACCCAAATTAATATCCTAAAGAAAAGTTTTTATTTATATTGCTCGCAATCTAGCAGAAATCTCAACAGATTTCAAAGACTTACGTAACATTATTCTCCCTTATTCAACAGAAAATATAAATTATAACATTTGATATTCTCTTTTCTGAAAATATAATACAATAAAATTACAAAGGAAAGCATATTTTTAAGTTTCAGCTTAACACTCATATTTTGCGACATTAAAAATAAATAACTCGGAACTAGAGAGGATATGAAACAAAATCGATAAGGTCAATTAAATAAAAAACGATATGCATATCGTTATAAGCACCGTTAATAACGAACATGAAACTTCAGACTGTACAGAAATGCAGGTGCTTTTCTTTCTGCTTTCGAAAAAACATGTGTTCTTATTCCACAGGACGGATTGCTAAGGTTAAAAAAGTCGCATGATACTTATGGATATTAAATTTCAAGTATATGACACATATACTAGCATATGATGCACAAAAAGCAAGCATGATAAAAATATTCAAAATGCAATAATCTTGAAATCAATACAAACAAATTCTTTTAGTTACAAGTTAAAAGGTGTACGCAGATTTTATTAATTAAAAAGAAGGGGTACTAGAAATAAAGCAGGGGGGAAGGGGGAGGCTTAGAGTCCTACTTTTCGATATGGCGTCCACAAATCATACCACATTTGGGAAAACGTCCAGAGAGCGCGAACGGAATTTCAAATATCAGACCCGCAGAGAATATCACAAAGAGAAAAAGAAGAGTTTAGTTGTACGAGAGCAGCTGAATCAATAAAACACGGACAAAAATAGAAGTTGATATTTTTTTCTCTTTTTATTCCACGCGAAAGAAATGACCTGTCTTTTTCGCTATTCCTCATAGAGAAAACTATAAAGTTTAGGGCCATAAAATATGGACATGCCAAGGAACAGCAAAAAGGTATAATCTTGAATGCGAATGATACAATAAAAACTATATATATATATATATATATATATATATATATATATATATATATATATATATAAATATCTCTCTATTCTAAAAAAATGTAACTGCCGCTGCTGTCGAAGCCGCTGTCAAAAGCTTGTCACGCTATCTCCTCTGAAACCGCTGGGGGTATGGAGTCGAGACTAATACCAATAGATGCAGAACAATGTGGGGAAGAAAGTAAGACATCTCTCATCTTCGTCGGCCTTTAAGTTTGTTTTTTATTTTATGTTTTGTGGAAAAATATTGACTTTTTCATGTTCAGATTACGATAACTCGCCAAAAAAGGATCGTAGAAATTTGATTTTTTTACAATCTAAGACTAAAGACATTTCTCCTTCAAAACAAGACCTCATTTGTTTAAAAATAATTTAAAACTGACTAATATTTTTATTAAAATTTAAAACCCACTTTTTCAACAAATTTATGCGTTTCGACAAATATAAGTTCGATGCTCTCAGATTTATTATGTTACAAAAAAAATATTTACATCATCTGGAAGACGAAAGCTTCCTCATTCATATAAACCTCATTTCAAGTCTCTATCTTAAAATTTCGATTTTTAATTGAATTTTAAAGAAATACTTCAAAAAAATCTTCTCATTCGCTTCCTTCACAGAAGGACATGAAAGAAAATCCAATTTTTCACTCATAGGCGGGCTTCATCCACTTCGCATAAGGGCGAATGACAACAGTAAATGGCTGTTACATTGCCCGAGAATCACCCCTATGTATCTCGCTATTAGCCATAACAGAGGAGCGAGCGTAGCGAGCCTAGGGGCAAAGCCCCTAGTATATATAAATAAATATATATATATATATATATATATATATATATATATATATATATATATATATATATATATATAAACTCCTGCAGTTTTTTTTCCTTATTACTAACAGCTAAAATGGAAATTTATAAATTATAAAAATTTATTTTCCCAAGAAAAAAAAATTATTTTTTCCTTAATCAAAACTCATTCTCTTCACAAATTATCAAGATTAAGCTTACTGTTTCAAGAAACTTTCCCCGCACTACGTTCAAACCGCAAGGTTCCCTTCACACACTTATTGCCGATGTTTGTTTATTTTTTTCCCTTTCTTTTTTCCCCTTCTTTCTTTCTCTTTCTTTCTTTCTTTCTTTTTATTTTCTTTTAAGCAAAAGTTATTCAGCCAACAGCCATACAAGTAAAATTAGGCTCGGTTTAGGCAAAATTAGCAAAAAGAAAAACAAGCTCAGGTTTAAGCAGATCTCTGAGTAATAGTAGTTATAGTATCCTGAAAATTCATTACACCACAATGGAAAAAAATTATTCAAAAAGTTATTCAAAACAACTAGTCCTAAACGTGAAAAGAAATATTTCTTCAACTAAAGTTCAGTTGAATAAAGACGCAAATATTGCTTAAAACAAATAATGTGACTATTGTATTTTAAATCCAATTAAACCCCTAATAAAGCCAAACCAAAATCTATTTTTTATTTAACATCTAAATCGCTGAATCATGATCAGGAGCATCTGGAACGGTTAAATATTTCTGGAAACGTTTCTAGTGTATTCCATTACAATAAATGCACCATCTATAATTCTGATGGATGACATCAAATGAGATTAAAACGCATTTGATGTAATCAAATGTGTTTTATTCTCAAGGGTAGAATCATAATGTTACTGTGGAAGAAATATATAAACTACAGCAGAAAAACAAGTGCAATCTAATTCAATGATTTTAAGATTGAAACAAATTTCAGAAGAGAAATCATTTTTATAAACGCAGAATAGCACTTTAAGACCATCTTAAGAGTTGCAGTTTTAAAACTACATTTTAAAAAAATATATCCCTTGAGCGAGCGAATTTCTCTGTAACCACGGCAACGACAGCAGATATTGACGAATTGCTTCCATACATCAGTTTGTTGAAAAATCTCCTACATTTTGAAAACGGGATGAAAAGATAGAAGAGTTGTTGGTCGTTTTATTTAGAGGTGACGTTGAAGTATTACTCCGGCTAACAAAGAAAAAAGATTTTTAAAAATCCCAAACTGACCGAAATGACGGGACAGAACAAAAGAACATTATGTAGTTAATGGAATGGGGACATTGGTAGCCAGCTTGCACGTATACGTTGCCAGAACAACCTGTATAGATAAATGAATGGTCCAAAAAATTTATGTATCATATGTCATATTTTATATCCATGCATCATATTATGATACATGGTCATAAAATTTTCTTTCAATTTATCTTTTCTATCAGTTGCACCGACCATATTAATACAGGTGAAGGTGTGTTTCTGATTAGTATAATTTTACATATAAACACGAAACAACCCACAAACTTAAGAACGTACTACAAATTACAATAGACTCCTCGTAATCAATTCAATTTACTTCAGAAGGACACTGCCGACGCCATTCTTAATCTTACACATAGATTCAACAGAGTAAAGAGAACCGTGACACTTAAAAATACTCAAACGACATTATTTTACATAAAACAGTGAGATAAGTGTAATGAGAGATAGGTTCCAGAAAGGTTACAGCTAACTAAACATGCTCGGGTATGGCAACAAGAAGCAGAAAAAAAGGAGAAAGATAATTCAGCATGCAGGATCTTAGTATAAGCTTTGCGATAAGAATTTGCAACCTCAACGCGAGCCAAGATCTTTGACGGGAAACAAATAATTTCAAAGGTCAGATCTTGCCAAAAATTCTTGACGTTTTCGAAAGAGAAAACTGATTTGTAGAGGATCGTGCATGTTAAAGATAAGTCTTGGAACAGTTACAATGCAAGGTAAATATTCATTGTAATATTCTATTCATTTAATTATTCATATAGTAGAAGTTAATTGCATTATGGGTAGTTTTTCTGGGAATTTTGAGGTATTTTGGAAATATTGATCAGGGTAGGAGACAACTCGTTATATATAACTGAAATTCGTGACTGTCGACGCATGAGTTTAAAAGTATGCATTTGATTTCACTGTCTATATGTATATTAATTTTTCGGAAAGATCTCCGAGTTTTAATTTTGCTTCCCTGAAAAAATCTACCGTTAAAAAGAATGATACATCCAGTGATCAAAGCGTTCAGAATAAATGAAGATTAGAGCTTCAAATATGCAAAGTATTAGAAAATGCAAAAGGATTTGGAAGGATTAATAATACAGTTAAATATTTTCATTAACATAGCAACACATTTATGCAAGTATTCTGTGCAGAATTATCAAAAGTGAAACAGCAAAAACGAAATTTTTCCTAAAAAATCGCGAATAAAAATCCTTTCTTTTCTCGCGTAATTATATTACAAGTCTAACAATTTAATGCGGATAGAGAAGAATGTCTGCTTACAGATGCATTAAATAAAAATTAATAATGTGACAAAAGTATAAAGCAAACCTCACTAAACAAAACCCCACAGTATCTTTAAACTCATAATGAAAATAAAATTGGCAAGTAGTTTTGAAGGAATAATCATGATTTTTCAACAGGTCGATAAGCATTAGATGCGATTGTCTCTACGGACAGTTCACTAATTCAAAGACCATTAATAACCCTATTGATATAACAGAAAGCAGACAAGTTTATATCAAACGATTCTATTGATTTAAAAAAGACTTGTGAATCGTGAAGAGAAACAAGCACATCAAATGTTCCCCGGAGTGAAAAAGAACCTAATTATTAGGTTGAAACTAGCTACCAATTTGTATTACTATAGTGGATTTTAAGAGATGATGTGTTTTTGTTTGACGTCCTCCATAAGTTTTCACGAACCTTAAACCTTATTGTCTGCACAAAATTACAATTTGTACCGAGATTCCTTTTCATCAAAAAGATGCATTCACTGCCATAGTTTCATTGGGTGTATATTTAGTATCCGCAAAGAGGTTGTTTGAATAATAATAATAAAATGCCCCTGGGAATGTTTTTATTAAACACCTCATCAAGCAGTAAAAGAAAAAGAAAAGAAAAATTGGAATTCCACGAACATTTGATAGGAGGTCGCAATCTGCCGACTAGTGAGACTGGTTTCTCCTTGGGGGCCCTAGGATGCCCCAGGGGACCTAACTTGCGACTGACCCTCTTGCACCTTTCTCGAGTGAACCCGGCGGAAGCGGGACCGCACTTCCCGTTTCATCAACTCATCTCGTTTCTCCACTTTTCAGCCTTTTCCCTTGACCTCAGATGTTAATTTTCATTTCTTCTTTCTTTTCCCAACATCTCTGCTACCGGTCACTAACGTAGAAGATTTATACTAAGGAGGAAGAGATGAATGATTTTTTTTTTTGATTTTTTTAATGCCTCTGGAAGCAATGAACCACTCGGGACTGAGGTCAACATCAATGAGCTTTCACGTTAAAAACTATACGCGCGCGATTTTATCCTATCTCGTGATTCAACCGAACATTAATCGTTGATTAATGGTTTCTTGTTGTCGCATGCTGACCAACCTCTAAGTTTTTCATTAGCATTTGAAAGGACGTTCATAATTTCTTGGTTAAGACAACTACTATCTCAGAATTCAACATAGTGACAAATGTTGCTTAAGATAAAGAATGGAGCAGCGTTAGTTTTTTTACAAAGAGAAAGGGATTTTTTAATAGATCATCCACCTAAGATATAGGCAGAGTATTTTACGGCGTAAACAAAAATTAAGTATAGTACGCAATTACAAGAACACGCGACTCCTTAATATCCACAATAAAAGCTAAGAGTAGTGAGGGAGACTAACAAATGGAGCATATGTGAATTGCCCATAGAGACAATCATACCTAATGAAGAATTATATTAATGAGTTTAGAACTAGTCGTTACTCTTAGTTTTTATTATGGACATTAAGATGTGTGTTCCAGTAATGCGTTTTTCACAAGATTCATGCTAGTAATATATATAATGTAGTACCCTAACAGCGTTAAACGTTTATTGTATTTTTCGTTAAATCATAAGTAGAATATAGTTTATCACTTTTTATGCCAATTTGTCTCATTATACCAGTCTCCTCCTTATAAATCCGTCGAGTTTCTTATATTTGCCTCAAGCATCCACAGAGTTTTCCGTCCCGTCCAAGACTTATAAAATCTTGCAAAATGTAACTAATCAGCTTTCTCCAGTAAAATAACAGACCTTTTCTTTAAAATTTGGCCAATTAAGAAGGTTCTTTTCTTCCCCCCTCCCCAAATGCTTTTGTTGCGCAGAAGTTAAAAATTCCGGCAATAGGACTAAATAAATTTTTTAAAAAATAGGGGAAGACAGGATTTTCGCTACTACATCCTCCATTTTTACCCTCCTGTTTGATTTTTGCTAACATAATAGGTAATTTTATAACCATTCGGTATCAGTCTGTCTTCACAACAACTTAAGTGTTTTTCTTAAGTAAAAACGGACATCGCTAGAGCGTCAATTAAGGTACACGATGCTATAAAACCTAAGGGTTAAGCAACCAAAGTAGATATATATTTTTTTTTCCCCTTCAATCTTAACTTCGTTTTAAAGACGGGCAAAAAAAATTAACAGATAGAAACTAAAATCGAAATAGTTAATTAGAATTCTTAGTAATCCTGCGTATCAACAAAACCTTTAAACTGTTTTGGTACTGTTGTAGAACATTTGACCTTAAAAGCAAGCAGACTCCAATGCTAAACACACGAAAATACACCCACAAAATAAATCTTAAAGATAAACCGTATAAGAGACAGAATTCTAACACACGGATAAACAAAAATGCACAATTATTGAAACAGTATATAGGAAACCTGCTCAGGTTAATAGGTTTCCCCTTACGCGCTGATAAGCAGCTAGTCAATACGTAAAATAATACTTGGTAAAATAATAATAATTACGCTTGAAAAGGCTGAATTTGTCTGCTACTTAAACATTAACAGAAGGTAGAAAACTCAGATCCAAAGATGGAGCTGTGATAAACATCTTCTAATACATAGGCTGAGATGAGAAGCTTCCTAGAAGAGAAATCGGGTCTTTTCGTGCACTTCCAGCGATGAAAAAAAAAACAATTCACCGAGTTGGTTTGCGTGCACGGAAGACGTTTCCGTAGTTTTAAGTAAAATATATAAAAATAACTTTTTTAATCAACGAAATTAGTCTGTTGAAAATGCTCGAAAACGGAGATAAGAGTTTTAAGACGCTATTTATCTTCAAATGATTCTTTAAAACGTCAGTTTTTGCCTTTTCATTCCATTTTTGCTTCCGCAAGGAAAAGGAAGTATTATTTTTCAAAAACTGATTGGCGATTTTTGTTATCTATTCAATAAAACCAAACTACGATCTGTTTAGAAAATTAAAGAAATAAATCATACCAGAGAAAGTCTCGAAACTCATAAAAAGAAACTAGTGTAGAAGATTTTAGACTTTTGGATTGCTTCATTAAAGTAATTATTTTAAATAGTTGAAAATGTGTATTAGGTCTAAACAGTCGGTACTAATATAAAGAAATATGAAAACATTTAAACACTGTGCGCACCGCAAACGTATCATAGTTACCTTTACGAAACCATTGGCTCTAGCAATATCAAACAGTTGAAAGGGGAAAAAAAATTCAAAATACAAATGATCATGAAAAACGAATTCGTAAAATGAAATATCGAATGCAATTAAATTCGTAATATCAATACCAATATGTATAGTAATTAGTCATTAACATAAAAAAACTGCAATGTTTAAAATGTGTTTTCGAACTGAAATGGAAAACAGGAATAGGATTAGAAATTGTTTAATTGAAATCACAAAATAAAATATGGAGATAAATGTATAACGTAAAAAAATATATTAGTTAATGTAGAAATCAGGGGAAAAGACAATGTGGATAACATATAGTCAACATTATTATTTTCAACGGAAATGTGTCTAGAAATTAACTGATAAACATGAAAAAAGTACAATTTATAAACAGAGAAGAGATGTCGCTCAATTAATCGATACATATATAATATGTATCGATTAATTAAGCGATCATCCATTGAAGAAGAAAAAAGATGCGATGAACTTACGAAGAAATCTGACATATAACTGTCATTACAAAATAAGGTAAGGCATAAAAAGAACCGATCTAAAGTATATAAATCCTTATATAAGCTTAAATTTAACATTTAAGCTAAAAAATAAAATACTGACATCGCCAATGCTTAATTCTAATTCGCAGAATGGTGGAAAATGCAGATGCCCCAAAATCAATATTATTGCACGTCTTCTTTGAAAAATATCCGCAATTATGTAAAAGAGAGAGAATCTCGATCATGTACAGTTCTTAATTATAAACGCACCCACTGATCTAAATCTGGTTAATTACTAGGCACAAGATGACAAATGAAGAACCCAAAAAATGCTGACCTTGAGACGGCTCTGGTCGGATTATTTCGATCACCGCATCTAAATAGCCTGGATACGGTGAAAAACACATTTCCCAGGTGGAGAAAAAGACTATGGAAATAGTAAATATAAATAACAAATGGCGTTACTTCCGCAGCCTACTAAATAGACCAGCCAGGAAGCAGCGGTTATTAAAAAGAGCGTGGAGCTTCGTTATCTCGGCATTTGTTTGGTATTTTTGCGGTTAATAAGGGTTTCCTTTTTTCAGGATTTCCAGCCACCACGGTATACACAAGCACCCACGATCCTGTCATTTCCTCTGTAACTGGTACCGGGCCACAGTAGCTTATTTCAGCCTAGTAAAACAACAAGTCTGTATTCCGCCGGTAAAAGGAATTGTGTTGGACGACACACTCGGTAAAACCAGTCCAAATGACAAAAAAAAATTAAAAATTGATGGAAACATATGATTAAATTCTAAAAAATTGGACAGTGTAACAGACTTAATTTTCCCACAACTCAATAGTTGGCGCTGCCTTATGCGCGTGAAGAGAGCTTTACGGGATAGTTGGGAACAACGCTATCTGTCGAGGCAGGTCGACAAATTTTGATGCGCTGATGCAACTAGTAAAAGGTTTTAACCAAGACAGCTTTCAAATTAGTTCTGTATTTTCAGCATCAGAAAATGATTGTGAATCTTATAAGCCCGAATGTTTCTCTTAATATAAAGAAGATGTGTGTTTCGTCCTGAATAAATAATGTTTGTCTATCTGAGCACTGAGACTGCTATCTTTGTCGTTTATAGCAGAATATTTCACCCAACATGAATTACCTAGAGTACATAAGGGTACCCATTAGAACACATTCAAACAGAAAAAAAGAATCATACTTAAATATGTCTACGAGAAAAAAAAAAAGTTTAGTGCCACGGTGAATTATCATAAGAAACACAGTTATATTCGTCTTATTCACGTATAAGTTTTAGGCCCGTTTCCCTTCACTTCATATCCCATCCAAATTGTAAAATAAAAATATGGTCTAATTACGCTGAAGAGCCTAAAAAAACTTGTACACCTGTCTAATGTCGTGTAGGGCCCCCACGAGCACACAGAAGTGCCGGAACACGACGTGGCATGGACTCGACTAATGTCTGAAGGTATCCTGGAGGCAATTCCCACCATGATTCCTGCAGGGCGGTCCACAAATCCATGGGAGTACGAGGGGATGGAGATCTGTTCTGAACAGCATGTTGCAAGGCATCCCAGATATGCTCAATAATGTTAATGCCTGGGGATTTAGGTGGACAATGGATTTGTCCAAAGTCAGAAGAGTGATCCTGGAGCCACTCGGTAGCAACTCTCGACGTTGTCGCATTGTTCTGCTGGAATTGTCCAAGTATGTGAGAACGCACAATGAACATGAATGGGTGTAGTGTAGATGATCGGACAGGACGCTTCTGTACCCGTCACCTGTTAGAGTCCTCTCTAGACGTATCAGGAGTCCCATATCACGCCAAGTGCACACGTCCCATACCATCACAGAGGCTCCACCAGCTTGAAGAGTACCTGGTAGACACGTACGGTCCATGTATTCATGAGGTTGTCTCCACACCCGTACACATCCATCCGCCCGATAAAATTAGAAACGAGACCAGACAACGTGTTTCCAGTCATCAACTCCAATGGAGGTGTTGGCAACCCAGGTAAGGCGTAAAGCTTTATGCCGTGCAGTCAACAACGGTACACGAATGGACCTGAAGCTCCGAAAGCCCATATCAATGACGGTCCGTTGAACAGTTAGCACGCTGACACTTGTTGATGCCCCAGCAATGAAATCCGAAGCAATTTGAGGAAGTGTTGCACTTCTATCTCGTTTAAGGATTCTTGTCAGTCGTCGACAGTGAAGTTCTTTCAAGGTCTTTTTCCGACCGTACCGCTGTCGGAGATTTGATGTTTTACAGGATTCCTGATATTCACGGTACACTCGTGAAATGGTCGTGCGCGAAAATCCAAATTGCATCGCTACCTCGGAGATGCTATGTCCCATCTCTCGTGCGCCGACTATAGCACCACGTGCAAAGTCACATAAATCGTGATAACTTGCCATTGTAGCAGCAGAAACCTATCTAATAGCTTCGCCAGACACCTGCTGTCATATATAGGCGCTGCCGACCGCATCGCGTTACGTTGATTGGTTGCATATCTCCGTTATTTGCATACGCACGCCTGTACTAGTTTTTTTCGGGGGGGGGGCTCTCCAATATATATATATATATATATATATATATATATATATATATATATATATATATGCAGGTAGCCCTCCTACAGCACGGCATCTTACAACACGGTTTCGCTCTAACACGATAGGAAAATTGAGGGAACCCTCGTGTAACACGGTTTCACTCTAACACGATAAAAAAAAATTGCGAATGCCTTTGTATAACACTGTTCTTCTACAGCACTAGATAACATGATTTTTGTTTAACACATTTAAAAAATAAAATTCCTTATAATGACGGGAAGGAGTAACGAACTATAGTGGCTTTATATGAAAATGTATAAACAAATTATAATTTATTCATTTATAACTCTATTCCGATGTTATAGAGGAAAGCGTCATGCACAGTTTACAAGTGTGACGTAATACCCCTCGTGGACGAACGCTGCTTCGTTCGAATTGATGCTGATGACGTCGGCAGATGCACTTTTGATTTTGTTCAGATTAATGTACATTTTGGTCTTGGTGAGAAGCTTTGATTTGATCTGGTCATGCCGGTGTATGTAAATAATTTGTAAAAATGTACATTAAACTTGTAGTTAAAAATATACCACGTGGTAGGATTTAGTTCTTTCGATTCGTCTACCCTTCCGCTGAAAGAAGCCGAAAATTCAAATGAGAGCTGCGAAATTATCATCTCCATAACGTGAAATCTTCAATTACTTTGTAAGAACCAGCAATCAAACAAAAATTACAGATTTTTTTTAAAGAGGATAGAAAGTGCAAAATATTTAAATGAAGAAAAAGGTTCTGAAACTGAAGGTGATATCGTTCAATCGAAAAAACGTTCTCGTTTGATTGTACTGAGAGCGATGAGGAAAAAAAATTTATTAAATTAAGGTCGCATTAAATGAAAATATTTTTTGTTTCTTTTCATTTTGTGTTATACATACATTTATATTTTTAATAAAAATTAGGTTGCTTATATGGAATTTTTTTTTTAAAATATTTGCTTTAATAAGTTTTTGGAACGTAACCCCTCTTTTTGTATTAGCTCTGGGTCTCATATAACACGGTTTCACACAATACGGCATTTTCTAGGAACCTATCTACCGTGTTATAGGAGGGTTACCTGTATGTATGTATGTATACATATATTATATATCATATATTACACACACACACACACACACACACACACACACACACACACATATATATATATATATATATATATATATATATAAAGGGTGTCCATAATTAAACTTCCCTACATTAAAGTTGTCTATAGTCGAAAGTATTGTTCAGAAAGTTATGAAATTTTGTGTAGGACATATTGAAGGGATGGGAATTTGTTTGGGCGAATAAAAAAAATTAGTTCAAAATTTCACCACCAGAAGGCTTTTTTTGATGAATTACACATTTACGACTGGTTCTTTACTTAAGATTTCCCCATCTTTTTATCCAAAGGTCACCCTAAAACAATAACTCATACTCATTAAATTTTACAATCTTTAAAGTGATTGCAAAGTCGATCGGAAACTTGTTCGATAACTAATTTTCGGACAAAAGATTTGAAGGAAAGAAGAAGAAACAAATATGCAAATTAATTTTTGTCGACGTAGAGCAGAAACTGTTATAAAACCTAGATATTTTCAGGGAGATTTTGTTTTCAGCTTGCTTGCTATTGCTAATCAGAACGTTCTGAAAAATCACTTAACTGAAGAACGTGTCATCAGCCGCCACTTTCGTAATGCGTGGCCTCCCCGATCCCCAGACCTCAACCCATGCGACTTTTGGTTTGGGGGCATGTGAAACATCTAGTCAGTCTTGATAAACCAAGAGCTATACCTGATATGAAAGACAGTATTTCACGACATGTTCTCAGCATTTCCCCGGACACACTGCGGTCAACTGTAGAACATGCTATCTTACGATTTCAAATGGTAACTGAAAATGATGGCCGTCATGTTGAATATGTCTTGTAATAAATTTTTTTAGCTACAGTAAATGTTGGCTAAATGTGTAATTCATCAAAAAACGCCCTCTGATGGTGAAATTTTGAACTTTTTATTATTATTCGCTCAAACAAATTCCAATCCCTTCAATATGCCCTACACAAAATTTCATAACTTTCTGAACAATAGTTTCAACTGTAGACAACTTTAAAGTAGGGAAGTTTAGTTATGGACACCCTGTGTGTGTGTGTGTATATACTACATACACAGACAGACAGACACAGAGAGAGAGAGAGGGGGGAGGGGGAGAGAGAGAGGGAGAGAGAGAGAGGAGCAGTAAGATATTCCTGTTGACGATAGAAGCTGATAATTATATTCTTCAAACTTGTGTCTTCAAAATGATGACCATAGCGGCCCATACCAACCAACTTATTTTTCAAATTTCACTGACACTTCCTTTAAATTTTTCATCATGTCTGCTTCACTCACCACAGCGCTCGATAATGAATTAACTGTTGATTAGGTGCTATCCTGATGAAGATTTGCTTACTATTGTCTTACAGCAAAAAAAGTATGTCATCACGAGCTAAGAATGTCAGACTGGTGGTGAGCTGTAATTAAAAATAATTAAAAGAACGAAGCTAATGAATGATTTATTATGTAATGAATATTTCATCCAAGATATTTTCTTCCGTGGAGGTTCATTTGCTTGCAGGCTATGGAGATCAATTAAGATGTTGTCCACCTTATTACTTGCTTCGTGTATTGCGTAACCAGATGACGGTAATGCTACGTGAAAAAATGCAGAATATCTCGATTGAATATTGAAATCCTTGATTTTCTAGAACGGTGTTTACGTTACACCTTTGTAACAGAAAATTATTATTATTTTTTTTTTGTAGTATGAACTGATTTATAAAATTTATGATAAAAAGTTTGGTAAGTTTTCATTTTGCATGTGAAGACACATAACAAATTATTTTCATCTTCTTAGAGACAGTGCATTAAATCTCATACTCTGAACTTAAAAGGTGTTTATGGAAACTTTATGGAGATAATAAATTTCTAAATAATCATCTATACCTTGCGCGTTTTCGATGGAAAATTAACGTTAAAAAACTAGTAGCTCGTACTAATGTATTATTATGGAAATTTTGCTCAAAATTTTGATTAGCAAATTTTGCTAATCGATTAACACACCCATCAATCATATATCTTAAAAGTTAGAAAAGAAATCACAAGCACACTTTTAAGAGAATATAACTAATTTCTGAATTTTCTAATACTGTAAACCCCCCCCCCACACACACACACACGCTGTTGAGAATAATGTATTGCTTATTGTTATATTAGTTTCAGTATCAAGTATGTGTCATGTCACAAGCGGCACGTTGACATTTATTATGAAACTACAAAAACATGACACGAACAGCAAAAATGCAGGTATTAATGGGCAATAAAATATGTCCCGACAGATGAACTTTATCAAAGTCACATTCAGATATTTTAGAAGTAAAGTTACGTGTTGGAGTACTTCATTTGTTAATAGCATAAATACATCTATGTGTCAACTAGTTCAAACATGGAGAATTATTAGTTTATACAGAAAATATTGGTTCTTAAGACTTCAATATTTCGCAAGTACGAGCTTTTAAAAATATACTAGTTATTAAATAAATCGGTGACAAAACATCTCTCTATTCAGATAATACCAGACCACCAAAGTTGCGGAGCTCAAATTCATATAAATTAAAAGTACTTTTTCCTATATAAAAACCTAATTCCTTTATTTGGACATGAAAATTAGCTTCTTAGAGATCAGATACTAGAAATATTCTGTACTCTAAAGTTATCATCTCAAACCAAATAAACTGTTACAAAATAAAAACTAAATAATATTTCGTTTGAAGAAGAAGCCAAAAAAAAAAAGTAGGTATCATTCCATTTCCCTTTTAATTCTAATATATTTAACTCCAAAACCATCTCCTCATTGCTCTGTCTCTCTCTCTCTCTGTGTGTATCTACAAAAGTAATATAAAACTTCTCATTTCTCCTAATATTTTGATCAGCCGCAAATAAAAGTAAATAACTTTTTTTTAAAACGAAATATCTTCACTCAATCCCTTTCGTCACAAATACTATATTGAAACTAGAAGGTGAATGCGTCTGTGTTAAGTAATTAACCTTCATCGTCCCAGACATCATAATGTAAGAAACAATCGTAAACCTAAATAATTCATGAATTTTCGCACAAGGTCAAATACAACAATTATGACAATGGCGCCCTGGGGGCACTGGTGTTCTAGACCCCATCTCCTCCACCGTTCGATAAAACGGCAGGATTAGCGTTTCTTCCTTGAGAGTTAACGGATCACAAGCAATCTGTTTATGAGTGATTGGTGACAATCTGAAACAGTTTTGGCATAAAAGAAATGCGATTTGAAATTGTTTGCGACCATTTCAGAGAAAGAAATTGAATTGAACGCATAAAATCATGGTAATTGGCTAAGGAAAGGTAAGCTAGAGGTAGGGCTGTTTAATAAATAAGTGTCGTGAACAGGAAATAATTCACTGCAACCTAAAAGGATCAGGGAAAATAAATGGAAGTATATTCGTAACGGCACATATACATACATATGTGTGTGTGTGTGTGTGTGTATGAGAGAGAGCATATGTGTACACACACATTTTGTGTGCGTATATATATAAATATTTAAATATATATGTAAGTGCATGAGAGAGAGAGTTTGCGCGCGCATACTTTATAATCAATCATTATAACTGAATTTTAATTTTGCTTCCTTTTACACGACAGATTTCGACCAAATTATTCCACCAGAATATATCCGACACCAAAATCGAAACACTTTTTTAATAATTCTTTGCTAGTGTCAATACTTTTAAAGAAAACTGAACCACAACCTTCTAAGAGATAGACGGCAGTCAGTTATTGAGATTTTCAGGTTACAAGAGAACTGACTCATAACGTTCCTACGATATTGAAGCTCAGCACAGGATAGGGACTCGGTAAGAAATTTCAATCAATAAAGCTCCACATTTGATTTTCGAGTGTGCGAGAGCCATTTCAAAAATACAATGTCTACGTTCAATACGGTTACAATCAATAGTTCTGAAAGTGACTCATGCGATTATTTTGGAGGCTATAGTTGATTGACTGTTTTTTGAAATGCTACGATTTTGTTTCAATACGAGGACTAAACAGACGCAGACTACAGCTGAAAGTTTATTCCGAATGGCTACAATTACCCATACCTACCACAGGAATCGAACCCCCAGACCCTGAAACCGAAAGACGCTACCCAAGCTGTGGTTTCTCTAAAAAATTCGAGCTTTGTAAGCTCGAATTTCTGCTCCACAGCGCAAAAAACAGCGTAAAAAACCACAGAGCAGAAAATTCCTGCCCCACAGCCAAAAAGCACTTTCCTGCTCCACATTCTGTGTTGAATGGTCAAAACAACAGTTAAAAATTATCATTTTACATTTTACGGATATTTATAGACACCTCAATTACTACATTATTGAATAAAGAAAAATTAAAATCAAAAATATAAATCCATTCTCCAGCAAATATTTTTTAGGTTTGTTTTGAGAATACTACAGTTTCGTTTTGAAAATAGCATGCAAGAAATTATCTCCAACAATCCGAATAAAAATGTGTATGAACAGAACGATGACGTAAAACTTTCATCAGAAGTACTCTTTTCTGTTGTCATATGGTGCATCTTTAAACACGGCTACGAAAATTTACCACAAATATAGCCGGATCATGAAAGATAAAATACAGAAACGTTTTACGATGAGAAGTGATAAAATTTAAATTTGAGAGTCTTCCTTTCGGTGAAAGCACTCTCCTTTCATGCATAATAAATGGTTGAAATTTTATCGTGAAAGTGTTCGCCACTATTTCTGTCAAAAAACATTTTCCCGTGCTTTAGAAGCAAAATTGTGGATACTAAACCGCAGAAAGTGATCTTTTAAGCATTCTCTGAATTTTTTTCATCCAACCGCGAATAAAATACGGTATTAAATGAAAAGAAATAATTTTTCCCAAATTTTATTTATTTAATCATTTTTTAAGCCCTGTAGTATAGAGGTAAAAAAACTAAAATTTTATTTTTATTTATTTATTTAATTTTAATTTTTTTTAAATCTAGAATAAAAGGATTTTGTAACAATACGAAGAGAGTCAGATAATGATTACAGAGAAAAGATTTGGATCGTAAGCTTGGAAATAATGTATATTTCAGTAAGGCTTAACACAACCATTAATTTCAAAATATCTGTCCAATCAGGCTAAATTTTACCTGTGAATGCAAAGTCATTTGCAATACATTTTGTAACTCTCATGAAACTGAATCGGTTTTTATGATTTGTTCGAACTAGCATAAATATTTTTCTTTTCACTTGATGAGAAAATTCATAAAATTTCGATGAACATAAAAGCTCCGAAGCAAAGGATAATTAAAGGGTCAATGAACTATCAAAACGCAAAGCTTAAGATATGCGCTTATTAGAATGAAAGAAAAAATTACATACGCATCTATTATGAGCATTTTTCACAAGTTATACATTATGGTTAAGTTAACAAGTAATATATTTACATTTATTTGTATGTTTAACATAGCACTTTACCAATTTTCAAAATTTAATATGTTTGAAAAATGTCTAATAATGTTTAATATGTTTTAAAATGCATTTCTAAATTTAACAGTAATATCGAATTGATACTAAATAGAACAAAAATAAATAAAAGCAAATATAACTATAATAAAATGTAAATTTGCGTAAAAATTTAGACGCAGTTGGATGGTTGGAATTTCTTTGAATCGAAAAAATTAAGGTTTTTTAAGTAAAAAAAAAAATAAAAAAAAATATATAAGATATTTATATATATATATATATATATATATATATATATATATATATATATATATATATATATATATATATATATATATATATAAATGCAGTGAATATTTACAATAATGCTGAGTTTGATTCTAGGGAAGTGTTTCATAAGTAAAAATTCCTGCTTCCTTGGTGACCCAGCGGTTCCTTCCTAAACACCCGTCAGCAATATAAGCGGCATGATGAACGAAAGTGGACTCAGTCCAAACCGAGACAAGAATTTTTGCCCTCGCGACTGACCTCCATTTGCCTTAGCTTTAAAAGAAAAAAAAAAAAAATGGCCGTTTTCTACGCAGGTCATCCGCTCTCGCGTGTTTCCAGAAATCGATCTGCAACTAGCTCTTGGATGAATCAGAAGCGCCTAAAGGATTACTTTCTATAGAAGAGCATTTTCGAATAGAAGTACGTATAAATGTACCCTTTCTTCAATCTTCTCACGGAGTTTTATTCATGCCAGTGCGAATGTGATTTATATTAACGAGGTACAGTCCTCTCGAACCACAAGAAGGTTTTATAGTTCGTTGGTGGCTTAGTGGCGGTTAAAGAAAGGGGTGCTTAAATTAATGATGACATTAATGATCAATTCGCAGCACCAACTAAATTTTTAAAGCTAAATTATTTCTTACATTGAGGAGAAGTTCGTTGCGTATTAAAAAAGGAGGAAAAAAATGTTGTATAAAATCTACCATCAGAGATGAGAGTATACCACACAGTTAGTTAGCACTGAATTACGTCATTAATAAAATTAAGCTCACTAATGTAACAAACGGGGTTTCCCTCTCAAACCTTGGACTAGATATAAAGAGTTCTATAAGGGCTTTTAAAGGCCATATCCGACTTTTTTTTAAGACCTTACAAATGTTAATATTCCTAACAATGCGATTTATTGTCCATTAAAGCAAATATAGCTCTATACAAATTCTTCGTGTTAATTACTAATTAAAATAATAGCTTGAGTTCTAATTTTATGTAATTGATATTTGATAACTTATTAATGTCAAAACGTTCAACATTAACTCATAACTTCAATATTAGCTCTAACGACAAAGTGCTCTACAACAGATACTGTTATTTTTTAAATTATATTGCTCTGCATGAACACTTATCTCTCTTAAAAATTTACCTTAAGATATGCTAAGTCAATGCTAACAATTTCCTGCGTAAAACAAATAGAAAGGATTTTTTTAATTACAAATTTCGAGCTGGGGGTTTTAACACAACAAGAAAACGAAAATTATTAAAAAAAAAAAAAAAAACAGATACATGCTCGCATTTCTTTAAACAATACAAAATTAATGACAGCAATGGAAAATCTGAGGTATTTTGCTTAATCACAAACATATGTCTAAAGGTCTTCACTGTAAAATTTTCATTTTAAAAAGAAAAGGGATATAGGCTGACAAACTTCAAAAGAAAAAATCCTTTTTAAGGAATTCGAGAAAAATTAGGGCCTTTATATGGTCTCGAGATAATTAAAAAATAGGGCTTCTTAGGGGCCCTAAAAAAATGTGTAAATTACAGCCTTATTAGGGCCTTTTAAAAAACAGCTGTAAATCCTAATCGTATTCATGATTAAAAATACTTTCTCGGACCTTCACAGAGCTGAACAAATTTGATTTGTTTAATTTAAGTAGTTTCGACTATTAAGCATACGAAATATACCAATATACGCGATTTAATAAGTCTTTTCGTTTCGCAACTTATTGAGAAACGGAAAGGGAATGTCCAGCATCATTCGCAACCGACGCAGGAAGAGCATAATAGATACGTAAGTCCATTAATTCCATTACGTAATATAAGATCTGAAAGTCATGACTCATTCCGTTAACTGTATGGCTTTGGCGAGAAATGCAGTCAAAGTAATTAGAATCAGTCCTCTCAAACCAGGATAAATTAAATTTGAAGAAATTAAAATACTCATGAATTAGTTAAACTCATATATTCATTAAATCTAAATTGCTTTAAAAAAAAAAGAGAGAGAGAGAGAGAGAGAGAGAAATTCACACACCTAAACAGTACCTTACTTATGAAATCAAGCCACAAAACTATTTCAATATGTCTTTCTAGTAAAGAGGGTATCAGACTACGACAGCACTTTAGCAGAACTTTCTCTACCAGTAGTTCCCAACTGGTGGTACGCGAGAGCATTTGAGATGGTACGCAGAAGGGTTCTTCAATAAGAAGTACAATGGGTTGGTTTTCTTGCCTTGCCTGTATGCCCTGCAATACAGGATTAGACTGAGCATGAAACACGACTTAAGATAAGTGCTATTGAACCTGACATAGCTTTGATAAGAAATACGCATAAGAACAGCAAGTTTCTCACTAAGTCTCCTAACCTCCTTCCTCACTAAGTTATAACATAATCAGTGGTACGCCACGACCCTAGAAAGTTCTTAGGTGGTACTCAAGTATAAAAAGGTTCCGAATCACTGCTCCAGATAATTTTGTGTTTCCAGAGACTTCTTAAATTAAAGAAATTATTCCCAATACAAACATGCCTGGGCACTGTATTTTGCAAAACAAGATCAGATTATAGTCCCCAAGTTTCCCTCCAAACCGTACAATCGTAAGAATACAACTTACGCTGCGCTACTTCTTTATGTTAGGGATGTCAAAGTAACAAGTGAATGAATTCGTCATAAATAGATTTTTTCTTTTTAAATTATTCAATGAAAACACCACACATTAAAAATACCAAGATTTCATCTTCTTACTTCAAAGAAATGAACAGTTTTAAAACTTTAGAGAATTGAAATTTATATTTTTGTCTGATAATCATCAAAACCAGCTGGCCTTTGGCTACTAAATATGAACCGCTTTTCTTTCTTCTTCTTCTTCCCAAACTACAAACTGGATGAACCAAAATCAAACATTAACCAAAACATACAACAAAAATCAACAAATGAAGATAGTACATCCTAACTTAAACTTCATGCACCTCGCTTAAAATGTTGTGAAGTTACAAGGCAGATGAGTGGAAGGCTAGGTGAAACTATTGTAACACAGTCTCTTAAAACAGCGAGTATTATTGAAAGTACGTTAAAGGAAGCCGAGACCAATAATCGATCCTTTATGTCTTTGAAATAATAAAACTCCATACAAGTCTCATCACTAAAGGATTTCATTTCATCGCCATATTATCATAAAATAAACTTAATAAACCTCTTAAGGAGATAGACCATAAATTTTCTGAAAAAAAAATTATATATATATATATATATTCCGGGTCAAACTTTTATATTAATAAATCTAGCCTTATCGTGAGAACACGTTAAAAAAAATGGTTTTGCACTTAAAAGGTTGTTAAATATCTGTCAGTATTAGAGGAACCTTCAATATTCAGCTTTTTTCAACTTTTAGGTATTTTATTTTTACTTGAAATAATTTATTTTACTTAAAATCAGTACAACTGTCAAAACATTTAAGAAGGAAATAACAAACCATGCAGAGATTTTTTTAAAAAAAATCAGATAGTCGTAATATTTTTTTAAACTTTATATAAAAAGAGAATATTCTTTTATTCATAAACAATTGCAGCATACAATGTTTGAAAAGTTTACAACACTTAGATATTAAAATCGGCAACGTACATTGTAACAGATATGAAGTTCGAAATATAACATAGTGTTCTGGAATTTAAGATTTTAACAACAGTTTCTCAGATTTGTATTCCGCATTGATCTAAACTATTTCAAATCTTATAACTCAGAGGAAAATCGATTAAAGACAATGAAATTTTTTAAATGTGTTTCTAATAATGTATGATAAATACCTATTTAGGATTTCTCATTAAATATAAGAATTTCAAGTTTTTTAAATATACTAAACATATTACAAAACATGCAGCAAAGCGCTACCAATTAAATAGAAAGTTAAAACAAAAAATAGATTTAGTACTATACATAATATAACGTATTTTAACACATTACTAAGCTTTAAAATAAGACGTTCATCTAACGATCAAAATAGAAAGTTATATCAATTTTCTTTTAATTTATCGCTTTGAAGTTCATTTTTTAATTTTCAAAATATAATCAATTATTTAAAAAAAATTCATCAAAATTTCCTCTCGTCCATATGATAAACTTCAACTACATATGCAAAATGAAAAACAGGGAGGCATGCCATTTTAAACGCTTGCCTAATTTCGTTGCAACTATGAGAGATGCACTTGATCTCTCCCACCTAAACCATATGTACACGTACATCTCGTATCAAGTTATTCATAGCTGAAAATAATAATAAAAAGCGCGTTATAAGATGTAGCTCGCTCACAACAACAATAAAAAAAATTAACAAGTCTCTTGCCACAAACATGTATAAGCATTTACAAACATGGCTAAGCATTTTTAAGGTTACCAAAAGCTTTGCTTAGACCAAGAACAAACGCATAAGGGAAAAAAATAGTAATGATAAAGGTTGAAATATTGAGTGATGAGTCTATCGGGATTTGCAAAAAATAATTTAACTTAATGAATGTTTTTCTCTAAAAAGTCAAAACTTGACACTCCGTATTGATTAGGGAAGACGATAAGAAAGAGATTTCTTTAGACTGCATATAATATTACAGGTTCGAAGTGTAGAAAGTGTGTTACAGCTGCAACACTTCTGAAAGTCTCACCTAACTGAAATCAAAATTTAAACCACTATTTGTTCAATACAGGTTTCTCCTCCATTGTCTCCGAAAACAGATCTGTAAATTTTTTATTTAATATTATCAGTTTCACTACTAATAAGAATACAACAAACTAGCGGTGTGGATGAGCGAATGCCGTAACAGATAAGTGCCTGCCGCATTAGAAACAAGTTTTATTACAAATGTTTTTTGTTTTTTTAAGAAGATGAGCAACAGAACGTTCTGTATTGACTACTAAACGTAAGTCAAAATATAAAATATTTAAAGACCCTTACTGTATGAAATATTATCCAAATATAAAAAACAGCGAGCCTCGCAATCAGAAAAATATGTTATCAAAACGTAAAGAAAAAAAATTTCATTTACTAATACGGTCTAATCCATATCAATGTCTAAAGGAACCATTCCTTAATTGCCATTCTGTGAAAAATGCAATGTCTAGACGAACCCTCGACTTTTAGATGCGCTTTAAATGGCATCCTCACAGCAATATCTCCAGAAGAAAGGGTGTGTACGCTGGTGCCTTGACATTTTATTATGAAGTTAAAAAGACGTTTTTATGGTATGGTAAGAACTATTAAATATTCAAGCTACCATAAAAGCGGTATGTTCCATAAACTTTAATAAATAGGAAAGGATATTTCAAAATTGTGGTGCTGATAGTTCAAGGAGTCAATACATTTCTATCAGATATTTTTTTATAAGTTTATCTCATTTTATTATAAAGTTGCAGACATTTTAACTTATCAGTCGGAGGGAAATCGAAGTATGTGGAAAGAATCTAAACGTGTAATACCTAAAAGTATGAGAAACTAATTTCCTGTAAACGAGTAATTACGTTACGAAAATATTAAATAACTAGGAAATAAAACTGCTACCCCTGGATAAAAAGCACTTGAATTTTATAAGAAAAGTAAAGTATATAAGCCTAACAAAACACAGAGGCAACCAGATAGGGGACATATAACGCAACTAAAAAATCGTTACTTTCAGGGCCATCCTTCATCAACGTATCCACTCCATCCCCTGAAACGAATTCTTGTGGCGCCACGGCAGATTATGCTAAATCCGTGGGCTCGAAAATCTTTCTGAGATATTACAAGTATAGAAGAACATGCGTACGAATTTTTGAGATGTTACCCATCTTCACACTCAAAAGAAAACGGTTTAAAAACGGCTATTAATCAGAATATCTTAATGTGAACACGAAACACTGTATTAGAGATTAGGCCTTTAACTCTTCGAAAATTTGATACATTTTTCTGTCTGATACATTTTTTGGTAGTGCACATTGTTTTTTATCAAATGATTTTTATCAATTTTATCATTGTTTTTTGTTAGCTATCAAATTTTTTAGGAGAGTACAATATTTAGCTCTTTGATCAAAAATATTTTGAAAACGCAATAAGGGCTGTATGTGTGCGCACGTAAATATTTATAGTTAGAACATTAATAACAAGCTTGCTATTTCTCTGTACATGTATTTTTTTTTAATTGATTCATGTCCCATTATAATTTTATGCCCCGGGAAACTCACTACACTCCCGAAAGAAATTGAAATATTTAGCAAACGATTGGGCGCATTTACGGAAGGGACAAAATCAAATACATAAAATCCCTCCCATTATATCAAGTTAGATGAATGTACCAGCCGCTGAAATAAATCCTGCATTGACTCTGTTGATACCGTGCATTAAGTTGCAATCAATCATGAACATATATCTTTCCGCCGGCGAGCAATTCACATTTTCTTGCTGTCTTTTTTTAGGGTGTTTTTTTTTTTCGGACAAGCTTCCATTTTAGCCCATCAAAATTCTATTGGAGACTCTAAACAACGTTAGCGCTTTTAAAGAAACACTGTACTCTCAATTACCAGTGGGCGAATTATACACGCAAAGCTAAAGATTCGAAAAAAAATATTAATTACGAGTAATAGCCGTTTAATAGCCGAAAGAATACCAATTTGACCCGTAAACAAATTAGTAATTTTCCAAAAGAGAAACTGAAAATATCTTAAGTTACATTATATTAATTCAACCTTATTTAAAACGCTTTAAGAAATTTATTCATATCCTCTGAATAGTTCATTTCTTACGGTATGCAGTCAATATTTGGATTATCCGTGTTTTCCGATTTTCTCTGAGGTTGCGAGCAATTGCCGACAATCGAGAATTAAGTGTATACTGTAAGTTATAACGTCAGACCAGACTCAGACGTACATTTTCTTCGATTAAAACTATACATTCATTTCAAACTGCATACAGCAAATTAATCCGGCACAAAAGAGCCTTATAAAAGAAAATTCGGGAAAAAGAATTCGATGATGGTTACGCCAGGGTTGAACCATGCTTAGAGAACGTAACTTTTTGATTGGGTACGTACAAATTGGCAACCCTTTTTTCAAAAATCATTTCACTCGATATCCTCGCAATGTATATACCAGATATTGTTCGAAATAACGCTACTCTAGGATGCTTAGATGTGTTATCTATCGAAAGGCTTAGATAAGATTAAAATAAAAGAATTACTCAAGAGATGTGCCTTATAGAAGCTATTTTTCGACTCAAAAAGCTAACAGTTGCACGGTACTAGTCATAAAATATCGTCTAGTCGATCTAGTCATAAAATAGCCACGCACACGGCGCAACTGGTTACAAACCCGTCGGACGGGTTTGTAACCAGTTGCGCCGTGTGCGTGGCTCCATTCAATTACATAGGTTGCGACTCATCACGGACTGGTTTGTGATTTGAGTCGGTTATTAGTTTCTTTTGAGTTGCTCCGTGTGCAGACGGCCTTACATCTCTGAAATTTTCGATTTTGAGATAATTGCACCACAATGCTCTATAAGAAGTGTTTCTCATTCTCAAATAATGTTAAAAGCCTAGTACCAACACAATCTCTTAGATGGCGCTTATTACCCTCTTCCACAACTAGAAGGGGGAACTTGCTCATGCGCGAAGAGTGAAAATAAGATTTTTGTCAGTGCCTAATGTTGTTGTATAAAATGTTCCTGTAATAAAAATGTTCATTAAATTTTATTTGGAAAATAAATGGGTTTTTTTAAAACTAAATTTGTATTTTTTTCTAACCTGCTGTTCGTGTCATCAAGGTTTTTTCTTTGTATTGTGAAAAGTTTAGATAGAATGTGCACTAGCATAGAGATGACAGTATTCCCTCAAGCTTTTCAGTCCATGTTGACAAAATGAGGTTACTAGAAGAGGGTTATATCTTGTAATTAAAATTCAAAATCATGCTTTAAAATTTTAAAACAACTTTAATAGTATATAGTTTTGCCTTCTGAAGTGATTCGAACAATAAGTTTCCCAAAAATCATAGGCATTCATAAAACAAGAAATGAAATTTTGACATATATCTTCTTTAGCTCTTCCTGAAAATATGGTTATTTTGTGATGTTCTCTCTTCTAGCAGAGGTGCGATATAACGATGTTTAACACTCGCTGTCACAATCAACACCTGTATTTCGAAAGGTAATGTGTTCAAAAATTTTAAAAGTTTTATTCTCTAATAGTGAACATCCCCAATAATTGTAAACTTTAATCTTCCTTAAGGAAGTAAAAGCTGACCTCCTGAATCAGTAAAAAATGTTATAATATATATATATATATATATATATATATATATATATACACAGTCGAACCTCCATATATCGAATTAGCAAATTGCCAGAAAAAATTCGATATATAGAAATTTCGATATATAGAATTGATCCTAGTTTTATAATTCTCCTAAAATATTAAAATTAAAGCTAATTTTTGTATACGAAACTCCATTTCTAATTTATATGCGAATCACATTAAATGAAAGTTAATATATAAAGAATGAATTAATATGAAAGACTTATTGAGTACTACATACCTTTAAAAAGAACAATAATCCAGACAGTGGTTACAATGATCACAGTTACATTCTTTTTAAAAATAACTACGAATATCTTGCTAAACAGCCAGTTTTGCGGAAAGTTCAAAGAAATGTTCGCATTTATTCAGTCCTCTGAAAACTTCATCAGGGACATTTTCCACGAATTGAAGTCCACGACGTATTGTTTCAAACGCCAAAAATTGGGAGATTTTATTATAAAGTGGAATAAAATCTCCCAATATGTCTTGAAAAATTTTCGATATATAGAGATTTTTTCGATATATAGAAACAGTTTTTCTATGTAATGAACATGGAGATTTGCTAAGAGTTCGATATATAGAAAATTTCGATATGGGGAAGTTCGATATATGGAGGTTCGACTGTATATATATATATACACTATTCTCGCCACAAGGAAAACTCCAAAAATATATGGGCACAACAAGTTACAAGCTTAACTATCTATAAGTACAAATTCTTAATATTTAACACACCTGTTTTAAAAATCAGAATAACAAATCCCTGTTATTACAACTTCACCTCGACAAAAGATCTGGAGAATAGCGCAGTATAAATAAGGATCTTCTTCTGATACGTAAATGGCGGGAAGGGGGGGGGGATGAGTTTCATATAAAATCTTTTCCTCAAAACATATCTGCACATCGTCACTTTTTTTTTTTCACTTATATAATTCGAATTCGCCTTGTTTGAAAATTACTTCTGTACCGCTCGCACAGAGCAATCTACCTTTACGAAAGTAAGCTATGTGGGGCAAAACTCTTTCCCGGAGGTCTATAGATTAGAATAAAGTTATTTTAATTCATTCTCTCAGTTCGGTATCTTTTAAAGTTTCCGATAACTCAGACAGTGCACTGACTGAATAATGATAAGCATTAAGAACGAACCTCCTGCGGTGCGGTAATGCAGCCTGCCCCTGCTGGAAATCAGCGGGAAGAAATCGAAAACAGAGATGAAGAAAATTATATAATCAAGGACGTGTGATTGTGCAGGTACACGTGAGTCATCTATCTAAGTCACCATTATCGCAGCTCCCCAATCATAGCACAACCCTTTCCGAGACTGAAATTTTAATCGGTCATACCTGAATACAGGTAAAACTAATGCGTTGTATTTAAAAACACTGTTAAGCCTGTTCACATAGAATCCGTCAGCGTTAGCGTTACTCGTATATACATACTTTAAATCAATCACAGAGATTAACAGTTTCGTGGCTAATCGTCTGGAGGTTTGTGATTGGTTAAATATATGTCAATACGAGTAACGCTGATACTGACGGATTCTATGTGAACAGGCCTTAGCGTGGTTTAAAAAACAAAAACCACTGTCCTACGCGTCTAAGCGCCCGGTCACTAAGCAACGCGATGTTAGTAAATATAATTAATGTATAAAAATCTGCTAGGAAGAGTGGACAAGAAGGAAATTAATTGGTCAGGCATTAAAATTCTATATGCTAAATCTCTTCAAATACAGAATCCTCAATGCTTGTTGCTACAGCTTCCTAGTTCCCATTTAAAGAGGTGGAAATAAATTTTAAGACATTTTATTAAAGCTTTCAAAAAATATCCCCTTTTTTCAGTATAAGGACGAACTGTCAAATTACGAATTGCTGTGAAATATAAAAAAAAAACTTTAAAAGATTCCACTCTCAAGAAAGGTCTAATGCCATTGTAGCTTTTCATTGGAACTCGAAAGACACAAGGGCGCTGCATGAAGTCCATTAAAAATATATGATATATTGAGTTGCAAGGAAGTGTCCTAGGCTTGCGGTCGCGCCGTGTGCATCGTGACAACAAGAATTGCTTTCTTTTTCTCGAAAGCAAATTTGCCACTTGCACACCATATTTGCTTCAGCCAGTACTTTCAGTTCCAGGCTATTAGTGGACCGCGGTCAGATCTCAAGACCGTGACCTTTTTCACGGAGAGATCACCAGCATAAGGAACCGAGACATTGGAAGGACTTCCTGCTGAAAGAAACGATGAGATCAGCAGAGGATGGTTGGATTAGGATTCACAGGCCGATGGGGGAGGAGGATATTGCAAACCAAAAATAGCTGAGCATAGAATATTCATCGAAAACTAATGTCTCAAAAAGAGACCAGATTCCTACAGTATATCAACCCCACCACACGGATGGATAATCAAAGAGATAAATGAATAATTCAATCATTAACAAGAGTCAACAAATCAAGGGTCTTGATCAGTCAGATCAAAATACCAGGAATCTGAAAGGCAACAATGATCCAATGAACCAGGAAGATTGCCAAAACTACTCAGAAAAGAACGTCATTTCCGTTAAGGCAAGAAACACTTATATACAATCTTTGAAGCGTCTGTCATAATATCAAGCACAGATATCACGTTCCACCGGTGAATCTAATGTTGTCAACAATAGAAACGTGGGGGAGGGGAGGAAATAACTATCGACCGTTTATTTTCTTATCTTATAGTCAACAGAATTTTCACTCATTACTCAAAACCAATAAATATCACTACATGTAATATAATGAAATATCATTATCATTAACACATTAGCATTTTCATTACTTACCATATTACATTTCAATGAACACAGGTAGTTTTTTAATTTTTCACAATTATCGACAAACAATAGGAATTTAAAAAACTGTAAGGTCCAACTAGCCCTATTGCAAAAGTGGCACTTTCAACCAACCAAACAACCAAAAAATTTTAAAAGCTATTTCCTAAAAGTGTAGGTCCTCGTCTAATTAGCCCTTGCGTAACAAAAGCTACCGTAGCGCTCTGCACCAACCAACCTACCAATCTAAAAGTGCCAGTTTAATATGTTACGTTAAATTTTCACACATTTAATATTTTGAACTTCGCAGTGAATGCGTATCGTATTTCGTAAAATAAGAAACACATACACATAAAACCTACCATTTACAAACTGAATGACACAATTTGGACGCAAACAAGTCAGGATGTAGGTCTGTATCACAAACAAATCTCCACTTTAAGCATTTTTTTTTTCAGACATTAAGTGTCAATGTGAATATATGCTCGAAATCCGCTCAATTCTACAGATTACAGGCACTTATCATCTCGGAAAATATCTTCAAAAAAGGGAAGTTCAAATCCCTGATAATAATATTCATCTCAGTGACGTTCTATCGATGCTATTCGATCTGTGGAGCACGGGAGTGTTGGACTTAGGGTTAAGAGTTATCACTTCAGATGTTACGGCCCAGAAACGACAGTGATTGCGCATAAGCGTGCGGTGGAAATCGTATTTGTTGTTTCAAGCCAAGCGAATCATTGATAGAATCACCTGGAAACAAGTCATCAAGTTGTGATGGTACATTTTACTAACACAGATATATCGACGAGATAGCTTATCAGACACACAATCTGCGGCCTGAATTTGCCAACTATCATCAGCAAATCGGAATGGAAAAAATTTTTGGAAACTCCTTTATAAAAAGTCTGAAAACGCTTAACAAACCGGATATCAACAAGCAACCTTTACAAGTCTTTTAGTTCCCTAAGAGTACAGAATGCCAATTCGCAGAGCCTGGTTATTGTACGGGGTAGTAGAAGCATTTGACTAGGGATAATTTTTAGTGCAAAGCACGTATATTAAAATAGAATTGATAACTGATTCTTACAGCAGCATAATAAGGAAAACCAAAAGAGACGTGCATCACAGGACCTCTTTCCTGATCGGCCCTGCAACTGCGCGCGATGTTTTATCTAGAATTCATCGAAAATAAAGTAATATATTTCAGCAGGTGATGATTTTTATACCTCGAGCTCTACTTAGAATGAGCATGCTTGTTTGAAATTTTGAGCTAATAGATGATTTTCAAGTGTCCAGAGTGGAATATTATCTATGATACTTTAAGAGGAATTTTATTTGTATATCAACCCTCGCACAGTATCAAACAACAAAACCTGTCTAACATATTATCAAGGGTTATATATATGATCCTTTTTCTACAATTCCATAAAATACAAGCTTTTACTATTAAGTGTCGGCATTACAACAACACATTAAAATAAGCGACTCTTCAGCTAATAAGATAAAGTTCTCATTCAAATCAGATATTTTTAGAAGGTTGGCATGCATGTAATTTTACATTTACAAAGGTGGTTATTTCCGAAAGAGCGGTTCCATGCGGTCAGTTCAGTTGGAGACTTAAAAAGTCGAATAAGGTTTCACCAAAACTACATATCCAAACTTCTCGTTTACATTGGCGATGAATATTCCACGACTCATTTTGAGAAAAGAAATGAAAAATCCAACAAATCAACTATGGCCACAATTTTAAAAACCAAAAAAGACAGCAAAAATGCAAATTCTACCTAAAGAAAAACTCGACAAAATATTCTAAATCCCGCACAATAAGTACAGGATATTATATCCACATCTAAGATAACCACTTTTCCTCCTCTTAAACAGCCTAGTGGAAATGATAATTATTCGTCAGCGCTTCATACAAAGTGTCATAACAATACAGTTAAAAACCTCAATTATGATATTCATCGCAAACAAAATTTCCAGTGCCTTACAATCCATGTTATACATTTTGTGCTCCATGCGCATAAAAATGTATTCAATGCATGTAAGTACACTGGTAAAATAAATTAAGAGAATTTGCATATTTTATCGAATTTCATGAAAAGAACTGAAATTAATGTAAAACCACTGCTTCTAGACAAAAATGCAAATCTTGTACGTCAAATACGTAAGCGTACACGTGTGTGTAGGCGGAGCCAGTAGAGAAACAGGCTTTATAAGCGCGCGTAAGTTAAGACGCATTTCGTTCGCTAGCACACCTCGGCGAATTTCTTGGTGTTATTTTGCAGCAATCGGTTAATTTCAAATTGTAACAGTAAAAATGAGTAACCACCAACGTTTAGATGACGGAATGAGGTGGCGAATTGTGGGGAGGCTAGAAGCAGGCCAATCTCAAGTCCAAATTTGTAGAGAGTTCAATTTAACGCCCAGCGTCATGTATAACTTATGGAAACAGTTCCAGGATACCGGATCCATCGAGAGAAAGACTCGGCAAGGTCGTCCAAGAGCCACGACGGCCAGAGAAGATCGCCATTTGTCGATTATAGCGAGGCGTAACAGGAGTGCTACAGCTTCTCAGCTCTCTCGTGACTTGTATGCAGCCACAGGAACCCGTGTATCAAGGGTGACTGTTTCCAAAAGACTTCATGAGAGAGGGTTCTTTGCAAGAAGACCTGCTGTTTGCGTCTCGCTCACTTCTACGAACAGGAGAATCCGTTTATCATGGTGCAGAGAGCATAGAGATTGGAGTATGGATCAATGGGCGACCGTTCTCTTCACTGATGAGTCCCGGTTCAGCCTAAACACCGATTCTCGCCGTACGTTCATATGGAGAGAACCAGGAACCGCTACCTACCCTCCAATGTCCGCGAAATCGACCATTATGGCGGAGGAGGTTTAATGGTCTGGGCAGGCATCATGTTGGATGGCCGCACACCTCTCCATGTCTTTGAAAGAGGCACTGTGACTGGTGTGAAGTATAGGGATGAGGTCTTGGAGCCCTATGTTCGCCTTTTCAGGGGTGCAGTTGGCCCCTGAGTTCATTTTAATGGACGACAACGCGAGGCCACATAGAGCTCTTCTGGTCGACGAATTTCTAGAGAGTGAGGATATTCGCCGGATGGATTGGCCAGCCAGATCTCCAGACCTTAACCCTATAGAGCATGTCTGGGACGCTCTGGGGAGGGCAATTGCAACTCCCCCCCCCCCCCCCGAGAACCATCCAGGGAATGAAAACAGCGTTGCTGAACGAGTGGGACCAATTGCCACAGGAAATGATAAACTGCCTTATTTCAAGTATGAAATCACGCTGCGAGACCTGTATATCTGTAAGAGGGGACCATACCCCCTATTAACTCATTTTTTGTTTATTCTGCAACCGCTGTTTCATACCTTCCGACTCCAACGAGTGTTACGCACGATCATGCGTGTGTATTACAATTATTGAATGGTTATTTGTTTTGTATTGTATCAATGTATGTACATATCAAATTTCATTAAAATCGGTACAGTAGTTCTAGAGATAATCGACCAAGTCTGCAAATTCTCTTAATTTATTACACCAGTGTATATCCCTCTCCATTCGTTTTCCTCTTTCACCACGAATCACTTTTTCACTTACTTAACTTCAGAGGATAAATTTCACAGCTGACAGAGTGTATAATACATACATAAAAATCATCATAATCATAGACGTCTTTTTGGGAGAGGCGTGATCAGTAACTCATTTTAATAAAAAAAATTTCACAACATTTTTCAGCTATACAAAAAATGTCTATAAAAATATCAATAACCTCTCTCCAATAATACTTCCTATTTACGCAGAATAAAGAGTTCACAGGCCTGGATTGTTACCCAATTTATCCCAGTGCTTCTGTCCGTCATAACATTTGATTTTTCGCGTAGCCCAGTTTCCAAAAGAGAATTTCAACACTATTTTCTGCCAACTACACGTCATCTGTTCTTAAGCGCCTCGTAAAACACCTGTTTAGAGGGCACGGACAAGTTCACAGGATACATTGAAATCTCTCCCTAACAGTAAGGTTTCGGAGGTTAACGCTTGGTTGAATACAGGGTGTTTGTTCGGTGAAAGGATAGACGAGGTGACGTAATGGAGTGAAAATGTCCTAATGGTGATACAACAGTGGATGGATCAAGCGCATCTCATAAGCAACGAGTAGACAAAGAAACAGATGGGATGAGAGGTGAAATTAACAACAATAGTTTAGTAATATTTCAACTGTGGGGATTCAGACAAAATGTTAAAGACAAAAACTTTTGTCCGATGCGTTTGACTTTAGTCGGTATTAGATATTAAGTAAGCATCTTCAAGTATTGCATTACTCAGGATATGGAATGTTTTTTCAGCTTTGTTTCCTCGACTCCCCAACAAAATCTGGGTAAACATACTCTTCATATAATTTTTAACTTAATTTACATTTTTCTACAAATTAAATAAACTACATAATAATAAACTTGAAGACGTCTGTCAGTAAGTTGATATTGGCCAATCCCAAGTTTTGCTGGATTTATTATTAAAAACATGAAAATATAAGAAGTTACTTTAATCTAACATTTCACACACTATACATCATAAACACGAAATCCTTACTTTAAAAAATACTGTAAACAATGAGCTCAATGAGGCGTGTGAGATATTTGAACCGCAACTTACCTCATGTGCTCTCGCAGGGTGTTAAATAATCCTCCTTACCGAAGTAATTAGTCCCATAAAAATTTAAAAGGATAGAAATATTTTTTAAAACGGACAAAGATGTTAGACTGCTTATTGTTTTACCCCAGTTATGTAAAAAAATAGTCACAAAAGGACCAACTTTTCTAAAAACTTTTCAACAAAAAAAATTTACAAATGTTCATATGCCAACTTTTTTTTTCCGAAAACAATGCGAAACGCTTAATAAAAATGGTTGTATCTTCAATCGGTAAATAACCTAAGACCTAAGATCATCTCTCTAGGAAAAGAGAAAGTAGTCAAGGAAAACAAAAGATAGGTTATTAAAATGGTACATAATGAACTTTGATACATTTCTTCTATGACTGGGATCGGCGAGTTATAACAACCGGTCCCTTACTGACCCTTGGAGACATTTGGGCCAATTTACCGTGAGAATATAAAGTAAATAAATGTATGGAGTAAATTTGCGTATAACGCCCCATGCGAAGAGGTGCATATAAAAATTGCAAATTTTTTCCTGGTGTTAAAAGGAAGTGGCTGATCTCTGTTCTATGATAATATGACTTTGCTAACAGCAAATCTAAGTCTAAAATCTCAAAACATTACAGGAAACAACATCTTAGATGTTTTGACTCCATCATAGATGATGATATGGTTTGGAGCGCTACGACCAGTTTTTTGCTACACGAGGGCTAATTAGACCGGGATCTACTGCTTAAAGCCGATTCCGAACGGCTACAAACGTCCATGCCAAGAGTGGGACTCGAACCCACACTCTGGTTACCAAAAGCCGTAGCCATTTGACCATCGTCCGGCCCATCATGGATGAACCCTGGCACATGAAGATATTAGTATGCAAATTCGGAATTTTTTCCTCTCTCACCCCCGGCCCAGAAATAAAAACTTTCATTTGTTACAGCAAAAACCAAATGGGTTTAAGTGCAAGCAGTTAACAGTATAGTTTTTTTTTTTTTTTTCATATGTTGACAGGAAGCCGCAATCATCCCCACTCAAATTTTCCAAATACACTAAAGAAATTCAAGTCATTGATTCTGAGGAACAATTATACTAGAAAGTTCAGTCATCAACCTCTAGAGAGCACAGCTGCTTCCGAAGGTATGTTTATGGGCGATGGAAAATCATTCGCACAGGTACTGTTCCAAATTCGGAAATATCATCAGTTTGAAAACGCTTCGTTGCGTTCGATTCATTCGCCACTGGGATAAAAGTGACGCAACTAGGTGTGAACACCTGTGATAGTGTTACAACGTTCAATGGACTAGACAAGCTGCGAATATGATAAGCAATCTACTTATCAACAGGAAGGAAAACATTAAAATATACAAACATTCATATCTATATGTACTGTTTACGAAGTTTCAATACCAGTGAAAAAAAAAAATGAAATTATCATAAAGAATCAGAGAGTATAAAATATTAATGAAAAAATCTTGATTGTTATTTTTTTTCATAAAACAAGGATTTTTTTTCTCTCTGTCAAGCAAAAGAATAAAACATTAAAAAAGATAACTAACGATAAGCTAATGATATACAGGATATTAATATGCTCAGAGATTAGATGATGCTTATTAGAAAAACAAGAAAAATAAAATCCAGTGTTAAGTATCGAACCATTGAATGAATACGCGCATAAAGTCAGTGTTTTTACACAAATATTCATCGATAAAACAAAAAGAATAAAAATAAACAGCACTGACTATACAAAGCAGAAATTATTTTTAAGTTTAACAGGTGTATTTTTAAACTACCTTGTATTTAAAGTGAAATAAATTATCTGTAAAATTTCCTTCTCATTTTTTTTCTCTTCAATTTATACTTATTCACCTACCGCGTAGCAAAGAAGAATGAGAAAACAATGAATTTTACGAACTAAATTATCAGAAAGGGGAGTTATTGAATAAGAATTAAACTCTTCTGGTACCGTGGGGTTGCTCCAGTAAAACTACTTATTTATCCTTCATACGAATTTAACTACTTAGTTAATAAATAATAATAGCATTGATAGTAGAAATCAGTTGTCTATAACTAAACGAAATCTTAAAAGAATTTGAAAAATGTATCCTTCATACTGATTTATCAACTTGAATTTTGTACTATACATTTCCAGTTTTCAAGCCGCTTTAAAAAAATAAAATTATCCCTTTAATTTTTTTAATTTGTTGTTTTATTTATAGTGAGTAAAAATTATCAAGAATTCAAAATATTTTATCAAGGTCTTCCTTAATTAAAATAGGTCTGGAACTACTGATTAATTGAATTTCTCCTTCCACTAAACACGTAATACAAATATAACTACTACTTTGATCAAAAGAGCACTCAAAAAGATCTCTAACCCCCTACAGAAGATCACTTTGTATCAATTTTGTAATGTTAAAACCACGGCCCCTTATATAATTCCAGTATAATCTACAAGCTTCAAAGCTATATGACTTCATTGAACAAAAGACATAACAAACAGCTAATAAAGTTAACATTAAATGTATTAAACTAAGCTTCAATTTATAATACTAAACAACAGATAATATCCCCAAAGTTGCTTTAATAACATATCGTACAGATTTTAGATGAATCTACACGCTACTTAAATCTCTCCCATGAGGGTACATTACAACTTTGGTTCCCTAAGGTAAACTCTTAATCTACAATACCCCCAAAAAAAAGTGGAAGATAATATGCTAATATTAGTTGTTGAACAGCAAATCACGTTTTGTAAGTTAAAAGAGGATTTATGTTGTCCCTTAAATTGAACACTTCAAGCATAGCCAGTCAAAACCGCGAGGAAAGGAAAGACGTTTTCAAGTGGGAGAGATTTAACAAACTGAAATCTTTCATCCGGAAAATAATACATCTGCATTCAGCCGAAAGATAATATCAAAACGGAATGTAATTTTACTGTTATAGTGAAAAGAATGACTTCAGTCTTCCTCAATACATGTAAGTCTGAATTCGACAGAAGAGAAATCAGCTTTCAAGCACATATTATGGCATGTATGTCATTGACATGACACCCATTTTTGGTCCATAATGAATCGAATAGTCCAGAGAACACAACCCGCAAAATAAATAAATAAATAAAAACTTTTAAAAAAGATATTACGACCTCCATACGTTTAACCACAGATTAAAACGACACCAATAAAATTAAGTTTAAATACATGAAATAAACATATGAGGTTCAACTCATATGTCCAAAACAGTTCATTTCCTGAAGAAATTTTGAACATAACCCATATTCATATAAACGGCTAGCTAGCTTCAAAATCCCGAACATCATTTTTTAATCTATTGTCATTCTGGTGCGGAAACAAAAATGAGGATAAAATGAAAAGCCAGTAATTTGAATAATAGTTTACTTCTCATTGCAGGAACAGTTAGTCTAATCTCCATCCTGTTTAAAAAGAATACCTTACATTGCCCAGCATAGATTTTAAAAAGGGATAAGATACGGCAAGAAAAATAAACGGAAGCTTCTAGGGAAGAAATGAATCTTTATCATCAACGGAAAGACCTCGTTATAAAAAGAAAGAGAGAGAGAGAAAATAACTCTAGGATTTAAAGATAAAGAGAGGAGAGGTAGAAGGTAAGAATAAGAAAGTAATGCGGTTTGAGAAGGCGCTACCGTCATGAAGTTCTCTCCTTGCAGCTCTCTAAATATTTCTTTTGAGGAAGTTAAATTAGTTAAATAACTGAATTACTCTTCCGGGAGAGTACAGCAGAAAGACAGCCCACTTTATATTATTTACTTCTTTAAAAACAGTATGTCTCTTAACAAGATTATTTTATTTTGATAAGAGATTTATTTAATCATAAACTCACTTATATATACATCTCATCCGTTTACATATTTAGTTATTAATAAATGAATTGACTACAAAACTATCTATGAACGAAAAGAATTCACATCTATGTTAAAGGATTATATTTTATCATTTACTATATTGATATGCCAAATATTTCTTACCTACCTAATCAAACTCAAAAAATTGTAGGAAAAACAGACGAAGTTTGTTGCAGTTAAAAAATTGCTGTCTCAGGGTTCGTGCTTTACTTTAAACGTTGAAAATAAGAGTTCTTAAGAACTTTTTAATGAGCTGAAGCAGCATTAAGGACCTCAAAAATGATTTATAATGCTTTGACTTCCAAAGTTAATATAAAAAAAATATTTGAGTATTAGGGTCACTCATAATTTTCTTATGAAATATTAACTTCGTAAATTCGAAATATTAAGTGTTATTTCGGAATTATTTCTACAGTTTGCAATCTGTTTGGCTTTCTGCACATTCAATTTGACTATTTTATAAACATCACGGTCATTAAAACATTATAAAACATTTCGGAAAGGGGAGGTTAGAGGGATGATATCAAAAAAGACTGAATAACAATAATAAAATAAAAATAAAAAACGAAAACACACACAAAATATCATTTGCATTTTCCCAAAGCCAATCGTCGACAGTCAAAAACTGAAAACTCCTGCATTGTATTTTTCAACAAGAAAATATGTTCTGTTCAAGGATAGAAGAGTAAAAGAAAAAAAGTAACGTCCATAGATGAAAAAAATATCTTTTTAAAAAGTAGTAGGCATAGAAAAGGGTTGTTTATATATATTGGGGTGATGTATATATATATATATATATATGTATATATATATATATATATATATATATATATATATATATATATATATATATATATATATATATATATATATATATTGGGCTAGGTTGACCTTCAAGGCTGCACAATCTAAACAAATTTAATCCATACACTATTACTTGAAACTGAAATTTCCACTTTTTCTTCAAAAAATAAATATATTATAAACCAAATCCTCTATTTTTATCTCATTTTTTTATTTCTCTGTAAACAATTATCAAATGAATAAACCACACCATAGACTACGTGAACGGAAATTATCATTCTTTTGAAAAGAAAATAAATGCAATCGTGATGTGAACGAAAATATCTAACTTAAAGTCCTTGCCGCACAGTTACCTTCCAACAGCAGTGTTTTCCAATCTGCCTCTAAACGAGCATGAAAGATATAGTAAATTCAGGGAAAATCATAAACATACACAAAGAGATGCAATCATTGAATTTATCTTGCTATTTCTTGAACTTCTGGGAGACGATTTCATAATAAAAAGTTTCTGATGTAATTCTTTCCAGCTCGAAAGTACTTTAAACTGTAGTCAGTTCTTTTTCCTCTTACACAATAAATAATTCTATGTGTTAAGGTTCTAGCCATAACTATCGAACATCAATAAACACGATGAACAAATGTTACATCAGCGATTTCATTTTCAACCCTTATTTTTCTATCGGTAAACACGGTACGGAGTAAATTATAAACACACATATATATATGTGGTCACAAGGGGAAAAAGCTTACAAAAAATCATTACCCAAAAAAAATACGGTTTAAATAACTTTACCTAGTAAATTGTATAAAGAAGTTTATTCTAGAGTCTAAAGGATTTGCTACGGAATGATTAAAGGCCATAGATTCTAGTCATCGGTGAGATTAATTTGTATAATCACTCAGACTTATCGAATATCTTTAGAGGGAGAATTGTTCTTTCTCTCAAACCATCACTATACTGTGCTATAATCTGAAGATAGATAACTGGAATAAAAAAAACCATACATGTTCTACAAAACACTTAATAATCGCAAACCAGAACTAACATTCAGATGATGATTCTGTAATTTTAGGTGACAGAAAAGAGATCCTAGAAACATATTCCGATTGCAATTATCATTCAATTTTTTTTTATTATTATTCATTAAATATTGAGAGATCAAGATAAAATATTGTTGCATTTCCAGAAATCTTCCTTCTTCCCTTGCACATGGTCGCAGATAGTCAATGAATTGTCTAAGGAAGGTAATCAAAGAGCGCAGACACATGCCGGAAACTGAACATAAACAATGACTGGCGAGTCAGCTGGGAGCTAGTTATCTCCCCTGACATGGGGAAACAAGTGATAAAACTGTCTGATGCTCTTATTCTTTCTCCATATTGCACTTCGGACTCCTGCTATACTTTATTTAGCACAAATTTTGCATAGTAAAAATTTTCTCAGGAAACGTGGTTTTCTATGTAACCAAAATATTATGGGGAAAAGTAATAATTTTAATTTAGAAATATAAATACAATTTAATCTACATGGCTTGAAACATCCTTCTCATCATGCTAATATTAATAAAATTATTACAGTAGATCAATCTGAACAGAAACATTATAAATGTTATGTAATGGACCTTAAGAGGCAAGATCTAATTATACAGCAGCATAATGCTCAGGAGGCCTTACATGTCCCACAAAGTTGCAAGGTTAATATAACCTTGACTGAATATCATAATGCTTACTATTAGTGCTTTTGCATTATATTCTTGCACCTTAATCAGTTTATTAATTCAGCATGATTTTTTTAACAACATAGAAATTTAAGATGGTGATAGATAAAGGGCTACATTTAATCAAGTATTATGAAGCACATCATTAATACAGAGAAAATTACTAAACATACACAGTTATAAATCCTCAAATTAAATTAAAATCAGTATACATTTCAACTAAGAATTAAATTCCAAAAAGCATCTTTATCCTTAATGAACTCAAGGCACCACCAAATGATATCTGGAAATTTAAGCATGAAATAGAAATTTTAGTAGCTGCACATCAACAGCATTGAACTACTACATAAAGATATATAAACAGCAACAGCTCTTCGATGGAATACTTTAAAAATATATATAATTTATTCAAAACTTATTTAAAATTGCAATGAAGCTTTAATGATTTGTAATTAATTACAAACTCTGTAATTAACATATGTTTTAAAGATAAAATTAATCAAAACATAATTATTATGCACGAATTTTTAAAACGAAAAAATGACCTAAAGCACCATTTTATTTCTTATTTTGTTTAATGTCCTATGAAGATCATATTTTTTTTAATAAATATAGAATAAAACTTAATAGAAATTGAATTTATGACTTTTTGTACTCGACAAGTTTAATATAATTTGTATTCAACATTGATAAAAAACACATTTGACGAATTTCTACTACATTTAACGAATATTCTATGCATGTAATTAGCATTAATGGATTATGATATTTTCATGTAGAAAAAAAATAATTGAATAATCAAAATGTAAATTATCCAGTAGATTAATTTATATGCAAAGAATAGAATAAATAATTTCATACTTTTAATGTTTGTATATTTCAACATGTAAGTTATGCTAAATCTAAGCTTAAAATTTTTAGTAAAACAGTACGACATTTAGAGCAGTTTTATAATAAAATAGATAAAGAATCATATTCTGTTGGGAGTTTTTAAATTTTTTCAAACAATTTGTGCAGCTACAACAAAGGTACAAAATGGATTGATCAAAAGAATGAATTTTCTGTAATCAGAATTTCTTCACGTTACACATGGCTACCTTTCAGTTACTGCATAAATATATATTATGATAATCAGAATAAACAAGATTATTAATATTACAGTCTCAGTTCTTTAACCCCTAAATAAAGGTAATATTTAAGACATACAAATTAACATTTTTAATGTTTTTATTTATCGCTTCTGTAATAATATTTTAATAAGATCAAGCAAAAAACTCATCAATATATTACTCTAACTATCATCATAACTAATAATATTATATGTATTAATAAAAATATATAGATCAATCATCATTAACTTCAAAATTAGATCAAGTACAATTATTTTTCAACTTTCGAAAAATTAAAAATAATGAATATAAATAACAATTCATAAAATTTTCACAATAAAAACAAATGAAACTTCATCTTCTTAAAATATATTATTTTACTATACTTGTATTATTTATAAATTATAACGGTTTCTTGCATTATATATTTAATTTGGTATCGGTGTTTTCCAACTTTCTTTGCCAAATTAATTACAATTTACGAAACACAAGACAAATCATTAACACTAACAGATTTCAAAAACTCATACATGCGTCATAAGTTTGAAATTTTCAGCATTTTACTATAAAATTTCAAATTATACGAAATACTAACGAAAACGTTAAAACAGATATTCTTAATATATAAAAATGTTCTACAGTTAAAAAGAAATCTAAGAAAAATTTTCCTCTCGTTTTTCATTCGCTTTAGAACACTTTTATTACATCGTTAAAGTAATCACAGCCAGTGTTGTAAAAATGACACCTGATTCACCGATCGAACATGAGCTCGCTGGCCGAGCCGAGCCGAGTGAGATCCCGGTTGACAGGAACCATCGGCCCGCATAGGGAGTAACAATACCGGCGTCAACAGGTGGTCATTTTTACAAAAATATACAAGGCTACTAATGATAAGTACATAGGACTTTCTGCAAAAATCTTACCTTTACTGCACAACTTTACAGTCGACCGATGAATAATTCCATCTTTGTGTATCAGTACATGGGAGGTATCGCTGAGACAATAACAAGAACCACTGTCCGAATTCCATTCGTTCATCATACACTTTGCAGTTTGATAACACACGGCCCATGCTTGTTCTTCACTAACAGCGGCGTTAAAAGCATGTAATATCGAAGATAATTTCAAACAACCATTGCTGTCGAGCGAGCACTGCGGAAAGTCCTTACAGTCACCCGCCATGATACCGCTCTGCAGTATTTTGATTTCAAGCATTTCAGTTCGCACAGTGAGCGGTAAGAGGGGCGGGAGAAGCGCAGATCAGGTGGAGGTTAAACCATTTATGCGCAGCACGTCATAACGGGCATCTACGGGCTTGTGATTCAAGATCATTCAAAAGATTACTACTAGTAACAGTTGTGTAGTATTGTGTTCAGTTAGAATGAAAGTAAACACGTTATTACAAATTCATTAAACTTGTAATCTATGATGAAATAAAAGTCAAAGAAAGTTTTCAATAATGCAAGCCTGGAACTCGATTATTTAGAATTATAATACTCTGTTCGTAATTATTTGTTTTTCTATAGAAAACATATAAAAATAATTAAAGACCGTTAAAACTTTCATCCTGTATTAAAGAATATGAATTCTGACCAGCATATTTTCAGTATTATATTAAGGATCCCAAATTTTAAACTATAGATATTTTATCAATAATTAATGAACAACGATAATATTAAAATCTTTGGATCTTTTAAAAAGTTTATGAACTGTCTTGTGTTAATTTATTTTACTAATCCATAGACTTAGGATTATAATACAGCAAATCATACAAATTTCTCTATGTATACAGCAGTTTCATTAGCAAAATAACATTTCAAAATAATAATATGGCATATTGTCGTTAACTGTTTTGCATTTGTTTGTAATCTTCTGAAGCGATTTTAAAGCACGATGGTTTTAAAAAAAAGAGAGAACTATATGTTATGAAAGTAAAGTAAAACTTCTCTGGCCGACCACCCCTCTAAAGGGACATATTTAGTTCAGAACCGATTTAAGACTCAATAGAGTCAATGTTATGGAAAAAGCCTATTTTCGACGGCCACCCCTCAAAACGGCCACTTTTTTCGGAACCATTAATAGCCGCCATTGAGACGTTTTACTGTATATAATTTTTATTCTGTGGTTTTGCGTAGGATGATTTTGTCTCTTGGATCTGATTTTGGCTGTAGATGCCAAAATCAGGTTGACATATCACTTCTCCAGTCATGTTCTACGAGTACATTCATGTGGATTCGTTTTTTGCATTTTATATTTATGTATCAATGTGGAGAGAGATTGCATACAGAGCAATACACACACACATACACAAAGAGAAGGTTTACAACACAGAAAAATAAATACTGCGGGGCCTATTTTGACAACTCTGGGTAAATATTTCTGGTACCTAAAATTCTGGAGGTATTTTAAATGTGGCATGAAACCTTTTTTGAGCAACCATCTCAAGAGCGCTTTGTAAATTTATCTTCTTCGTTAATGGGTAGATTTTTTTTTTCATTCATGAATATTTCAAACCAGCTACATAGGTCCGTGATCTATGTTTTAAACGATTCTAGTTGAAGAAAGAATTCTTCGCCTGCGGTCACTTGAATATTATCTGACGAACCCCGACAATTTAAGAGCCAATTGCGTTTATGACAGTTGTTTCTTTTTTTTCAGCAGCTATCCGAATGATGGGAATATTTGGCTCAGCTGATAATTACATTTCTCACAAATAATGATCATATACATTTGCCATGTTAAGATTCGCAGTCTACTGTTGCCAAATGGTAGTTATCAAATTTTGTTCCCTACTCAATTTTTTTTTCCCTTGCATGTATAACGACTTGGAGAAAACAGTTGCTCTTACAAATGATTTGCACGAAAAGGAAGTAACTATACGAGACACGCACTCTCGCACGCACGCACACACACACACACACACACACACATATATATATATATATATATATATATATATATATATATATATATATATATATATATATACCCTTCATTTAATAATAGTGTCGGCACTGTTGAAGAAATCTTATTATTGAACTCAATTTCATTAAATTTTCCTGAATTTAGCGTATATATAAACGGTAGACGATCGTTATAACGGTCGGCCATGATAGCGGCCGTTCCAGTACAACGACAAGTGCAAAAAGTCCCAAATGGAATCCCCTTTAATGATATGTTATTTTTACATCCAATATAACGACCCTGCGGATCATTCCATCCCAATACAGCGTCCCCAACTCACTTCCGTCACACGACGATTTTACTTTTTTCCAAGAACTGATTTCCGAGTTCGCAAGCAACTTATCACTAAAGTCTGCTGTAGGGTACAAAGAGAAAATGTGTTTCTCCCAGGGGTAAGAACTTTCGGGAATCCGGTTTGCGAAAAGGTGGGGGTGTGGACGGAATTGACATAGGATCCAATGGACTAGTATGAATAACCTTCGTTTTGTTAGGGGGACAATGGACAAATACGTGGGCAATACGTCAGTTAATCAATCCCTACTGCTAGACATGTGGACTTTCTAGTGTGTGTCTTCACGTGTAGGTTCACGGTCAAACTCAACGGTGGAGATGAGTTGCATCTTTGCATCAGGCCCAAACGGCTACCTATAACAAACGCAGTGCTGGATTTCTGCCTAGGCCTACAAGGCCCCGGCCTAGGGGCCCAGCCAGCCTAGGGGCCCCGGTGGCTTTACATTAGCTCAAAAGCCTGGCTTACCTTATCAAAACGCTTTATCGAAAATAATATTATAATAAATATTTTTACTACATTTTGTTACTACATATTTTTGCTACACATCTGTAAATTTTATAGAATAACGTAACTATAGCAACATAGACTGTATTATTCTGATGTTTATTAAAGTCATTAAAGTCGATTAAAATTTATATGTTCTGTACTAGTGCATTTAATTAGCTAAATTTCCAAAATAGCTTCGAGATGGTGGGGGGTCCAAATGTCAAGTGCCTAGGGACCCTGGGTCTCTAAGTCCGGGCCTGAACAAACGTAACGCGATATCTTTGGATACAAAAATTTAAAGTTTTAACAGAAATTGTCACAAACTTGATGTCTAAATGACAAATTGCTGAAGCATTCGGGTACTTTTCGGTTAACGGGGCACAATTATAACTGGAGGGACGCCAGTTATAATTGTGCGACAAATCGCCAAATGTGTTAAACTTTTTACTTCAAGTCACGAATAGCTATTCAGTGACGTTATTGAGAACTAGAAGGTAACCCGTCATTTTGACGTCATAATACTAATAATGACGTCATAATGGAAAAAGTATATGAAAGTTAAAAAATATCCCGAATTATCTAACAATATTGCATTTAATCCACACCTTGTAAAAGCAAACCCTTTCATTATTTTTTATTTAGTTAGTTTTTCATGCGATTGGAGTAGTAGACTGCCATCCAGTTTTTTACAGATCACTACACGATATGACTACTTGAGCTACTTGATTCATTCACGTTCAAGTTTGTTTACTTTCAGAATTCATCGCAAAAGTAAACAGATTTTTAAAAACTGCTAAATATACAGCTAAAAGCATCCACTTTTTTTTAGTTCTCAATGTTTTATAGAAAAATAGGCTGAACAAACGTGATTTGATGGAGAAGATATTAGTTTTTAGGTAAGAAAAAATTCTGATCCACATCTGAAATTGAAATTAAGCCTAACCGGCTGTTTGTTTACTGAGGGCTTCAATTGAAAGATGAGTACAGCCCGGAAGTGTTATACAGAGACAGCGGCTATTATATATATAATAAGCGGGTGAATATCGATACAAAATGACGAAACAAACGTCATCGCAGCACTGCCCGCTGCTATTTAGATTTTACCTAAGTAAATTCAGGTGGCATCAATTGGACGAGAAGACGCAAAGGTTTTCATCAATGTTAAACGAAATTGGCAGCTTTATGCTTCCTGTGCAGTCTGAAATTAATGTGGAAATATCCATTTTAAATTTTTCTTCTAATTTTCTGTATTTGTCTCTGTTTCTTGTATTCATTTATTTTTAAAATAAAATAAACATTCTCTTATTAAATCCAAAAAATTTTCTATCTCTAGTTATATTTTGCGGCAACATTTACTTTTCGCGCAAGGTGGCGTCCATTCAATATCCCAAAAAGCATCAACATTCAATATCCCAAAAAGCATCAACATTCAATATCCCAAAAAGCACGTCATTTACGATCATTAAAAACCGAGATCTGATTCTGGAAGCCAAAGAGTTAGGGCCTGTTCACATAGAATTCGTGGGCATCAGCGTTAAAGATTCCGTTGGAGTTGATTGGTTAAATGGGTCAATGATTGGCATATATGATTGGCTAAAAAAATTTATGCTCACGCTGACGGATTCTATGTGAACCGTCTATTCTATGATGACGTCTATTCTATGTGAACCGTCTACTAGAGTCTATGTGAAGGGAGGCCCTTAGGCCTCCCTTCTTCGTGAAGTCAATCGCGAGAAGGTAAATTTCAGCAACTGCGTAGAATAAAGCATTGTATGAACGGCTGAAACTAATGCGATTGAAAAAAACTCAAGTTGATGGAAGTTTGTTAAAGGCAAATTCTCAAAATTTTTTTGCCCAGAAAATAGACACTCATGAAGCAACATTTAAAGCTTCAAATGGATGGTTCCTTAAATGAGACATAACGTTTCTTTTCAGAGGCTTTGTGGAGAGAATGATTCTGTCAACCAAGAAACAGTTGATGCCTGGAAAAAGAACAAACTGATAAAAATAATTGTCAAGTATGCCCCAGAAGACTATTTAATGCGGACGAGACTGGATTTTTTTTATATGAATACAGCTGACAGATCTTTAGTTTTTAGAGACGAAACTAAAAGTGAAGAGAAGAAAGATAAGAAACGAGTAAGAGTTCCCCTGTGTGCCAATATGGGAGTTACTGAAAAACTTTCACTTTTATTGATTGGTAAATCAAAAATCCCAGGTGCTTCAAAGGCGTTAAAACTTTACCTGAAACCTACCGAAATAACTAAAAATCGTGGATGACGGCAGACAATTTTGAGGAATGGTTGCATTGTTTGGACAGACAAGTAAACGGAGGAAAATAGTCCTCGTAATTGACAACTGTACTTGCCCATTCCGAAATCAACGGTTTGAAGTCCATAACAGTAGAATACGTGCCACCAAACCACACCTGTTCTTTAACCTCTTGATCAAGGTATCATATTAAGCTTCAAACCGAATTATAGGAAATTCCTTTTAAGAAGAATTATTCCTGCACTTGACAAAGAAAAAATTTATAAAGTGGATCTTCTTACAGTATTACACCTTTCCAAAGCAGCATGAAATGCAATTACGCAAAAAAAACATTAAAAGTTGCTTCCGTCATGCTGGTTTTAAAGTGCAAACGGAACCTGTGGAATCTCATAATGGAGTCTTAGATTTTAAATATATAGATGATGAAATTTTTGATGAGGAAGAGGAAATGCTCCATGAAATTTCTGAGAAAATGAATTTGTTGGAAAAATCGATTTTTTACGATTATGTTCTGATCGGCTGTGATGTAGAATGTGTAGAAAACCTCTTGGAAAATGATATCATTTTTCATTACGCGCAAGAAGAAATTGCGTCATGGGAGGAAGAAGAAGTACAGTCTGCACAGACCCCTAGCATAAAAAGTGTTGTAAATGTTATTGACACTTTAAATGTTTTTTTTACAAGACAAGAAAACACAGAAAATTTCTTATCATCTTTAACTGAGATGAAAAAATGTTTTAAAAACATCACAAATGCACAAAAAATAAACTAAGATTTCTGCTTCTCTAGGAAATAAATGTAAGACCCAATGTTTTGGTATTTCATTGGTTTTTACTTTAAATTTTTATTTCAGAAATTACTGTTTTATTCAATTTATATGCACTCTAATTAATTTTCATTTCCAATGCTTATTTGATAACAAATTGAACAAGGGTATGTATATTGTAATCGTGTACTGATGTGGAATTTATTAAGAAATCTTAATTTTCATACAAAATATGAGAGTTTATTCCGTTTCTTATCAATTTTCGTTACAGCGACCACTAGTCATAACGACCTTTTTATATAAGACGCGGGGAGTCGTTATAACAAGAGTCAAATGTATATATTGTTACTAATTTTACGAGTCTATGGTAATCCAGCCAAATATGAGAGTTATCGCCAAATTGGCGATGGATTTGGTGACTCATTTTGGTAGCCAACTTGCCGTCTAGACTTTTGTGGAGTCTTCTAGAAATATCTAGCTGGTTGACCAATAGAGGGCGGTTTGGAAGTCTATAAATATACCTGACATTGGCATTGGAACTCAGTGTTCTTTTCTGCTGAGAATTGAATGTATTGAAAGCGCGGTAGGCGAGTATTGTATTGAAGACTCTGTTATCCTGACTTGTATTTTTAGAGTTTTCTGCTGTATAGAAGACAGTTGTTACGTGTTTTCTGTTTAAATTCGTGTATGCGCCTGAAGAATTTACAGAATAATAAATTTTATTTTGTGTGCACTTTCTGAAGAGATTTTATTCAGTCCTATCGAACCCAGGAAAACGGAACAATATGTTATGCCAAAATATGTTTTAAATCTCTTTCTAATTCAATTTACTGTTTCATGACCTAGAAGTCACCCCTTTTTATTAATGCAGTTCCTCTTTTAATTTATACTAGTTAGTACCCGTCAAAACATGACGGCTAGATAGTAAATAAATGTACTAATACACAAATTATACTCAACATATCATTGTTGAAAATTATAATAATGCGCAGAAACAAATTAATGTTTAAGTGGCCTCGTGCTTAGTGAGTATCTAGAGCCAGATTTAAAAATGTCACTGAGCATGCGCAGAGAGCAAATTTTTAATTGTAAATTATCGCTAATTAAACAGCGCGAAATAAACAATTTCCATCAGGTTTAATCTTATATTTCACAAACATAATTATCATAAAAATGGCAGTGAGAGATCTAGAGAGACTCCTCGGCATTGAAACATGTCACTGAGCACGCGCAGAAACAGTGAGTTTCTAAAGCCAGATTGAAACATGCCACTGAGCATGCGCAGAAATCAAATTTTAACTGTAAATTATAGCTCATTAATAAAAATTGCAGTTACAAAAACCAAATTTGACAAATCTACAGATTACAATCTTTAGTTTACGACCAAAAGGAAGTATATTGATGCAGTAGTTTTCTCTCACGGACTGCCCAAAAAGTCAGCTTAGCAACTTAAATATATAGATATCTTACCGTAAAGGGTTCTGTCTTGGGATCACGCATTTCACATGTGTGTTGAGAGTCTCTCGCGTCTATGGGAAACCTTGGCTATTTCTCGCAGAAGGCCAAATTTAAAACTTTCGACAGATTTGTGTGTTTCAGACGGGTCTATTCTCCTGGAATGGCAAGAAAGAGAGGATATGACTTCATGTGTATTGGTGTTTGTAAAGTATTCGCTGGTCCGGACTCTGGAGAGATTTGGTGCTGTTCGAGAGCTATCGGTCTGAGCTGTGAAACGCGAGTTAGCAAAAGAGGGAAGGGGTAATCAAAGAAAGATCTTTTTTCTGTGTAAAGACTATGCTTCTTGTGAAAAATTACTACTTCAGGAGTACTACTGCAATCTTATGGTGGAAATAATGAAATGTATTGCAATAAGTCGGTAAGAGAAAACAGGTGTCAGTTCCTCGATAGAACAAGGGCGAGGCATTGTGGAGGAAATCGCTACAAATTGAATTTGAGGCATCAGAACGTTTACGCTACGGTTTATTTTCTCCTTGATTTTTTTTTCGGGGACGATCAGAAGTTTTGTTGATTCTTTTCTTTAGACTTCTATTCTTCACAACATTGCACACATGATGTCCAAGGAATTTAAAACGGTACGAGTAAGTTATGAATAGATTCGATCGGTGAACTAATTTAGTATCGCGTACACGCAATCGCTGTTGCGGGTCTACTAACAGAGTAGAAAGGAGTTTGTAGTTACAGTTTGAAAATAGTTTATAGTACTTGTCGATCCTTTCGATGACTATACAAATTTGTAAAGTTTGTATTTAAGAGTACCAGCTCTGTATATACTTTAGCGTAAGTGCAAAGTCCGGATTTTTATAGGTCAGTTTGTTCTTTAATCACTTCTAATTGAAAGCTCAATTTTTAAATGGCCGCAAAGATTAAACATCTCCAGGTGCCATAAATTTATTCATATATTTATGGTGTGTTCAGTTTGGACTTCTGTTCCGAATGGCACAGTAAGTTCTTGACTTAAGATTAATTATCTTAATCCATATAGAAAAATTTACGAATTTATCTTGATATGAATGAAAAGGAAGTTTACTGAAATTATGAATTGGAACAGCTTAGCCTTTATAAAATATTGTAGTTTAGTCAATACACAAGAAATATGTCTAGTTTATTACTTTTGGGGCTTTTTCATGTTTGCTCTTTAAAGACTTTAAAGCAACTTAATCATATTTCTTTCTCAGATGATAATCTGCAAGTTAAGCGTTTCATATGAATTTTTATTTTTCTTTCAATATTTCACATGTTAAGTCTTAATTTCATTTACATGATACTATTCCAGAAGCTTGCATTTTTTATTTCACTGATTTCCTCATCTCGGGTATTAAGTTTAATGTTCACTACTCACTTTCCCTTACTCAGATTTTTACTATATAGTATAAACAAGTCCATTAGATTCGAGTATATATACGGTGTTTTGCTTTCGCGTAAATAATCTGATTAATTTTATTAGCCATTGATCTATACAAATGGTATGACAAAATAATGGAAACAGTATAAGGGTGGCAGAATAGTTTCATTAGCGAGCGGAGGCACTGCCCTCTAGATCACTGCTTTCTAGAGGGCAGTGGCGGAGGGAGCCCTCTTTCAATGGCAAGAGAGACGAAAGAGGAGAGGATATATCGATCTAACTTGTCTCTTCAAAAGTTCCTATAATGACTGAGAAATACTAAGGTCCATTTTTAGCCATGGGTGTGAGTTTTGGCTGTGTTGGGCTAGACGTTTCTCCTTTCAAAAGTTGCTAAACTTAAAATGCGCGTTAAATGAGACTCTAAAAAGAAGTCTTCACATGTTAAACATAGTGATGAGTACTTTATTTTTTTAAGTATCAAATTCTTAGTTTTTTGTTGTTGTTTTTTAATAACCTGAAAAGGAAGTTCCCATATTCAATTGAAAAGATATATCTACAGTTTAAAACTGTCAAAACATCTACTTTGGGGTATAAAATTATTTAAAAAGTGATAGAATAATACGCCTTTTTGATATTTAAAACTCGTGTTTACCATTTGAATGAGGGGTCCCGGGTTGCACAAATTGGTCGGCAGATCTGTACTGCCCATCTGGCACCCAGGCCCATACTTATTAGAACCGAACAGGGGAAATAAACCCTCGGTTGAGTTTGCAGGTATTGCTACACAACGTCTGGTCTTCAGGTTCTTTATGCGTGCAGACTAACCGTCCGGGACGCTTATAAATGTCGAATTACCACTTGAATGTTTAAAATTTTAGTTACTTTTTTTTTTTTTTTTTCCGCCACAATTACGTTTCTCGATGTTTGAATGTAGTAAAAAAATATATAGACAACCTCGTCTCTGGACTTTCACGATTGATGCATGTTTCCGAAAAAATACTTTAAAATTTAATGCAAAATTATCACATCTATTTTATCACATCTGGTGTTTGGAATAGCCGTAGTAAACAGGATATATATCTGATGTGTATTTGAGCAACAGGATATGTATTTGAGCAAAGAATGGGGGCATTAGCCAGTTGAAGCGTGGCTGGCTGCGTATTATTGCATATCAACATAGGATGAAAATTATCTTTTTTTCCCTCCTTAAACCATGGCATGTGAATGAGCCGAAAATCTTTACGAAGTCAATATAGTGTCGCAGTTAGAAAAACTACTCTGCAAGTAAGTTTCCATCGGTCAGCGCTAGTCATGTATTCGTTTGTTTTCAACAAAAGAAAAGAAAAGTGACCTATTCATCGGACTTTACGGCATCCATTCATTGCCCAATTGTATGCACTCTCATATCTTTGTACCACTGGACGCGATTATGAGCATTGATAGGAGAGATCAAATTCATGAGTAACGCAGGAGTGCTTTGATATTCAACTACGTTGTCCCCGGCGCAAGGTTTTGTTTAACATGGGTTTCTCACGACCAGAGTAGAAATTTTCTCAGAATTGAGCTATCCCGTTAATTTTTCTTGAATACTGCACATAATACTTGAATGTCATTAGTGCATTTTCCCACTAATTCATTTCCTTGAAGATAATTTCCCTCCTGACGGCCAACCTCAGAGATTCCTCTTTGACTAAAATATGAAATTTTAGTTAATATGATTATAGATGCACCTCCATGTCTAGGCCGGATATGGGCACGTTAAATCCGTAGACCGGAAAGTCCCTCTATGAAGTCAGAGAGGGTGGAAGAGAGTACGATCCCCCCAGATGTCGTCCCTGGGGTTACTAGGTCAAAATTAAGGGGGCAATTAGCTAAGACGGACTCCGACCCTTGTGGTGCTATACAAACCGGAGCCGCACACATCAGCCCTAGGCCTATATGGACCTGGTCTGGAACTTCCAGCCAAGAGGCATTAGAATCAACAACAACATAGTTGCACTTACCCGCCTGTCCTATTTTAAATTATTGAATTCCTTTCTTGGTTCCATTGTAACAAGCAATAAACTGCGGCAAGCCTGCGTTTGCCTTTTATGCACATGTTGCTATGAATGCCGTCGTGCATTAGCAAATCAATTGTATTAATATAACATAACATAAATCGGAAGTTCAGCGCTACTATTTTGTTCCCATTACCTGTAAATCAAATACGAAGATATTAGAATAATTAAGAATTAGAATTATATACGAAGATATTAGAATTATATACGAAGATATTAGTCACCTTTAGTTATACTCCGTTCCGGGTAGCAACTGCAATCTCAAAATGATACCTGAAAGTGTAAAATACATTATCGGATTCTCTCCATGCAGGACTTCGCATTACCTGCTTTTTGGGCTTCCTGATACAGCACTTCGTTGATTCTTCAAGGGCACATAACCTTGGGCTTTCACATTACCCAAGAGAAATATTTCAAATGAGTTGTTTCAGAAAAGGGAAAATTTAGTTCAAATCAAATTTCAGTGTTTCTATGGATTACGTGTGGTAATCTTCAGTATCAACGTAAATACACTGCTCAAAAAAATTAGGGGAGCAAGCAAAGAAGTTAAGAAAACTGTGCGAGACAGCCCCGTATTGGCATAAAATGGATAGTACACGCGTATCAATGCGCAATACAGAAAAAAAGATGTAAAAAAAATTGTAATTAAGCTTTAATTCTTTGAAAATATAGAAAAAACATGAAAAGATGATTTAGGGCAACAATTTGGTTACATGTAAATGATAAAAAAAAGTATTGTTTAGAAATAATGCAAGATTTTTAATATGGCGTGTGGTCTCCTCGAACAGCTAAGACTGCCGCACACCTGTTTTCCATGGATGCGATGATGTTATCGATAACACTTTGGGGAATACTGTTCCACTCCTCAAGAAGTGCAATCTCCAAGTCTCGGAGAGTAAAAGGAGGCCTTGGTCTCGCAGCAATGCGTCGTCCAAGCATGTCCCAAACATGCTCGATTGGATTCAGGTCAGGAGAGCACGCTGGCCATTCCATACGCTCTATTGTTTCAGCTTCAATCATGTTCTCCACAAGACGAGCTGTATGCGGTCTGGCATTATCATGCTGGAAAACAAAGGAATCTCCAATGGCTGCAGCGTAAGGTATGACATGAGGTCTCAGTATCTCGTCTGCATACCTTCGGGCCGTCAAAGTACCATTCCGAATGATATGCAGGTCCGTACGTCCACCTATGCTGATTCCACCCCATACGATAAAACCAGCTCGTCTGTATTGTGACCTTTCACGAACGAATATGGGGTTATTTCGAGTGTCACACTCCAGACTGAATCGGGACTCGTCTGTAAACAGCACTTGGCTCCAATCATGTTGCTCCCAATCTCGATGTTCAGCAGCCCATCTTCTTCGGGCCGCACGGTGGCGTGAGGTCAACGGAAAGCAGACCATTGGCCTACGTGCATAGAGACCTCCCTGATGAAGCCTATTACGTACTGTTTGGCTGGACACCTTTCGTCCTGTTACCAAGAACAACTGTCTTTGCAGCTGAGTAGCATTGTCTGTTCTGTTTCGACGAGCTGTTAACAGTATATACCGGTCATCAGTTGCTGTAGTGGCGCGTGGCCGACCTTGCCCTGGTCGACGTCTAACATTCCCTGTTTCTTGGAATCGATTCCACAGCCTTGCAACGACACTTCTGGTTACTCCAACAGCGTCCGCGACACTACGTTGTGTTTGCCCGGATTCAAGTCTGCCTATAATACGCCATGCCATGGATTCCGGTAAATCACGTTGTTGAGACATTTTCAAGTCACCTTTTCTCAAAAAGAATAACTGAGCAATCGAATTTCACAGTTAAGGCAGTGAAACAGACGTTTCTGCGACATCCCGATTTCCGCACTTATGTTCTTTTTCTGGTTTTTGACGTCATGAACTTTGATTTGCCTATGAAGTTTTCTTCTTCTGTTTCCTGCTAGGCTTTAAATTATGGATGATTTATTTTACGTTACTTATCGGTGTAAATTTGCGTAATATCGTTAAAACCATGTGCTCCCCTAATTGTTTTGAGCAGTGTAGTTTAGATATGAAATATTCAGTTTACTTGACTTTAGTGACTTTTGGATTTAAATTTTGCATATGCTCGAGATTGTGTTTATTTCTTACACTTGAACATTTCCTTAAAAAAAAAAAAAAAAAAAGAATATCTTTAAAGGATCGCACACAAAATTCGACTTTTATGCAACATCTTTTTACCTTGAAGGCCCAAAGATAAACTTAAAAGCGTTATTACGTCAATTAACTGTCTGTTCTGACAAGATTCCTTATGAAATATTTTTTATTGGTCTAATCAGCGCCTGGGAGCCATGTAGTAAAAGAAAAATCAATATTTCATCCCTTTTTTTTTCATATTCTCTAATTGAGAGGATTATTCAGCTATGTCAACTAAGCGTTTTGAAAACGTTGGGTCCAGCTTGGTATCTTTTTGTTCTAGAGCTGGAATCTGGCATATACATGATTATGTGCCAGCTCTCTGAAGCAAACAAAATTAGAAATTGTAACCCAAATGAAAGTGATAATGAAAGCCAGAGAAAATGATAAACAACAAGGAAAAACAATATTTTCTTCCATGTGAGTGTAATTCAGAAAAATCCACTGTCTTTTTTATAAAAATGATTAGGCATGAACAGCAGAGAAGGAACATCCGGTTTTGACCTAAAAAATAAAACGATAGTGCTAACGTGAATTTATTCTCTCTTAATTTTCAATAATGCTGGACAGAAACTGAAGAGAACAAACAGTGTTTAGAGAATTACTTTCTTGTTCTGATATATCCGTATTTGCTGTTTTAATCCTCCCATTTTACATTTCACGAGTATGTATGGAACTGGCGCTTCATACCTTTGTATAAATTAAAAGAAAATATCAAGAATGTAAAATCAATTGTATATATGAAATATGTATTTATCAACCGTTCCAATTTTTTTCTCGAAAATTATCCTGGAGTCTTATTCATTATTTCCCATATTACTGCCATTACTGCCAGAGTTTCTCTTCCAAACATGCCATATAGTCTATTAAAACAAAGAAACAGCCCCTGAGTGGGGATGATCAGAATGAAAAACATGCCACAAACCAAACGTTTGCCATATTACGAGTACATAACAAATAAAGAGTGTCAGACTGTCAAAAAATTTTTAAAGATTTAAATGGAAATAAATTCTCTTCTTGTATGTATTCAAACCCTCGAATCTCCTGATGATTAAATACTAAAACTGGCGCTTCATACCTTTGTATAAATCAAAAGAAAATATCAAGAATGTAAAATCAAATGTACATACAGTAACCACCGCTTATAGTGATCAGTGGTTATAAGAATCAATATCGCGAAAACAAAACCAAATGTATTATTTCCATGTTAAAATTTTCGCTTTAAAGAATCAATCCACCGGTTTTAAGAATCAGTTTATACTCTTCGCCTTCCTTTCATTTTTCCAAAATAACCACTTAAACCCTCAAAAGGCACGAAGTTCTTTCTTTTTTTTTTAAAGAAAGATTAATAAGATGGGATGGAATATAGTCATAAAATTCATCCCTTTCTTTGTTAGACATAACATAATAGTTTCCCCTTAAACGCTTTAGCACAACAATGTCTTATTAGCTTGACCCGGGGCATCTTTACCCGTCCGGGTCCGATTTCACTTTTCTCCACTGACAAACAAAAGTAGGAACTCTTTTTTCCCAACCTCCCACATCCTGGTTGCGGCTTCCTGGACACTGAAACACATAAATCTTCGGCGAAGTGTCCACTATCACTTAGGCAAACGTGACATTAGTAGATTCAGCACGTTATCAAACCGTGAAACGTAAGCTAGAAGGTGGATCTTCGTCTGAGACTATTAGTATTGAAAGAGGTATAAACAGCCTCCTGAAAACTTCATTACGTCAAACTACAGTAGAAAACTTTTTCTTGCTCCCTTCCTGTAGTTGAAATGTTAAAACTGTTAAGTAGGTATGTTGTAACAAATATTGGATTTTTTCTTCTCTTACTATAATCATGTGTATCTACTTATAGGTCTAAATATTAAGTTGTATTTTTAAAATTATAAAGAATAATTTTAATAAAAGATAATTGACGTAAATTAAAGTGTATTTTATGGTAAATTCACTAATATATGTATATATAGGTGTGTGCGCGCCTGTCCATAAACCTAAATTTCGGCTATAAGAATCAACCTCTTATAAGAATCAAAAATAGTAATAACAAACGTGATTCTTATAAGTGGAAATCACTGTATTATGAAATATGCATTAACAGTTCCAATTTGAAAATTACAGTAGTGCTGCCATCTGTTGATCGTATAGTAAAGGATAGCTAACAAAAAATCCTGCGGTAATTTTAAAATAAGAATTTATTTATTTAAAGAAGCTAATAGGCAAATTGTAAGATTTTTTTTTTTACTTTCAAAGTGGCAACTACTCAGTATACAATAATTCTCAAGAAAATTTGTATAGAACTAGGGATGTTGTCTACTGTTATAGTCTACTAGTGAGTGGTGAATCAAAAATAGCATCATATAGTTCACCGTTTCTCATAGGCGTAGCGTGCTTCTAACTTTTTTTTGAGGGGGGGGAGGGGGGGCACGAATTGAATTCAGTTAAGGCCCTCCTCAACGCATTGACTGCCGAACGGTCCTTAAAATATGAAATATTATGATTTTTTTTAAAAATTGAATAACAATAGAACTGATGTTTGAGTAGTATTCAAAAGTTATGCAATGGAAAAATTTATATAATATATAAATAAAATGAAAAAAAAAATAGAGTATCGAATTTTTGTTATGGGTCATATTGTTCAAAACTATGGTAAGGCTAAAGATATAATCGGAATCTTCAGTTTCACAGTTTGAAAAAGGAGGGAAAAACCAACTTTCTTAAAAGTTTTCTATAGTTTTTCGATTTTAACTGAACTTTTTTTAACGTTTTAATTTATTTCAAGTTAAGTTGGGGGGCACGTGCCCTCCACCCCCCACCCCCGTTTTTCTCAAAACTACGATTTTGGACTTGACACCCTTTACACAGCAAACACAGATATTGCTTACCAAAGAAATAAATTATTTTTGAGAAAATATTTATCTTTATATCCTTATTTCATGGGGTCGTGAAAAAATCTCGATGATAAAAAGGGGTTATGAATGAAAAAAGTTTAAGAAGTGCTGATATAGTTGACTGGCATGCGGTATAAATATTACGCATAAATTGAAATGTATACTCAAGTGCAAAAGAATTTCGTACGGTAATGAGGGACAGAAAACGAAATTCATCTCTATTTGGTCTTTGAAGTAGAAACAGGAGTTAAAAAAAACTTTTTTAAAGAAAAAAAAAAAGCTTTTAGAGAAGAATATCAGTAGAATAACTTGTATTCTTGCATTTCGCGTACCTAATCATCTGCGAAATAAAAGGATGTTTTATTTTATTTTGGAATATTGCCGGAGGCTTGAGCTGCGTATCAATACAAACTCTTACTACGAGATCATTTTATAACTGCAAAGAACTGCTATCACGTTAAATTTGTAATCAAGTTTGGATGATTTGATTTGAATAGACCCATGTTCCAAAAGTTCTGCGTTATTTTGGATTCACGATAAACCACTTTTTTCTTTGATAGATTAAGAATATAGAACATATCAATATTGTAAAATGGATAGACTACATTATAGTCTTTCAAAATCAAACTATGCTTAACATTTCTCACCTTAATTTTTTTCTCCCTTTCTTAGTCTTCAGCACAATTCATTCATTACTGGTTAGTTTTAATTTTTAACACAATGTTATGGGCATAGTTCTTCTGAAACTCTAGCCTGTGTGTTTAGTGACGGATTAACCCAGCCTAGCGGTAAAATTCACGTGGATTCTAAAGGATATATGTTACACAGAGAACTAGGGTAGCGTTGCTTCAAAAAATTAAATACATATCATTTATGATTTAACGCGAGTGCGAAAATTTAAGTTATAGCACTACAAAATGATATTTTAAGGAAAAAAATTATTTAAATTGAAGTGAAAACACATTTTTTTTCCTCTTTTTTTCGAACAAGTTTATCGTTTTCGAAGTATCGATGTTTTAATACTTCTTGTCACTCGGAAAAGAAAGCCACACTGTTTAAATTTTCTTGGTAAATTTACCTACGATGACTATAGCTTGGAGGAGAGTCCTCGACTACGTTTTGGGTTCAAAAGCCATAACTTTCCGCCTTCCTTGAATATATGATCGGTTGCTTTACTGTCGTAACAAGTCTTCATTCTCTCGGCTGCAACACACCGATCTCATCCTCCTCTGGTGGATCCTCTCACTGGTGAACTAGACGCGCTGCACATTCTCTTGATACTGTTCAGGAAAAAGGGGTGCGTGTGGAAGTTTGCCAAAGATCAAGTCGCAGGGCACTCGTTCCCTGGCAGTTCGCACAAGTTTCGTTCAAACATTAACTATTGTTTTGTTGCTTATGCCCCCCCGCCAGAGTAATCCGGACTAGGTCCATATATACTTGTTGTCTGAGGAGTACGGCTCCGGTTTACAATGGCATCACACGGGTCGGAGTCCGACATTTGCCAGGTGCCACTTCAATTTTGACAGAGCAGTTCTGTAGCAATATCTCCGCTACCGTCAAAGCTTCTCGATCAGGTACGGGATACGCTTCCAGCCATTTAGTACTAAAATAGCTCATTAGAACGAGGATGTGTTTCTGGCTTGTAGCAGTCCGTAGTAGAGGGACAAGGTTGTCAAACGCAATTCTTTCGAAGGGTGTCCCAATGTTATAACTTTGCAATGTTTCCCAAGTGTGGGTCTTTGGGCCTATCTGAGCAATACATGCGTCCAGGGCCTTTTTATCGCATGGGAAAATCGGGACTTTGCCCAGGGCCCCCTGATGCTAGGGGGGCCCCAAAACCCCCTTGGTGTATGTACCTAGTACTTCTAATAGTATATATAGCCCATGGATAGTTCTTAGAGGGGGCCCCCAAATAGCATCTGCCCAGGGGCCCCCAGTGTTCATAATCGGGCCCTGCATGCGTCTCAGGACTTGCACCACTTTTCCACGACGATCTTGGATTTATCACAGAAGAAACGTTCCGAACCTTGTTCAGTGTCTTGATTATGCCGAAGTGACCGCCATGAAGTTGCTGTAGCCCTTCTGGGACTCGATCGTGACAAAAACAGCTGCTGCATAAAGGTCTTTCCAACTTCAATATCACATATTCGGTCGAGGAGTTCATTCTGTAATTCGAGAGCATTCCATAGGGCCCAATATCTCTTAGTCATTGGGCTGTACTGTGAAATTTTCTAGCAGTTAGGTCTTCCACCGGCAGCCTCCATGACTTTAATAATGGGCTTTATAACCCAATCTTCCATTCCGAACGTTTTTATCACACCAGGGAATTTAAATTCTTGAATTTGTTGTCCAGCGTCACGCTTCTGGTCAGTGACATTGAACAAATAACCCCTGACACTAGGTGCTACGTTTTTCGTTCGATCATATTTGTGAATGACGACTCCAGATAACAGCGACTCAAGTTTATTACTTTCAATTTAGTCTTAAAAATGTAACAAACAAACAGTTACTTAGGACTAAATCCAAGTTCAACGAAAGACTTCAGATTGGACAAAATACACACAAGCACAATCACAGTCCTCACAGTTCACACAGAGTAGCCGAGCTCCAACAGAGAAATGAATACAGTACTGTGCAAATTAATTGGGGCAAGCTTCATTTTTCATAAAATTCGTCCTTTCCCAGGGATTTCCTGCCTGAAACTGGTTTCAACTGCATTTTGTTACGAAGGGAGGTCAGCCTTGACTATTCTAAACTGATTTGACCACGTGATCATCACACATAGAGCATTTTCGCGTCAATTGCGTTTCAGCTGCTGTAAGAAGTGGTCGATTGCGTGATTTGTCTGGTTCTCCCGTGCATGGAAAAAATGGATACCACTCCCAGGAAAATGACTAGAATTATTACCCTTAGTCAGTGTTGCCACTCAACTTAAGTTTAACATTTCCTGTTTGCTTCTCGTTAATAACTGAATTGCATTTATATTTGAGTTTGCAAATGTGGCAGCGACAATATTTTTTGTGTTCTATGTTCTTTTAATTTTAAGTTAGGTAGATAAGTTTTAAGTTCAAGCTATAAGTTTTAAGTTTAAGATAAAGGCTACGATATGTAATATTAAGTTTAAGATATATATATAATTTTCATCTTTTCTGATGTACGAATATATATTATAAATAAATAGTAAGTTGAAACCAATCTTGAGTTAGAACATTGTGGCGTCCGTGACATGGACATTGTACTCTGCATTACGTAGTGAAACTGAAGTCGACAAATTTACGAACTGGATATTACTTTAAGATAAAAATGGTACGAGTAATTTCTGAATTTTTGATTTATGACTGCTTCAGTGATATATGTATGAAGTTTAGATTTGTGCAAAGAGTATATGTCCGATTTGATTTAAGTTTAAGAAAGTAAAATGACTCAAGATTCAGAATAAGCAGAGATTGAGAGCTGATTAAACGAAATATTTTTAAATAATAAACTGATTAAAATATTTAGAAATATGGATGCTCTTAAGGCAATATGAAAGTCGTTAAGAATTTCATTCACGACTGCAGCGAATAAGTTAACACAATACTTGGCGACATCGGAAACTGACGCCAAGGAAGTTGATCGGCTGTATACATTAAAGTCACAGTTGCAAGATAAATTTACTCGTTTGAATGAGGTTCAGAATGAAATATCCTCATTACTTTTAGAAAAATCTGAGACCGTTGCCAAATACGAAACTGATTTTGAAGCAGCTGAAAATTACAGAGACAATTATCTTGAACTTGAATCAAAAGTCGAAAAATTTTTGAATAAGGATTCTAGATCCATCGCCAAAGGTTCTTTAGAGGACAATACTGTGAAACTGAAACTACCAAAATTTGAATTAAAGACGTTTTCAGGTGATCCTAAAGAATATCTCACATTCTGAAGTATTTTTTCAAAAATTCACGAATCTGAGGATTTATCTGCAATCGACAAGTTCCAGTATTTATACCAATCTATGGTACCTGATTCCAGAGCAGCAAGATTAGTTTCCAGTTTCCCAAATAACCGCAGAAAATTATCCAAAGGCCATTCAACAGCTAAAATTAAGATTATGGCCGGGAGGATCTCCTAGTGCAAATTTACGTTCGAGATCTTCTTTCTCTTGTTATGAAGAATGCTACTGCTGGAAAGAATTCACCTGATTTAGCGACCCTCTACGATATGCTGGAAACGAAACTAAGAGCTTTGGAAATCTTGGGGCGCACAAAAGAGAAATTTGCTGACTTTCTAGAGCCTCTTGTAGAATCCTGTTTGCCTGGAAATGTTATGAGAGCGTGGGAACGAAGTAGAATTTCGGAAAATACTGATGACGCTACAAGTCAGAGATCCCTTGAAAAACTAATGTGTTTTTTGCTCCATGAGGTCGAATCTGAGGAAATGATCAGTTTAGCTCGTGAAGGATTTGGAAGAGATAAGGGAAGCGGCGAAAAACGAAAGGATTGCCATAAATCGGTCCAGCGAGATGAACCTACCGCTGCTACACTAATCGCCAACACCTCTCTAGGAAAAAATAGTTGTATTTTCTGTGACCGTCCTCATTCAAGTCAAGACTGTCAGAAAATAGCGGGGATCAGTTATTAGGACAGAAAATCACAAGTTATACGGAAGGGATGCTGTCTTGTGTGTCTCAAGTCTGGTCACATGGCCAAAAGGTGTCACAGTAATGTAAGATGTTTGATTTGTAAACGGAGACATTATGCATTACTTTGCCCCGATTTACGTAAAGGAATTAATTCTTCATCTAAGGACAGAATAGCAGATGATGAACAGAAATCTACAGAAATATTATTAACAAATCTTCCCTCTGAGCGTGAAATACATCTCAAAACAATTACGATCAGACTTCGAAACAGAGACAAGGAAGTCTGTGTTCGAGCATTAATGGATGATGGATCACAGCGTTCCTATATTGAAAAGAGTTTAGCTGCAGAGCTAAATCTTTCTCCCTCTGGAAGGGAAGTGTTTTCTCAAGGACTGTTTGGAAGGGAGAATTTCTCCTGCTTCTGAGCATAGGAGATATATGGTAACTGTTGAAAGTTTAAATCGCAAATATTCAACTTCATTGTCTCTCCTCGATCAACCGAAGATCTGCTCATCACTACCTAGAATACATGATGGAAAGTTACTTGCTGAGCTCGCTTCTCGAGAAATAAAACTAACAGATATCGGAAGAGATACGCCACCTATAAGAGTTCTTCTGGGAGCTGATGTACTTGGAGGCATTTTGACTGGAAGAATAGAGGTATTAACTTCGGGAGTGTCAGCCGTATAGACCTTGCTTGGTTGGACAATTTTAGGACTAGGAAGGAAAAGACAAGTGGTTAACTTAGTCACATTAAGCTTGCAAAATATGGAGTTGCCAAAGATATGGGATTTGGAAGTTTTGGGCATTACAGATCCCGTAGAAAGAAAAAATAAGGTCCTTCTTGAAGAGGAAACTTTGACCCATTTCAGGGAAACATTAAAGATTTGCGAAGATCAAAGATATGAAGTAGCTTTGCCATGGTTGGCTGGACATCCTGCTCTTTATGATAAGTACGATATAGCAGAGTCCAGACTTCGAACAGCAACTAAACGTTTGTTAAACGAAAATCACTTTCAAGCCTACGATGCTGTATTTAAACAGTGGGAATCAGAAGCCATTATAGAAACTGTACCAATGGATCAGATTACGAAACCAGGTCATTATCTCCCTCACAGACCTGTTATCAAGCTATCCAGCAGTACTACGAAGGTTCGCCCAGTCTTCGACGCTTCGTTCAAGAAACATGGATTTTCTTCCTTGAATGAATGTTTGAGTGTGGGACCGAGTCTTATACATAAGATACTGCCACTACTGTTGAGATTCCGTTCAGGCGCCTTTGGAGTGATTGCCGACATAAGACAAGCCTTTCTACAGATACGTTTAAGAGTCGAAGAACGAGATGTATTAAGATTCTTGTGGTGGGAAGACGCTGAACGCACAAAATTTAAGATTTATAGACACTGCCGAGTGGTGTTCGGCGTTTCTTCCAGTCCCTTTCTTCTGAATGCTACAATAAATTATCATCTGGGATTGCAGAAATTCCAGACAGAGAGCCTTAAAAATACGATAGATAATTTGAGAGAAGGATTTTACGTGGACAACCTAGTCACAAGTGTTAATGACGTGAAAGAACTGGAGCAACTGAAATCCCAAGCTATACAAGTCATGAAAGAAGGTGGATTTGAATTACGATGCTGGGCAAGATACACAAATGGTACTTGGTTTGAGATGGGATGTAGTCAATGACGAACTTTCGTGCAAGTTACCGTCAAATTTAGATCGTACGGTCGATGAGAAGACGGTTACAAAAAGGTTACTACTTTCTGTAATCAACAGCATTTACGATCCGATTGGCTTCACTACTCCATCGTTATTATTGCCCAAGTCGCTTTTGCAGGAAGCTTGGAGAGAAAAGCTAGGTGGGAACGATGCGTTGTCTGTAGAACTTGAACAGAAGTACAGACGGTGGGAGAAAACCACGGCTCTCATACCTAAATGCACAATTCCACGAAGAATATTTCCTGGAAATTACGATGATCTCACACTAGATATTTTCACAGATTCATCTTCCTTCGCATATGCTACTTGTGCTTTCTTACGATGTGAATACCGAGGTCAAGTGACAGTCAGATTAATAGCAGCTAAAGCTCGACTTGCTCCAATGCAAAAACCCACTATTCCACGACTTGAACTGTTAGGAGCTGCCCTTGGGGCTCGATTATCCGCAACCCTGCATTCTGTTCTACCCACTCCTTCTAGAACCCTATATTAGATTGATTCAATGATAGTGTTAAGTTGGATCACAAAAAGGGAGCCATAGAACACCTTCGTTGGAAATCGAGTGAAAGAAATCAGAGAATTGACCAATATAGATGACTGGAAACATGTACCTGGAGAAGTCAACCCTGCCGACTTGGCAACCCGGTTTTGCGACTGGTCGGACCTCATGCAAAGTCAGTGGTGGAAGGGTTCAACCTGGCTGTGTGAAAACGAAGAATCTTGGCCAAATTCTGAGATATCTGTTCCGAATGAAGCATTTCTGGAGCGGCGTAAGACATTGTTAATGAATTTAGCCGCTGAAAAGGAAGAGAAATTTGGAGAGAGATTTTTATATTTTTCAAGCTACACAAGGATTCTTCGAATGACTGCCTATGTTTTGAGATTTTGTAACAACATTAAGAAAAACTCTCGTAAGTTGACCAATGCGATTTCACGTGAAGAGATTGAAAGGGCAGAAAACACTCTGATAAAAATCATGCAGTCTGAATGGCCATCTGAAAAACATGAGAAATACAAGGATACAATACAATTTTTCTTAGAAAATGGAATTTTGAAAGTTCGAACAAGACTTATTCTCAGTCAAGACCCAGAGAACTTTACATATCCTATTGTCCTGCCAGACCATCCTCTTCTGGAAAGACTGGTTTTGTGTACTCACAGATCTTTGATGCATGCTGGTGTGTTGACGACACTAGCACAGTTAAGAGAAAGATTCTGGATTCCTAAAGGAAGGAGAGTTGTAAGAGCTATTCTGCGACAATGTGTACGATGCAAGAGGCTGACTTCTAAAAATGTTAATCCGGATCCAGCCCCTTTACCTCCTGACAGAATACAACGAGTCTCAGCATTTCAGATAGCTGGTGCAGATCTGGCTGGTCCTCTTTTCCTACGTGGGGGAAGCAAGGCGTGGATAGTACTTTTCACGTGTGCTGTATATCGGGCAGTCCACCTGGAGTTAGTTTCATCCCTTTCCACAGAGGCATTTATGCAAGCCTTACGAAGATTTTGGGCAAGGAAGGAAAATGTTCTACTCTTTATACAGATAATGGTACGAACTTTGTAGGGACAGCAAATGCTTTGAAATCTTTGGATTGGGATTTCATACAAACAGAATGTTCTTTAATGAAAATTAAGTGGATATTTAGCCCACCATCCGCACCATGGTATGGTGTATTTTGGGAAAGAATGGTTCGCAGCGTTAAGGAGCTCCTTCGAAAGTGTTTGGGCAGAGCCTGTGTCACCTATGAAGAAATGTTGACTTTACTTTACGACTGTGAGGCGACTATAAATAAGCGACCACTGACATATTTGTCCGACGACCCAAATGAACTGAAACCTCTTACACCTGCTCACTCCATTCAAGATTTAAAGGAACAAGAAACTATTGATTTAGATTTAATTTACTCTCAGCATTTACTAAAACGCGTACGCTACCTTCACACCTTACGACTAAATTTACGAAAGCGTTTCTATAAGGAATATCTTGGAGAGTTGGTAAGGTGTCCCAAGACACCTTCAAGGAGAAAGGTGATTTCTCCGGGAGATATTGTCTTAGTTGAGTCAAAGAGCCCAAATCGAATGAATTGGCCTTTGGCACGGGTAATTGAACTGTTTCCCGGCAAGGACAATGTTGAGCGTGTGTCCAAACTAGAAGTAGCCAGTGGTGAAATCATACGACCTGTCCAACGAATTTATACTTTGGAACTTAGTTCTATTGACAACCTCAGTGAAGATCATCAAGAAAACGGGCCGACGCCAGAGCCTGAACTTAGTGATGCCGATGTTCCGGAAAAAACAAAGACAACTCGATGTGGTCGTCGAATAGTGCCTGTAAAACGAATGAACTTGTGAACTGTTCATAACTTTAAAATCACTTGGAGTGTTGCAGTATCATGTCTATAACTTTGTTTCTATTTTTTGTATTGCTTGAGAGCAAAATGTGCCCGCAATACAAAGGTGGGAGAATGTTGCCACCTCCTTTCGTAACAAAATGCAGTTGAAACCAGTTTCAGGCAGGAAATCCCTGGGAAAGGACGAATTTTATGAAAAATGAAGCTTGCCCCAATTAATTTTCACAGTACTGTATTCATTTCTCTGTTGGAGCTCGGTATAATTTTCATATTTTCTGATGTACGAATATACACTCATGGACAAAAAAATTAGCGCACCAAGAAGGAGTCGTCAAAATGAAACGAAATTTTACATACGTAATGACTACTTTGATATAAGTAAATGATAAGAAAATCAAAGCAAAAGGATAATTTATTTCAGAGAAAAAGGCAAAAGAACGGAGGAGTTAATACTCCGTTGGACCCTCTCTATCACGAATGCACGATGCGATACGATCGGGCATTGAGTCATACAAGTTCTGTATGATGTCTTGAGACATTTCGTTCCATATTTGCTGTAACCTTGCCTCTAGTTCGTTCAAACTCGTGGGATGCCCAACTCGTCGTCCCAAATGATCCCAGATATGCTCGATTGGAGACAAATCTGGAAATCAGGCAGGCCAAGGAAGGGTAGTAACAGTGAGGAGACAGTCTTGTGACACCCTTGCCGTATAAGGCCGAGCATTGTCTTGTTGAAAAATGGCTCCTGGGAGCCGTTGCATGAGTGGCAACACATGTGGTTGCAGGATTTCATGAACATACCGTTGGGCTGTCATGGTGCCACGGAACAATACTAGGGGTGACCGTGTATTGTAGGCAATGGCACCCCATACCATCACACCAGCTGTGGGAGCGATGTGTAGCTGTACAGCAAAGGCAAGATTGAAGCGTTCACCAGGGGGTCTCCACACACGAACACGATTGTCATCACTGCCGAGATTGAATCTGGATTCGTCGCTAAAGACGACCTGGTTCCATTCTGCTGCAGTCCAGCTTCCTCGTGCGCGGCAAAACTCCAAACGGAGGCGTCGATGGGTGGACGTCAAGGGCAGCACACGTAATGGGCGCCGCGATACCAACTGTCCTTCAGCCAGGTGCCTTCGTATGGTTCGGGAAGACACAGAGGCCCCTAGTGAAGGTGCTACCTGTGCCTGGATGGCGGCCGATGAAGCAGTTGGCTGTACGCGTGCATTTCTTACGATGTGACGGTCTTCTCGACGACTGGTCTGTCGAGGGCGTCCTGAGCCTGGTCTTCGTGTACATGACATCTCTCGGGTCCACTGGTCCCAACACCTCCTCACAACACAATCAGAGCGGCCTACTTGACGAGCTACTCGCCTAGCTGACTGTCGTGTTGCCTGTCTTAAAATTATTTATTTCTTTGGGCGAGATTCGTATATTATTTGGGTTAGTACAAATTATTTATAATTTATAGGTATTTGGGTGCGTTGTGTTTTTTTTTTATTTATTTGGTTGAATACAACCCAAGGTTCTAGACATTCTGGCAAACGATCAGGTCAAATAACTTTGCTTCTAATAACTAGGTAATAACTTTCCTTTAGGTCAACTGCGAAGATAAAGATGACTGACTCCAATGTAACAAAATAAAATTGATTTATTTACAACCTTATCTATTTACAAAAAAAAAAACTGAATTACCAAATCTTCGCACACAGTTTACACATTTTACTAATCTTTTAGCATTTTCTCCTCGATTCATATCGAATGACATGTATTTAATTAAATCTACACCTTTTGGATTCAGGGAGCATATAATTAATAAACTAACTCATAGCCAAGAACCCCTATTTATCAAAATTATCTTTACAAAAAACACTGTTCCCGCACTAATCTTTCATTTAGCTCGGTGGGGTCTGAACAAAACAAAATTTAACTTTCACTCACTCAGTTTGACGATACAGCACTGGGACTCTGGCGTCGAAGCTCCGCTTAGGCATGGGGTATCGCTTCTTCCTTCTAGGTAGTGGGTGCGCTGCGTCTCTAGGCTGTCGTGGGTATTCTTCTACTCTTTTCAAAATGATGGGGCACTCATCAGGAAAATGATGACATCGACTTCTCTTGATCCAAAGTCACGCTCAATTCCGGGAAGACTCGACCAGATCTCCAACATTAAGGCGCATCCTCTCTATAACCCTGTTTCTATTCTCTTGCTCAAAATCACTCTCAGCTCCGGGAAGACTCGTCCGGATCTCCAATATTTAAAACTGCCAATCTTTTCATCACTTTCGATGCTAAGGCACTAGGAAAGATCAACCGGTTTCCGGAAAACGAAACCTCTTTCTCGTACTGTCGGACAACTCCCGGGAATGCTCAACCGGTCTCAGACGTTTTGAAATTCCAATCTCTTCATCCCCCTGCAATGCTAAAGCACCGGTAAAAGTCAACCGGGCCCGCACGCAGAAGAGAATCTTCGAAAAAAACTCTAAGTCTTCTATTTATTTATTTTTTTATAACAAAGTCCACGCCTTCTCGTGACTCCTAATCCATTCAGGAAAGCTTTCAAAAATCCACCACTTAGCCTCCATTTTCATTTCTCGGATTGGATAATCCCATAACCCATGCACGTCTTAATTACGTCATACAGAGACCACCCAAAGTCCAGTCCACGTGTTGCGGTCTACAGGTCCAATAAATCCTTTACAATAGGGTATTTTACTTTAATGTCAAACCCTGGTGCCATCTCCTTATCTGCGTCTGGAATCACCTACCCCCTATCGCGCACCGCCGCTTTTAAATTGGCTAAGCGTACAGACTACTGTTCCGTCCTCTAATCAAAGGCGGCTTCCTAGCATTCTAACCGAAATGTGATGAAAACAGCCTTCGATCACTTTATCTCTCTAAAAATTTTAATTTTTCTTTCAAATCGAAAGCGCTTCATCACATACGCTCCCTCCTCCGAAAAAAAAAAACTAACCAAACACCAAACACGTAAAAATATGCTCCCTTCCTCGAAAAGTTTACAAAATTCTCATGTACTACTTATATAATTCATGACACTCAATAAAACATAATCACATCAATTACAAAACTTCTTACCATCCATGTCTGAAAAAAAAACTTGTTCGCATCATAAGTCCTCATACACTATTTAGAAGCACTAAAACAAAACATCAAAACACTTACTCCTGACTCCATTGACCTTCTTTGATCATGTGATCTATACCTTTAATTTAGGTAAGAGAAGACCACCAACCTATGCACTTATTAGAGTTCTGAATTCAAAAGTTCATTCTTTTAATCAAATGTTCTGAGTGAAAACCTCGAAGATCTATATGAACCATGTCGACATAACTAATCACCATACAAAATCATGATTTGTAGAGTTCAGACCCAAAACACTATCACAAAGCATAAATTCTTCATCTCTCTATATATCATTTTGCACGCAATTAAACTCTATTCTAACACTATTCCTCATTATTCACAAAATTTACTTATAAACAAAAATAATTAACACATTAAAATATATCTCACAGTATATTTGCCACATTCACAACTAAATACCAAGCATATAAAATTTTGTTACATTTTCAACACACTTCTCACAATATTTTTGTACCTTTCAAAACAAATTCATTAACTTAAATTCATATTTATGTATAAATTGAGTATTCACAAATGACCTTCCTACCAAACCTTCCTAAGACTCATTTTTTTTCTAAAAATCATAATTCAAACCCATTTTCCTCATTATCGTCAAAAGAACCGATGCTAAAGACGCGCAAAACTTTTTCAAACACCGCACTTCACTCACAAAAACCGAAAACCAAACTAAGCTCCCTTATTCAAAAGCGCACGACAAACCTGAACTCATTCAATTCACAATTCCCCTACTACATACTAGATTTGCGAAACATAAATTTTTTCTCCCCTTAGCACCAAGGATTCCCACAAAACTCAACCACTAACCCTTGATAACACCAAAACCCATAATTCTTTTCATTTTCCAAACATCTAAAACCATTAAAACAACCACTCTATTATTTGCCTTTGTCTCCTAAGCCGCATATTTAAACTTCTTATTTTAGTTAGTCATTAACCTATTTCGTTCCCCCAGCATTTTAGATAAATAAATGAAATTCTGGCCAAAAATTTTCATTTATTCTCCAAAAAGGCTGTTTTAAACAATTTGCGACATTTTAAATTCAAACATCCTTACCAATTTTTATAGTTACCTCGCATACCTTATCGTAAACAACCCTTCAACACCTACCTATCGATCAAATTTACTTTCTAAATCCCCATTGTCCTTGGGGTCATTCAGCTCTGCAGCCCTGAACAACTTCCAAGTTATGAGGAATCCCTAAACCAAAACCAAACGGTTTGACTTTCAAAAAAAACCTCCTTTGTTCAAATTGTTAAAATTCCTCCCCAGCACAACATAGCCAGCCTGCACACAAAACAGTTCTTTCCCCGTGCACCTCTCCTGAGGGGGGGGGGGGAGGAAACGAAAAACATCTCCTTTCTCCGACCACAATTCCCCCAACATACTATTTCCGTAAACAAAAGCTAACACCGCACTTTCCTAGAACAACTGCACAAAGCATCGCGTCGCGACCACCTTTTACTTTGCGTAATTCTTAAAAACAACCGCCATACTTCTAATACCATGCATTTCGACTAATTCTACGCACATGCTTCACTAAATTCATATCTAAAACTTCACTACACTGACTTATTATTCAACCCAGGGTAAACAATCGTAAATTTTATTTTCATAGCACCTAACAACTAATGCAATCCATCCATCCAAAAGTTTAGTTTTTTTATACTGTGGCAATTCTGAACATTTATTCCTATAACTAACCCTCTTTTCGTTATAAAGACCTCTACTCCAACAATGTATCGAAAACTCTTATTTTACATCCTTAACTCAGCACTCCTTCAGCTATAACCTTTTTGGCAGATTAAATGCAATATAATCCACCTCACATTATTTATCGTTTATAGACTGAAACAAATCTGACTATGATTTGCGCTTTTGCTTACCGTTAACCATCTTTCATTCACAATCACCTCTACTCTAACTTTTTATCTAAACTTCCTATTTCAATTTTACCCAACTGACGATGGCTTTGCAACCCATTCGCGATACAACCTTCTTGATCTAACTCAAATAACTCCAATTTTTAAATTTTACACCTCACATTACCGATCATTCGTTTACCTATCATTACTCAATATGCAAGAATTCTCTCATTATAATATTACTTCTCCTAACATTATGCATTCAAATTCTTTATACGTAATTAAACTATGACTCACAATCCCAAACTTAAAAAACGCTAATTTCCCCCAAAATACACATATATGCACAAAATCAAAACAAAACACAATTCTATTCTCAATGTACTTGCAAAAATATTATCTGACAAATTCTATACTTAAATTGACACACGTTTCTTTTCAAAAATTCATATCTATACCAAGTACCACTAATTACTATCGACCAACACACTTGTACTCAATTCAATAATTTCTCAACTGTTACTCAAATTTTAACTATCTATTGATTTTCTCATTTCAATAGAATTTTCAAAATCACACTTAAATATTATCTATCAACTGATATCAAACATATTTTCTGTCATCAACTACTCTTAACTTATTCAAAATATTTTTCAAAAATACACCTCAATTCAATCTATCATCTCTACAATATCTACAATATACATAAATTTTAAACACTTCATATAAATCATAACACAAGTATTTCTTATCTATCTTTAACCAACTCAACAAACTCTTTCTAAAAACACTCTTTAATTCACTTAGTTAAAATTAAAATATTTGCATTCATATATTCACACTTCAAACAATCTTAACATAAAATCAATATTGTCACACTCTTCAAAACAAAATTACACTCTATAATAATAATTGTGGCAAATATACGAACATATTTTCAAAACACTCCCGCTCTAAAAATTCTTACGCGCTGCTCCCTTCTCCACAAAATTTGTAAAGACCAAAAAATTTTCTTAAAGACAAAAAAAAACTGTAACTGTTTTTTTTTTTTGTAACGCAAAAAAAATTTTTTCACGATTCTAGCCTAACACAAAGTATTTTTATTATCCTGGTCGGGACCATTTGTCGAACAAAAAATTTATTGTGATTTCATACACTTATTCATATACCTTCAAAATTAAATATGGCAAATACACATTTAAATTTCAAACATCGCGCGCTTTCAAAATAATTTTAATGCGCGGCTCCCTTCACTTTGAAAAACAAAAAAAATTTTTATCTCTAAAGTCCCTAACACACCATGAGACTGAGTCACGGTCACCATTTGTCGTGTTGCCTGTCTTAAAATTATTTATTTCTTTGGGCGAGATTCGTATATTATTTGGGTTAGTACAAATTATTTATAATTTATAGGTATTTGGGTGCGTTGTGTTTTTTTTTTTATTTATTTGGTTGAATACAACCCAAGGTTCTAGACATTCTGGCAAACGATCAGGTCAAATAACTTTGCTTCTAATAACTAGGTAATAACTTTCCTTTAGGTCAACTGCGAAGATAAAGATGACTGACTCCAATGTAACAAAATAAAATTGATTTATTTACAACCTTATCTATTTACAAAAAAAAAAACTGAATTACCAAATCTTCGCACACAGTTTACACATTTTACTAATCTTTTAGCATTTTCTCCTCGATTCATATCGAATGACATGTATTTAATTAAATCTACACCTTTTGGATTCAGGGAGCATATAATTAATAAACTAACTCATAGCCAAGAACCCCTATTTATCAAAATTATCTTTACAAAAAACACTGTTCCCGCACTAATCTTTCATTTAGCTCGGTGGGGTCTGAACAAAACAAAATTTAACTTTCACTCACTCAGTTTGACGATACAGCACTGGGACTCTGGCGTCGAAGCTCCACTTAGGCATGGGGTATCGCTTCTTCCTTCTAGGTAGTGGGTGCGCTGCGTCTCTAGGCTGTCGTGGGTATTCTTCTACTCTTTTCAAAATGATGGGGCACTCATCAGGAAAATGATGACATCGACTTCTCTTGATCCAAAGTCACGCTCAATTCCGGGAAGACTCGACCAGATCTCCAACATTAAGGCGCATCCTCTCTATAACCCTGTTTCTATTCTCTTGCTCAAAATCACTCTCAGCTCCGGGAAGACTCGTCCGGATCTCCAATATTTAAAACTGCCAATCTTTTCATCACTTTCGATGCTAAGGCACTAGGAAAGATCAACCGGTTTCCGGAAAACGAAACCTCTTTCTCGTACTGTCGGACAACTCCCGGGAATGCTCACCGGTCTCAGACGTTTTGAAATTCCAATCTCTTCATCCCCCTGCAATGCTAAAGCACCGGTAAAAGTCAACCGGGCCCGCACGCAGAAGAGAATCTTCGAAAAAAACTCTAAGTCTTCTATTTATTTATTTTTTTATAACAAAGTCCACGCCTTCTCGTGACTCCTAATCCATTCAGGAAAGCTTTCAAAAATCCACCACTTAGCCTCCATTTTCATTTCTCGGATTGGATAATCCCATAACCCATGCACGTCTTAATTACGTCATACAGAGACCACCCAAAGTCCAGTCCACGTGTTGCGGTCTACAGGTCCAATAAATCCTTTACAATAGGGTATTTTACTTTAATGTCAAACCCTGGTGCCATCTCCTTATCTGCGTCTGGAATCACCTACCCCCTATCGCGCACCGCCGCTTTTAAATTGGCTAAGCGTACAGACTACTGTTCCGTCCTCTAATCAAAGGCGGCTTCCTAGCATTCTAACCGAAATGTGATGAAAACAGCCTTCGATCACTTTATCTCTCTAAAAATTTTAATTTTTCTTTCAAATCGAAAGCGCTTCATCACACTGACCACCCAGCTTCCATCATCCCGACGATTCTCCCACTCTCAAACTGCGACAACTGTTTATATTGTCTTCGAACACGGCGTAATGGCATGTCTATCTCAGCTCTTCCTTTGTAAATGATTCAGCACACTCAAACAAGCTTTGGTTACCTGTTTTATACTCCAGAGAGTACGATGTTCAACGCCCTCTACCGGCTATACGTAATGCGCAATCACGCTGCATTTCTAATCATTTGCATATCTCCCCGACATGTACCTTCATTGCAAGTTTTGTTACGATCCCGCAATTATTGCTTGGTGCGCTAATTTTTTTGTCATTGAGTGTATATTATAAATAAATAGTAAGTTGAAACCAATCTTGAGTTAGAACAGTCAGGATACCTCTATGACCGTGAGGGATATTGTTACAGCAGTTGGAGTTGAAAAATCCAGTGTTTCCAGGATTATTAATCAGCAAAATAAGTTTGGGACAGTTTCTCCGAAACGGAAGAGTAAATATGGATGCAAACGTAAGACAGCCCCTTGGACAGACAAATTTCTTGCACGAAATAGTAAAATGCATCCTCGCAAGACAAGTACAGATCTTCAGAGAGTATTATTGGCTACTAGTGTGAGCGTTGATTCATCGACAGTACGACGAAGGCTTACTGAAGCAAGGAGATGGGCAAGAACACCAATCTCAAAACAGTTATTATCACATGCAATGAAGAGAAAACGTTTGTACTGGGCCAGGAAATATCAATCCTGGACTGCACATAACTGGAATAAGGTTGTATTCAGTGACGAAACGCCTTTTTTGTGCAAGAGCATCGATCAATATTTGTCAGGCGAAGCGCTGGAGAACCCATCAGGGAACAACATCTTAATCAAAGAGTTAAGCACCCTCAAAAGCAAATATTTTGGAGTTATTTTACATCTGGAGGTATTGGCAGCTTAGTACCAGTTGAAGGAATGATGAACTCCAAAAAATACATTTCAATACTAGAAGACAAAATTGTGTCTTTTTGACACAATTTATGCAAACGTTCGCTGACGGTGTTGGTGTGTTTCAACTTTCAACAAGATCTTGCACTATGCCATAATTCTAAGCTAGTGAAGAAATTAACATTTTTCGATTGGCCTGGTAATGATTCGGATGTAAATCCCATCGAAAATTTGTGGAGCATTGTGAAGAGATGTGTAAGTAAGATGGACTGCTCAACCAAAAGAAAAATGATTGAGAATGTCATAAAAGTTTGGTTTCGTGATGACGACGTCAAAAATTTATGTTCTAAATTAATGTTCTATATCCATGCCAAAATGTGTAAAGGATATCATTAAAGCTAGAGGAGGACATATTTGCTACTAGATTGCTATACCATGCATGTAAGGGAATTTATACTAATTAAATAATATGTATATATATATATACACTGAAGTGCCACTGAATTAGGGATAGCAAAGCCTATGCAAATTCTGTAGCGCTGCGCATCATGTATACGCAAGTGAGGGCGCTGTGGTAACTGCATTTATAGCGCGTACTGTGGTTGTTCTGAATTAGTTGTTGGAATTGCCAGTATGGGTAAACTTCCTGATTTAGACGCCTTCGATCGCGGACAAATCGTAGGTGCGCGACGCATGGGCCATTCAATTTCCGAAATCGTCAGACAGCTAGGATTTTCAAGGTCGACAGTGTCAAGAGTATACCAAGAATACATGGATGGTGGAAAAAAACTAGCGATCGGGCAAACTGCAAAGGACAATTAGCCTTGACAGTGAGTGGTGAGAGACGGCTCAGGCGTATTGTACGTAGCCAGCGAAGACAAACATTAGCTCAAATTACCACCCAGTTTAATGACGGTGCCAGTCGTACGGTCAGTAAACGGACTGTGCAACGCTCGCTTCACCCTATGGTTTTCGGGAGCCGTCGACCTACGAGAGTACCATTGCTCTATACTCGCCATCGGGCTGCACGTCTTGCCTGGGCAAGAGAGCACAGAGACTGGAGTGTAGAGGACTGGAAACGAGTAGCATGGAGTGATGAGTCTCGATTCCGACTACTTAACGCCGACGGGAGGCTGAGAATATGGCGTCAGGCTCATGAAGCCATGGATCCTGCATGCCTGGCTGGAACTGTACAAGGGCATGGTGGCTCAATCATGGTCTGGGGTGTTTTTTCGTGGCACAGTTTGGGATCTTTGGTGCGTGTACCAACCTCCCTCAATGCAATTCGGTACGTAGAGTTGCTGGGTGATCACCTCCATCCGTTTATGCTGTTCTGTTATCGGCACGGTAATGGAGTTTTCCAGCAAGACAACTGTACCTCTCACAAGTCCCGGTTGGCTACTGGCTGGTTAGATGAGCATTCCTCTGACTTCTCTGTCATGAATTGGCCACCTAGAAGCCCAGACTTAAATCCTATTGAGCATCTTTGGGATGTTTTGGAACAAGGAGTGAAATGCCATCACACAGCACCAAAGAACCTTACTGAATTATGGACAGCTTTAGCCAATATTTGGCAAGCCATTCCCGTGGAACGTTTCCAGAAGCTTGTTGAATCTATGACTCGTCGTGTGGCAGCCGTTATCAAGGCCAGAGGAGGCCCAACTCGTTACTAGGTAGGTATCCCTAATTCAGTGGCACTTCAGTGTATATGTGAAAATTTTTGTGTTTGACACAATTAATTTGCACAGTACTGTAAATCTAAACTTTAGAAACTGCTGGAGAAAGATCGGGATGTTTACATACCTTCGGCGAATTTCCCGATTGTTCTAGAAATGGAAATTTCCAGGACTCAACTACCACGCCACCAAAGGGGAAAACTGATTCGTTCTCCTGACATGCAAAAAGACGCCAAATTTGTCACCGATCTTGTCAAAGTTCTCGCAAATATCGCCAAAGGTCACATTTAAATATAATACTCAATGACAGCAAAAAAAAAGTACAGCTACCATAAACAGAAATTAAGGAGAAACTATGGGCATTTACAAATGTATGGAAATAATAACAGCAATTAACAACATCTTTCGTCTCCTTTCGATATTTATAACTCAAGCACATTAGCTAACGCGTTAGTCTTGTAAACGTTTTGAGAAATTCATGAATATTTCGATAATTATGAAATTTTTAGACATCAGTGAAGATATTACATATAGCTAACTGACACAGATAACCTTTCTCACCGGTAAAACTGGTGTATTAAGACATTTGACTCTCTGCTTGGAAGTCAGAATCAATCTGCTAGTAGGACCTTCTCATGTTATTAATTCGTCTGTTTTATGCATCTGTTGTAACACGTTAAGAATAAAAAAGACGTGATTGACTTTGATCAGATGCCTTTCACAGTTTTTATGAGTGTCATCTCTAATAGTGTTGCAGTCGTTAACGTTGCTAAGATGGAGTTTAGTCTCTGGGGGCAGTGGCGTAGCGAGAGGGGGGCAAGTATATCATGCCCCGGCGCCACTCTCAGAGGGGTGCCAAATGGTCCTTTTCACTAATTCTATATATAATATTACTGTATGTTTTTAGGGGAAGGGGTGCCAAAAAGGTATCGTGCCCCGGGCACCAGTTATGCTCGCTACGTCACTGTCTGGGGGTCGTCTAAAAAATAAACAGGGTGACGTTATGTGCTTTGTCGGTGATGGTAAAAGTACTTTGGTTGTTAGATTACCTTCTTTTACATCCATGAAACGTTTGATTTTGTACTCGTAGAGTAAGGGCCTGTTCACATAGGAGTCCGTTGCGTTGCGTTAAGGAAAAGATGACGTTGAGACGAAAATAAACCAATCATAGGCGTTAAAAATTTCATTGCTAATCGTGTGGAGGCATATGATTGGTTTATTTTCGTCTCAACGTCATCTTTTCCTTAACGCAACGCAACGGACTCCTATGTGAACAGGCCCTTACTCCTACATTTTGAAATTCACTGTAGAAATATAACTAGCATTTACTAGCTTCAAGGTAATTTCATACCAAATTGATAGGCAGAAAATCGAACATCACGCGTATAATTGCAATGTTTCAGAAAATCTTTAGATGTTGTAGAATGTACTGCCTTCGTAGATGCTTCTAAAACAAGGGTGAGTGATTCCCCCTGTTTTTTAATGACGAAATTTATAGTTTTTTTTTACATAATTATTGTTGTATTGACTGCATCTTTACGAAAAGTAACTCTTCGAAAGAATATAGTTTTTTTTACATAATTATTGTTGTATTGACTGCATCTTTACGAAAAGTAACTCTTCGAAAGAATAACTTCGAACATGAATAAATGAAAGATGGTTTTCTAACGTCAAGGGTCGTTGCAGTTTGTTTAATTCGGTTTTAGAACTCATTCCGAGCATTGCCACACATATCGTATTGATATTGACGACCTTCCGAAGTGATATTGTGAAAATAAAACGTACACAATGTTGAAGTTATTAAAACATCCTCCAAATATCAATAACTACACTCGAATTACTCGGAGGGTCATAGGCTCTCGCAATGGAGATATTGTGCCTGAAGCTAGTGTTACAGAGCAGAAAGTTAAAGTTCCTCCTGCTCCTGAAAAATACACTGAGTTCAGTTTAGCGGCCTCATCTCCAAAAGGGCAATTATTTGCTCATTCTGGTGCAGTCGGAGGTAATTTTTGCTTTACTACAGTTATTTAAATACTGTTTAGAAGTATTACTTTTATAGGTACCAGCTGAAATTGTTATTTTGTCCTACCACCATTCAAAATAAATTGCTAAGCCTGTGCTTGGAAATTTCTGTTTCGATAATTTGTTAGGAAAAATAGCGTTATTTTAAAAAGTTAGTTTTAATCAAGTTTGGAGATCTTATGTAAGCGTACGGAATATAAAACATTTTAAAATTCTCACTTGATTACACAAGCCTCGCTCGATTATATAAGCCTTTCTTAATTACATAAGCGCCTTGGTCATAAAATTTCTCTATTTCAGGAGTTCAGGAGCTTTCCGCAGAGGAGACAACTGACTATTTTAGTACTCCACGCCATATTTATTAATATAAGAGGAAAAAAATGTGTTAATGCATTTAAATATGTTTGTTTACAGATGTATTTAAGCACATTTAAGTTTAACTGCCATTTTTCAGGCTGTTGTGCCATAGCTTATTTACCTTTAAGTTTAATAATTATATTTGTCTTATTCAGCATAAATGCCAATGAACCATTAACAAAAAATGAATGTAAATTTCTTGCACTCAAAAATTGTAATAGTAGCCTCTTTTTTTTCTCTCATTATATACTGTTTTAAATTTTAGCTTGATAGAGTTGGGAAGTAAACATTCTAAAGCCCCTATCAGACCACAAAAATCTGTGAAGCACAACAGTATTGATCCTGGAAACAGAAAATGATTTTTGACCAACGAGAGAGGAGCAAGCACTCCTCTAGGCATAACACCTCTATTGTGGTCAACCCTCCCCTTATCTTTCTGTAGATTGAATTTGCAATCCTTGTGTTGCGTGGATTTTTGCTGTCTGATAAAGTATTTAGATGGTAAACATTCCATATGGAACTTATGACAGTTTTTATGTCAGTGCAATGTTAATGTAAATTTTTTTTTGTTTTGTGGGAAAAAAGTAATGTAGCATATTCCCATTATGTGCTGATAGTTAATACTGATTTCTGTACATTTTTGCCTGAAGTGTTGATCAGGCAGATGTTTTTTTGTAATAATTTTATTGTAGTAGATTTCAAAGGAAATGAATTGAATTTTTCGATAGCTTTAGAACTCTATGACCCATTGTAAACTTGTAGATACTAGTTTGAAATACTTGCAATTTTTGATAATGATTTGTAGAAGCTGTGTTCTTGCTATGCATATTCCATGTTTCATATATGTAATATATATAGATTATACTAATTTGAAAACTCATTGGCAGTAAAAAATTAGTTCCTTATTAAAATAAGCATTTAAAAATTAGTTGATAGTATAGAACTTTTAAACATCGATGACTGCCATTACAGCAAATATAGTCTAATTTGATGTACTCCATTCTAATTGTTGCTGAATAAAACTAAAATGATGTTTCAAAAGGTGAGGGTAAGGCTTCGTTCACACGATACAGTTTCGGTTTTATGATCGTCTCGGTTTTGTCGTTTCGTTTGCAGTAAACAGTGTATTTTGTTTTGTCTGTTCACACATTGCGGTCAAAAACCGCAAACGGAAGAACAACCAAATCGGTAGCAGATGTCATTTGATTTTGTCTACCGAAACCAGATGCCACGCCGCTGTTTCGGATGTCATTGGCGTATAGAATTGAGAGGGGGAGTACACACGATTTGGTTATTTTGAAGGAAACGTACACCAGTGCCGATCTAGCTACTGAAGTGATTGTTTGAAGTGATTTTTTTAAGTTGCTTTTTAGTTTTTTGCAGTGGATTTTTTTTTTTACAAATGGAGTAATCGACGCAGAAATTTTAATTTCTTTGGTTGAAGAAAGACTGACCATTTGGGACAAAACATAAGAATGTTTTAGGGACTACTCTAGATTTGTGTGCATGGCCGCCATCTTGGATTTTTTTTGCGCCAACTTGGCATTTTTACAGTGTTTTGAGGAGTGGAAAAATTCTCGCCAATATGTTTTAAACGGTGTTTTCAAAACGCTGGACTTGGAATTTTTTTAGCTTTTTTAATAAAAACCACCTGTTTAAAGTATGAAACTTAGAAAAAATTTTGAAAAATCCTTTAAATGTTGGACTTAGATTTTGGGTTTTTAATAAAAACCCCTTTTTTAAATTATGAAACTTGGAAATTTTTTTGAACAAATCATTCTCAAATATTGGAAATTTTGGGTTTTTCTTTTAGCTTTTTTAATAAAACCCACTTTTTTAAATTATGAAACTTAGAAATATTTTTGAAAAATCATTTAATCGTTGGACTTAGATTTTTTTTTTTGCATTTTTAATTAAAATCTATCTTTTCAAATTATGAAGTTGAACTTCAGTTATTTAAATTTATTTGTAATCCACTACAACTTGGATAAACAAAAAATCGATAAACAAAATTAAAAGCAACTTAAATTTATTAAGTTAACAAAAAACTGATGATGGATTTGTCAATTAGTATACTGTTATGATACACCATTTCATTTATTTGAAGTAAAAATTATCTGCCATCATTTTTTCGTAAAATGTAAAATACAGTATACATTTTAAATACAATCTATTTTTAAATTTTTATTTAAATAAATTTAAATAACTGAAGTTCAGCTTCTCTCTCCCCAGGAACCTAAGTTAAGAAGTTAGTTAAGGTTAAGCTATTGGTTTAGGAAAAGGGTTTTTATTTCCTTATTTCCAACACAGCAGGATAAATGGTCAAACAATCCTTGTCCTGATTTTATTGGGTTTTATTAAAAAAGCTAAAAGAAAAACCCAAAATTTAAATATTTGAGAATGATTTTTTCAAAAAAATTTCCAAGTTTCATAATTTAAAAAAGTTGTTTTTATTAAAAACCCAAAAATAAATCTAAGTCCAACGTTTAAAGGATTTTTCAAAAATTTTTCTAAGTTTCATAATTTAAACAGGTGATTTTTATTAAAAAAGCTAAAAAAAATTCAAAGTCCAGCATTTTGAAAACACTGCTTAAAATATTTCCAGGTCAAGGCTGAGATCTGACCTAAAATTATTATACTGTAATTAAAAGATCAAATCAGAAATGACTGTTTGATCTTAAAATTAGAGAATTTGACATTGGGTTATTTTTACCAGAACGCAATAATTATCGCCATGAGAAATGCGCCAAACCCTGGCGGGAAAATCCAAGATGGCGGCTGTGCACACAAATCTAGAGTATCCCCATGTTTTACTTTAAATGATGCTTTAAACGATGTTTAAATCATGTTTATATCTTAATTAGAACAGGAGATATTATTTTTATTATTATTCTCGTTATTTGCACCATTCTAATAGTAGCCGATCTTTGTTTAAACCTGTAAATAGGATTACTGCATGATGGGTTTTTTCACCATTTCTCATCTTTAAATTGTTATAAGTCAAGAACCGTTAAAGATAAATGGTTCAAACTTGGGACATGTCTTTTATTTTACTTTTAATTTTGATTCAACAAATTTGAAAAATATATTTACCTTTAAAAATATGATTTTTTAAAAATAAGTTACATAATTTTTTTTTAAAAATTCTCTAAATATTTTAAATTTTTTCAAAAATTAATATTTTTAAAAATGCTGAATCGAAATTAAAACATATTTCTATTTAATTAAATGAAAAAAAATTGAAATTCGACAGATATTTTGAGTTATAACAATTTTAAATTACCCAACTTTTTTTATAAATTTTAAAATTTTTTAAAACTTTATGAGAAGTTTTATGATGTGATTTTGTTTGCAAATTATATGGTTAACCATTACAAAAAATTCAAAGTTTTAACTCAATAAACGTATGTATTGTCATTCGGAGTAGTTGAAAAATTTCGATTAATCTCTTCTTAATTCAATCATAAGCGTTTGAAAAGTTCTCAGACAATATCTGTCCCTCAAAATAGGATGTACCCAATCTTGCTTCGATGACGATACCAGTATATTTCAAGAAAGGTATTTATGTCCATCTTGCAAAGTGAACTACACTGCAATGATTGCAAAGGACGAGCGGTGAAAGAAAAACCAAATCGTATGAACACAGCTTTCGGTTGACACCAAAACGATGATAAAACCGAAACCGCATCGTGTGAACAAAGCCTAATGTCTTGCCCTGCAGTAAGGAAGCAGAAAATAGTATACTTTTAATTTTTAATTCAAACCCTAGCAATTTTCAGTTAAGTTTTTATGCTGAATTCAGTAAAACTGGAGATAAGGATCACTAAGCTAAACACACTTTGATAAAGTTATGCAAAATAGAAGAAAATACCATTGAAATTATGTAGTTATTCCAATAAATGAGGAAAAAATGTTTTGTTTAATGCTTAATTTAATTGTAAAATTTAGGGATAAAAGAAATTCATGCAGTCATGAAGCAAAAGTTTTAAAACAGTATAAATATGATTTTTGAACGTATGTTATTTCAAATTATCCTCTTTTTTTAAATATAGTTGTTGACGCCAATGGCTATGTTGGCAATCGCCAAACGCGCCATGAAAGAATTTGTTTGAAATCGTTTGTTCCATAAAAAAGTTTGTTTTCGCTCGCACATCGTATGGTCGATGTTTCGTGTATTGATTTTGTTCATACATTAGTATTGTGTTTAATTCGATTAAGTAAATAAAATTATTAATTTGTGTGTCGTATGGTCGACAATGGTTATAATTTATTAGTATACAGTCCATTCAAATAAAACAAATTTAGGACCAGTGCAACGTATGACACTTGGCTCATATAGTTGGTCCACGTAGCCGGAGAAAAAAAATGGCACTCATTGCGCTAAATCGACAAAAATCGACATTGAAGGCTCAGATTACTAAAATAGAGACATACTTAAAAGAAAAGGAGGTAAAAGCCCCATCGGATATTTTAGCTGCTGAGTTAAAAATAAAATTAGAAAATTTATTGAAATATCAATCAAGTTTGGATTACATTCGAATACAGTTTTTCGAGAAAGTTGATCCCGAAGAAGGTATATCGGATATTGAAGAAGAATTTTTGGATATGGAATTTCGCATCGAAGCATTACAGGTAAAAATTAATAGTTTGATTACCTGTCAAAATAGCTCATTTATTTCAAATGGTAATAAAGATGTAAATAATAGCGTTAATATTCGACTTCCCGAAATTGTAATTCCTAAATTTTCGGGAAAAATAGAAGAATATAGTTGTTTTAAGCTGCAATTTGATAATATTATTACCAATAATTCTCATTTAGATGAAACTCAAAAATTGCAGTATTTACATTCGGCTTTAGTCGGCGAAGCCAAGAATTTACAAACTGTTAATGATATATTTAAAACGCTTTTCGCAGCTTTAAATGAAAGATATTCAAACGAACGCGTGTTAGTTGATGTATATGTTAAGCAAATACTAGAATTTGATAAAATAACTTATGAATCTTCTAAGGAACTGCGAAGTTTGATAGATATAGTTAACAAAAATTTAAGAGCACTAAATACAATGGATCTTGAAAGAAATAAATTATCTGATGTTGTGTTATTAAATATAATTTTGGCTAAACTCGATAAAGAATCAAGAAAGCAATACGAGCTAAATATAACTTCCACGGAAGTTCCGAAGTTGGATGATTTAATTGCATTTTTGGAAAAAAGATGCCAAATGTTGGATAATTTATCACGTAGTGTCTCTTCAAAATTGAAAGTTTTTGATAAATACCAAAAACCGAAATCACTTATGGTGAAATCATACAATAAAGTATGTGCTTGCTGTAAATCTCTTAATCATTACATATTTAAGTGTTCTGCATTTTTAAAACTAAATTCGTTGCAAAGATTTGACTTTGTAAAAAAACATAATTTGTGTATTAATTGCTTCAGTGCGCAACATAAAGTGGTAAATTGCAATTCGAAGTACGTGTGCAGTGTATGCAAAACTAAGCACAACACACTACTTCATAGAGAAAGAGTAGAAAGCCTGTCGACGGCGCCAATTGACGCGCCAATTGAGTCGTCAAATTTATTTATCCCAAACGAAAATGAGAAACCACAACATAATTTAGCAGTCGAAGCTAAAGCAGTTTCAAGCTGTTTAATCTCTCAGAGGAAAAATATTCTTCTTCAAACAGCACGGGTTTATGTGAAAAATATGTTAGGGGAATTTATTCCTGCCATTTGCCTTTTGGATAATGGATCAAGTGCTCAATTTTTATCGTATAGATTTTTTCAAAAATTGGGTTTAAGAGCTGAAAGAATATATGCTCCCGTATCAACATTAAATAATACATCAGTCACTGTAAATAAAAGTGTAGTTATAGAAGTTGCAAATAAGAACAGGAATTTTTCTGCCAGTATGGAATGTTTAATTGTACCTAATATTACAGACATTACTACGACTATCCCAATAAACATAAATGACTTGAATTTACCGTCGCATATTGAACTGGCACATGAAGGATTCACAAATCCAGCCAAAATTGACTTGCTTATCGGAGCAGAGTATTTTTTTGAAATTTTAAGGTCAGGACAATTTCGTTTACCTTCGCATGGTATTTTATTGCAAGAAACTGTATTCGGTTATGTAGCTAGTGGAACAGTAGTTAGTTCTGTAAACACGCAATTCTGTGGATTATTGAAACCTTCAGAATCTATTGAAGAAAACTTTAAAAAATTTTGGGAACTGGAAGAAGTGAATTCAGTTAGTTCTTTAACACCGGAAGAAATTCAATGTGAAGATCATTTTGTAAAACATTATACTAGAGTATCGGGTAGATTTTGTGTAAAATTACCTTTCAAAGAGTGTACTAAATCTTTGGGATATTCAAAGGATATGGCTATTAAGCGTTTTCTAAGTACAGAAAAACGATTAGAATGCTTGCCCAATTGTAGAACCATGTATAAAGAATTCATGGACGCTTATTTAAAATTAGATCATATGGAGCTTGTTCCACATTACGAGAGAAATGAAGTGTTGGGTAAAACAAACTACCTTCCGCATCATTTTGTTTTGAAGGATAGTTCGACAACTGCATTGAGGGTAGTGTTTGATGCCTCGGCTAAGACATCAACAGGCATTTCTCTAAATCAAACACTAATGGTAGGCCCAAAGTTGCAGGATGATATTTTCGACATAACATCAAGATTTAGATTACATAAATATGTTCTGACAGCTGATATTTCTAAAATGTATAGACAAATTTTAGTTACGAATAATGATTCAGATTTACAAAGAATAGTTTGGCGTAATTCTCCTGAAGAGTCTTTTCAAGAATATAGACTTAAAACTGTGACATATGGCACAGCCTCAGCTCCATTTCTAGCAGTAAGAGCTTTGAGACAACTTGCAGTAGAAGAGAAAGATAATTTTCCTCTTGCTTCAGCTGTGACTCTCTCTGATTTCTTCATGGATGACTTAGTCACAGGTAGCAATGATTTAAATAGTGCTAAAGAATTACAAAACCAGTTGATACAAATGTTACAAACTGGTGGAATGAAACTTTGTAAATGGTCCTCTAACGAAAGAGAACTGTTAAAATCAGTGCCGTTCAAAGATCAAGAATATCATTTTGATCAATCAAGAGAAACAGTAAAGACACTAGGTCTCATTTGGAATCCAAAAATTGATAAATTTAAATTTTTTGTTTCTCCCTCAATATATTCATCAAAGTGCACTAAAAGATCAATATTATCTCATATTTCTAGATTATTCGACCCTTTAGGACTTTTAGGACCAATTATAGTTCGAGCAAAGATATTTATTCAAAAATTATGGCTTTTAAAGATTGACTGGGACGAGCCACTCTCAGCTAAAGAAGCTCAAGAATGGAAAAATTTTGTAAAAAACCTCAAAGTAGTTGAAAGTATTGATGTCGATCGCTATATTTTGAATGATAGTATTTGTCAGCTAGAAATACACGGATTCTCGGACGCCTCCGAAAAGGCCTATGGAGCGGTAGTTTATATCAAAGCCACTGGCACATCATCGGAAGTCTCAGTGAAGTTACTCTGCAGCAAGTCAAGAGTCTCGCCTCTGAAGCGTACAACAATTCCAAGACTAGAACTTTGTGCAGCAGTATTACTAGTAAAATTAGTGAACCGAGTACTATCATCGTTAAAAATATCTGTGAATAGCGTTCATTTGTGGACCGATTCGACAATAGTACTTGCGTGGATTCAACACGAACCACATACTTTGAAAACATTTGTAGCGAATCGCGTCGCAGTTATTCAAGAACTGTCTTCGACTCATCAATGGCACCATGTAACTTCAGAAGAAAATCCAGCTGACATAATTTCTAGAGGTGTTGATCCTGAAACTCTTCGAGATAGCAAACTGTGGTGGGATGGTCTCACTTTCCTTTTGAATGACTTTTCGTCGTTAAAGGATAATCCCTGCCCAACAGCTGTGGAGGTTCCAGAATTGCAGAAATTGCCGGTCCCTTCATTGACTTTTGTATTGACTTTAGAAAGTGATTTGTTAAATAGAGTTTTAGACAGATCAAATAGTTTTTCTAAAATTGTATATATTTTTAGTTTTATTTTCAGATTTTTGAAAAATACTAGAAGCAAACCAGAGGACAGGTACAGAGGCCCCCTGTTACCCCAGGAGCAGAAAACAGCGACAGAATTTATCATTCGGCAAATACAGGCAAATGAATTTAAAATGGAGATATCTGCTCTCTTAGCTGGTAAAAGGGTTATAAAAGGGAAGGTAAAGGACCTCCAACCCTTTTTAGATTCCAATGGAATTCTAAGAGTTGGAGGACGGTTAGAAAAATCAAATTTAAATTTTAATGCAAAACATCCCATTTTACTTCCTGCGAACCACAAATTTACAAAGATTTTGATGAATTACTACCATAGGAAATATCTGCATGTAGGAGCACAGAATTTATTGCATTTAGTACGCCAAGAATACTGGCCATTAAACGGCAGAAGTATCGCTCGACAAATTGTCCACAATTGTGTTACATGTTTTAAACAAAAACCTGTTACGGAAAGTCAGCTTATGGGCAATCTTCCTCCGGAAAGAATAAACCCGAGTTCCCCCTTTAATGCCACAGGAATAGATTTTTGTGGACCCTTTTATGCAAAGTTTAAAGGACAAAGAAAGGGTGTATACCACAAAGTATACATAGCTATATTTGTCTGCTTTGTGACAAAGGCGGTACATTTAGAGACTGTCACAGATTTAACCTCAGAAGCGCTAATCGCGGCGCTAAAAAGATTTTTCTCTAGACGTGGTAAAAGTTCGTCTCTGTTCACGGATAATGCCACCAATTTCGTAGGCGCGCATTTAGAATTAAAACGATTGTACAAACTTGTTAAAAAGCCAGAGGAAAATTTAGCTTGTTATTTAGCCTCAGAAGGCATTGCCTGGAATTTTATTCCTCCCAAAGCCCCGAATTTTGGTGGACTTTGGGAAGCCAGTGTCAAATCATTTAAATACCATCTTAAACGAACTATTGGCGATCGAAAGCTGACCTTGGAAGAATTCCAGACTATTATAATTCAGATCGAAGGCATCTTAAACAACAGACCGTTAATTCCGATGAGCTCAGATATGGATAATTTAGATGTTTTAACTCCATCACATTTTTTGATAGGACGCATTTTGAATACAATCCCTGAACCACTAATAGTGAACAAACCAGATAATTTATTAACAAATTGGCAAAAAACCACCAAAATTGTTCAAGCCATATGGAAAAAATGGCAGATTAGTTATTTAAATCATTTACAAAATCGCACCAAATGGCATGTTGAAAGACAAAATTTACAACCTGGTCTAATGGTTTTAGTTAAAGAAGATCACTTGCCACCATGTAAATGGTTGATTGGACGTATTCAAGAAGTGATACCAGGATCCGATAATAGAATTAGAGTAGCTGTGGTGAAAACAAACCACGGTATATATAAACGTAGTATTAGAAAGTTATGTGTATTACCTAATCAAAATATGTAAATTTTTAGTTAGTTTATGTTTTGAGTTTATATTTAATTTGTATATTCGTGTATTATTGAAAACATTATTTACATTTTAAGTTATCTGTATTCATTTAGAACTTGTTTAAGCCAAAATATGAGGCAAAATTGTTTTGTAATATATTGTTCATTTTATGTATTCAATTGTAATAACTGTATTTTAATGTATTTTGAAATATAATATTTCAACCTGGGGAGAATGTTGACGCCAATGGCTATGTTGGCAATCGCCAAACGCGCCATGAAAGAATTTGTTTGAAATCGTTTGTTCCATAAAAAAGTTTGTTTTCGCTCGCACATCGTATGGTCGATGTTTCGTGTATTGATTTTGTTCATACATTAGTATTGTGTTTAATTCGATTAAGTAAATAAAATTATTAATTTGTGTGTCGTATGGTCGACAATGGTTATAATTTATTAGTATACAGTCCATTCAAATAAAACAAATTTAGGACCAGTGCAACGTATGACACTTGGCTCATATAATAGTTTTATTATCCTTGTAATCGTTAAGGATTGATTTTATATATATATATTAATAAACTTCGATAAAGCCATTAGCTATTGTCATAACAAAGGTAACATAGCTCCCAAATTGCCATAATAAAATTACAGGTTATATAAGAAGTAGTATATTATAAAGTAGTCAGAATGAAGATCTACTCGTGTACTAAACTGAACTGACTTCGTGTGGGGAAATTTCATAACATTTGATAAAATTTCATATGAGCATTGGCGGCTCCAATGGGGTGTGGGCAGTAGGGGTAATTGCCCCTCCCCAAAAAGCCCGGCGTATTTTTTTTCATAGCTTAAAATTATATAATCGTAGACCTAATACTAAATGAGTTTAAATTTAAAATGACACAATGTTTATTTCTTATTTATACAGTCGAACCTCCATATATTGAAGTAGCAAATTGCCAGAAAAAAATTTGATGTATAGAAATTTCAATAAATAGAATTGATCTTCGTTTTATCATAATTCTCCTAAAACATTAAAATTAAAGCTAATTTTCGTATATGAAACTCCATTTCTAATTTATATATGAATCACTTTAAATGAAAGTTAAGAGCTAAAAATAAATTAATATGAAAGATTTATCAAGTACTACATACCTTTTGAAAAAAACAATCCAGACAGTGGTTACAATGATCACAGTTACATTCTTTTAAAAAAAAATACGAATATCTTGCTGAACAGCCAGTTTTGCGGAAAGTTCATCAAAGAAATGTTCGCATTTATTTAGTCTACTAAAAACTTCATCAGGTATATTTTCCACAAATTGAAGTCCACGACGTATTGTTTCAAACACTAAAAATTGGGAGATTTTATTCTAAAGTGGAATAAAATCTCCCAATATGTCTTGAAAAAAAATTTCAATATATAGAAACAGTTTTTCTATGTAATGAACATGGAGATTTGGTAAGAGTTCGATATATAGAAAATTTGATATGAGGAAGTTCGACTGTGTGTGTGTATATATATATATATATATATATATATATGGGAATTCTACTCTTGTGGCAACATGGATGAGGCGCCGCTTGAGCGAACGAGTTTTAACTCAACCGCTTGTGCTGGGAGACAATGGAACACACGCTATGTTTACCTTTGCTGAGTGCAGTGAACCTGATGAAGTTTTTAGTCGCATTTATTTAGTCTACTAAAAACTTCATCAGGTATATTTTTCACAAATTGAAGTCCACAACATATTGTTTCAAACACCAAAAATTGGGAGATTTTATTCTAAAGTGGAATAAAATCTCCCAATATGTCTTGAAAAAAAATTTCAATATATAGAAAGTTTTTCTATGTAATGAACATGGAGATTTGTTAAGAGTTCGATATATCGAAAATTTCGATATGAGGAAGTTCAACTGTGTGTGTGTATATATATATATATGTGGGAATTCTACTCTTGTGGCAACATGGATGAGGCGCCGCTTGAGCGAACGAGTTGCAACTCAACTGCTTGCGCTGGGTGGGCGGAGACAATGGAACGCACACTATGTTTACCTTTGCTGAGTGCAAACTGCACGCTGTTTTATCTTGCTCATGCTAGACGAGCGTTAATGTCATGCCATATGGTCAATGATATTCTGTGTTTTTCTTATTGTGATAATCTGTTGTAAATGGTTTGTGTTTGATTAAATGTTAGTCAAGACTACGGGTTATTGCATTTTGATATTTCAACCATGGGAATACATTTCCCACACACACACACATATATATATATATATATATATATATATATATATATATAAAACCCTAAGACTCGATGTTGCTGCTGCCCCCCCCCCCCCCAAAAAAAAAAAAAAACTCTAGCCTGGAGCCGTCCCTGCATATGAGTAACATTTTCTATCAAGTACCAGTAAAACTTTATCAGGAACCATATTTACTAGATATTGATTTCCTTTCCCTTTGTTTTGATCCTGCATTGGTCCCATATTTACAAATTGTAGGCATAGTTGCATAACACCTGATAGACGTCACTCTATCTTATTTAGGTTTTAGTTATTTTTAAAAATAAATATTTATTAAAACAATAAGTTAAAGATATGATGCATATAAATGAAAACCAATCAAATTTTTTTTTTAATGTAATATATGCACTTTTTACAATAAAGTAAATCAAAGCAGATAAATGAAAATAAAGCAGATTTTTTTTTTTTTTAATGTATTTTTATTGGCAATTTTTAAAAATTTAGTGAAATGCCATTCAGGTGTTTTGGTATATATCTGTTTACTGTAAAAGGATGAAAGTAACTGCAGGAGTTTTGTTTGTTTGCTATGACTCGTACATAAACACTTCGAAAGTACTGACATCTGCTGGGCATACAGAGTAATCCATCAATAACCAAAATGTAAACAAAGTGTTATTGGCTTCTCTCAGATGCTATGCGACTAGTGCAGGGTTAAATAGACTAGTATCTATTTATTTATGAATATGAGCATCCTTAATCTATTATTACCAGTATACATTTAAATGTAAATATGGTATATATATATATCTATATTTATTTATTTACATTTTTCCTAGCTTTATCTCAAGTTCGTCTTGCTCATACTGATTTACCAGCTCCAGACTTTGATTATTATCGGAAAAAAGAACTGAGAGATCCAAGTGCTAATTCAAGAGATAGTGAGGATGCTCGAAAGATGACTAGTTATATGATCATGGCTGGTAAATATAAAATTGTCTCATTTATATATATTTTTATTTTTGGATATTACTATTTTTATATTATTACTGTCTACAATGCTCTGTAGAGAGGTAAGAAACTAATCCAAAAGTAATTTGTTCCCTATTATGTACATTTATATATAACAAAAGCATTCATGAATACGTTACTAAAAATAAAAAATTATTTTCATTTACCTGTTTAGAATTTGAATACATTGTAAAATTATTTATGAAATACATTTAAAATATTGGTACTTTTCCTTTATAAGCACTACACTTGGCGCATTTTTAATCTTGGCAACGCACAGATACAACACATTGTATTGGCGAATGAAATAACTCAAAATAACTCCGGGTGTTACTCAAATGTTGCCTGCTCATCTTCAGGCAAATTCCATATTTTAAAATCCATTACGTAAAAATACGGTCCGATTTCCTGGCGGATTCTAAATTCCTTACAAACTAAAGTAGGTGTATTTAGTTATGGCAATCCATGAAGTCTGTTTATCTCCATGACCACGATAATAATCGTCCTCATATCGTCTCGTAATCCATGAATCTCACGATTTGTATATTTTAATATTGTAATTTGACAATTATTAGTGTGATTATATCACGTTACTTTTCTCTCGTTGTGGTAATTTTTTAAAATGCACCAAATTGGTGTCAAAACGATTGTAGTGCTTATAACGGAAAAGTACCAAAATTTTAAATAGACCTATGTGCAAAGTACATTTTATTTGTAGTGAAGTTAACTTGTAATATCTCTTTCTTTTATTTCTTCTGTAAGGAAGGGAAGAGAACTTTAGTAATTTATGAAATATGAAATATATTTTCAGTGTGGAAAAGTTAAATTTTATAAAATTTATTGTTGAATACCAAATGATGGATTAGGGATGCATAATGTCTTGTTGAAGGCTGTGTTAACATTAAAAAAAAATGGCATGCTGTTTAAATTTTTTTTTTAACGTAGGATTATGTTCCTCCATAACGGTTCGCAGTAAAGCACAATTTCAGACATGAAAACCGTCATTGCGAGTTATAAATCAAGAGTAGCAGAATATTTCTACCACTCTTGCTCAACTCTTTACCTGATTTTCTGACATATATAACTTATTTTTCTTACCATCGACCTATTCTGCGTAGGGTTATCACTCATCCTTCTCTTTGTATGTAGAAATTTTATTGTTTAAGAAAAAAAAAGTAAGCAATGATAAGTAATCCTACGTTAATAACCTACGGTAGTTTTGTTAGAAGAGATTACCTGAAATTTAAAAAAAATAAATTTAAACTTATAAGATTGTGTAATTCAGTTTAAATATTCATAAAACTTATGAGTTGCAAACAGTTCAAGTTATACATACAATTTCAAGATTCAGCTTTAAGTCAAATTGGAGCCTCAGTCACAGTGTGAATAGAAAGTAATAATGTTGAAATTAAAAGCAAGCGGTCAAATATCACTGCTAGTGAGTTATAATTTACCTATACTTCAGATTTTCTTCTATGTGCCTACATCATGATTAAAAGTAATAATAATAATATATATATGTGTGTGTTATAAATTATACATTATTGTTATTTTAATGTTATTCGTCTAAATATATGCTGTGGTTTAAAATTCTATTAAGAATACATAGTAGACATTTTTGGGTACTTACGTATTATAGCTGAAGCTTGGCAGCCTTTAACCCTTGGCGTAATATCTGCTCGCCAACACCTAACTTCACAGTGGCAACCTATTTCCTGCCCGGAAATTATAAACATTTCGAGCAGAAGCATGTTAAAATAATACTAATGTGTGGAAAACGTGGTTACTCCCAAGTTCTACGTACGTACCCAATAAGATTTTTTTTATTAAATACAAATTTTAAGGGGGTTAAAAAAAGGCATAACCCCCTGCCCCCCTCTAAAAACACCCACTGTATCTTAGTAATCATAGGGCCTAGGAAGTTGAAATTTCGTATTGTGGTTCCCCATAATCCCTAGGTGCCTTCTAAGAAATCTTTTTTTGGAAACTGTAAATTTTAAGGGGGTTAAAAAGAGCTTAACCCCCTGCCCCCTCTAAAAACACCCACTGTATCTCTGTAACCACAAGGCCTAGGAAGCTGAAATTTCCTATGGCGGTTCCTCTTAAGCTCTAGGTGCATACCAATAAATCATTTTGAACGCTCGAAATTTAAGGGGCTTTGCCCCCTCTCCCCCCCAAAAAATCCTACTGTATCTCTGGAACCATAAGGCCTGGGAAGCTGAAATTTTGTATGGTGGTTCCTCTTAAGCCGTAGGGGCACACCTATAAATATATTTTTAAAGTTCGGATTTTAAGAGGTTTAGCCCCCCCCCCCTTCCCTCTAAAAAAACCACTGTATCTCTGGAACCATAAGGCCTGGGAAGCTGAAATTTGTTTGTTTGGTTTCCCTTAAGCCCTAGGTGCAGACTAATAATTTTTTAGCTCAAATTTTAAGGGGTTTAGCCCCCCCCCCCCAAAAAAAAATAAATAAACCCACGGTATCTCTGAAACCATAAGGCCTGGGATGCTGAAATTTGGTTGGTTGGTTCGTTTTCCTTAAGCCCTAGGTGCACACCAATAATTTTTTCCTTTTTTAGGTCAAATTTTAAGGGGTTCAGCCCCCCCCCCCCCCCCAAAAAAAAAAAAGAAATACACCCACTGTATCTCTGGAACCATAAGGCCTTGAAGCTGAAATTTTTGTTGGTTGGGTTTCCTTGAGCCCTAGGTGCACACCAATAAATGTTTTTTTACATTCAAATTTTAAGGGGTTTAGTCTCCCCCCCCCCCCCCCAAAAAAAAAAAAAAAAAAAAAAAAAAAAAAAAAATCCCACTGTATCTCTGGAACAATAAGGCCGAAGAAGTTGAAATTTTGCATGGCGTTTCCTCTTAGGCTCTAGGTGCTGGCCAAGAAAGATGTTTAAAAAGCAACTTTTTAGGAGGTTGTAAAGTGGTTTTAAATCCCCAAAATAAAAATGAAATATCCAAAACTCGTATTTAAATTCGGATCACTGTCATTAAATTCTGCTATGAACTCCTTATGAGAAATGACCCCACCTTACTGCTAAAGTTAATTGAAATTAAATGAACCAAATGACATAATTCATGGCACTCGTGTAATCTGTGGCGAAGCACGTGTATGAAATATACGAAAGCAGTTATTAAACATGCATCAACATTTTGAGCAGCAGCATGTTTAAAAAAGTATTTGGAAAACACATGGAAAAGTTAAAAAAAAATAAGCAGCTGAAGAACATGATTTCGCTATAGATAATTTTAGATCTAATTAAAAATTTCATATTAAAGACAAAATAGGAATACACTCTTAGACAAAAAAAAAAAAAAAAAAAAAAAAACGACGCGCCAAGAAGGGGTAATGCAAATTGGGTACAAATTGATATGCATACAGGTTTCGAAGGAAAATGCAAATATTTAAAGTTTGGCAATCGGGAACCGTAGAACCAGTTTTCCTTCTGAATTCTGACTGTTTTGCCGCAATCTTTAATATTACATCTCCAGCTACTGGTCGATTAAAATAGGCACGCATGTTGTGAAAGTTAGGGCATACACGCTGACTGGGCAAAATTCCACGGATCTGGAAAAAAGACACTGCATCTTCTTCCTTTTGGCCTATATTACACTATCAAAGTTCTTTGACAAAGATATTTTTTAAAAGTTATTTGTATCTTTTATAACAGTTATACATAAAAGAAATGCTATAACCTCAAAATACCCCTATTACACTATCAAAGTTCTTTGACAAAGATCTTTTATAAAAGTTATTTCTATCTAAGGGGGCTAAATCCCTTAAAATTTGAGCTCTTAAAAAAGATTTATTGGTGTGTACCTAGGGCTTAAGGGGAAGTACCATACAAAATTTCAGCTTCCAAGACCCTATGGTTCCAGAGATACAGTGGGATTTTTTAGGGGGAGGGGGTTAAACCCCTTAAAATTCGAGCTCTTAAAAAAATATTTATTGGTGTGTACCTAGGGCTTAAGGGGAACCACGATGCAAAATTTCAGCTTTCTAGGCCTTATGGTTCCAGAGATACTATGGGGGATTTTTTAGAGGGGGGGTTAAGCCACCTTTAACCCCCTTAAAATTTGCATTTTTCAAAAAGATTTTTTAGTGGGCACCTAGGGTTTAAGGGGAACCACCATACGAAATTTCAACTTCCTGGGTCCTATGGTTTCAGAGATACAATGGGTTTTTTTTCAGTGGGGAGGGGGTTAAGCCCCTTTTAAACCCCTTAATATTTGTACTTTTAAACAATATTTCTTAGTGGGCATCTAGAGCTTAGGAGTAACCACCATGCAAAATTTCAGCATCCTAAGACTTTTCCTTTGAAAGATTTGCGTTTTTAACATACTCATTTTGAATATTTTTCGTGTATTTCTGTTTTGTCATTAGTGCGCAATTTTTAATTAGAGCTAAAACTATTTCGAATCGAAATCTTGTTCTTTATCTGCCACGTTTTCCACACATTTGTATTTTTTTAACATGCTGTTGCTCGAAATGTTGTTTATGACATCCAGGCACCGAAATCTTTTATAAAACTTTGACGAAGAACCCAACTTTTATGAAAGTTATCTTTTATCAAAGTTGAGGTATTACACTGTCATATTTCTCGTCAAACTTCTTTTATAAAAGATCTTTGTCAAATAACTTTCATAACCTAAAAAAATTAAGAAAATCTTCAAAACGAAGCTTAGAACGGGAGCGAAAAGCAATGAATGGCGAAAACAATACTATCAACAAGGATGGGGCGCATAATTGGCGCATTATTGCCGCTTTTTCGCCAAACCGCAAAGCTTCAGCTATAATACGTAAGTACCCATTTTTGTTTATGTATTCACTAATCTTGCATTATTATGACTATTTATCTGTTTGATTAGTGTGAATGGATCTTAACTTAAATGTATTGACAAGAATGTTGAATTAGATTAAAGTTTTTCAAATGTATTTAAATGTTGAATTGAGTTAAATAGTAGAATTTGATATTTTACTCTAGCAGTTCAAATGAAATGCTCTTATCATGCATTTCATTTCTTTCCAATGATGTTAGATAAATCACATATGACTTTAAGACACAGGTAGCCTAGACAAATATTTCAACAGACATCAATCGAATTTTAGAAATCTAGACTTCTAATTAAAATACACCTATCCCCATTTTTTTTAATGATTATTTCACATGTACGGAAAAAAAAACCACTTTAACAAACTTAAATACTAATAATGTGAATATTTTCATATAAACAGCATTTTATAACTTGAATACAATAGTAGCAATTAAAAATGGCAAAATGAAATATGTTTTACAAATTTTGAAATGTTTTTAAAAGCAATGTCTTATTTTTCTGTATAATTCTACCTGGGATACACAGTTTGTAAGAAAAATTATTAATCTTACTTTAGAGACCAAATTATAGAATTTTTGAAATAATAGAATTTAGAAAAATTTCATTAAGTATTTCTAAGTGCAACTTCTTACCCCACATACACAAACATTTGTTGATCATATGGCCCTATATGTCAAAAAAGCATAACTACAAAATGGAGTCATATTGCCCCTCTATGTTATCTTAACATCTCTGTATGTTGAAGACAACATGAAATATGCATAAAGCATGACTACAAAATCGAGTCATATTGCCCCTCATGTTGTCTTCAACATCTCTGTATGTTGAAAACATGAAATATGCATATTCTTTTAAGTAAAATAAGCATTTTAACAAAAACAGAAATATTAATTATCTCAAGTTTGCACTTTTATTACTGCCAAACATAAATTTTGCTTTGAAATTATCTTTGAAAGTCATCAATTTCATTTAAAAATTATAAATTTAATAAGATTAAAAGATACGTTTTTGAAAATATATCTTTTAAAATTTTGCCTTCTAGTATGAAAATTTTTAATTGATCAATATTTCACAATAGGGTATAATTTTAGAAATTATTTAATCACTATGTAATCTTTTAGTAGTACTTAATCTTTTATAAACTTATTTGTTCTTTTGTTTCATAATTTTCTTGCTCATCATTAAATGTGTAGCTCAACTGCAGCTGTCATAAGTTATTTTGTAATTTCATATTATTTTTCTGTTTTAATTTAAAGTACTTTTTTATTTTATTAATATCGATGTCATTATTGTCTGTTTAGTCAGCAGTTTGGGGGAAATTTTGAATTCTGGTCTGGTGAACTTTATAATTTAATTTACACCACACATTTAGAAATGTGTTGATAAGTAAAATTGAGTTCTTAGTAGCATTCAATATTTTTCCACCTTTTTTTTCATTTTAAAATGCTTTATTCCATATTTCATACAATATTACCTACATGTTAAGGTTATTGTATCTTGTAGTTTTAATATAAACTAGGTAGTCTTTTATTTGTTTTTAGTAGCTCTATCAAAAATTCTGTCAGTAATACAGTATTAATGTAATTTTATTTATTTTTTTTTAGCTGGTGGTGTTGGAGCAGCATATGCAGCCAAAAACACTGTTGCAAAATTTGTGGCCTCCATGGCTGCTAGTGCTGATGTTTTGGCTTTAGCCAAAATAGAAATAAAACTTTCTGATATTCCAGAAGGGAAAAATCAAACCTTTAAATGGAGAGGAAAACCACTTTTTGTTCGACATCGTACTCAAACTGAAATTCAACAAGAATCCACTGTGGATTTGTCTTCATTACGTGATCCTGAACCTGATGCTGAGCGTGCTACAAATCCTGAATGGCTCGTAGTTCTGGGAGTTTGTACCCATTTGGGCTGTGTACCTTTGGCAGGTGTTGGTGATTATGGAGGTTACTTCTGCCCTTGTCATGGATCTCATTATGATGCATCAGGTAGAATTAGGAAAGGCCCTGCTCCCCTCAATTTAGAAGTACCTCACTATGAATTTACAGATCCTGATACTCTGGTAGTAGGTTAGAAATAAAGCCTAAATTCTTAAGCTAGAAAAAATTGTTTACTTTATAACTTATACATCAAGAGCGACTATTGTATAGATGAAAAATAAAATCCTTTAATGTAAATATTGTTTCAAGTTTAATAAACTGCTTGTCAACATTAAAATTAATATTTTTGCTTAAGTATATATGAGAATTAGTTAATTTTCCCCTACATGTATCATAGATAACAGTTCTTTTAGAGAGAAAGTCTGAACTTCTATGATACATGTAATAAGTTACTAAGATTTCAAATGATGCCAAAATGCAAATCTTCAATGAAAAATAATTCTGTGTAAAGAAATTAAAATAAATGGTAACTGTACTATTAGTGTTTATGTGCATCTTTTACATAACTTTTTAAAATACAGTATACTGGTCAGACTTACCTATTAATGAAATCCGTAACTTAATTGCTAAATTTACTATTAAAAAATTCAATAAAGGAAGGGGGGTGAAGAAAATTTAAAATGCACAATAACTGAATAATACTGTAACTTTCTTCTTAACAATATATGTTTTATGAAATCTTTGAAAGTAATTTTATGGAGGGATCATTTAGAAGTGTCATTATTACTAATTGGATTTGTAAAAAAATGTAGATTTAAAAAAATTGAAATTTATATCATTAGAAGTTCAATTAAATATTCAGCCAGAAAGGATGAGAACATCTATTGTGTCCATGAAATTCCAAGTTTAAAAATATTTATTGAAGTATTGGCTTCAGTTTGTTAAAATATTTATAGATGGTAAAAGTGAAAATATTAGCTTACACGAGGATGAGATTGAGCTATGAAAGGAACATGATAGTAATAATAAAATGTCTAAACAAGTAGGTGATATTTGTATCAAAACATCAGAAAAAAAGACTCATTTTACAATCGTAATGTCCGACTGTGCTTGTATACAGGTTTTAGAAATATGCCATGGTGTAAAAATATTTAAATGAACTATCAAACAAACAAAACAAAAAAAAAACTTTAGTTTTCACAAGTATTAGTCTCTACAGAAAATATATTACTGAAAATATTTATTTTAAATTTAATGAAATAGTAAGGACTTCAATTTTTTTAAAGTTTATAATAGGTATGAAAATTTTTATCCAATGCAATAAATAATAAACAGTTCAAGCACATTTTTAGGTTTTTTTTTAAAATAGGTGTAAATTATGAATCCTGTCTTGGTAATAACTGCAGCCAAATTGCTTCATCTTCTGAGGAAAGACAAGCATGAGCAGTTATCAATTGCAAATTCTTATAGCAAAGATATAAAACCTATAAATTACATTTCTGCTAGAAATCTTAGCTGTTTTGTAACATAATTTTTGCTGATTATAGTGTACTTAAAGCCAATTTTATCTTCATAGTTAAGACAAAAATGAAAATATACTGCTAAGGAATAAACAACTTTTAATCAAAAATTTACTATTCAAAATCTGATTTATTTTTATATAAATGTATTAGAGTAGGACTTAAAATTAATCCATTAATTTTTGTAAAAATCACCTATGAATCGCACAGAGTGGTAAAATTGAATATGCAATATTTCTTCCAATATTGCACACTCTTCTTGTACGTGGTCTAGTTGAAACTAAAGACTATAGAAAGATAAGTCCAAACTTTCAAAAAGATATATTTTCACAAGTTAGCAACATGTTATGAAAACTTTATTTTTTATATATATATTGATTTTAGTACAAAAATAGAGCGTGCAAAGCAAAATTATACAGTATAAAGCTAATTAAATCACCAAATTTAAAGGGAAAAGTTTTAATGATGGGATGCATTAATGCTATCAGAAATTATAAAATTTGATTTATGAGCAAGTAATTAAAAGGTATTCAGATTAATTCAACTAGAACATTTGAAATTACATTTAGGTAGAAATATGCTCATTATGTGTAACTTGAAGAGCAGTTAATTTCTCAAGAACAGATAAATATTGAGGATCATTAAGTACTGGGTTGCCTTCTAAATAAATTTCTTCCAAATTTTCACAGTTCTTCAAGGCTTCTATGTTGCAAATTCCTTCTATGCCTAAAATATTCTGTTAAGGGTACATAATTTAAAAAAACATCATTAAAATATTAATGTATAGACATAAAATGCATAATTTTGTTTTCACATGACAATTTATGACATTAGTAGTATAATGCTGAAATACTTAACATTCTCATTGAAGAGTTATAATGTAATAGGATCACTGTTGTGCATTTTAGTTTTTCAGGTACTAGTTAAATCATTAGTCACTGTTTTTTTAACTTCAATATTTAACATCACAAAGTATGTTTACACTTAAACTGAAATTGAGCATCCAAACACTATACAATGTATTGCCCCTAAAAGGAACATTGTTCATAACATACACAAGTTACAAGTTAATTTTAAAAATTCACAACTTAAAACTTCTGTCAATAATGAAATTTTGAATGATTCTTTAAAACTAAAAATCAAGATTTTTTTACAGAAATTGATATGAAGTCCTAATTATCTTATCTGACATACTTTCTCTAGCTCTCTTCATGTTTAATCTATAAAAGTAATATAGGTCCTAAAGAATTTGAGTCAGATATGACATTAGCTAAGTGCCTAAACCTATGGTCTTATATTCATAGCTTTAGTAGCAATCAGTCTAAATTCTTCTGTAAATTCCTTTGATAAATTATTAACCAAGATAAGAATTATTTAAAATATATATATATATATATAAAAGACCAGAAATTTTGAATATATCTCAGAGGTCTATATATTCAAAATATAGTTCTAGTGTGAAGGTTTTCATCATCAAATAACAGGTAATAGAAACAAATTTTTTGACTTCATACCAATGCTTTGTGTTACACATGTACACCTTAAGGATCAATCCCCCCCCCCCCCCCCAATATACACACCACACACACACTGATTTTTGAATGAGTTCAAATTTTTTAGAACATTGAAGCATTAGATTTCAAGCTTTAATTTAAACTTGCACTAGGAAAAGGTTTCCAAAGCTGGCTTCCCATTGAATTAATTTTTATTTCCTAAAAGGTTTTATATATATATATATATATATATATATATATATATATTCAAAATTATTAGCATTAAATTCCTGTGTACACATTACCTCCTTTAGTTGATTTATATTCACACTGATACACCTGTACATGCATAAGCATACATATATAGTACTCTTAAATGTTCCAAGAGAGACAGGCATACCCAAAAGAATTATCAAACATTAATGGCAAAGCTATTTTAGTATATTTTTAATTAATTTTAATTTGTTTAACATGCAAACACACTCTCAGATAGTTGAACAATTTATAATAGAAGAATGAACGAAGATTTCTATTAGGAGAATCTATGCTAAATAAATGGATTTAGATTTGATAAAAAAATATCCAACTGCTTACTACACAGTTTTACAACATGAAATGTTACAAACTTTGCTTTACTGGTATCGTAAGACAGATAAAAACAACAATATAGATGAACAAAACAATGTGCAAAATGACATTCACTACAACAAAGCAATTTAAATATGTGATAAGACAATGTATAATTGAAATCAAAGGATACAGTTTTCTTTTGCAGATATAATTTTCAAGCTTTGCAGCTGTTCTATGCCAGTGAAGCTTGTCAGTTGATTATTGTCTAAAATTATCTTTTTCACAGATAGCAAATGGCATAAAGGAAAAATTGATTTTAAGTTATTATGGGACAAGTTTATTGTTTCAATCAAGATAAATTGATCAAAATGATGAAGACTGCTCAAATTTTTGTTTACTAAATTAACTTCCTTAGCTTCTAATGGCAAATTTTCAATGTAATCCTCTATGATAATTTTGCTCTCTGTAAAATCAAAACTATGTTAGAGCATGAATGTAACTCAGGTATATTAAAGTAAATGATGTTTTTGCACATATAAAGAAAGCAATAAAGAATCCTACATAAAAAAGGAGAACTAACTTTATCTGTGACAAATTTACAAACTTAATAAAAGTTTCATAATTCATAAATATATGCAGGGCTAGATCTGAGGCGGAACGTGCCGGAACGGCATTCTGGTACCTTTCTTTAGGAAAAAAAATTACGATAGTTTGAAAGATTTATTTAATCACAAATTACTCCGTTGTTAGTGAGTGAGCCTGACCTACTAATCTTTACACTTCACGTAAAAGAACCATTCGCAGGTCGTAACGATCGATTATGATGTGAGGCTAGTTTGTTGAGCGTTACTATTGAGTACAGCGAACTGCGACTATTTCACTGAAGCGGGTGGTATTGTGGCTTGACCTTGGCCGGCTGACAGGACAGTAGTCTGACTCATTTTTGCGGGCCGCACTGACTTTTCGCGGGTTTGCAAATGAGGTATTGATTAGCCCCGAACCCTCATTTCGAGAATCGATCTCTCCGAGACAGCTACCCTTCTTTCATCTTGTGTTGTTGAGGTTAGTTGCGTTTAAGCAGTGTCCAGTCTGTGTGAGTGTGATAGATTGTGAAGAGAAATGAGGAAAAACGAACCGATTTTTTCCCACTTTCGGGTAGCAGTAAAAGATTCAAGCACAGCATTAGTTGTGACGATACCAGTGATGACAAAGTGTTAATGACGATGACGGCAAAATGAAAAGCCTAAGTTTGCAACCGTCCTCTAACACTGCAAGCGAAACAATGGCTTCTGAAAAGCTTGACTGTAATGTAGATTACCCTAAAGAAAAAGATACACCTGTTGAGCGTGGCAATGTCTTGCCAGATTGCTGGAAAAACTCGCAAAAAAAATGAGTTTTGCCAAAACTATGACTTGTTGTTTGTTAAAAATGGAACATTAGGATGCAGTGCTTGTGAAAAAGGTTGGGGTTTTATCTGTCCATAAGAAAACAGGTATGAAAATTTCAAAAGCGTGCGCAAGTGGCTACGGCGACACTAAAGAAAAAAAGCAAACTTCGTTAAGGAAAAAAAATATATGAACACAAAGAAAGTGGTGGTCATAGAGCAGCTGTCAAAATTTTATGTGAAGGTAAAAATGAAGTATTGGATAAAGTTGTTTTAAAGCAGTATGCTCACGAAAATCAAGCTACTGAAAATATATTTCGTACTGCATATAAGATTGTTAAAGAAAATCAGTCCTTTCAAAATTTTGAAACAGAAATTGATTTGCAAGAACTTCATGGGGTTGACATGGGTCACATTTTACATTCATACAAAGCCTGTACTAACATTGCTTTGCACATAAGTAAATAAATGAAGAACACATTTGTTAATAAAATAATGAAGAATGACACGAAAATTGGCCTGATAATTGATGAGTCAACTTCCCTTAGGAACAAGTCAAGTTTGATTGTTTACGTTCGTTATTCTTTGCCTAAAACTGGTATGTGTGGTTCTACCAACATCTTTTTAGATTTAGTAGAACTTGATGGTTTTACTGCTAAGGCGGTATTTGACTCTTTGATTAACTGTCTTCACTCTAATAGAATAACTGACACGTTTTGAAGTAAAAACTTAACAAGATTAACATGTGACGGCGCTGCTACTATGATTGGTAAAAACAAAGGTGTTGGAACATTATTTTGGGTAAAATTCCCTTCTGTTATTGTTTGGCACTGTGCTAACCACAGGCTTGAGCTTTCACTGTCTGATGTAGTTCAGTCAGTTTCAGGAGTTGATAGATTTAAATCCTTCATCGACAAACTGTGTGTTGTGTATCATGCTTCACCAAAGAACAGCAGGGAACTGCGAACCTGTGCAAGTTCACTACAGACAGAACTTTTAAAAACCGGAAGAGCTTTGAGCACACGTTGGGTTGCGTCTAGTTTCAGATCTGTGTCAGGTGTTTGGAGGTCTTATGAAGCACTAGTCTATCACTTTAAAGAAGCTTCAAAAGACCCAACCAGAGACAGCAAAGAAAAAAGTACGTTTGAAGGCCTCCTCAAAAAGATTACTAAAACTAATTTCATTTTACACCTGGGCTTGATGGCTGATGCATTGCAAGAGCTCTCAGAGTTAAGTGAAGCTTTGCAACATCGCAACGTTGATTTAATTTATGCTAACAAAAAGTTAAAAATTACAGCCTCTTTGTTTGAGGAAAGAAAATCAGTTCTAGGATTTTACTCATCGATGGCTCAAGAAACAGCAAACAACTTGTCTTTTTTCGGAGTTCCTCTCCACGAAAATGAAGGTAGGAAAAACTACCAACCTTTGAACTCCGAAAAGTTTTACGAGGCACTTAAAAAGTCATTGAAACAAAACTGCTCAGTGAAAAAGACTTTGAGCTTTCTGACACCACCAAAATAATGGGTGAAAAAAACTGGCCACATGGCCAAGCCATCTCAATCTATTATTACGGAAGACTTGTGTTATTTGTGATTGCCTATAAAGCCTATACAGTTCAAAATTGTATCTGGTTCTCCAACGTCCTTCTGCCTGCACTGGGCCAAAGATAGCCCTCAGGATTTTTCTTTCAAACATGTCCAGTGAGCACTGCATGTCTATGCTCAAGGTCCATGTTTCACTTGCGTAAAGTAAGACATGTAGTATTAGTGTCTTATAAATTCTTAATTCAGTTTTGCAAGATTAGATCTCGATTGTCTTCTCAGCCCGAAAAAGCATTTATTAGCCATTTTGATTCTGTTATCAATTTCTGTTCTTAGTTTATTTTTGTCATTAATTATAGTGCCAAGGTATTTAAATTCATCAACTTTTTTTGTACTTGTCTTGAAAAATAAAATTTGAAATTAAATAAAATGTTGAAGTTTTTGTATAACCAACGATTTATTTTTTTCGGGCCAATAATTTGGAATACCCACCCCCGAAAGGTTACCGTTCCGGCACCTCTATTTCTAGAAATCTAGCACTGAATATATGCATCTCTACACCCAATAGCAAAAGACCTACTAGGTTGTGCTATCATTTGGGGCTTCACAGCATACCATAATAGACAAGAAACTGGAAGCAACAAATTCCAAATTGGATGTTCTTTCTAAATTTTTACAATTGACTAACAAATTTCAGTAAATCCAGGCCATGGTGGAAAGTAAAAAAGTGTCTTCTAAAATTTAAAATACAAACTTTAATAGCCACAAGATCACAAAATTTATATCAAACACACCCTTACAGGAGGAATCATTAAAATGCAATAATAAGTGTTTAGCATACCAAAGTGGATCAGTGTTTTACCTTCCTTATTGGCTCTTCTGTATGGATTAGCTAAGAAGCTCATAACGAGGGTAAAACACAGATCTACATCTGCAAGGTTTACTTGAAATGGCCATTTTTCACATTTTATTGATCCATTCTATGAGGGTGTTTCCTGTAATTTTGAGAGTATCATATAATCAGGCACATAAAATGTATGGAATGAATTTTTCTAAATGTATAACTTACAAAACAAACAACACTGCTTGAAATAAAATATTAGCTTTATTTATGAACGTTATATCAACATCTACCATGGGTAAAGCTGAAATTTGAGGCAACAGCCCAATTTCAATTCAACAGCCCAATTAAACACTATGAAAACTGCATGTTGTGATATCTTTTCCCAGAAATTAAGTAAGTGCTTGATAATTTTCAAATTTTTTTAAATAAAATTACTTATTTCAGTCACTTGTAAAAAGATATGATGGTGCTTGTTACTAGTCTAAAAACAAGTTCAGTTGCCATTTGTTATCCATAATATATTGATTAGATATGAGTTTATTCATGCTTAAAAGACATGTTTTTGTGATTAATTTTATCACAGTCTCAGAAAGCACCTGGCATTTGATTACAGTACTTAAATTTCAAATAACAATATTAGTCTACTTCCATCAAATCAAGCAAATGCTAAGAGATGCTACAAGCTAAGTCTGAACAGAGCTCAAAAAACAATGACATTCACCTCAGATGAAAACTACAATTGGAAATGGCAATCAATTTTGCTTAGTGAAAATGGGAAGCTTACCTAAATCACTATAATAGTTTTTCCGACAACTATCAATTTCTCTCAGAGATTTGAAAGATTCTTTTATTTCCTCTTGAAATTTAGTATCATTCAATGCTCTCATCAACAGTATGCTTGTAAATAAAGTCCCTAAAAGACAATCATGACCATAAAGCATTCCTTAAATTTATCATAGCTGTTTGATTATCTTAATTCAAAGAAAATGAGTAAAATAGTCAACAATTCAAAATCTGTCAAGCAAAACTTATTTGAAAATTAATAAATAAATAAAAAGTATATTCCATGCTAGACATAATTATCAGTACTGTCAGCACTATGATCTGAATTCATTTGTTTATATTTTAAAGGAAAAATAAACTAAAAAGAATACAAAATTAATAAATAGTAGTTTCTCTATGCAATAAAAAAAAAATGTTGATTATTCATAAGAACATGTTTAGGTCATAGCTTTCCCTTTAATACAAATTGTAAACACAACTGTACTTGCTCCAGTTCTGAAAATTTGGCCATGGGTTGTCACATTTATTACCTTCTTTCATTCATTACCACTAATTTTAAAGAATCAGTATGACAGTTCAAAAGAGAAAAATCTAACACCTCCAATGACTTTAAACTGGCTTATTTTAAACTAGTAGAAGGCCATTAACTAATTTCTAAGTTTTTGATAACTAGTTTCGTTTCAAAGGTCACTTTAAAAGTTTTGAGAATCAAAAAAGAGTTAAGAATATTGTCTAAAATTGTTTATGCATCTTACAAAGTAGTCTTTCAAAAGCACTGTGGATACAGTGGATGAGGTTGTGTGACTAAGTTAAATTTTTTTTAAAAATTAATATTTGGTTCATACTACCAATAAATGTTTTGCATACTTCAAAAGAGTCAAAATATTGTTGAAGTTACATAAATTAAAGCAATTGTTTCAATAAATTTCTTAAAAGCACTGTGAATGTCAAATCACTTACATCAGGGGTTCTCAACCTTTCAGGCTCTGTGCCCCTCTTTGAACACTGATGTGAGGTCATGCCTCCCCCACCACTACCCCCATACGTGGTCAATACAAGTAGTACAATCAGAACTTAAAACTGAAGCTGGTTATTAAATGGAAATATAGAATAGATAATTTCATATATGAAATTTAATATTACTACACATATCTTAATTTGGAACATATTATTATTAGAACATATGAAATCAAAGAATCAAATACAGATCAAATATATTTGAGGTAATCAAATATCTAGGTAAGGTTGGCAAGTAATATTGGTCACTTTCACAACATTAATGAGAGGGCTAGCACTGTTTGTCCTTGACAAGTTTTTGAATATTAGGTTGTAACTGTGACAAAGCACACCTCAGGTCACTTTTAACGTCCAGCTTTGCTCTATATTTAAACTTTATGTATTCTAATGCTGAAAATCCAGATTCACAGAGATATGTGGATGAAAATTGCACTAACAACCTCAAAGCTTCCAAAGCAACTTCTGGGTAAACAGGAAAATAGCGTAACCAAAATTTTCAACACCCATGTTATTGAATTCCACGTTTGCTTGAGAATTACATTTTAGGTCGATTGCCTGTTGCTGAATATGATCAGGAAGTATATCCACAACGATTTTAAAAGGATCTCTTGTAAACTTAAACTCCCAGTTCTCTGAACTAATATCTGGAAAATAGTCTGCAATTTCATTTTGCAATGCTACCAAATGCCCTGATATAAGGTCCTTAAATTCATTTATCTGTTGCAAGGGGAGATTTTTTTTTATCATCAAGGCAGTCGTTCAATCTTGGAAAGGATGAAAAGTTTGGCTCTGAACTCTGAAGATGGTGTTGCTAAAGAGTTATCTTTTCTGTGAAATCCTTAACTGCATCATAAGTCTTCAGAATGTTTTTCTGACATTATAGCTACGACAATTATTGTGTTCCTGTTCGTATGTCGAAAATACATTATGGTTACATTGTGACCCTAAAATTGAGTACAATAAATTACAGTTAGTTTTACTTTTATTCTTTTTTTTTTAAATTCACGCCTTCCTTGAAATTCTTCTATGCCCCCATTCAGATTGAGAACCGCTGACTTACATGATCCACTGTAAACACAGAAGCCAAATAGATAAAAAGTTCATATCAAATAGCTCTCTTTTAGGATTTCAAGCAGCAAGAGGTATGATATGAATCTAATCAATCTGATGGTTAGTTAATTACAGTAGAGCCTCGATTATCCGCGGAAAACAAAAATCGCGGATAACCTGAAAGCGTCTAAAAATGAGTTGCAAACACGAAAAAAAGAATATTTCAACATAAAAACTATGTTTTATTGTACAAAAACATAATAAAACTTTTAAAATACTTACATATGTACAGTACAGCAGACACATTTGCTCTATGTCTAAATCACTAATATAAAGAAGGGTAAACAAAAACAATACATACATACTGTATGTACAAAAAGTGTTCAGTTGCACCTTTTTAAAAAAATCAGTCACTCGTTTTTGCTTTTTGCTTTGAAAACCCTTTTTCTTTATTCTAAATTGTACTTTTCTTAACATGATTTTTTCTGCCAGATGTGCATCCTCGTCTTGTTACTCTAAATATTGAAGCAATCCGTCTACGTGCTGCAAAGCAGTTTCGTGTGTCATCCGCGTAGGCGCCTCGTCTTCACTTTTATTTTGTTCTTCATTCTCGTTCACTCCCATTGCTTTGTTCATTATCTCTATGCCAGTCAGTCGTTCAAACCCCGACTCACTTGCGTCGCATTCCAGCCACTCTTCTATGTTCTTTTTGTCGACATTCTCACCTTCGACATTCATTTTCGACATTCGCACTGCAGGGTCTGTTATGTAAATTTTGTCATAACGTCTCCACCCATTTGTCTATGTACGCCCTCTAGCTGCAAGAATGCATCAGAACGAACTTTGTATCTGTCTAGCATGGAGCTCCTGCAACAAGCGGAGTTTACTATGGCAAACAATGCCTCGCTATTAAATTTATGTTATATTATTTACAGTCCACTGTGCTTATTTTCTTAAACATCGTACACCTCCATACAGGGTCTATTGTATTTCCCTTGTAAGTTGGCTTGGATTAAAAATTAAAATTAGTTTTTTTTGAGGTTTGTAATTAAATTTTTTTTTTGCTGCACTCGCACTTGCGGATAATCCGCACCGCGGATAATCGGGCTCTACTGTATTTGAAAACACACATTTGTTATTTCAGTTAATACTTCATAACATATTACACTAACAGTGTTAATCTTATATTTAATTATTCCAATTAACTGGATTTTTAAGTGATTACAGTAGTTAAGGAAAAGCAGTAATGTCTTAGGAGGAACAACCGAACATTGTGAGTTCAAAGCATAAATACCTAGTGTTACAAAGTGAAAATTAAAGTAGTTCAAATCTGGCATGTTAGTTCAAAAGTAACTATTTATGCAGGGTTATACACAATATGCACAAATAGATATATGAACAGTTTACAATAGAAGAAATTTGGGAGGTTAGATTTCTATTATAGCAGAATAAATGTTTAATAGATTAGTTGAAATGAGAGATATAAATATCCAATAATTGTACAGCATATTTCACTTTTTAATAACATGAAATACTAAAAACTTTGCTTTACTCATCTGGTAAGGGACAAACAAATAAAATGACAGAAAAAAAAGTAAACAATATGCAAACTGATATTCACTACTATTTACAACTATAGAACAAAATAAATAGAATATAATATAGAATGGAAGTGTGTCATTGAAAATAAGGAATTAATTTCTCTTCTTCAGATAAAACTTTCCCGCTTTGCAGTTGTTCTTTACCAGCAAAGCTTGCCTGTTGATTATAGTCTAAAATTATCTTTCACAGATAGCTAATGATTAATAGGGAATACTAACTTTTAGTTATTATGGGACAAGTTTATTATTTTGATCCATATTGTATAACATTTCATAATATATTACATCATATATTGTAGATAGTGTCCAAGTTGCTTTTGTCCCTTGATCAGACTCTTTAATTGCATGCTAAAAACACTCCTCAATCAAAATATTATATTACTTACAGATATAACTTCCTGCTTTTGTCAAGTTTCTAACACAGTATATGAAAAACATTTGCTTCAAGCATTTTCATCTGATTTTAGCTTACTCTAAATTTATGTTCAATTTCCATATTACTTTTAATTATCAGTTCAACTGAGAATTCAGTCACATACACTACAGAGAACTAAATCAAAAACAATAGTTGTAAGGTAATAACTCACATTTACTGTTAGGTTCCATTTCTCGCAGCTGTTGACATGTCTCTAATTCTCCTTCAAGCACTTTTTTAGTAGTAGCACTAAGTTCTGATCTATACAAATTAAAAGAAATTTTTATTAAAATAAATAACAAGGTATTTAATCCTTAATTATTTCAATTTTTAACAATATCAGTAGAGGTTTTAAATTATAATAGTGTAATGCCATTATATAGAATACAAGAAATGGAAATAATTACCTGAATGCATTAGCTCTACTAGTTTTATTCCATGCAAAATATTCATCATTTTTAATACACAGAGAAAGGGAGCTTTCAGTTTCTCCTTTCTTCAGTTCTAAGGAAATGTTACTTCCATCAGTGACAGTTACATTTCCAGGTAATGTGCAAACCTTCAGAATTATAGAGCAAACAGACAATCACATTAAATTACATATGCATTTATATATATAGATACACACAGTTGAATCCAGTTAATTGGACCAGCCGCTTATTCAGACTGAAACTTAAAGAAGCGAAACAAATCCTATTGCCCTATTGCATAAGCCTAATACTATGCATGTTCATGTAATCGGACCAGCCAGGCCCTGATTTTCCATTAGGCCTGGGCCTAGGGGTCCCTGAATGTTGAGGGCCCCCCAAAACTTTTATTTTAAAAGAAGACAAAAAAAGAAAAATTTCCAATTCAATTTTTTTTATTTTACCTTTTTAATAGCAATTTTTTTATATATCCTTTCAAATTTGATTGATTGGTTCATCATATGTATAGTTCATCATAATACGATGCTATAGTGTATATAAGGGATTAATAAGTTTTTCCTGTTGCATTGTATTGGTGTTTTAATGATGAAGTTAATATGCTGTATTGCTTTTTGTTATTTGATAATGTTCTAGGCTTCTACGCTTCAAATAGCCAATTCTTGGAAAAATGGTAATTTCAGAATGATTCATGATTATTTTTTTTGTGTGTGTCAATTTCGGAAATTTTAAACCCACATCAGTGTTAGGGGACCCCCCAGTTGTGCCTATAGTCAATAATTTTCAAAATAAGGCCTTGGGACCAGCTGGTTACTAGGATCAAAATGATTGCTTCTGGATGTGGTCTGACTAATCGGAATCAACTGTATATATATACATATCAACAGTTAATCTAAAAATAGAGCCTAAGTGGTACTGTCAAATATGAGGAAAAATTAAAAGTGAACAAAAAAATTACTTTTCCTTTATAAGATATCATCCTTATTATTTATTCTACAAAGTACTTGGCTTAAATTTATAACAGTAAAAAAGTAAGAGAACACTTCAAACTTTTATTTATAACAGTGATTTAAGAAAAGAATTTTTGTAGGATATTGCCCAAACTTTTATTACAAGTATTCTAAAGAGAGAAAAGATGCTTCTTTGAATTAGGTTGGTTGTGAGTGCTACAGTCAGTTTTTGTTACATGAGGACTAGTTATTTCTTTGAATTAATATCTTGAATTCCTTTTCATTTTATAATGTCTAAATAAAAAAATGGCTCCTCCAAAGAACCAACTGTAAGTTGCTCTTTTTATGCTTTTACCTCTTAGACAAAAAAATAAATAAATAAAAGAAGAAAAATTTAGAAATAAAAACACTATCAAAATCTAAAATTTTGCTATACACACTTCTAGGAAGATAAAGAAAATTAAACCACATTTGAATTTTGAACCAAAAAAAAATGATAATATTCAAAAACTGTAAGAAGTGGTTTTTGTATTCATAAAAAATGCTAAAATAAATAAATAAATCTTAAAACAGCAAAATAATGAAGCTTAAATACAAAAATATAAATTTAAAAAATTGTTTATGAATAAATGCCTTTTTGTTTCTCAAGAAATTTTACAAATTCTGTCAAGAATTCTATAAATACTCTGTACACAACTATGCAATTATTTAGAGAGAAAAAGAAATAATGCTTTTACTTTAAATGAATAATAAGAATATTATACCACATGATTAATAGAAATTAAAATTTGCAACAATAAGTTTTTTTTTTCTATGGAGGTACATTTTATGCAATTTTTACATTAGTTTAGGGTAACAAAAAATGTTGTCTCTTCTTTTCTAACAGAGAAGATATATTGTTCTTTGCATCAGTAAACAATAGATAAAAATAAGGTTCCTGATTACCTGAAGTGAATGCATTAGATAAAGCAACATACATATGTTACAGATTTAGATCGAAAAAAAAAAATAGAAACCAAAATTAAATGCTACAACACAACGAAAAAGTTTAAAATTAAGAAAAAATTTTATCAGTAAACAAATATCCCCAAGCTATAAAGACAATTAAGACATTAGAAATAATGTAAACAGGAAATTATTTCAAAAATTAAATTATTTCAAAGACTATCCTAATAGTTTAACCCCTTAACAATCGCATTATTTTCAAGAAAATGGTAAAAAAAGTGCCTATTTTTTCCGGAGGATTTCATATATTTCTTGATCTGCCACATCTAGTTTAAAAAAACCATCCCCAATTACATTATAAATAGTCTGGTGCTGCCATCTGGTATGTAAAATTAGAAATAAAAAATTTTCAGGGTACATGAAATGGATTGTTTTAATCTTTTTGGTGCATTAATTTTAAACACTCAAGCCTGGAAATACCATGGGCACGAGAAATAGAAAGCGAAACCTCACCCTGTAATTTTGACGTGAGCGAGAATGGGACAATGATAGATTTATTAAACATTTGGATTTTGAAAATAGATCACAAAGATTATTTAGAAATGAAAGATAAATAATATGCTAAAATACATCTTCATGAAAAATATTCCAGCAAAAAATACCCAAACAGTAGACACTGGAATGTGAGTTGAAACTGTCTGCCATACTACATCAACATTGTTTCCATTGACTAGTAACTTTAATGTTTCGTTGTCTATCTGCAATACAAAAATTAGAAGGAAAGTTTCAGCAGAGAAAATATTATTATAACAACAAATATTATTTTCCTTAAAAAAAAAATATATATATATATAAAGATTAAGAATACAGTAACAGGCTATGACCTGCAGTGTGATGCAAGAAGAAACATTTTAACTTTGAGAAAAACACTATCAATATTACTCTGTAAACAGAAAAGATGGTAAAGTATAAAATTATATAAAAACTGCTGTAGAAATTATTTATGGAAACAAAACTACAGACAGCATGCATTTCAGTTCTTAAACACTTCAAAAAATCCTAATATTAACAAATTAATTATCATCTTTTTAATTTGCTGTAAATTTCAAACATAATGTAAAAATACTATTTTTCTAATTTATCAAAATTAATTTAACTAAATTCTAAACTTACTTTTTCTGGCTCAGACAGAAGAACGGCTACTTTGCACTGAGATTTTAAAACAGTGATATTCAGAATTTGTTGAGGAACTTTACCTAATTTTCCAAAATATACTAGTGTTAATAAAAGGGGCTAATATAATATTTACACAGCAGTAATATCAGTTTAAAAGCATAAAAGTCTATCCCTCAAGCTTAATAATACAGTTCTAGTTGATTTTAAGTCTCCTTCAATTTTAAAACTCTGCTGATAAAAGAGGCAAATTTTAAAATTTTGTCTGATCTAAACAGTAAGTAAGACATGTTCATCAGTAAGAAAGTCAATTTTGACTACATGAAAAATTTCAATTTTCGGCAAACTTTATTAATTTAAGGATAAGGGTATAAATATATAAAGATAATAATAATAAGGATATTGACTTTATATGCATAACAGTTGATAATTCATGTAAAATCATGAAATGTTACCTAATGAAATTTATAATGTTTAACAAGATTTTAGATAATGTTCTATACACAGAAATTTACTATCAAGATTAATATAATCAGCTATCTACATTATTATTTGTGACTGATACAAAGCTTAACAAGATAATATTGAAAACATAATATATATATTTGCTTGGTATGGCATAAAAGAAAAGGTTTAATCAATTTCGTATGACTAAAAGAAATTTTATTTTTACACAGAGTTCTACCATAGTTAACTACCTAGTTCTATGTAAGTAGCTACAATGGTAGTGAAAAATAGCAAAAATTCTAGGATAAAAAATTTTAATAAAATAAGCACCAGTGCAAACATGGCAAATAGTAAATTATAAAATTCAAACACAGATATTACATGGCTCATAAACTAAAAAGAAATTATTTGATAGGGACTGAAGGAATATTATAGATTAATTTAATGATTTAAAAACATAACATTATTATGATTACTTAGTAGTAAAATGATATAAATATAACATTCTTTAGCCATAAAATGCTTTGGACTTTCATACTTCACAGTTTGAACATGCTCTACAGCAGATGTTTAAAAGTTGTAATCATAATCAGATAAAACACAATATGAACTCAGTAAAAAATGTGTTAATACATTATTGGGTCACAAATTCTATAATAGACACTGTGCCTTATTTATTATTATTTGATGTAAAAACATGTTTTGTCATTTATTACAAACACAATTAAAAATTAAAATACTATTATTCTTAGAGTTTAAAATTTGATATTTATGGAAATTTTCAAGATTAAAATTTTTTAAAATAAATTATCAATAAACTAAATTATGATGTAAATATACCATTTCCAACAAAACAAAGAATTACTACAGGATGACAACAAGTTCCACAGACTAAAAGGGAAGAATAATACATTTCATTGAATATTTTTTAAAACAGATTTGTAATAAACCTACTTACTTCTTCCTAAAAGCCATCTATGATAAAACCAAGCACTTTGGTCATCGGGATCAGTAAAGACAGCATTGTGAACCAACTCCAACTCTATTTGGATGTATTAAGCAAATCATTAATGATAAGTTCTTTCAAATACAAAAAAAAAAACTAAAATAAGTGAATTACAGGTATTATCAGGTATTATCAAAATAATAGAAACACAAATGTTTCTGCAGAACTTTTCATTAATAAACTGTAAGGCAACTTTGACTTGCAAACCAGTATCAATTCAACTTGGGATAGAGTGATACAAGTACTGTATTTAAGATACTAGAAATGGGTACCATTCATCCTGCTACATGTGATTTTACTGTTTCAGTGATGTTGGATGGAGAGAACATGATTGAACCTTTCTCTCAAAATGTTACCACAAATGATTAATAATGTTAAGGTCAGGCAATTGACATCACAGGGATAAATTCAGCCCCTCCTCCTCATGCACTTCAAACCATATGTTGACACAAAAATATGCATCTCCCACATACAGGTAGCCTTGGACCTAGGTTTCACACTTGTTATCTGTTCCTCAGCAAGGCATAATCGATAAGTATGCTGGAGAGAAAGAAATTCCTAATGTGGACCTTCTCTAACTTCTACTGCTGACGGACAAAGTGCCATCAATCAGCCCACTTTGGAAAAAACCATCATCTTCCACAAACTGTGTCACAAAATGTGTAAGAAGATGACAACATGCATAAAGCCTACCTAAGCTTTGGCAGACTTTATGCATTTTGTCATATGTTGACCTTTGGGATGCATGTGATACACCAGAATGGTTTTGTAGAGTTCCAGTGTCATAGAATAATGAAGAACAATTAAGGATCCTAGGAAATGCCAAGAGATAGTGTACCACAGCATTAAAGAATCACAGTTGTGCTTGGCAATGGGCACCAAGCAGTAGGGGGGGGGGGGGATATGCTTTATGAATTCACCAAATGTATTCTTTACCAGTGGTAGGAAACAAGCTTCATTCATCCAACCACATTACATGTGCAAATGATTTGAACTGCAGTTTTTATGCTCATGGCACCATCTGATATGTTTTCTTGCATTGGTGTCAGTGATGAGAAGCTTCTGACTTGCAGCATAACTACAAATACCAGTTTTATACAGCTGCGAACCACCTGTTATTTGAAGTATGATCATTACAATTCATATTCACCTCTTCAGTTTTTTACTATCCATACCAAGTATCACCTTTCCCTTGCCGATATCTTTGTGTGACATTCCTGCTTTTACATTTCAAGACAACATCTTGTTCATTCCTGTAACATGTCATAATCTTTGATACTGTGCCTTGTGTGAAAACACTGATAATATCTTACATTTTAATTACAGAAGCAACCACAATTTATCTGCCAATAATCATACCTATCTGCAAGTCACTTTGATCCTATATTTTTCACATTCATTTCCCAACAGCTAATTCTACTTCCACTGTACTACTACTAAATGATTGCTGATAATCATACTTCCCCATATCATATTAGTATACCTCTCCTTGCCAATGATATGATTTGCATACACCAAAGTGCATGTACCTTTGATAACCTCTTGTACATACACATAAATAACTAATTGTAATACAATTACCTTCTAACATTATATCTTCAGCCAAAGATCCCTTGGTAGGACCTGGATGGACAAGAGGCAATAAAGTGCTGCGGTAATGCCATGCAGAATAATTGGAGAAATTAGAGTTTATAAGTTCAGTACTAAAATTCAACTCCTCTTCTGCAGAAACTTCACATTTTTTTGCAACAAGTCGTCTGTAGTCCCAACAATGAACTGTTAAAAATGCATTAAAATTGTAAGAACTGAAATTTTCTACATTAGAATTCAAATCTTAGAAAAAATTAAAAATAAGAAGTAAACATGAAATTTTAAGGTATCAGTTTAAAGAAATTATCCCACTCATCAAATTTAGTAAACATTTGTATTAATCATGATGAATATACAAGTTTAAATATAATAAATAAAATTGCTCACAGTTTCTTTCATCTTGTGATAAAAAAAAGCCACATAGTTTCAATTCCTTTTTCCAGTCAGCCACAGGATTGAATTCCATAGCCCAATATCGATGATGCCAAGCAGCATAAGATTTTGGATTTTTCTGTAAGCAGTGCTGAGTTAGATTTAACTCAGTGGTAGATAAAGCTTTTATCTCATCTGCATTCCTTTAAAAGAATAATTTTAAAAAATTGTAAAATCGAATAAAACTATATGCAAATAAAAAATTGGTAAAATGAAAGTTTAAACATTGAAGTTAAGTATCAAATTATTTTTTACAAAATGAGGGAATAAAAACATTAAAATAAAATAAAATAAAGAATCATAAAACACTTCTATATTCTAGGAAACTGTCTTAAAACACAAATAACTGAAAGATAAAAAGAGACGGTTTTATTTAATTTTTAATCCACTAAACAATCAAAGAGATAAACTATTGGATCTGTTGTTCCCTTTACAGTATAAGCATTCTAAGTTTGTATCTATTAATAAGAACATAACACCCAAAATGTGACACACTATGAATACCAATCTTCTTATGAAGTTGGTCAAAATTATTTTACGCAAATATCATTATCATTTTTTCTTATCTGAAATTAGATACAACCATTTAAGACATTATTGCTAGAAACAAACAAAAAAAAAAAATAAATAAATAAAAAAAAAAAAATAACTCTCCCACAGTAATTTTTTTAGAATGTTTTGGTTCAACTTTTTTTTTAAAGAACATCCCATAGCAGTTTCAATCCTCTCTGGTTAGGGGACAAACTAGATATTATATATAACTATATAATTTACCAAACTTACTTTAATCATAAATTTAATTTGAAATTTTGATGGACAATTTAAGAATAAATGAAAAAAAGATATATATTCTGTAGTAATTAATTCTTAATTTTACAAATGACCTAATACTTTTGTCAATCAAAAACTTTTGAAAATAATCAAAATAGAGAACATCAGCCTAATAGAAAACATTATTTGATAAAAAAAGATAACCAAAGACATAACCAGGAACACTAGTAACCACAGCAATAACTGCGAATGCAAAAGTAGTTAACTGTTTGATGCCAGTGACAAGCTTAAAACAAAACCATTCAGAGGAATCCATTTTTAGGATTCAACATGGGGTTTTATATTTATAGAAAATAATCTAACTTGGAATTAGGTAAACTTCCTTTTCCACAAACAATGTTTCTTTTAAAGTCAAATGTTGAAAGAAAAATCTTTGTGGCTTTCTACTTTTTAATATATATATATATATATATATATGTAGATTAAAATATTTTTGACCTCATGCATACACTTGAGGAAACATTTTTACATTCAGACACAGTCATATGCAAATTTGAAATCTATATAGACAGTAATCTGTACATTTTTAGAATCTAGAACATATTTGGTAACTTGACAAAAATGATCTACTTCATTATTCACTTTATAAATTTTCCAAAAACTTGCCTATTTGGAAGTTAACTAGTGAAAGCTAAAAAGAAGCTGACTGATGAGAAAAAGTTAGAAATATATAGATTTCAACAATAACAAGGAAATAAAATACTGTGAATCCATACTTCTCAGGTTTCATAGATAACAGAATTTCTCGTCTGTAATTCCATAATGTATAAAAGTCAGGATTATGCTCTAGAATTGCTCCAGTCAATTGTAGTGCCTCTTCATCCCGCTCTTCTAATTCTTTCTATTGAACATAAAAATAAAATGTTAAAATATATGTAAAATATAGTCGTTTATAACAAGTTTCTTTTAACAAGGTAGGGTTATTAGCATCATGCTGAACCTCGAACCTGGAGGACTAGACCTCCATATAATACCTGAAAACAGGGGTTAGAGCCCTGCTATTACCAGGTGCTGGATTAATGCATTCAAACAAACAGAATGAAATGGGAAAGAAATCTGTTACAAAAACTAAGTTATAACATAAATGAACTGCAGTAAACATTTATACTATAAAGGGTGTTCTCTCAAAAGAATATAATAAAGTGAATAAATATTATAGAATGTTTTAGGTCTTATTATGAACTTCCTAGACTAGTTAGACTAATAGGAAAAAACTGTTACTTCTAAATGAAGTCTAGAGTACTTCATGATAGTTCGGAGTACAAGTTAACAAGTAAATCATATTCCTTCTATTTTTTCCAGCAGCTTTTATGTCTCAAATTAAAATATCATTAAAGAATATTTAATGAGTAATAATTGGGAAAATGTTTATTACTTGTGAAAGAGTACAACAGAATTAGAAATTATTTCAGGTTCTTTTCATTTTTCATAAAATATCTCAAAACAGAGTCTCCAAAGTTTAATTATGCTTATTATTGCATTTTCCTTTTTCTTGATAAATGTTATAAAATATTTTAATATTTATCTAAATAAATCAATAACTGAATTATAATTTGCATGTTTAAACTATTCATTTTGTTTATATTGAATTTATTTATAAAATAAATTAAAGAATTACCTTATTAAATATTTTGGACGTAGTTTTTAAATACACTTTTAACTTCTCTTGTTGTTCTTTCCTTTTAGCTTCTGCTTGTTCTTCTGTAGTTCTTACTTTTATTCTTCCATGCTAAAAAGAAAAATTTAGAATAAAATATTAATTCCAAATGTGATGCTCTGAAATATCCTTATTTTTTTAAATATTTTGTAAAATATGCATTGAAGTTATTTTTTCAAAAGAAATTAGTAGTTAAATATACAAGAAACATACATGCACACATACACATGTGTGTGTGTGTATGTATATATATATATATAAACTGTACATTAACTAGGATTTCTTTCAGGGATACTCAGGATGAAACAATATCCTGTCTCGCTTTTATACTAGTAAATGAGCCCTACCGTTATTCATCTTGCTAAATAACAGTCCAGTCTTATTTCTTCAACTGTTTTTATTCCAACAGTGACTTTGGCTGCTCAAATTAATTTTTAGCTGAATTAATAAATCAAAAATTTAAATTAAAAAAAATTATTTTTAATATCTATAGCTTAAAATTATAGATAAATAGAAAAATTAAAAATGAATGAATGATAATGAAACAATTATGAAGGAATTTGAACAGACTATTTTTATTTAATCACCCACATTTTCTTTGTGAAATGTGGGTGAATACGTATTGGGCCCATTTTCACTGTGTGGAAGACATTGTTATTGTGTGGAAGACACAACACACCATTAAAGTACCGAAAAGCAAAAATTTCACTCTAAAAGCACGTAACATTTATAAAATTGCTTTATGGCAATGTAAAACGAATAAATTAATTTAAGTTTTTTCTAAAATCCTCACCATTCTGACAATTACCAAAGTTTTCAAGCTGGATCAAACAATGACCTGTCTAATTTCTGTTGTATTATTTGTCACACTGCTGATTAAAGGACCGTCACCATGTAAACAAATTTTCACGGATCGCAGTTACCAGTAGATTTCATGGATAAAATATTAGAAGGATTACGCAGTTCCATCCATCTTTAGAAAAACTCTCACTATCCGCAGATTCGAAATCAAAGAGATTGGAACAAAATAAATTCTTTATGTGTGACATATATTGACTTTCTGTTTTATTAATTCGAAGGCCATGGACAAATGGTCATTGGTTAAGATTTCAGGTGCCCCCACCCTCCCACCTTAACTTGAATTATATTAAAACGTTCAGTTAAAATCGGAAGTTCAGTTAAAATCGGAAAACTGGGTCGAATGCTTATATTTACCATTCTCATAATTTCTATTTAAATTTGAATATTTCCCTCCTAAATGGAAAAGTTCCAGTTCACAAACCCGGTAAACCCCCTTCCTCGCCCGATAGTTATCGTCCTATACGTTTATTAAACACTATTATCAAAATTACTGAAAAATTTCTTGCCCTCGAAATCAACAAACATCTGGAAGCCAATAACATCATTATTCCCTATCAATTCGGTTTTCGAAAATCTCTTTCTGCTCCACTTGGAAACAACATATCATTAATAATCGTAATAAATTTCGTAATGCTAAAAGACAACTTTACCCCATAATAGCCCGAAATAGTAAATTGAACTTTAGTAACAAAATGCTCATTTATAAGGGCCTGTTCACATAGGAGTCCGTTGCGTAGCGTTAAAGTATTGAAATATATTTAACCAATGACAAACATCCTAAGGGCCTGTTCACATAGAGTTCGTTGCGTAGCGTTAAGGGAAAGATGACGTTGAAACGAAAATAAACCAATCATAGGCGATAAAAATTTCATTGCTAATCGTTTGTAGGCATATGATTGGTTTATTTTCGTTCCAACGTCATCTTTTCCTTAACGCAACGCTTCGCAACGGACTCCTATGTGAACAGGCCCTAAATCTTTCTTAGACCCTTACTTACGTATTCTGGACCAGTTTGGTCGTATGCAGCGGATTCCAACATTAAGATTCTGGCTGTTGCTCAAAACATGACTATTCGGCAAATCACTAACTCCCCATGGTATTTTTGCAATGTTGACATTTATAGAGAGATAAATCTCTTCACTATTCAAAATTATGTTCAAAATCTTGCTATTAACTTCCATAAAGATTTACCAAATGATCTTATTAAGAATCTTGCCGATTACGATCCTGCTGACCCAGCAAACAAGAAACGGTCCTGTGCCATTCTTGCTTGTAACTTTTAATAGTTTGTCCTGTTCTTTGTTCGCTCTGTCTCTTTCTTCCATGATTTAGCTTTACTTGTACTATCGAAGCTTTTTGTTTTCCCCACTTTCTATTTTCCTTCCTACTTTCGTTTTTTATTGATCACTGAAGTTTTATGCATTGCTATATCATCCTACAGTGGAAGGCCCGGCCCATGCACTGTAGTTACTACTGCGGCGACTCGCCAACAAGCAGATTTCTGGCGGATTGTGAAGCCAGCGAACAGGTTTTCCCGACGCTGCAGCAGCGGTTCTCGCCAAAGTGGCAACCCCACTCGCTGCTCGCTACAGAACTCTGTTCTCCCACACAGCTCCAGCGTTCGACGCTAGATTCTTAACGACTCGCCGAGACTCGAGTTATGTTCCCTCGTGCATTCACGCTCTATGTAATTGTTAAGTTATGTGTGTTTATATTAAATATTTAAAGACAAAAGAAGTGTCTCATTTCACCGCATAAACGAGCTGCAGTGGTGACCCTTCTCAGGAATACGTCTTCTGATGCAAACGGATACTTTTATCTTCTTCAACGTGCACGTGGTTGGCAAACAAGGTAAGCCTTCATGGTCTCTCTCTATGTTTGAGTAAGGACAATTGGGGAAAAATACGCAACTTAAATTCATTTTCCTAATTTGTTAATTTTCATCTTTCACAATTTATATTTCATAATTTTTATATTGTCGGTTCTGTTTTATATTTTGGAAAAATGACGGAAGATACTAAAGCTCAACAGCACGTTTCATGTGTCGCTCTCAAACTTCCACCGCTATGGAAGAAAAACATAAAATTTTGGTTTTTGCAAATGGATCTTTCTGGAATCACGAGCGATCTCACTAAATATCATAATGTTATTGCTGCAATTGACTCTGAAACTATGGCGATGGTTTCCGATATACTATTTTCCCCACCCCAAACGGATAAATACACCACGCTAAAGAACAGACTCATTCAGGAATTTTCGGATTCTGAAAATCGACAGATTCGAAAGTTGTCAGAATTACAATTGGGAGATGACAAACCGTCACATCTTCTACGGAAAATGAAAAAACTAGCAGGCACCGCTCTTAGCGACGATTTTTTGTAGACTTTGTGGTTCCAGCGACTCCCTGAGGAAATACAAACAATCCTTTCCGTCAGTACCGAAAAATTAGAAAATCTCGCAAAATTAGCAGATAAGATTGCTGAGGTTCGCGCTAACCCCTTTAGCTCAAATGTATATGCAGTTGTGAGTTTCCACAATCAACCAACCACCCACTCTAACTCTCCGTTGAATGAAACGATTGCACTCTGAGCTGAAATCGCCGTTCTTAGCAAACAAGTAGAACAATTGTCCAGGGACCATTCACGGAATCGTTCGCGACGGAGGTATGGTAAAACGACGGAGGTATGGTAATGGGGTGTACAGGAGCAAGACCCCTTCGCGGAGAGAGGAAAACAATTTTAACGATGCATTTTGTTATTATCACAACCGGTTTGGCATACAAGATAGGAAATGCCGGCAGCCTTGTACTTTTTCTCAGGCTTCGGAAAACTAATTACAGCTATGGACGCTAATGTTTCGGCGGCAGACGTCTCGATAGCCTCACAATCCAGCCGCCTTCATATTTACGACCGAAAAATCAATCTAAAATTTCTAATAGTTTCCGGATCTGATGTTTCGTGTCTCCCGGTTCCCAAAACACGTGGAAAATTAACCCCTGAACCTATAGAATTAACAGCAGCTAATAATTCAAAGATATATACATATGGATCCAAATTACTAGATGACGATCTTGGTTTGCGCAGAAGTTTTAAATGGCAATTCATTCTAGCGGCCGTTCCTTTTCCAACTTTGGTGCTGATTTTTTAAAACATTTCGATCTAATGATTGATTTAAAAAGACGACGACTTATCGACACAATTACAAACTTATCTCGCTATGGAAAATTTCCTACAAGTTTAAATACCACTTCGATAAAGTTAAGCTCAGGAAATACGATATATCATAGAATTTTAGCAGAATTTCCTGACCTAACAACGCTTACTTCTAAAGTTAAGAAAGTTCAGCATAATACGATTCATACGAAACAACTGGTCCACCAGTCCACAGCAAACCTAGACGTTTAAATCCAAAATTGTACGATATTGTAAAAAAAGAATTTCAATTTATGATGGAACAGGGTATTTGCAGACCTTCCAAATCACCCTGGTCCTCTCCTCTTCATGTAGTTCCAAAAACCTCTGCAGCATTCGCCCAGTGGATGATTATCGCAAATGAAATGCATCCACAACCCCAGATAGGTACCCCATATACAAGATTTCTCTAACGCACTTTACGGTTGTAAAATTTTTTCGAAAATCGATATAGTACGCGCATATTTTCACATACCAGTCCACCCCGATCATATCCAAAATACAGCCATTTGGCCTCTACGAATTCCCATACTTAAGTTTTGGCCTTTGCGGGGCAGATCAAACTTTTCAAAGGTTTATGAATAAAATTCTAGGAGAACTCAAATTCTGTTTCGTCTATTTGGACGACATTCTTATTTTTAGCAAAAGCGAAGATGAACATAAGACGCACGTCCGTACGGTGTTCCAAAGGCTTAATCATTATGGGTTAACAATTAACACTTCTAAATGCGTTTACGGAGTGTCAGAAATTTCCCTTTTAGGACATCTTATATCGCAGCAGGGAACAAAACCATTACCTGATAAGGTAGAACCAATATTAAATTACCCAAAGCCTACAACAGTAAAGGAACTCCAAAGGTTTCTTGGAATTTTGAATTTTTTTCGACGTTTTTTGCCTAACATAGCACGACACCAGATCACTCTGAGTAATTTTTTAAGGGGCACAAAGAAAAACGATAATAGAGCAATTCAGTGGACTACACAAGCGGAACAAGATTTTTGTACTTGCAAAAAATTAATCGCTGATGCAAAGCTTTTAGCACATCCTAAACCAGACGCAGAATTGATACTGCAGGTAGACGCATCCGATTTTGCGATCGGAGGTGCATTATTACAACTAATTGATAATCAACCCCAACCTCTCGCGTTTTTTTCCAGAAAATTATCCCAAGTAGAAAAAAATTATAGTGCGTATGATCGCGAATTACTGGCTTCATATGCTTCTATTAAACATTTCATTCACATGCTTGAAGCTAGGGATTTCAAATTATTCACCGATTATAAGCCACTGACTCATGCGTTTAAACAGCGTTTAGATAAATGCTCATCGCGACAGGCCCGACAACTGGATTTAATTTCCCAATTCACAAAAAATAGTTACTTTCTCCCAGGCACCGAAAACGTAACGGCGGATAGCCTCTCTAGAATAGATTCTATCGAAATGCCAAATCCTATAAATTATGACGAAATTTCGAAATGGCAAGAATCAGATTTAAAGCTTCAAAACTTAATGAATAATCCTCAAGGATTGCAGTTAAAGAAAATAACTATGCCAAATTATAACACCCTTTTATTTTGTGACTTGTCTACTGGCACCGCTAGACCATTTATCCCAAAGGAATACCGTCAGCAGATTTTCAGTCAATTGCACAATATGTCTCATCCCGGTATTAGGGCTACTACAAAATTAATTCGCGCTCGATTCATTTGGCCATCAATAAACAAATATTGTTCTGTTTGGTCTAAACATTGCATACCATGTCAAAAAGCAAAAGTAAGTAGGCACACTAAAACCCCATTAGGCTCTTTTTCTGACCAAACACAGAGATTTGATCATGTGCACCTTGATATTGTCGGACCATTTCCACCATCAGCTGGACATTATTATTGCCTAACCATGATAGACCGTTTTACATGGTGGCCGGAAGCCATTCCGATAGCTGATATAACTGCGGAAACAGCAGCAAGAACTTTCTACACTCATTGGATAGCCCGCTTTGGTTGCCCATCACGAATCACAAAGGATCAAGGACGGCAATTCGAAAGTTCGCTTTTTAAAGCACTGGCATGTATGCTAGGAGTTAAAAATTCGAACGACCCCGTATCATCCGCAGTCCAACGGCCTCATAGAGGAATTTCATCGTCCGTTCAAAGCCGCTCTGAAAGCGTACAACACCGCACAGTGGGTGTCCACCTTACCTACAATTTTGTTTGGATTTCGTACTGCTTTCAGGGAAACTCTTCAAGCAACAACAGCTGAATTGGTATACGGTACCACCCTCCGACTCCCAGGCGAAGTTTTTAACTTCTGAGACTTGAGTTATGTTCCCTTGTGCATTCACGCTCTATGTAATTGTTAAGTTATGTGTATATATTAAATATTTAAAGACAAAAGAAGAGTCTCATTTCGCCGCATAAACGAGCTGCACCACTACTACTCCTGAATGCTTATATCAATCTTTTTACCAGATTGATTGCTATTTAAAGCTTGTATATTTTTATCTGCTGTAATAAGTCTCTTCATATTTTCAATATCATTTGTCAAAGCTTGAGCTCAGATGCATTTTTGAAGCCATTTTATACCACCAGAAATAAATTTGACCCCCCCCCCCCACCTTGAGGAAAATTCTGACGATGAAATTGTTACGGATGATACCATCCAAGTAGAAAGAGAGCCTAAACCAGAACCCTTTTTTATTAAAATGGCTCCAGGTTATCAAAAGATTATCGAAAATATAAACAACCTAATCCAATTTAATTTGCCTAAAATTGTCTCAGGACAGTTTCTTAAGATCTCTCCCACCCTCATCGATCAATTTAGAAATATCCAAAGATATTTCTAAATTGATCCCTTATTGCCGCTGAAACTGAATCTTTTGGAAAAAACCCCAAGACTGAATGGCCTCTTAAAGTCCTAATCAAAGGTATCCACATTGACATTCCAGTAGAGGAAGTCAAACAACAACTCGTAGACTTTTGGTTTTGAGCTGAACGCACAACTCAAACGATTTAACACCAAGGAACCGCTCCCGATTTTCTTAGGCCACCTCCGACAAAATAAGACTCTTGAGCATATATATGAAATCCGACACTTTTTAAGTTTTGTAGTTAGGGTTGAAGTCTAAAAATTCAAAGGTACCAAGCAATGCTTCAAATGCCAAAAATTCCACCATAGTAGTGAAGTTTGCCTTCTACAGCCTGTCTGAATGAAGTGTACTGGTGCACACTCATCAGCAGCCTATACTAAATCACGTGACACCCCAGCAAAATGTGCTAATTGTAATGGTGACCACGCATCAAACTATCGTGGTTGCAGTGCTCACCCGGAACAGGTAAAATTAGACGCAACCAAATTAAGACCATAAAAGAAGCGGCAAAAGCCGGTAATTATACTCCCCAACTTATTGGCTCAACCAACTCAGGAAATACCTTTGCTAGCAAATCCGTTAATTCAACAATTTCTTACAGCCAGGCTGTTCAGCCTAATAACTCCCCTCGTTCCACTATAACGACTGAACAAACCACTAATAATGTAACTCCTGCTAATACTACTACTGAAACTCCAACCTCTAGAGTAACGCCAATGGGAAACCTTGACGGCACACTAAATAAACTTCTAAAAATTAGGGATGTTCTTAAAGAAATTAAACAACTCTGTTACGAAATGAATATACCAGATTTTAATTACTTAGTTGATAAACTTAACTCACCGTCTATAACTAACGTTCTTTCTGCTGCCTCACAAGACACAGTCACCTGTTCTGCCCCTTAATGCTCCCCTCTACTTCCTCTGCAATTTCTATTCTGAGCTGGAATGCTGATGGCTTGCGTACACGTATTCATGAGCTTCGGGAGTTTGTTATTAAGGACCCCGTTGATCTTATTCTGGTACAGAAGGTGAAGTGTCCCACCCCCAGAACACTTAAAATCCAAAACTACAGTCTGTACTTCATTCCCCGCCTTGACCCTAATACTAACGTTCCCTACGTTTCGGTGGCACGGCGATCTATGTCAAACGGAATATTAAACATAGCCATCTCCCCAGTATTAAATTACATACCATTGAAAACACAATTGCTAAAATTTGGATAAACTCTAGTACTACTCTCATCCCTGTTTCCACTTACTTAAGAATTATCGATGGTAGACCCGTAACTAATGAACTTTCTCAACTTTTTAATCTTGACCATAAAGTTATACTTTTTGGTGACCTTTAACGCTCACCACCCCCGTTGGAACTGCCAGAATGACCATTCAGTAACCAGATATCGTACTGAAATTAATTCCTACTCCACTGATAACTCTGTTGATATTGCTTTCCCACTTTACCACACCAGGCTTGGTGTTTCAGGCTCCCAATCCATCATTGACTTTGCCCTTTTAAACAACATTCACTATCCGTATGAGATTAATACTATTAATGATTTATCCTCTGACCACTTACCTGTTAAACTTGACATTAAATGCAATCACTAAGACCATCCAAAGCGCGCTGGAATCTACTAAGGTCCACTCTTCCCAATATTTCTATCATAAACTACCCCATTACATTGTTGACTTAATTAAATATAGGAACCATTTCAGGAAAATTTGGCAGCAAACTCGGGACCCCAGAATGCTTAATAATTACAAAAATCTCGACAATCAGGTTAAAATTAAAATCAAAAATAATAAATGGAAAGAATTTATTGAGTCACTAGCTCCCACAGATAACTCAATTTGGCAATATCTTAAAAGAGTTAGGAAACCCCATAAGCCCCTTCCAACCTTTAACTCAAGTTCTGGTATCTTAACTAGTGACTCAGACAAAATCGAGGCCTTAGCAGCTAATTATGAAACCTAATTCAACCCCCACTCTAGTGTTTTTTGCCCAACTACAATTGATAAAGTCTATGACAGAGGTGGGGAACGCACGGTATTGAGGCCGCATGCGGCCTCCGTGATCTTCTTGTGCGGCCTTCATAAAAGCTAGCACTTGTATTAATTAATATTTAATTATATAGATTACAACAATTTGCAAATCAATGGAATTAAATAAAGAACGGCATGAATGTATGTACAGTGTCGGCCAAAATAAAGTTGACATTTTGAAATTGTTGTCTAAAGTCGCTACAATTGTATATTTATCCAAATGAGCTTCGTTTACCTTGATTGTATGATACTTTAACTACACTTTATATGTAATTTAATGCTCAGAGTTTCTTAGCAATACTACCAGACATGTTATATGATCTCTACACAAAAACTATTTTCTTACTATTATTGTTGTGACTGACTCCATGTACGTTAAAACGTATTATTTTTTCTGCACGAATGGCAACAGGAAGATTTACGTTCGGGTTTTTTTTTATTGTTTTGTTTTTAATTTAAATAAAGGAATGATGTTCTTTTAAAAACGGAAGCCCTTTTGACGCTAAAAAGGATCCAATAAAAATCTGGAAAAATGCTGTTGAATATCCATGCATATCATATCATAATGTATGGGGGTCAGCAGCTAACAGTCATGTCCAGAAATTGCAATGCACACAAAATAAAACCTTACGTCTAATCACTAAAGCCAATAGATATAAAACTAACTACTCCCTCCACAAAGATCTAAATATTGAACCCATTCGCCTGGCTATAATCAATCTCGCCACTAAATTTTATAATAGTCTTTACTCCATCCCTAATGAAGAAATTGCCAATCTTCCTGATTATGACAAGAGAGAATTTAATCGTAGACCTAGAGCGACTCTAGTGCTTGACACTGGGATTACTCCCAACTCTTCTTTGCATTAATTTAAATTTTTCAAATTATATTTTTTCTTTTCTTTTTTCTTTATGTCATTCCGTTTTCCTTAAATTCATTCTAGACCGCTTCATTTTTCACCCCCCTTTTTTACCTAATTATATGCAGTCACATCCTCTTACGCTTTTTTGAAAAAGGAAGTGTGTCGTCTCGTTGGTGTAATATGCCTCTGCGAATCCTCATGATAAAATTGTGAGCCGTCCTCCCTGATAATATCTTCTGCTAAGTGCCTGGATCCTGTTTCGTCAACCAATCAGGTGGCGGGACACATTTTGCTCTCGACCAATAGTTAAGCTTGATCTATTTTAACCTCTGTAATACAAATTCATCATCTTGCTTCCTTTTTCGGCCTGTTTTCAAGCACGGGTTGCTTAATAGTTCTTTCCCATCCTGGGTTTGAGATCCCAGCGTTTAATATCTTTGCTGCTCGCTGTCCTCTGCGGCTCGTCTCCGACTTTTGAGAGTTTAATCTTTAAATTTTTCTTTTTATCTTATTTTATATTGGAACATTTTATTTTGACAAGTCTTGCTGATTTAATTTTGTGTTAGCTTTAACTTACTAAATTCTAATGTTTTTATTTTTATTTTTGTAACTTCTTTAATTTATTTTGTAACTTAACCTTTTTTATAATAAAAAAAATAATAAAAAAAACTTGATTTATTTCTTCTTTGGACCATGCATGAAAAGCTTCAGTGCTTCCCATATCCATATCGAGGGTAAAGGGCTTTCTTAGCCCTATTTGGAACCTAACGAAAACTTTTGTCCATGTCCATGTCCATGTCGGAATACTGTAGAAAACTTTTAAGAAAGTTGGTTTTTTCCCGCTTTTTCAAACTGAAACTGAAGATTCAGATTATGCCTTTAGCCTTAACATAGTTTTTAACAATGATATGATCCATAACAAAAATTCGATGCAATATTTTTTTCTCATTTTATTTATATTATATTTATTTTTCTCATTGTATGACTTTTGAATACTACTCAAACATCAGTTCTATTGTTATTCAATATAAAAAAAATCATAAGATTTCATATTTTAAGGACCGTCCTGCAATCAGTGTGCTGAAGAGGGTCATAATTGAATTCAATTCGATCCCTCCCCAAAAGTTAGAGGCACGCTACGCCTATGAGCAGAGTGCACATTTTTTTTACATATTTCAGGCTGGTTGTCTGCAAAATCGTTTAAGGATTCCTTTGCTTCCTCACGTTTCCTGTGAAATTCGAGGGGAAAACCGAACGAAATGACAAACCAGAATGTATAAAGTTCCCAGTGAGAGGGAACAGCAAAAGGGAATTATCGCTACGAAAGGTTAACTTTTAAGAAAAAGAAACACTAAAAAAATAAAGTTTTAGTTTTATATTAATTTATTTGAAACCAAAAATTCACCAGCCAACAAAAGGATTATACCATCCACCCTACATAAATTTCAACAATTAGTTAATATTCTAACCAATAATACTTATATAAAAGAAATCAAAACTTGTCACTACCCAAATTATAAATGTACGCTTGTAATGTATTGGAGATTCAGGAAAATTGCGCACTTTATCCAAATCCCATTTACATTATTTAGGCAATTGAAAATCAGATATAACCAGTTTGAACCAAATTAGAGTAGAGGCTTAAAAAAGATATTTAAACAAAGCTGTTATAATTTGAAGTTAATTAATTTAAAATACGAAATTAAAACTAGTTACAAGAATGATTATTTACTATTTCTAACTAATAAAACCAAAGCTTATTTCTCTACACAGGCAGCAAACATTCCCCCTAGTAATTTTTAGAGAAATGTTTCATGGTTTAATAAATATTTTGCCAAACATCTTATACTATATATTGTCATGTAGAACCTAAGTAATTTACTTAAAGTTTTAAAAGTACCTGTTTTATTCTCTACATGTAAAAGCAAGAAATGTATATAACTGTATTGAATTCTTTATATTATGTTATTTGAAAAATGTGCACTGAACATAAATTTACGTATTTAATCTCCTTAGACTGGAACACACTTGTGCTTAGCTGACATTCATATTTCACTGTATGTAACTCAGTTCTACGGAAATTTGGAATGGTTTTATAAAATGATTCATAACATGTTACCTTATATAACGTTTACAACATGTTAAATAAGATTTAGATGTACTTACAAGTTCATACATTGAGGAAGGATACATTTGAAGACAATCAACCTATAGTCTGTAGAGCAGAATTGTTCCTGTGATTCCAGTTTCAAAATAATCATTTTCAACTTCTAAAATAAAATGAAAAATAACAAACATCCACGCTACCCTATCGCCTTTCTTTGATTTAAAGGGTCCTCCAAAAAACCTGTAAAATTTAAAACTTTAGATGAGTATTTAAAATGTTCTTTAATGCCTAATTTAATGTGGACATGAATGCAAAGCTATAAACTACATATTTACAGGGTATTTTACGAATTTCGACCCTCTAGAGCAGTGATCTCCAAACTTTTTTGACCGAGTACCCGTATGACAAAAATAATCATAAATTGTACCCCTAATTATATATATATATATATATATATATATATATATATATATATATATATATATATATATATATATATATATATATATATATATATATATATATATATATATATATATATATATTGTGTAAAAAATGATTTTTTTTCAGGAAATGAACGGAAAAAATGCAGAAAATCAAGTTTTATTTATTTATTTTAAATGAAACAATATAGGGGAGACCTGTGTACCTAGGGCAGGGCCGCCCAGAGACTTTACGGGGCCTGGGGCAAACTTCTGTTGGGGGCCCCAAGAAAAATAAAAATGCAAAGAGACGAAAACACACATTCAAATTAAGTTACTCATACTTAAAATTTTATTACATGAATGATTAACATAATTATTATATTTCATTGCACTGCTCTCTTGTTATATTTTCTGAAGAAATCTAATAAATAATTTTTTTTACATTTTTTGGGGGCCCCTCCGGCAGTCGGGGGCCTGGGGCAAAGTGCCCCACACCCTCTGGGCGGCCCTGACCTACGGCCACCTTTTTTCAATGAACGAAAACAGACCCACTGACCTGTTTAAAATTGTGAAACTGATATGTACACATTGTTATACTAATTACCATCCTATTGGGATTAATATAAATACTCAAAATAATAAATTCTGTGAAATAGAAGGTTTTTTAGAAACTTTACAAATGGCCCTAGGTACAAGACAGCATTGTACCTGGGGCCAGTAGCTGGTGTACCTAGGGCCATTCCCTAAAAGTTAGGTTTCATTCCATACACCAGACACACAAAAGCCCGCTAGAATGTTTACAGGAGTAAAGCCAAAGGATATGATTTGCCAACATTCTCTGCAACTTCATATATGGTGATTGGTTTTCCAGGGTTTGTCAGCATCCAATTATTACAAGCTGTACTGTAGTATTTCTTAAAGGGTCCAAACACGCCTCTATCCAAAGGTTGAAGCTTATGGCTGGTATGTGGAGGAAAAGTAAGCATAACTACGCCATGTTCTTTAGCCAAAGTGATTGCTTCAATACTGACGTGGCTTTCGTGCTTGTCCAAGAGTAACAAGACTTTTTGATCCTCTGAACATTTGACGTGGTGAATTGCTTCAAAAATTCAACAATTTTTTTGGCATTTGACCAATCACTAATATGTGCTGTTCCCATGGTTCCTGGAAGCGCACTTTTCAGCATGTGGTTTTTGAAGTTCACTCTTGGAAAAATCATCATATGGGGGACGGAATTTCCTATTGCATTTACACTGCAAATAATAGATATATTAGTTCTTCGTTCACCAGAAGTCATGCTACCAACCTGTTTCTTGACTTTTAGGGGCTATAACCTTGGCCGGTGTGTGCCGTAATGCCTGTTTCGTCCACATTATAGATGGATTCAGGCAAAAACTTATAGTTTGCTAATACCTCCTGATACTTCTCAAAAAAAGTTTTAACATTTGTTTTATTGAAACTTGTAGCTCTTCATAAACTTGTGGCTTGGGGCTTTCTTAGTGACATAACCTTATTTCTTTTGATAAAATCATAGTACCACTGATCACCAGGTTCACATTTGTATCCCAGGACTTTGGATATTTTTTAAATCTGTTTTTGAATACTCAAAAGCAAGCTTTTTAACCTGTTGTTTTGACAACCCATAATGCATATTGCAGGAAATTACAAGGTACTGAACAAGGACACTATCTTCATCGTTAGAAAATGCCATCCAAACAGCACATCGGTTAGAGTATGCACAATTTAATTCTGTATTTTTGGCATTAGTCTTCCTACAAAAGTCAATGTGTCTTTGCAGTGCTGTTCTGCTTACTCCAAACTGTAGTGCTGCAGTCCGAACTGGAACTTCATCAAACAAAACTGCTTCTGCAGCTGCAGTTACATTATATGAATTAGGCTTTGACCGCTTTATTCCATCAGGATTTCTAGGCATCTAAAGAAATAATTACGAATATGTAATTACCCTACTGGTAAATTTGGAATTTGTGGTACGAAAATAGGATAAAGGTTGAAAATTCAATTAAAATATCGTATAGACCATATTTAGAATTATACTTTTGCTTTTATAAATATAATTTTTTTAAATAGATTCTCATGTTTATATAAACAAATTGATAATCCTGAATAATAATAATAATAGTAGGAAACTTATTTTTTGTAAGTCAAACACATTGAGAGTTCCAGAGCAAAATATATAGTACCCCTTCTATCTAAATAACGTCCAATAAAAAAATAAAAAAAACTTAACGAAATCAAAATTGTTCAGATTTTTCCTCCATTTATTATGAAAACTTTTTCTATAAAATAACAACATACAGAATATGATTACAGTTGTACCTAGGGCCATGGACCTAGGTACAAGGCAACTATGTGGCCCTAGGTACAAGACTGGGTAATTTCATACAAAATGTCTTCTACTGAAAAACCCACATGGAGAGGGGACTTATTTAATACCTCATTTAGTACTTAATGTTACAAACAAAATTATGTACTAGAATTCAAACAAAAGTATTTGACTTACCTTTGTAAAATAATAAAACAGGTGAGCTGCAAAATTTTACTTCAGACCATGCAAAAACGTTTTTTACTTATACAGTAACCACCGCTTATAGTGATCACTGGTTATAAGAATCAACCGTTTATAAGAATCAATATCGCGAAAACAAAAACAAATGCATTAATTCCATGTTAAAATTTTCGCTTTAAAGAATCAATCCACCGGTTTTAAGAATCAGTTTACACTCTTCGCTTTACTTCCATTTTTCCAAAAAACCTACTTAAACCCTCAAAAGGCACGAAGTTCGTTCTTTTTTTTAAAGAAAGATTGATAAGATGGGATGGAATATAGTCGTAAAATTCACCCCTTTCTTTATTAGACATAACATAATCGTTTCCCCTTAAACGCTTTACCACAACACTGTCCTATTAGCTTGACCCGGGGGCAACTTTACCCGTCAGAGTAAATCTTCGTCTGAGACTATAAGTATTGAAAGAGGTATAAACAGCCTTCTGAAAACTTCATTACGTCAAACTACAGTAGAAAACTTTTTCTTGCTCCCTTCCTGTAGTTGAAATGTTAAAACTGTTAAGCAGGTATGTTGTAACTTGTAACAAATATTGTATTTTTTTTTTCTCTTACTATAATCATGTGTATCTACTTATAGGTCTAAAAATTAAGTTTTATTTTTAAAACTATAAAAAAAATTTTAATAAAAGATAGTTAATGTAAATTAAAGAGTATTTTATGGTAAATTATCTAATATATGTATATATAGGTATGTGTGTTCCAGTCCAAAAACCTAAATTTCGGTTATAAGAATCAACCGCTTATAAGAATCAAAAACAGTAATAACAAACGTGATTCTTATAAGCGGAAATCACTGTAACTTGCCACAGCTTTCTCCTCCGAGATTTATAATTGGCTGCTAAAATAGCAATTACTATTGCCACTCACCCAAATGAGTAATAAAACCTAGAATTAAAGACGTATTATTCAAATAAAGTGGGGTGGCCCTAGGTACACAGGTCTCCCCTATATACATGCAATTGAAAAATTACAAGAGAAATTTTAAATTATAATTTAATGCGAACAATGTGATTGAATTTGTTGACTAACTTCGGAAAAATCTGGCTTGATAACCCTCTATTAATGCAATTCGAAGATCTGGTTCTAATTTATTTCTATATCTATATATATAAAACGCGTAGGTATGCGGCACAAAAATTGACGATATTTCTACACTCCGAATGGCAACGGCTGCCACTACCAGATGTAAACATTAGCGGCTGTCCTCAATTTGCAACCGCGTGTCAACATGGATTTACGCACTGAAATCAAGAATGTTCGAAAGTGCGCTGCACGATCAAATGAAAGTTGGGAACTGTCTCAAGAAAGCGAAGAAATAATTCATTAAGAGAGAGGCGTGAAAGAGAGAGCATAAATAATCGCGAGGTTAGGCTTAACCGTCGCCGGCATAGCAATCAACAACCAGTAATAGTTAATTTTCTACACTTTTTTCAGTACTTGCCGAATTTTTACTCCATTTTATAAGTGAAGAAATTTTCTCAACAATTTATTATTTGATATGATTAAGTGTAGATATCTGAATTGTGCACAGTAATACATACAGAGAGTGATGTAATCAACACTATATTTTAAATTTTCCCCCAACAATTTCTTATTTGTTGTAATGATAAAGTATTGATATCTTAATTTTGAAAAATAGTACATACAAAGAGGGATGTAATTGTTAAAATCATTGATGTTGGGTTTCTAAGTCTTATCTTGAACTCTGTTCTGAGGTAATGGAAATTCACATTTTTTGATCACGATGTTCTAGAATCAGCCTTATAGACCCCTTAACAACGTATATTTATGATGACAGGTAATGGTAACATTCCTTACATATGTTATTTTCAGTTGCGTTGTTTTGCAAAAGAAAATATAAAACTAAAAGCGACCATGCTGGTCGCGCAGCGGCTAGTATGGTTTTAATTATTGTCATTGCAGAAAATGCTACTTTACACAGCTAGGTGGAACCAAATGGTAAGATTGCATTCGACGCTATGCATACTAAATCTGGATACTCGATTTTCAAACCCATCCACCAATTACACTGGTGTAAGAAATTAAGAGAATTTGCAGACTTGGACAATTATCTCTAGAACTACTGATTTTAATGAAATTACATACATTGTACATACATGTTACAATGATGATATGTACATACATTGATACAATACAAAACAAATAATCATTCAATAATTGTAATACACACGCATGATCGTGCGTAACACTCGTTGGAGTCGGAAGGTATAAAACAGCGGTTGTAGAAAAAACAAAAAAATGGGTTAATACATGGGTTAATAGGGGGTATGGTCCCCTCTTACAGATACACAGGTCTCGCAGCGTGATTTCATACGTGAAATAAGACAGTTTATCATTTCCTGTGGCAATTGGTCCCACTCGTTCAGCAACGCTGTTTTCATTCCCTGGATGGTTCTCGGAGGGGGGTTGCGAGTTGCAATTTCCCTCCCCAGAGCGTCCCACACATGCTCTATAGGGTTAAGGTCTGGAGATCTGGCTGGCCAATCCATCCGGCGAATATCCTCACTCTCTAGAAATTCGTCGACTAGAAGAGCTCTGTGTGTCCGTGTTATCATCCATTAAAATGAACTCAGGGCTAACTGCACCCCTGAAAAGGCGAACATAGGGCTCCAAGACCTCATCCCTATACCTCACACCAGTCACAGTGCCTCTTTCAAAGACATGGAGAGGTGTGCGGCCATCCGACATGATGCTTTTCCAGACCATTAAACCTCCTCCGCCATAACGGTCTATTTTCGCGGACATTGGAGGGTAGGTAGCGGGTCTCTGGTTCTCTCCATATGAGCGTACGGCGAGAATCGGTGTGTAGGCTGAACCGGGACTCATCAGTGAAGAGAACGGTCGCCCATTGATCCATACTCCAATCTCTATGCTCTTTGCACCATGATAAACGGGTTCTACTGTTCGTAGAAGTGAGCGGGACGCAAATAGCAGGTCTTCTTGCAAACAACCCTCTCTCATAAAGTCTTTTGGAAACAGTCACCCTTGATACACGGGTTCCTGTGGCTGCATACAAGTCACGAGAGAGCTGAGAAGCTGTAGAACTCTTGTTACGCCTCGCTATAATCGACAAATGGCGATCTTCTCTGGCCGTCGTGGCTCTTGGACGACCTTGCCCAGACTTTCTTTCGATGGATCCGGTATCATGGAACTGTTTCCATAAGTTACACACGACGATGGGCGTTAAATTGAACTCTCCACAAATTTGGACTTGAGATTGGCCTGCTTCTAGCCTCCCCACAATTCGCCATCTCATTCCGTCATCTAAACGTTGGTGGTTACTCAATTTTACTGTTACAATTTGAAATTAACCGATTGCTGAAAATAACACCAAGAAATTCGCCGAGGTGTGCTAGCGAACGAAATGCGTCTTAACTTACGCGCGCTTGTAAAGCCTGTTTCTCTACTAGCTCCGTCTACACACACGTGTACGCTTACATATTTGACGTACAAGATTTGCATTTTTGTCTAGAAACAGTGGTTTTACATTCAATTCAGTTCTTTTCATGAAATTTGATAAAATATGCAAATTCTCTTAATTTATTTCACCAGTGTATGAGGAGCTTTTTGTTTAAATTCAGATTGTAACATTGTCCTTCCTCTTATGTCGATTAACTGTTCTTGAGCTGTGATCGGTAGATGATCTATTTTTACATCTTAAGCAAACGGATTCATGACCCGTTTAAACTCTGTCATTATATTAGGAAGATCTGCAAATCGATTACAAAATTCTGCCCCCAGTCTCTCAATTCTGCTTCGTCTTTTACCCCAGTCAAAACAGACCCGATTTTGACGATTGCTAAAAAAAATATGAAAGTTTTGAAAATTGGTGGAGATGTTTGTTTGAGCATGTTAATGAACATACTAAAAATCCCCACCAATGAGACTTGAGCTTTCGCCGCGAACTTTATTTCGTCTAACACGAACAAAGATAATTGACTTTGAAAATAGCGAACAATCAAGCGTAGGACGCGGATGCGCGGGTCATCCCCATCGCGATGGGGGAATGACCGGCGCATGTGCCCCAAAAGTCTTGCACACTCACGTGTGTCAAACCTCTGCATATCAAAGCTCGAGATAAAGTTGCAGCAACATCCAATCCATTTTTATCAGGTTGTATTGTGAGGCTTGGTGGATTCTATCTTTTTATGTCATACTTAGGCTGCATTGGGTACATAATGGCTGGAAGTGGGTAAAAATAAATACTAAATTTGATGTATGCAACTACGTCAGTAGAAAAAACGTTTCCTGGCCATGCATACGCTAGAAAACTCCTAGCTTATTTATTTGCACGAACAGCTTTAGCAAAAATAAATTTTGACGCCATGGATATATCTGATTTCAAAAGCAATAATCTCTAATTGTTTAGAGATTTTGCTACTGAACTACTATCACTAAAATCCATATACGGACATACTCATATACGAGGCATCGAGATTAAAGTGAGGAAGACTTTGAAGCAGTTGAAAGAGAATAGCCCAACTGCATCCCTATGGGTTCAGTACTTTAAAATGGTAAAGCTTATGAAAGCTTGATCACCATCAATTGTGTGGTGAAAGTAAACGGTTTCAATACATTAGGAAACCCGTTGTTGTTTTTCAGGAGGATAGAGATTGTTAAACAAAACGACGAAGAAACGACTAGCATTTTATTTAGAATATGAGTTAGCTCCTTTTACGTTTGCTCTGTTTAATGAAGCTGGCATGCGAGAGACAACGACATTCGCTAGGTATGACGTTTTTGAAGTTCCAAACAAAGACCTTAACCTCCTGAACTGCATCAACATTGTGGACAGTGGTTTTCTCCTACACTGTGTCAAATGGGGAACACAATTAACTTTTTCAGATGTTTCACACAAATTAAGTTAATTATATAAAAAAGCATTAGGGGACCAGCTGTATAGTCGTTTTTAATGCCTAATCCAACACCAATAACAGTACAAAAAATGGAAGAAAATCTACGATCTATTGTGATAAAATCTGTAGACATAAGATTTGATGGAAACATGCTAGTTACTGTTCAACAACAACTGTTCCTTTCAAATGAAAACAACAAGAGCAAACTGATCAGCATGCTATCAGATGAGCTGGAAAACAGTGGGATTCGATTCCGACAATGTAATGACGAAGCCGACATTCTCATCGTAAATACTGCAATGAATGAAGCATGTTCTAGTAACAACATCGTTGTAATCATCGGTGAAGATGTTGACCACCTGGTTCTATTAACAGCTCTCACTCCTACAGAAAAGACATTTTCCTTGGCAAAATATGCAAAGGGAAAGCAAAGAAAAAAATACATTTGTCAAATAAAATACAATCATCGGGACATACCAAAGTATCCTTTTTCTCCATGCGTTCAGTGGATGCGATACTACTTCTGCAGCATTTAACAAAGGAAAGAAAAATTGTGTAAAAATGTTCCAAAGTAAAGATATGGAGCACGACGTGACAGTAGTTAATAAATGGAACTCATCGCATAATGATGTTGCTTAAGCAGGAGAACGCTTTTTTCTGATCTGGTATGGAGCACATCCCAGTGAAAAGTCCCTAAATAAGTTTAGATACAAATGCTTCGCAAAATTTGTCACTAAAATAAAACCATATACAGTGGAACCTTGCTTAACGAGCACCTCGCATAACGAGCAAAATAAATCGTAAAAAAATGGCTCGCTTAACGAGCAACATTTTGCATAACGAGTGATGTGGAAGTCCCCTCTTCACGTCACTCGGATCTTCACGTCACCAGGATCATCAACGGCCGAAAAATAAGCATTTAAGGGTAGTCATGGATGGTACGAGAAGCAAATATCACGGGACTGGAGGATAACAATAATATTGAGGAGCTTGTGGAAGAGCACAACCAAGAGCTGACCACCGAACAGCTAATAGAATTACAGTGTCTTTCACAGCAAGCAGTTGTAGAGGAGAGTTTGTCCGTGGAGAAGGACGAAGAAACAATCTTCTGGCGCAATAAAAGAAATGATGAAAGCATGGGAAACTGTTGCATCGTAGGTTACAAAGCATCACCGTGATAAGACGGTGGCTATGCGCGCTATAAATTTATTCAGTGACAATGCGGTGACACATTTTCAGCAAATTTTGAAGCGCCGAGAAAAACAAATGTCGCTAGATAGCTTTCTAGTAAAAAAATTAGATATGTGTCACAAATTCGTAAATAATAAACTGCATATGGATGATTTTGCTCCTTAAGAATTTATGTATAAGTAATTTTCTTTAAATAATAAACGTTACGTCTAAACAATTTTGAGTATTTTTTGGCATCGAACGCATTATCGTATTTTACATTAATTTGTATGGGAAAAATTGTTTCGCATTACGACTAAGACTCTAGAACGAATTATGCTCGTTATGCGAGGTTCCACTGTATTTCGTCTCTTCCCTCAACTCAAGAGGCAGCCATGCGACATTCCTTTCGGTTTTATCACCAAATGCAAAAGTGGTTTGGGAATGAGTAGAATCCTGAAGAGTGGGCTGGAAATGTCAAAAGAAAACCCTCGTGCCCATCACAACTATGGATGCAGTGGCTCCCGTTTCAGTTTTAAGCATGGTGTTTCACAACTGTAAGACTGACTGGGGGGAAAGATGCGCGTTTCGGAAAGCAAGCATCAACTGCATAATGGCCTACAATAACTGCAATGGGGTATATCACAATGACATACCCCATTGCAGTTATTGCTCTGTAGAACATGATGATCCAATAAAAGGAATTGATGAATAAAGTGGTGCTAGCTGACCTATAGACGATCTTTTCAAGACTGACGACGCGAACAATCCCGTACCGAAAAAATCACGACAACCATAAGTAGGTAAGCTTAAAAAATTATATACAATGAAAATATGGTAGTGAATAAATCCAAGTTTATTACATTCGTTCATAAAATTAAAAATGATCAATTATCTACATACCAAAAAACATTAGTCTAGTTTCTTGTTTTTAAAGATTGTCCAAATGAGGGAGAGGAAAGAATTTAAAGGAAAACGCCTGCAACGAGACTTGGACGCTACATTCATAATCAACCCGCATTTAATCATTAAATTGTAATATTTAAACATAGTAGTGTTGTTACAAACAGAAAAACAAACAAAAACAAAACAAACTTAAATTATAATTTATTTATTATTGATCATTATTTACAGAATACAGTTAGTAACTATTTTTTACAGTAAACTGATAATTGAAATTAATAGTCAATATTTTGGTTCGTGTTAGGGTTGCGACAAAATGTATTTAATATTTTTTGTACACAATTAAATGTTCTTTAGTTTTTGTATAAAACTTTTTTTTACATAAAGTTAATATTTCCCAAGTTATTTGAAAAACACAATAAAGGCCTTCAAAATCTTTAAACAACTCATGGAGATTACTGCTTTAGAAATGAGACATGTCCATGGCGTTAAAAATTATTTTTGCTAAATCTGTTAGGTTAAATAAATGATCTAGGATTTTTCTAGCGTATGCATGGCCAGGAAACATTTTTTTTTTTACTGACGTCGTTGCATACGTCAAATTTAGTATTTATTTTTACCCACTTCCAGCCATTATGTACCCAATGCAGCCTAAGTATGACATAAAAAGATAGAATCCACCAAGCCTCACAATACAAGCTGATAACAATGGATTGGATGTTCCTGCAACTTTATCTCGAGCTTTGATATGCAGAGGTTTGACACACTTGAGTGTGCAAGACTTTTGGGACACATGCGCAGGTCATCCTCTCATCGCGATGGGGATGACTCGCGCATCCGCGTGATTGTTCGATATTTTCAAAGTCAATTATCTTTGTTCGTGTTAGACTTGTAAATAATGTTTGTAAATAATGTTCGTGTAAGACTTGTAAATAATGTTTTTGTTCATAATTTAATGCTCTACAATTTTCGTATTCAATTTTTTTACATAAAATCAATATTTCTGAAGTATACTTGCAAAAAATCAAAAAAGTCTACGCATTTTCCAAGATGGCGGCGAAAGCTCAAGTCTGATCAGTGGGGACTTTTAGTCTGCTCAACAGTATGCCCAAACAAACATCTCTACCAATTTTCAAAACTTTCATATTTTTTTAGCCATAAAACCTATTTTGACTGGACTATTTCCTGTTGGATTGGGTTGTGATCCCAGGGTTGCTGACAAGGCTAGTGCGTGTAGTAACCTCCTGCTGCTGTCTGTTTCTCACTGGCAGGGATATCAACCCAGAAGGCCTCAGTTGCTATGCCAAGCCCTGTCCCATGCAGAGGAGTTTCAATGGAGGCCCCAGTTCGTACCAACGTTGGAACTACTTACTAAAAGGGATTACTGGGAATAACAACTGAGTGATTTGTTAATTGTTAACCAGAGAAGGATTCATCCAGTTCCCACCTGATTTATTAAAATGTTTAAGGAACTTTAATGAGGAAGGCCTAAAGCAATTCTGATCCGTGTCATGAATGCTCAGAGATCAGCTTATTTAGCACTGGAGATAATGAAATTTTCTTTGAATTTTTAAGGGGTGGTACTGGGTTATTGTTGCTACTCTTATCTCATCATGACAGCATATACACTGAAGAGCCAAAAAAAAAACTGTACACCTATCTAATATCGTGTAGAGCCCCCACGAGCGAGCAGAAGTGCCGGAACATGACGTGGCATGGACTCCACTAATGTCTGAAGGTATCCTGGAGGCAATTCACACCATGATTCCTGTAAAGCAGTCCACAAATCCACAAAGAGTGCGAGTGGAGATCCACAAAGAGTGCGAGGTGGTGGAGATCTCTTCTGAACGGCACGTTGCAAGGCATCCCAAATATGCCCAATGTCTGGGGATTTAGGTGGACAAATGGAAGTGTCTAAAGTCAGAAGAGTGATCCTGGAGCCACTCGGTAGCAACTCTCAACGTGGGGGGGTCGCATTGTCCTGCTGGAAATGTCCAAGTCCGTCGGAATGCATAATGGACATGAATGGGTGTAGATGATCGGACAGGACGCTTATATACCCGTCACCTGTCAGAATAGTCTCTAAACGTATCGGGGGTCCCATATCACGCGAACTGCGCACGCCCCATACCATCACAGAGACTCCACCAGCTTGAACAGTTCCCGGTTCACATGTACGGTCCATGGATTCCCGAGGTTTTCTCCATACCCGCACACGTCCCTCCGCCCGATAAAATTGGAAACGAGACTCGTCAGACCAGGCAACGTGTTTCCAGTCACCAACAGTCCAATGGAGGTGTTGATAGGCCAAGGCAAGGCGCAAAGCTTTGTGCCGTGCAGTCAAAAACGGCACACGAATGGGTCCGAAGCTCCGAAAGTCCATATCAATGACGGTCCGTTTAACAGTTCACACGCTGACACTTGTTGATGCCCCAGAATTGAAATCCGTTGCAATTCGAGGAAGTGTGTCACGTCTATCTCGTTTAAGAATTCTCGTCAGTCGTCGACGGTCCAGTTCTTTCAAGGTTTTTTTCCAGCGGCACCACTGTCGGAGATTTGATGTTTTACCGGATACCTGACATTTACGATACACTTGTGAAATGGTCGTGCCCGAAAATTCAAACTGCATCGCTACCTTGGAGATACTATGTCCCATCTCTCGTGCGCAGACTATAACCCCACTTTCAAAGTCACATAAATCGTGATAACCTGCCATTGTAATAGCAAGAACCGATCTAACAGCTTCGCCAGACACCTGTTGTCCTATATAGATGCTGCCGACTGCATCGCGTTACGCTGATTGGTTTTATATCTCCGTTATTTGCATACGCACTCCTGCACCAGTTTTTTCTCTTCAGTGTATAACATCGCGAATTCTGGTTTAAATCACAATCATTGAAATTGTATTTTCTCAGATGATCGGTAAAATTGTTTTCTGATGAAACTGCATTTCGAAAGCAATGTTAGTAAAATACGTGTTTAGCAAAAAATGTTACGAATTTAGCTAGATTTTGCTATCAGACCATACATTTGATGTGTTTCTCTATCATGATCGTCTAAACAAATCTAGTTATTTTTTTTAAGTTTAAATCTATTACAGTTTCATTTTTACCCAACTGATTGGACGTTTTTAAGACATAGGTATAACTGTAAACAAACAACATGCGCAGATTATCTTAAGGGGAGTGGTCACTTTTATGTACCTATAAAAGTATCATTTTTAGACCTATGTTCGATTGTATGTATTACTCATGATTTTTGCTTGATTTACATGAAATTTTTTGAGTAACTGCCTATAATACTATTTAGTATAGATCAGGGATGAGTTTGGCAAAAAAGCAAAAAATCTGAAAAAAGATTCTGGAAAATTTATACGCGGAGTTGGAAGAGGCAGAGCTTCTCGCGGGGTCCAATGTTCAGACCCCTTAAGCCAGAACAACTTTGATATTTAAAGCATATTTTGTTACGCTTTTAGCATGTCTTTTTCTTAGACTAAAAAATACAATTTCAAGACTAAAAAATGCAGAAATAAAATTAAAAATACTTCAAATAATGGAGTGTACGCTACGGGCATTTTTTGGCGACTTTTTTTTGTCGCCAAATCCCCGTGTGTCTCCGGGGGTCTAAGTTTGGCGGCCATCTTGAAAATCCGTAAAAACATGTTTTTTTCTTTCCAATTCTCCAAGCTTGAAAAAAAAAAAACAAAAAAAAAAAAAAAAAACGCTTTTATCGGAGGTTAATTTCCAATACACGGTGCCATCGCCAATTTGGCGAAAAGTTGGTGCGAAAATCCCGTTCGGAGACCTGTTAGACTTAAACTGCGAAATGTAAACAAATGTGGCGACCAAGAAAGGACAAATAAATAGGAAAACAAATTTTACTGCTGGCTTTATGAAACTCGTAGGCGCACACGGGATCTTCGCTTCGCTCAGATACCCTTGCTTCACTCCGTTAGCATCCGTCCAAAAACGTTACAGAAAATCTCCAGCCCGGTGGCTTTGCTACATACCGCTGGCTGTAGTACAGTAAAAAAAGCTTCCGCTGGCTGTAGCGGTCAGTAAAACAAAGCTTATTGCACAAAAATTAAAAAAATATCATCCGATCTTAAAATCAGAAAATAAAAACCGCCAAACAACCATCAGATTTGGCGAAAAATCACCCCTTGGCGTTCGTTGCGTATACTACATCTGTGCCCAAAGGCTCTTTGCAGCATATTATGCAATAGGCAACTCTAGATTTTTTAATTTTCCGGAAAAACGTCTCCTAAATATGTTTTTGCTACACTTTTCTCCAACAATTCCCAACGCCACGCATTTCGTGCGATGCCAAAGTCGATCGCACGAAGGTTTAGTTTATCCGATCGACATACTATATCTTTTCTAACAGTCGCCATAACGACAATATTAAGAAAAATAAAACCAATCTATTTTCTTACACCACGTATTAAACTAAAGCAAAACACATACAAAATCAAAAGTATACAACGCCATGTGAGCAACGAGCAACACAAGTGATACGGAACAAGTTCCTCAAGAGAGGCACGTCGGAACACGCAAATGAGAGTTTCTCTGATTTGCTGTGACGTCACGATGACGACATAGCGACATGTATCCTTCCGTCAATCCACTTCTTTCACATCGATCGCGCTTGAAACTGCCGGTGCGAACGTAGTATAAGCTATATCGGAAAAGTGGATCTTTTTTCAAAACACTTAAAAAAGCGGAACTTTTTGTAAAAAAGCGGAATTTTTCTTTTGCAGAAAATATAAAAACGCGGAAATCCGCCAAAAAGCGGAAAAACTCATCCCTGATAGATGCAATATTTCAAGGTAATTAATAAAAATAATAAAATGACTTTTTATGCATAAAAAGTGAATAATTTTTTTAAAAATCGAGCATTTTGCAGTCAACTACTGTGGAATTCTGTCAAAATAAATTATTAAGTTACATTAATAATTTTTTACTATATGTGATTACAATACTTCAGGCAACAATATCCAGCAACATTATTCTAAAATATATTAAAACATTTTAGTACGTGCTATTTTTAATTAGAAATTTCAAAAATGACTGAGTAAAAGCTTATAAAAAAACTCTTTAAAAAAATTAAATATATTAAGGTTAAAAAATTTTGGTGGATTTTGTTGTCTAAAGTGTTGTAGTCACATATAGTAAGCAATTATTAATGTACCTTAATAATTTATTTTGACAGAATGCGAGCAGTAATTGACTGCAAAATGGTCGATTTTAAAAGATATTAACTTTTTATGGATAAAAAAATCATTTTATTTTTTTTATTAATTACCTTGAAATATTGCATATATAATAAACAATATTATAGGCAGTTACTCAAAAAATTTCATGTAAATCAAGCAAAAATCATGAGTAGTACATACAATCCAGCATAGATCTAAAAATGATACTTTTAAAGGTACGTAAAACTGACCACCCCCCTTAAGCTGATTTGAATTGGGGGGGGGAGCAGTGTTAGATTATGTCTTTGACATAAAAACACCCACTTTCCAATGGGTCCATTGAGTTTTTTTTTTTTTTCCAGGAGAGACATTATACTTATCGTATAATGATCCCTCGTTGAGGGATATTTTCAACAATAGTGATACATCACTCATGCTCTGAACTGTATCAAAACCTTCTGAAAACACTCTATCTCCTACCGCAATAGCCCCATTCGGTGTTCAGAACATCACTCAATCATCATGCACATTATAATCTTAACAATTCCCCCCCCCCCCTGTTAAGAATAGACTTACGGTATCCAGAAGCGGAAGAAAAAAAATTGAACATCATATTCCAGGGCACTCATTGAGATTGCAAGTAATTTTAGGTGAAAGGCAGAATCTAGCCGCTTGTACATTTTGCTACCTTATGACGTCAGTAGATCATACCTTACTGCATTCCTATAACGTCGAAGTATTAGTGCAATCTTCAAGGAGCAACGTTGAGACGGAAATTGCAATTTTAGGTAAGTCGTGTTGATTCCTTTGAAACTAGTCCAGTTAATTATTTTATATTTGCTATTTTAGAACCAATGATTAGTGCTTTTGACGAGGAATGATTCGTTAGCTACTAACGACTCTTGTGTAACAATAATGAAACATAACAGTGGTGGATGCATCCAGGATTTGTGTCTGCAAGAGTGGGCATAAATAGAAACAACAGTAGAATCTGCTTAACCCTTTGACTGCTCAATTTTTTGGATCGAAACCGCTTCAAAATTTGTGTATTTTTTTAAATTGCATATTCCAAATCTACGTATATTTGAAAATTCAAATACACATATTTTTTTGTAAAATCATTTTTTTATATAAATTTAGACGATGAGAAAAAGATATTTTCAGACGTTATCACACAAGCACCAATTTTTGAAAATAACTCTCAATTAATTTGTGGTTACATCCCTATTAATTACATGAAATACAAAAGTAAAATGTATCTACTAAAGAAAATATGCTTTACTAACACAAATTACCTTAAAAATTAAGTTTAGTATGATAAACCTCAAAACAAGGTTCAAGGCAAAGTCGAATTTCACATTATTTGCACCAAATTCGCGTTTCTTTGCGATTTTTTTTTTGGCCAATTGCAGTTTTTTAGCAACAAACAGCACATTGTCTGCGAGTGTCTTTAAGAGATTAGGAGGTACTTGACTTGTAAAATAACGGGCTGTCAGTCTCAAAGGTAGAGAGTAGAACTTGGTCTACCAGGCGTACCACTCGTATCTACATCGGAACACTTTTGGATACTTTGCTCATTCATTTGCAAACGAAACACCAGAAGTTTTACTTCTTGTGTTGGATCTTGCTTTTCGTAAAGAATATAAGAATTCCACATCGCCTGATCCAAGAACTATCTGAAATTTTTTATATACTTTCCTTGTTGATTTTTGAGAGTAGGGTAGTATGACATTTCTTGGTCGCATAAATCAACGCCACCCATTGTATTCTTATCGTCACAAACGACCACTATCACTATCTTCAAGATAACTAATATCATTTTCAGAATCTGACAAATCATCACGAATATAGGTTCTGTCACTCGCTAAATGCTTTCTGCCAGGCATGTGACTTGAAAATAGCGCACGAACTAGAATAAGAACGCTTGTAAAAACTGCCAATGAACTCAAATTAAAATTCAATGAACAACCATTGCCTTTTTTTTTTGGCCAAAATCTGATTCAAAGACTAAATATTGTATTTAAAGCATTATCACTGGCTAAATGGTGAAAACACGGGATGCGCAATTAAATAATGGAAAAAAAAGACCTTGCCCGCGGAAATCGCGGGATAAGCAGGCAGATTGTTAAATTGCATCTCTAGAATTATTTACTCGAAAAAAATAAATAAATAGGTGGCATAAAAGGCATAATAAGTGCTACTTGAAATAAGTGGCATAACACTAATCTCTTAGAACAGGGGTACTCAAAACTGCGGCTCACCAAGCTTTTATGTACGGCCCCAAAACACCCACTTATTATTAGGCAGTTGAATTTACAAACGTAAGTTTAGAAATTTGAGCCTGAAAAATGTATTAAAAAAAAAAGAAAGTGCACCCTGCTCATAGGCGTAGCGTGCTTCTAACTTTCTTTTTCGGGGGGGGGGGGGGGGTCGAAACACACAAAAGTTTGGGCTCTGCATTCATCAATTACAATGGTTATTTTTCAATTGTATTGCTTGTTGTAGCTGCTGACTCTGTGTTTACAGTTAAAGGTGATGGAGATTATGGCAGAAATAGTGATGGTGGGGTTTTACAAAACTCCTTATTTGGTAAACTTCTCCCAAGCAGCCAATTAAATATTCCAAATCCTTCAGCTTTACCAAGAGAAACGATACCATTCCCCACTATTTTGTGGCTGATGAAGCATTCTTCTGCAGGATAATATATGTAATGAGACCGTATCCTGCTGGAGGACTAAATAATTTTCAATAATCGTCTTTCAAGAGCCCAAAATACTATTGTGTTTTGGAAGACTGGCTTCAAAATTTAGGGTACTATAAACAAGAATGTGCATGGATACTGGAAGAGTGCAATCAGTTGTGCAAGCACCTTGCATTTTACACGATTTGACTTACAAAATGAGAAAGGGCGAATAGACAAATCTGAAAAAAGCACATATTTTGCCTCAAGTTGCGAAAATCGGTAGATACGTACATGTAAAGATAAACAAATGATTACAGATTGAGAACATTTGGATGATTTATTCAATAGAAAGAGCTTCACAAAGTGAACAAGTCAATAACGTGTTGGTCCACCTCTGGCTCTTATGCAAGCAGTTATTCGGCTTGGTACTGATTGATAGAGGTGGCGGATGTCCTCCTGCGCGATATCGTGCCAAATTCTGTCTAACTGGCGCGTTAGATCGTCAAAATTACGAGCGGATTGGAGGACCTTGCCCATAATGCCCCAAACGTGCTCAATGGGGCGAGAGATCTGGCGACCTTGGTGGCCAAGGTAGCGTTTGGCAAACACGAAGACTAGCAGTGGAAACTCTCATCGAGTGCGGGTGGGCATTATCTTGCTGAAATGTAAGCCCAGGATGGCGTAACATGAAGGGCAACACAACGGGGCGTACAATATCGTTGACGTACCGCTGTGCTGTAAGGGTGCCGCGGATGACAACCAAAGGGGTCCTAATATAAAATGAAATGGCACCCCAGACCATCACTCCTGGTTGTCAGCCCGTATGGCGGGAGACAGTCAGGTTGGTATCCCACCACTGTCCGGGGTGTCTCCAGACACATCGGGGTTCATCACTGAAGACAATTCTACTCCAGTCAGTGACATTCCAGGTCGAATGTGCCCGACACCACTACAAACGGGCTGGTCGATGTACAGAGGTCAATGGTAGTCGGCGCAAAGGGCGCCGTGAGCTCAGCCCTTTTCGGTGAGCCACCTATGAATGGTCCTTGCGGTCACTGAAGCACCAGTTGCACGTACGATCGATGACAATGATGAATCTGGGGCTGTGAGTGCCGCTCTGATGATTGCTCGGTCCTCACGTTCTGTCGTTTCTCTTGGCCAATCGCTTCCTTCTTGACGCTGTGTTCGGCCATGGTTCACCCTTTTTCTGTCAACATCGTCTAATAGTGGCATCGCTCCTATCCAAAAGTCGAGCGATTCGCCGATTAGACTAACTGGCTTCTTTGAGCCAAAATACACGTCCTCTCTCAAATGCTGATATCTGCGCATATTGTTCGCGCACCTGTATGCGAGGCATAATTACTGTCTACCTGAGTACACGGAATGAAATTCGCAAAGAATTTATGACCTGGAATCGAAATTTCTCCTGTTTAATATCCTGCCAGTTGTGCAATTAAGATGCGCTGCAGCGTCAGATGTTCATTCATTGGCCGCCAAACTTTAAAATTTTGCATTTTCCGTCGAAACCTGTACGCATATCATGTTATGTTCAATTTGAATTACCCCCTCCTCCTGGTGCGTCGTTTTTTTTTTTTTTTTGTCTAAGAGTGTACATTGCACATTCAGTAAACAATTTATGCTATTTACAATCTTTACGATAAATTTCTTCAATAATATTTTTACAATGCGTGAATACTTCTTACCTATAAAAAAATACAAACTTTTAGTTTATAACTTTATAATATACATCACCTCTGCTACATAAATCAGTAACTATTCTATCACAATGGGTTAAAAATAGGTTTGTTGTAAAGCTCTTTAATTTTTTTGTATTTGTATAATTCAGAATTTATGGGCCCTAGAACCATAGGCGTAGCGCAAGGGGGGGGGGGCATGCCCCCAAACTTAACATGAAATAAATTAAAACATTAATAGAAGTTCAGTTAAAATCGGAAAATTGTAGAAAACTTTTAAAGAAGTTCGTTTTTTCCCGCTTTTTTAAAATTTGAAACTGAATATTCCGATCATGTCTTTAGCCTTAATAGTTTTTATCAATGATATGATCCAAAACAAAAATTCGATGCCATATTCTTCTTCTCATTTAATTTATATTATACTAGCGGCCCCTCCCGACTTTGTCCGGGTTGAACAAAATATTATACCAATAAATTTCCAGTTGATAGCCAGTAAATTGTAAATATTTTTTTACCTTAATAATAACCTAAATAATACATTAAATTAATTTTATGTTAGTTAATAATTAAAATAAATTTTTTAAAAGTAAAAGGCGTGCCGGAGAAAGGCTAGGTTCGAACCGCTAGCGTCAGAACAGAAGCCCACCGCGATAGCACCACGATAAGGATCGTTGAAATCTTCGGAACAAAAAGCGGTAGAAGACAGTAGCGGAAACAATGGAGATTGTTAGGATTAAGCTCCTAACTTTATTTCTACTGATTAGATATACATAATATATAGCCTATGTCCATCTGGATTAATGTACCTTTCAAACAGTGAAACAATTTTTCAAATAGGTACAGTGGTTCTGAAGATTACCCTTCACGTACAAAATCCCCTCTCTCTTTATATATTAGTATAGATTTATTTTTCTCATTGTATAACTTTTGAATACTATTCAAACATCAATTCTATTGTTATTCAATTTTAAAAAATCAGAATATTTAAAATTTTAAGGACCGTCCGGTAGTCAATGCGCTGAGAAGGGCCCTAGCTGAATTCAATTCGTGCCCCCCTCCCCTTCCCTAAAAGTTAGAAGCTGTGGGAAATTGTGATGCTAGATGGCGCTCCCACTCTATAGTTTGTAACCCCACTCGGACATTCAGATGCGACGCAGATTCGAAGCGAACGCGGTAGCAAGAATTAGCACCGCACTGTAATGTACTCAAAGGCATGCGTGTAAATAATATGTATAATAAAGACGTATTATGTGCGAACCCGTGATCAGAAATTATTGTGTACTTAAGGTGAAGAATTAACAAGAAGAAAGAACCAAGAAAATACTGAACCACCAGCATCCCCCATATAATTTGGAGCATCGGACGGTAAGCTGTTAATATCACCTTTCTTTTGGATACACAGATTAGATGATTAGATACCCATTAGAGGTAAAAATTTTGATTGAAGATCATCGGGTAAGTGAATTTATTTCTGTTTTCTGAAATTTGTAGAAGTATAAAGATGAGTACAGAAGATTCGCTAAAACGTAACAAAACGAAAAGGGGAACAATTAGAAGTTTAATTACTAAACTAATTAAGAAAATTGATGATGAAATAAATAAACAAGATTCAAATCCAGAAGTTGTTCAAGATTCCCTCGAAGTTCTTTTAGAACACAAAACTGCATTAACTGGTTTGGATGAGATCATTGAAAACCAAACTGAAACTAAAGATTTACAATCGGAAATAGAATATTCGGTTGAATATAATCAGTCAATTGTGCTCTGTAGATCGCGTGCAAATAGGTACTTGAGTAAATTAAATAAAGATTCGATTTCAAATCAATGTAATACAGATCTAAATCGATCTAGTACAGAAACAATAGGCGATACAAAATTGAAAACTAATACGAAATTACCTCGTATATCCCTAAATAATTTTACAGGCGACATATGTAAATTTCAAGAGTTTTGGCCTCAATATAAAGTCGCAATTCACGAAAACGAAACACTTCAGGATATAGAAAAATTTAACTATCTTAAAACTTTGCTTAGCGATTCAGCGGCTACCGCCATAAGTGGTCTGCCCTTAACTGCTGAAAACTATAAAACGGCGGTCGATATTTTAACTTCTCGTTATGGGAAAAGAGACATTTTAATTGCGTCACATACCAACCGTCTTCTAAATTTAGAGCCTGTGCGTAGATCAAACGATGTAACTGCATTAAGAAAATTATACGATGAAATATCTGTACAAATACGAAGTCTTGAATCCCTAGAAATTCAGTCTGACTCGTACAATTGTTTATTGTTGCCTATATTGTACAAATGTATTCCAAATGATCTTGTCTTGCAATTCCATAGGGAGCAAAGTGATAAAAAAGAAACGAATGTAACCGACTTACTAAATTACCTTAAAAGGGAAACAGAAGCGCGCGAAAAATCTCTAAATGTAACAACTTGTAACTTCGAAAGCACAAAGCCTTTTGAAAATAGAACTAAACAAAACTTTCCGAAGAAATATTCTTATCAGGCAAAAAATAAGACCCCATCTGCATTTACTTTAAATACTGTAACAGTAAATCATTGTGCATTTTGTAGCGAAAAACATGAATCTGAAAATTGTAACTTAAATTTAGAGCAGAGGAAGGATTCCTTACGTAAGCAAGCGAAATGTTTCAAATGCTATAAACAATTCCATCGTGCAAACCAGTGCCGTTCGACCCATATTCAATGTACTAATTGCCTGTCAAAGAGGCACCAAAAATCCTTATGCAAGAAAAATACGCAGACAAAACATCCAGTTAAACCTTCCACGAGCGAGAAACAAGTGATAGTTTCGTCTCTGATTCATCAACCACATAATAAAAACAAGTGCGAAACCGGCGACTCTTATGTTTACTTTCAAACGATACGTTGTAAGCTTGTCGGCAGAAACGAAATTGTTAATGTTCGTTTATTACTAGATTCCGCCTCTCAACGGAGCTTCATAAACAAAACTGTTTCACGTAAATTGGAATTGGAGGTGACAGGTCATGAGTCACTCAGAATTCACACTTTTGCAGGCGGTCCAAACCCACCAGTGAGCTCTCCAAATTGAGTACGTGTGTTATTGAAAGATACGAATTCGGATTATATGTTTAGTCTAGAAGCTTTAGAATCAGAAAGCATTTGTCCGGATATAATAGGAGTGCCTAACCTTGAATTGCGCGCTGAAATTAAAAAATTGGGGATTGATTTGTCAGATGTTTCTGATGAATTAAACGAAGAAGGAAATAAAATAGACTTATTAGTAGGTAGTGATTATTATTGGTCAATTATGACAGGAAAAATTAAACGTCTTTCACCAACTGTTGTTTTGAACGAAACAAAATTTGGATGGACACTTCACGGAAGATTTTCTAATGAAATTAATTCGAGTAATTTAGTGGGAGCAATGTATGTTTCTATTTGGGAGGAAAATAACGATGATGATAAAGCATCGATTGAACTTAAAAGGTTTTGGGAACTTGAATCATTAGGAATTAGGGATGAACCTATAGACACAAAAGCATGCGATAAACAAACCTTAGAAGAATTTAAAAGAAATATTAAATTTGAGAATGATAGATATGAAGTCAAGTTACCTATGAGATTCGGTGCAATTGATCTTCCAAATAATTATGATCTTGCAAAAAAGAGATTTGAATTTTTAGTTAAAAGATTTCGAAATAACCCTACTTTATTTAAAGAGTACAAAGCTGTCATTGAAGATTATCTGTCATCAGGAATAGTAGAGATAGTTGAACCCCAGGATGTAAACTCAACTAATGGCAATTTAACCTACTATTTACCCCATCATCCGGTAATTCGAAAAGATAAACAAACTACGAAACTGCGCATTGTTTTTGATGCTTCGGCACATTCTCCTTCTCAGTTATCTCTAAATGACGTACTTCTTCCAGGTCCAAATTTAAATTCAGATTTATTTGATTTAATTTTACAATTCAGGAGTAATAACATCGCAGTAGTGGCAGATATAGAAAAGGCATTTCTACAAATAAGCCTTGCAGAAAGTGATAGAGATTTGACCCGATTTTTGTGGATTGATCAACTTCCACAAAATGCAGATTCTCCGTTGGAATTTGTAATAATGAAAATGACGCTTGTATTATTTGGTGTGACATCTAGTCCGTTTCTGTTAGGAGCCGTAATTAAACACCATGTAAAAGAATTCGAAAGTCAATATCCCGAAACTTGCTCTGTAATCAATAATTCAATGTATGTAGATGATTTGTTGTTAGGTGCATCTACATTGGAAGAGGCATTAAAGCTATCAAAAGAGTCATTCGACATTTTTCTAAAAGCTAACATGTCCCTACGCAAATGGCAAAGTAATTCTCCTCTTTTAAAGGAATATTTACGAACATCAAATTTGGATGTATGTCTCGACACATCGCTTAGTGCAACCCCATTTAAAATTTTGGGATTAATATGGGATACCAATAAAGATATTTTCAGATTAGATAATCACAATCTTTCGGAATTTGTTAATTGTCAAGAAAAAACTAAAAGAACCGTAATTCGTGCGGCTGGGAGAATTTTTGATCCAGTTGGATTCCTAACTCCGTTTACAGTCATTATAAAAATTATTTTCCAGTCATTGTGGGAACAGGGTATCGATTGGGACCAAAATTTGCCAGAAAATCTAGAGACCAAATGGGATAGCTGGTGTGCACAACTTCCACAACTTAGTAAGATAGAAATACCCAGGTACTATTTCCGAGATTTACAGGGCACTTATGACAACGTAGAAATTCACTGTTTTAGTGATGCAAGCGAGAAGGCCTTTGGTGCTGTGATTTTTCTTAGATTCGAAAAGGATAACGATGTGAAGACAAGCTTTGTTACTTCAAAAGGCAGACTAGCTCCAATAAAACGTTTGTCATTACCAAGATTAGAACTTATGGGTGCCTTGATTGGCGCTAGGCTGATCAACCGTGTACTGTCAATCCTTAAGTTTAGTGTTAAAAAACAATATTTGTGGACAGATTCGAACATTGTTCTTCACTGGGTTAAGAGCTCCTCTAGTACATGGAAACCCTTCGTGAGTAACAGGATTGTTGAAATCCAAACTCTAACTAACCCAAAAGACTGGAGACATTGTCCTGGTCGTGATAATCCTGCTGATAGACTTACAAGAGGACTCAATCTTACGGACCTCGAAAATGATAAGTTATGGTGGTCTGGTCCTCCATGGCTGATTAAAGATATTGAATTTTGGCCCAGAGAAGCCAAAGAAGCAGAAGACGAATTTAAGCAAGAAGAAACTAGAAAGATAATTTCTCAGAATTTTTGTACATCAGATTCTCAAGAACAATTTATAGAGATGGAACGTTTTAGTTCATTACTAAAGATAATTAGAATAGTAGCATGGATAAAAAGGTTCATATTTAACTCAAGAAATTCGACTAAACGTGAAGGAACCTTATCAGCTAAAGAAATGACAGAAGCCGAAGAGTTCATGATAAAAGAAGTGCAAATGAAAGTTTATAAAGAAGAAATTGATTCCTTAAAAGATAATGAGCACGTTAAGAAAAATTCAAAAATTTACAGTTTATACCCATATTTAGATGACAATAATTTATTACGAATAGGAAGTAGACTCAATCAAGGTAATTTTAGCCCGAGTGTGATAAATCCAATTCTATTACCTAGAAATGAAAGATTCACAGAATTGTTGGTTATGCAAGAGCATCAAAAAATGATGCATAGCGGAGTTACTTTGACCCTAACAAAAATAAGAAAACGATTTTGGATTCCGCAAGGACGACAATTTTTCAGAAAAACCATCGGAAAATGTCTACTTTGTAAGAAATATAATGCAAAACCATCCAACCAATTAACAGGTCAACTCCCAAGAGACAGAATAACAGAATCACCACCATTCAGTGTAATCGGGTTAGATTTTGCAGGACCGATTTTCATAAGAAGAGATAAAAACGATACCTCAAAATCGTACATCGTATTATTCACCTGCGCCACAACCAGAGCTGTCCATTTAGAACTATCCACAGATATGACCACAAAATCCTTTCTTTTGGCCTTTCGGCGATTTCTGTCAAGACGTGGCACTTGTAAGGTAATATACTCAGATAATGCTAAAAGTTTCAAGGCTGCGGATAAAGAGCTTCAAAATTTTCATAAGATCATAAAAGAGCGCGAACTACAAGATTTCATTTCCAGCCAAGGTGTGAAATGGAAGTTCATCGTGGAACGTGCTCCATGGTGGGGAGGCTTCTACGAGAGAATGGTAAAATGTGTAAAAGACCCATTGCGGAAGATTTTGGGACGATCTCTCCTTTCATTTGAGGAAGTAACGACAATTTTAACGGAAATTGAAGCCGTTCTCAATATGCGACCTCTGACTTACACAACCAGTGAATTTGGAGAACCTGAGCCCCTCACACCTGCTCATTTCCTCCATTTCGGTAGACAGGACTTTAGTTATCCCCTCCATTTTGCTGAACTGGAAAATAAACTTTCCACTAAAGAGAATTTAATCCGAAGGAAGATTTATCAAACAAGATTATTGAAACAGCTGTGGACTAAATGGAAGGAACAATATTTATTCCATTTGAACTCTGCCCATCGTTATAAAACTGCAGAAAAACACCGATATCTCCAGGTCGGAGACATTGTACTGGTAGACGGGACTTCCAAATCCAAACTGTTATGGGACTTGGGAATAATTCTAGACATTATTCATGGTAGAGACAATCTTATTAGAGCATGTATGGTAAAAACTTCAAAGGGATTGTTCAGAAAACCAATACAACTGTTGTATCCTTTTGAATTAGATTCTACTTGAATGATTAATTGTGTAATATAAGTGTTTAAAACTGATTTTTTATATGCTTTTTTTTCTTTTTTTGCATTGTTTAAATATTATTTCTCTGCATAAAATGTTTAATTTTAAAATTAATTTTTTTATCTTATAAATAGTCAATTTACATGAAGTAATTTACTTTTTACAATTTAAGTATGATATGCGATAATTTGAGTTTATTTCTTTGCAATTTGATTTTCTCATATTGATATGTGGATTTAATTTGATTTAATATTAAAATATATATATGTTTAATACAATTTCATTGAGACATTTGAATTTGAATATGTTTCTATTAGAATATTATTGTACTTGAATTAAGATATTGTTTATTTTGAAAAGTGTTATATATTGATTGTAATAATTATGTACTCTTAAAAGAGTCCAGGTGGGGAGTGTGTGGGAAATTGTGATGCTAGATGGCGCTCCCACTCTATAGTTTGTAACCCCACTCGGACATTCAGATGCGACGCAGATTCGAAGCGAACGCGGTAGCAAGAATTAGCACCGCACTGTAATGTACTCAAAGGCATGCGTGTAAATAATATGTATAATAAAGACGTATTATGTGCGAACCCGTGATCAGAAATTATTGTGTACTTAAGGTGAAGAATTAACAAGAAGAAAGAACCAAGAAAATACTGAACCACCAGCATCCCCCATAGAAGCATGCTACGCCAATGCCTAGAATTTTCATACCATTTGTCTTTTTTGGTTACTCGTTTTGTTTTTTACATTATCTCCTTAATATGGAAAGAACTTTTTTAAGCATAGTTAAATACATAACAAGTTCAATGCAATTATTTTTTTACTTCAACAAAAATTTAAAAAAAAAGTAAACTCAATAAATTTTATTTATTGTCATCTAATATGCTTTCTACTAAGTCTAAGACTTTTCTTTTAAATAAAAAACTTTGCTTCCTGTTGAACTGTTTCAGATTTGGTAGCAAAGATCTGAAAAAATATAAATAATCTTCTTCCGTATCATTTTCATTCTTGAGCTTTGACTGCAAAAATTTTGTAGCTCCATCTTCAACATTTTCTTTTCTTTTCTTAGTCGGAGGGCCACTCTCCTCGCTGGAGCTCTTTTCATGTTGAAACATGTCCTCGATTTCTTCTGAGGAATCTTCATTTTTGAAAGTTATAATTGAATCCAAAATGTACTCCCCAGCCAGACTGGTATTTGGTTGATATTCCTCATTAAATGACTCATGTTCATCAAGGTTGCTTGTTTGTCTAAATTAAAATTTGTAAAAAATAAACATGGCTTTCAAATTAATTATCCTAAACAGCATCAAGTCTAGAATTCATTCAATTGTATTATGAAAAACTTGATAAATAATTTTATAAGTCAACTAAATTCTTTGATTCTCATCTTTTTCCGATATAAAATACGTGTTTATGTATACATTACTACCTAATAAGTGTAGGCAGTTAACGTTCAAAGCACAAATGCCAAAAATATAATTAATATACTGGTTTATTAATAAGCACCTTTTAAAATTATCAAACACCTTTGTTGATGAAAATTTAGGGTAAAAAGAAGAGTAAAAGTTAATAGATATATAGCACCTTGGTTAACTCTAGTATTTATGAAACAAAAAGGAAAAATCCAAGTGAATATGAAATACCAAATTATCATTATCAATACTTTGAATATAACATGCCAAAAACAAAACAAAAAAAATTACAATGAAATATGTAGAAACAACTTACTTCTTTGATTTTGTGAAAGGTACTAAAAACCCTAAATATGGCTGTAGATAGTAAGGTTTTTTTAACCCTCCAGCCCCAGAACCACTATATTTCTGATTTCTGAGATGCCGTAGGAAGCTATTCCTAATATGCTTCCACCGGATCTTGCACTGTTCAACTACACAAATATAAAGCTGAATTAATAAAAAAAATTGTAAATTATCCTAAATTTTATAAACCATAGCTTTAATTTTATATTCTATTAATATTTTACACTTTCTTGACTTAATCTCAAGGACAGTATCATAAGAGATGTTCCTCCTTCATGTTTAATCACTTTGATCAAAATAATACTAAGATAAAATTAAATCATTGGTTTTACCTCCCTCCTGTAAATGCAATGCATTAAATCTTAACTATGATCAAATATACAGAATGTAAATAAAAGTTTTCTAAACCTTCAACTAATAGCTTTAATTTTGATCAGACTTTCATACTGCACAAATTGCTTTGTATTCACCACTTTTAAATATAACAATACTTCAGTAAACTGACCTGAGTATATACTATATCATAAAAATTGTAATATACGTTTCAATTAAATGATACATCATTATTTGTTATCATTATCACAGATATAATAGTTGATAAAATTTATCTATTATTTTTAAAAAGAAATTTTTTTATCAAGAAACAATTGTACTATACTCTGAATTCATTAATACCTACATTACATAACACAGAATGTAAAATTCATTCACTTAATGTATTCAGTACCTAGTGATTTTTTAGATGCTATGGGTATTTACCTTCATAAAATAAGAGACGTAGGGCAACATATTTACAGTGTACAACAAACAGCAAGCAGTTAATTATTTTATACCAATTTATTTGTACAGACAATGCGTCAATACACTTTACAAAACCTAAATGTTAAATTAAAAATCTTAAAATTGCCACTTACCCGAGCATTTAAGCTGCGAAGCAATCTCACGCCAGGATTTCTTTACGTTGTTCCTATTGGAATATTCTGGCAAGAGATAATTGTACACAGCTGGATATTTTTCAATTATTGCCAGAAAGCGCACATTGAAATCGTAAGTTTCAGGCATTTGGCCCGCCATGCTTGCGACGTAACGGGACACGCGTCAGAAGTGCTGCACGCCGCTCTATTACACGGAAGGGACAGCGACAAAATGGTGCTATCTTGTCGCATGTCTGATTGGTGTAAGCACTCCACGCAAAAATAACAGGATTTTCAACACAGCTTGTGCCAGACATGCGTGTTTCAGACACGCGCTTTCCTGGCGGCATATTTCCTACCGACACTTGGATTGAGGTAGGGAGAGATTTAGAGCGTGCTGATTGGACGTTGAATTCACTGACGTAAATAGTTCTATTTAGGTCAGTGGTTGGACTATTAGTTACAACGCGCTTGCAACATGTGGGTATTTTCCGAAGAAATTCTTCCGATTTCATTTAAAAATGAGGTTGTGTCAAATGAAAATAATAAAGTTATTCTTCGATCTAATGTATGCAGTTCAGAAGAGAGTAAGCAGTGGGTTAAACAAATTGGAGAAAATACGAATACAAAATGAAATTCAAGAAATTCAAATCCTTGTGGAGAAAGATTTGTTTGTTCGTAAGTGTAATTTTGATTATTTAATAAAATGATTTTAATTATTTAATAAAGTTAATTACTAATAAAGTTAAACTTGTTGTGTAATTTTTAAATGCAATTTTTCGAAATATTTTATAATCTTTTAGTTGAATAAAGAATGCATGAATGAATAATAAAATTAACTAATATTAATAATACATACTGACGCTCTCTATTAATCATCTGAAGAAAGATTTGTTTGAATGTCAAGTGAGAGTATGCGTTATAAAAGTTTTCATAAACTAAAGAATGAAATTACATTTTTTTTCTTTTTTAATAAAGAATAAATTAAAATAAGTAATAAAGCAAAAAATTATAATCATTTAATTTTAATTAATAATTAATAATTTATTTTTAATTTATCCTTATGTTAATTGATTGGGTACTTACGTATTATAGCTGAAACTTGGCAACTTTTTACCCTTGGCGCAATATCCGCCCGCCAACACCTAATTTCACAGTGGCAACCTATTTTCTAACCGGAAGTTATAAACAACATTTCCAGCAATAGCATGTTTAAAAATTACAAATGTGTAGAAAACGTGTCAGATGAAGAACAAGATTTCGATTATAAATAATTTTAGCTTTAATTAAAAATTGCGTACTAATGACAAAACAGAAATGCACGAAAAATATTCAAAATGAGTATGTTAAAACAAATGCAAAACTTTCGAAGTTTAAGTCTTAGGATGCTAAAATTTTGCATGGTGGTTACTCCTAAGTCTTACGTGCCCACTAAAAAATAATTTTAAAAAATTACAAATTTTCAGGGTGTTAAAAGGGGCTTAACCCCCCTCCCCCATTAAAATACATCCAATGTATCTCTTGAACAAAAGGGTCCGGGAAGTTGAAATTTTGTATGGTGGTTCCCCTTAAGCCCTAGGTGCACACCAATAAATTTTTTTTTAAAAGTTCAAATTTTAAGGGATTCCCCCCCCCCCCGAAAAAAAATAAATAAACCCACTGTATCTCTGGAACTATAAGGTCTGGGAAGCTGAAATTTTTGTTGGTTGGTATCCCTTGAGCCCTAGGTGCACACCAATAAATCTTTTTTTACATTCAAATTTTAAGGGGTTTAGTCCCCCCCCCCCAAAAAAAAATCCCACTGTATCTCTGGAACAATAAGGCCGAAGAAGTTGAAATTTTGCATGGCGGTTCCTCTTAGGCTCTAAGTGGTGGCCAAGAAAGATGTTTAAAAAGCAACTTTTTAGGAGGTTGTAAAGTGGTTTTAAATCCCCAAAATAAAAATTAAATATCCAAAACTCGTATTTAAATTCGGATCACTGTCGTTAAATTCTGCGATGAACTCCTTATGAGAAATGACCCCACCTTACTGCTAAAGTTAATTGAAATTAAATGAACCAAATGACATAATTCATGGCACTCGTGTAATATGTGGCGAAGCACGTGTATGAAATATACGAAAGCAGTTATTAAACATGCATCAACATTTTGAGCAGCAGCATGTTTAAAAAAGTATTTGGAAAACACATGGAAAAGTTTAAAAAAAAATAAGCAGCTGAAGAACAAGATTTCGCTATAGATAATTTTAGATCTAATTAAAAATTTCATATTAAAGACAAAATCGGAATATACTCTTAGACAAAAAAAAAAAAAAAAAAAGCGACGCGCCAAGAAGGGGTAATGCAAATTGGGTACAAATTGATATGCATACAGGTTTCGACGGAAAATTCAAATATTTAAAGTTTGGCAATCGGGATTTTAAAGTAATGGCAATCGGGAACCGTAGAACCAGTTTTCCTTGTGAATTCTGACTGTTTTGCCGTAATCTTTAATATTACATCTCCAGCTACTGGTCGATTAAAATAGGCACGCATGTTGTGAAAGTTCGGGCATACACGCTGACTGGGCAGAATTCCACGGATCTAGAAAAAAGACACTGCATCATCTTCCTTTTGGCCTATATTACACATCAAAGTTCTTTGACAAAGATATTTTTAAAAAGTTATTTGTATCTTTTATAACAGTTATACATAAAAGAAATGCTATAACCTCAAAATACCCCTATTACACTATCATAGTTCTTTGACAAAGATCTTATATAAAAGTTATTTCTATCTAAGGGGGCTAAATCCCTTAAAATTCGAGCTCTTAAAAAAGATTTATTGGTGTGTACCTAGGGCTTAGGGCTTAGGGGGAAGTACCATACAAAATTTCAGCTTCCTAGACCCTATGGTTCCAGAGATACAGTGGGAGTTTTTAGGGGGGAGGGGGGCTAAACCCCTTAAAATTCGAGCTCTTAAAAAAGATTTATTAGTGTATACCTAGGGCTTAAGGGGAACCACCATGCAAAATTTCAGCTTCCTAGGTCTTATGGTTCCAGAGATACAATGGGGTTTTTTTAGAGGAGGGCTAAGCCCCTTTTAACCCCCTTAAAATTTGCATTTTTCAAAAAGATTTTTTAGTGGGTACCTAAGGCTTAAGGGGAACCACCATACGAAATATCAGCTTCCTGGGTCCTATGGTTTCAGAGATACAATGGGGTTTTTTCAGTGGGAGGGGGGGGGGGGTTAAGCCCCTTAAAATTTTTAAAAGTATTTCTCAGTGGGCATGTAGAGCTTAGGAGTAACCACCATGCAAAATTTCAGCATCCTAAGACTTCGAAATATTTGCGTTTTTAACATACTCATTTTGAATATTTTTCATGTATTTCTATTTTGTCATACGTGCGCAATTTTTAATTAGAGCTAAAATTATTTCGAATTGAAATCTTGTTCTTTATCTCCCGCGTTTTCCACACATTTGTGTTTTTTTAACATGCTATTGCACGAAATGTTGTTTATAACATCCGGGCACCGAAATCTTTTATAAAACTTTGACGAAGAGCCCAACTTTTATAAAAGTTATCTTTTATCAAAGTTGAGGTATTACACTGTCATATTTCTCGTCAAACTTCTTTTATATAAGATCTTTGTCAAATAATTTTCATAACCTAAAAAAATAAAGAAAATCTTCAAAACGAAACTTAAAACGGGAGCGAAAAGCAGTGAATGGCGAAAACATTACTATCAACAAGGATGGGGCACAGAATTAGCGCATTATTGCCGTTTTTACGCCAAACCGCAAAGTTTCAGCAATAATACGTAAGTACCATTGATTGTTTACCATTTTTATTTTCAGGATAAATTAAAATCTATACTTATATATAAAGAGAGAGAGCGATTTTGTACGTGGAGGGTAATCTTCAGAACCACTGTACCCAGAGCCTGACTAAGGCAGGGGCATGCGGGGCAGTGGCCCCGGGCCCCCACATCAAATGGGGGCCCCCAAATTGAATAGAAAGTTTAGTATTAAGTATTAAGTTCTTCATTACTGAAGTAGTGAAGCAGAGGGGGGGCCCAAAGAAGTTTTTGCCCCGGGCCCCAATTAGGCTAAGTCGGGCCCTGACTGTACCTAATTGAAAAATTCTTTCACTGTTTGAAAAGTACATTATTCCAGATGGACATAGGCTATATATTATGTATATCTGATCAGTAGAAATAAAGTTAGGGGCTTAATCCTAATAATCTCCATTGTTTCCGCTACTGTCTTCTACCGCTTTTTATCCCGAAGATTTCAACGATCCTTATCGTGGTGAGCTTCTGTTCTGACGCTAGCGGTTTGAACCTAGCCGTTCTCCGACACGCCTTTTTCTTTAAAAAAAATATTTTAATTATTAACTAACATAAAATTAATTTAAGGTATTATTTAGGTTATTATTAAGGTAAAAAAAGATTTACAAGTTTTTGGCTATCAACTGGAAATTTATTGGTATAATATTTTGTTCAACCCGGACAAAGTTGGGACGGGCCGCTAGTAAGTAATAAAGCTAAAAATTTTAATATATTAATTAATAGTATATTTTTAATTTATCCTTATGTTAATTGATTGTTTACCATTTTTTTCAGGAAATTATTCATTTGCCATCACAGTGAATACCAGAAGGTGCCAAAAGAAAAAAATAAAAGAAGTTTTTCAAAAAATTCTAAATGTCAGGCACAGATAAATGTAAAAGTTAAATTAAATACCGCAAAAACTAGAGACAGAGATTCTTTCATAAAAGTTGGTAAAATTTAAATTTTAATTCCTTTTAAGCAAATTTATTTTACATTATTTAGAGACTACAAAAATTTGTAATTTGTATAAATTCTCACCATTGTGTTAACTAACATATAAAAATTGAATTAAATTCCCAGATTTAGGACTTAACATCAGATTAAATCAACCGAATGCAAAGCGGCACTAAGCACAAAATGCATTTTTTTTTTCATTTTTGAACTTTGAACAGAAATTTGCAAATATTTTGATCTTCCATATATATTTTTTTATGTACTTTGCATTTATTTTTATACCTGTTGCATTTTAATGCTTTGTATAGAATTTTGTAAAAATTTTATCACCCTTCTATATTTTTTGGGTTTTTTTTATACGTGTATTATATATATTTTATATCTATTACATGCTATTAAATAAATCCTCAAATCAGAGGTTTGTTTTGTAGTTTATTTATTGATTAAATAAATAACGAATTAAAGTAAAACTATTTTGTAAGTATAAAATATTTAATTCTAATGAACTCATAAATCTTTTTCAAAATTGGCAAAAAACACTCTTACAATGCAATTTATGTAAACTGTGTATTGTTATTAATTTTTTGATGAAAGTTTGGTACAGCAATCATACACGGTAAATTTACTTTATACATTTTAATTTTTAAAAGTATTATGTGATTCTATTATCTATTATTATTGAGGGACTACTCTAGATTTGTGTGACGGTCGCCATCTTGGATTTTTTTTGCGCCAACTTTGGTGATTTTACCGTGGTTTGAGGAGTGGAAAAATTCTCGCCAATGTGTTTTAAGCGGTGTTTTCAAAACGCTGGAATAAGAATTTTTTTTTAGCCTTTTTTAATAAAAACCACCTGTTGAAATTATGAAACTTAGAAAAAATTTTTAAAAATCATTTAAACATCGGACTTAGATTTATATTTGGGTTTTTAATAAAAACCACCTTTTTAAATTATGAAACTTGGAAATTTTTTTGAAAAAAATCATTCTCAAATATTGGAAATTTTTGTTTTTCTTTTAGCTTTTTTTAATAAAAATCACCTTTTTAAATTATGAAACTTAGAAATATTTTTGAAAAATCATTTAATCGTTAGACTTATTTTTATTTTTTTTTGCATTTTTAATAAAAACTACCTTTTCAAATCATGAAACTTAGAAAATTTTTTGAAAAAAGCATTCGAATATTGAAGTTTTTTTCCACACCACCCAAGAGGTAAAATTTCCAAGACGCGTTTTGTTTTTACGTGGTATCGGCCAGACCCCTAATCAAAGTGTATTTTTTATGAAAAATCGTAACTTTTTAAAAAAAATAATTGTAGATTTTGCTGAAAGGTTAGTTCTTTCACAAACAGCATTCGATTTAGGATTACCCACATTAGTATGATTTAATTTAATACCAATAGTTTTTGTAAAGTTAATAAAAATTTCAGAAGTAAATTGGGTACAAGGTCAGTTAAGATTAAGGAATGTCTGCCAAATTTGCAAATATAACTTAATAAACACTCAGTGGCTGCCTCTGTGGTAATTTTGACAAGAGGAAAAAGCTCTAAATGCTTTGAAAAAAGATCAATGATAGTTAAAACATAGGTGTTATTTTTTAAAAGGACTAAGAATATCCATAGAAACAGCCTCATTAGGTAAAGTGGGAATAGGGTTTGCCTGAAAAGGTGCTGATAGAATGGTGTGAGACTTATTAACAGAACAAAGGTGGCATGATTTTAAAAAAATTACTGTATCAACATACATGCCTTGCCAAAAATAACGAGCTTTTAGAAAATCATATGTCTTCTCGATGCCAAAATGAGAGACATGACAAATTTTAAGAACCTTATATTTTAAAGAATGGGGAACAACAATAATATGAGAAGAAGTAGATTTATCCCAGCATAATAATTTAGAAGCATAATGAATATAAAATCGGTGAATTTTGAAGACTTGGCAGAGTAGGGTTGATTTAGATAATTAATAATTTTGATCAATTTTGAATCCCTACTCTGTTCTGCCAAAAATGTGGATACGGAAATATCAAGAGGAGGGTCATTAGTGATGGGAATAGCTGGAGAATTTTGAATATGGTCAGTAGTTATAGCATTTACAGAAGTTATAGGGAGGACATCCTCACTATTAATAATTTCAGGATTAGTGGCTCAATTTTGAGGAGGACGATCACAGGTGAGGTGAGAAAAATAATCTGCCAAAACATTAACTTTACCAGGAATATGTTCATAAATGATGGAATATTCACTCATTTCGAGTAACCCTCTAATTACAATATCAGTAGAAGTTGTATGCTTATAGTTGATGAGAGGTTTGCTATCAGTTAACACAGTAAAAGTTCTATTGTATAAATAATATTTAAATGCAATGATAGATTTGTAAAGTGCGAACAGTTCTTTTTTGAGGGTAGAATAATTTTTCTGACCTTGTTTATGTGACTTACTAAAATATGATATAGGTAATAATTTATCAACAAACTTCTGCATCAAAATGCCAGAAATAGTCATATTTGATGCATCAGTGTTTAAATAAAAATCCTGATCCCACATGGGTAGTTTGATTTAGAAAAGAATATTGACTGAAAGTTATTAAAACACTCTTGATGATATGGAGACCAAATAAATTTAACTTTAAGTGAAAAGATGTCAATTAAAGGTTGAATAAGAGCAAAAAAATTCAGTTCAATCATTTCATTGGTTAGAAGGGGTTGCCAGTGGAGGTACCAGAACGCAATAATTATCGCCAAACCCTGGCGGAAAAATCCAAGATGGCGACCGTGCACACAAATCTAGAGTATCCCCATTACTATGGAATCCTATAATTCTCTTAAATCCTACTATACCTTTATTATTTCTAATTATCACATTGTATGGGAAAATTTAGCATTACAAAATAATTTAATACACCTGTATAATAGCGCATAAATCGAGGTAAAACATTCTGTCTTAAGTAATTAAAGAATCAATTGTAATGTAATGATATTTCATGCATATGCAGAAAGTAATCTAAATTATAATTATAGAGACAGATGGAGCCACTAAATTTTTACAAATTTCATAGCAATGACGTTAAGGAACGGTGCGTCCAATCAGCACACTCTAAATCTCTCCCTACCTAAATCCAAGTGTGGGTAGGAAATATGCTTCCCGGCGTACGGAATGCCAGAGTCCTTTTTCTGATTCTTGTTTTATAAGCTTAAATATAAATCAAGCAAAAATTTTATATCTTAAGAATTTAACATGCTACTTTATTAAAGTAATTCTTTATGAAATCATATGAACTCCAGGAATAGAATTTAAAAAAAAAAAAAATCCATTTTAAATATTATTGCAGCCACAGAATTTTCACGAACTGTTTGTTACGTATACATGCAACAGATGGAGCCACTGCATAGCTCATAGTTTGAAAAAAAAATTCCCGCGCTTAGCAGAAGACAAACGCTTCAATCCCCATCTCGTATGTAATGTAAGAATATGCGTGTAGCAACAACTTTTACTTAACTAGCAGATGTATACTTACAACTAACACACTAAATTAGGCATCATGCACTTATTTTGTAAATAGTCATTAAATTCAATTAAACTGAATTAATGTATTGTCCTATGAATTAATTATGACTACCATATTTTGGAAGATGCAAAAGGATTACCTGTGAAAGCTTACTACTTTCAACAATTTCTTGTTAATTATCAGCTAATGAAATTTTGACCTTATGGTCCATCACAATTCTCCTATGTAATGCCACTGTGATTTTTTTTCCAAGGCCGGAAGTAGAACTCAGATCTTATCTGAAAATGTATGGTTTACCCAGTGTGCTACTGCCGCATTGTGGAGTTTTTTTTTTTTTGGTGTGTGTGTGTGTGTGTTTGTTCACCTTCCTCAGCCTGTTACAGCTTTTCAGACCAGACAGAAAAGAAACTTTTCTTCAAATTTAGTTTATTATAATATTCTATGCCTTTCGTAAAATGTCTTTGAGGCTACATTAGCAAGAATGTGATGAATCTGAATTAGTAACTTTGAAACTTAGTCTTAATATTGCTAATTTTGAAATTAGCAATATCAAACAAAGATTCAATGAAAATTGAAATAAAGATTCTACATTGTTATGCTTGAGATAAAACCACTAATGATTTCAGTAACTATATAAAATGTAGTATAGCATTTAAAAGGGAGAGATAAAAAATACTATGTTAATCTTTAATTTTAACTTTTAATAACCTATTAACAATCAAAATTTACAAAATTCTTAGACATTGAAACATCTAGATACAACAACATACAAAGGGGCAATGTTTTAATGTATGGAGAATGCAGTATTAGAAATACTTATGACGGGGTGAGATAAATCGAAGACACAGGGGTATCTCACGATCAGTATTGTCAGTCTTATTTTAAATTAAGTAACCAGGATCACTGGTCACTATCTGAGCTGAAGGACCAATGAAAATCGGTCTCTCTTCTTTGTCATTTGTCTGTTTCCTCCACTCCAGCTTGTATCATGAGATCTCCAATATTTTTCTCCAAATCATCAATTCGGTGCCCCATATCATCAAGTTCAACAGTTAAGAATAAAGTGAATTATGATAAAATAAAATTTTTACATTACATGTAAGAATTGAATTTTAAATCATACAAGAAAATGAAACCATTCACACAAAAGAAAATAGGATTTATAAAGTACTAGCTAAATATAATGACTGCTCAAATATCATATATACACTTAAACACATTTGATGTCAAAATATTATCTTATTGATGCTTCACATCACTGTATTCCATCTGTCTTTTATTCCATCTAATTTCACTATGTTTTAAATCTATTTTCAAACAATTTAGTTGGTTGAAAATAATTTAATGCACTTATAAAGTTTGCATTACTACTTATAGAACCTTTTAATAAACTACTGACATCAAAATAAATTGCATCTGCCTTTAAAAGATAGATCCAAAAAGGATTTCCAGAATATTAAAAAATAAAAGCAATGAAATAATTTTTCTTTTTTTTTTTTAAGTGTGTATGTGTGTTTGTTTTGTTTTTTAATTCCACATTTTGGAGCAATAAGATAATAATAATAATAATAAAAGAGCTCTTATTAATATCCAGGTTTCATTTAACATTGTCATGGTGACAAATAACTAGCACAGCCTCAGATATTAATAACAATTACTTCTGAGGCATTCACATTATATTCGGTCCCTTGATTGTTTGAGAGTGAGCGTATTACAATAAAAATTTTTAGAAACTCTTCTCTCTATGTGATTTATATATATTTAATAACTTGCTTTAAATGGTTATATAACAGTTTCTTTTAGATAAACAATTACAGTTATTAATAATTATTATTTTGAGACCTCATTAAATTCATTTAACAACTACTGAAGTAATAATGCAAAAAAATTGATTTTATATATTTTATCTGTATTCTTCGTTTCTTAATGAATAAGTGGGTAATTTCAAAATAACTCTACGTGTTGTGGTTAATTAGTTATGATTTTTATTGGCTGTGTACTCAAACTTAGGTACCTTAGTTAAAATGCAAGGGTTTGGTAGGTATTAAAATTTTCCATTTTACAATTTTGTTTTCTGTAAATAAAAACTTTTTCCCCCCCCAATGCGGAGGCACTTTGTTGTCAAACATTTGCCTATACTACGCCGCAATTTTACTGCCCATTTTATTATGGGGGCACCATATAGGCGGACAGCATTACCCCCTATGAAGGGACAACACGAACGGAGGTATTTTTCATGGTGCGATGCCAGGATCCGATCCAAGCACCCTTAGCACCGAAAACCAGCGTGCTGTACTACTGGGCTGCCACAAGCCCATAAATAAAAACTAAACATAATAGTAGAGCAAGAATTTTCCTACAACATACACTTGAAAAATTTTTTAGGGTTTTAAGCCTGTGTTCTCACTTACACTACTTCACCCTATATATAACGTTTATCTGGAACAACTATGAGAGTGAGCACAAATTATTATAGAATTAACAATCAAAGGATATTTCTTGCAAGAATTTGATCTGACATAATCTGAAATTTATCTTGCATTTGTTGCAGAAGACTCTGAACCTACAAAACAATACAACAGATTAGTAGTTAATTTTTATCAACAGCAAAAAACAATTAACTTAAAACTAAATCTTTCTTTCATACTTTCCATCTCAGTTTATACAATTTTTCAAGGCTGATAATTAAGCTACATTAATAGAGAAGATTTTAAAATGAGAATTTATCTTAGCAAGATATTATAAACAATCTTTACACACATATAACTATGTATATATATATATACACTTTATGATAAAATAGATTAAACAGTTAAAATATTCTGCAAGGTGATATTAAAATATAGTTATTAAAAAATAATTGTCATCAGCCTTAGAGTCAGGAAACTTTCTTCACAACTGGAGCAAATTATTTACTCTACGTATCACACACCTTGCAAGAAAAGTGACACAACTCAAAAATGCAACATTTGAGAAAAATCAACTTAAAGAATACTTAAAGCTTGAACTAGCCTACAATAAAATGGACACAATTGCCCTTAGGTGAACAAATTGTGAGATAGAGATGTGTCACTTTAGAATGCAGCAATATGTATGAAGAGTGCACTTCATACATATTTCTGCATGTAGTAGAAATATTTATACATGCAGAAATATGTATGAAGTGCACGATGGGGCACTTCATACATATTTTTCAATGGCATAACCTCAAAACTGCCATTTTTTACTTGTGTCAGTTTTCTTGTCCGGGTGCTATATAACAGTTTTCGTATATATTTATTATTTTTCGTTTATTTTTATTATTTGATATTTTATGACCTTATTGAATGTTAATACCTGTTGCAGTTAAGAAAATAAGAACCATCATATTAAAACAAAATAACTATTCAAAAGAGAGAACATAAAATTACTATCGCCTAGTTTGTATACATATACTTTTTTATGCATAAGATGTCCCTTTAAATTTACAAGTCAATGTTGAAAATGTAAGCAGTACAGTAATAAAGAAATCTGCACTTTTTTAAACTGTGAGTAACAAAGAAGTAAGTCGATAAAATACTATGTAATAAGCTTAATGTTTCAACACCATAATACAATACAAATCAAAAACTTGTGCTATATAACATAAAATTGTACATATTAAAAAAAAGTAAAATTTTCCTTTTAGTTCTAATTCAAAATTAAGCAGTATTAAGTAAAGAAATTCCCCAAGATTGAGAGATGCTGTTTAAGCATAAAAACATATTCGATGAAAAAGTTACTAGAAATTAGCAGCATACCAGATAAGCAACAAAGGCTATAGATATTTAATTATATTATCATGGTGACAGAATCTTTCACGGCGATTTCTTTGTTAGAAGAGATTAATCGATCTCCGGGTTCTCGATACCAAATTTAAAATAATATGCATCTTCACAATAAATAAGGTTAAAGTGAAGTGATGATTTTTGAAGAATCAGTATTTATAATAACAATGTTCAGACAGTTTTATATTAATAAATCAAACCTTTCCAGGCAATCAATGTTTAGATCATTTGAAATATTAAGAATACATCATGTACACTCTTACGTATTGAGTAAGATCTTGTATGCTTTTAGGATCAGGTAGTGGCTCTCCACTTGCGCTTCTATTCATTTCAGATTTCATTTCTTGGGTTTTTTGAGTCGATGTCTGGGTGGTATCCGCCATAGTCAACTAACAGATGACAAATAATAGTAGAAGTGAGAAAATTTCAATTCTAAACACAATACTTGTTGCCACAACACAGCTAATGTGACAAAATGTAATATTCATCTTCCAAAATTGCAATCATACGGTGCAACTTTAACTTAGCACATTCATATAAATTTCTGTAATTTAAAAAGCTATGAGAAATAAACCATACAATTATTATTCCTTTACCTTAAATGTGTAGCGTACTCTACAACACTCTTTTTCTTTTGGAGATTGGCAACGGTTGTGCTTGGATTTAGAATGACACTTCAGTTTATGTAATGTAACGCCTTGCTTAATGCTAACCAAGCACATTTTTTTTGTAGATGATGTTTTTATTAAAGTTTTTATTATATTAAAATTCTACAATGTGGTGACCCAGGACAGAAAGGATTCAATCTCAACGGTGATTAGCAAACCACATGAAGTCTGGTGTGAAAATGTTAGTCAAGCCTGTGATTAAACCTAATGAAATTCCGCAAGCATCCGTTATTTACTACATTTCCTTACACACATTTCCTTCCCACATTTCCTTATTTGATCTACGTGTCTCTTCCAAATTTCATTTCCAACTTGTATGCTATAACTCAAAGTTCCATCTCGGTTTATAATTGTTCCAATTTTCCATTTGTTAGGTCCGGAATAATTTCTTACGGCTACTTTCTCCCCTTCCTGAAACTCACGCAAGATAGATTCTGTGTCAAGTCTCGAACTCTGTTTCTGAACAACTTTGTCTCTCAAATTTGGTTTAAAAAGATCAAGCCTAGTGCGAATACATCTCTTCAAAAACAAGGCACTCGGAGTTTCTCCCGTGAGAGAATGTGGAGTTATTCTATACTGTAATAAAAATCTTTGTAATTTCACATTTAGATCTCCAGAATCACCTCTACTCGATTTCAACGAAGCTTTGAATAACTGCACTATTCTTTCTGCCTGTCCGTTCGTAGCAGGATGGTACGGTGCTGAAGTTATATGTTTAATATTATTCAGTTTCAAAAAATGTCGAAATTCGTAACTAGTAAAACTTGCGCCGTTATCCCTAACCAAAGTTAAGGGAATTCCATAATGAGCAAAAAGAATACGAAGATGATGAATTGTAAAACTAGCTGTAATATTTTTCATCGGAATGACTTCTATCCACTTCGAATATGCATCAGAGACTACAAAAACATTTTCCCCATAAAAGGACCAGCGTAGTCAACGTGTATCTTTTGCCAAGGTCCATTTGGCCATTCCCACGGATGTCGATTTATCCTTGCTGGTTCGTTCCTCGTTGCGATACAAGCTGAACAGTTCTGAACAAAATTGGCTATACTGGCATCAATACCTTGCCAATAGCAGTAGCTTCTAGCTATGGCCTTCATTTTGACAATTCCAGGATGTCTAACATGAAGTTCTTCCAAAACTTGATTCTGGTACTTTTCAGGAATGCATACTCTATGACCATACATTATGCAACTATTTTGCAATGAAAATTCAGATTCTCTACCTTTCCAAGGTACAGGTAATTCAGTTCCAGATTTTAAACTTTCATACAGTTCGAACAATTTCCTATCAGTTTTAGTAGCTCTAGCTATGTCAGTTGCTGTAACAGGCATTAATTCAACTTGCGAAATATTTGTCACGTCTGCTTCAGTCAAGTACTCACAGTGCTTGTCAACTGCTAGTGGTAACCGTGAAAGTGCATCGGCATTGCCATGATTCTTAGTGTTTCGATACTTGATTGTATAACTGAATGCTTGGAGAAAAAGTGCATAATGAACCATTCGTGTTGCTGATAGACATGGTAAACTACGATTAGGTGCGAAAATTGATACTAGGGGTTTATGATCGGTTACGAGATCAAAATGTCGACCAAATAAATATTGATAAAATCTCTTTACTCCCCATACGATACTCAATGCTTCCTTGTCTATCTGCGAATAATTACGTTCCGTTTTAGTCAATGACCTTGATGCAAACATTGCTGGTTTTTCTGAACCATCTGGCATAATGTGACTTAAAACTGCTCCTATTCCAACTGGTGATGCATCAGTTTGTAATACAAGAGGTAACTTAGGATCATAATGGCATAAAATTCGGTCTGAAGCAATTTCTTGTTTCAATGCCTTGAAAGCTTTTTCACATTCAGCAGTCCACAAAAATTTAGTACCTTTCTCCAGTAAATTATTGAAAGGAGCGACACGAGTAGATAAGTTGGGAATAAATTTTCCGTAGTAATTGACTAAACCCAAAAAACTCTTCAAATCAGATACAGTTTTTGGAACTGGTACCTTCGTAATTGCATCGATTTTTTCTTGTGTTTTGTGGAGGCCGAATTTATCAATTGTATGACCACAATAATTCACAGATTTCTTAAAAAATTCACTTTTTCGCTTATTTACTCTGAGACCATATTCTTCTAGTCTCTGTAGTACTAATTCTAACCTTTCAAAATGCTCTTGATCATTTCTCCCCGTTACGGTAATATCGTCTAAAAATACGTGTACCCCCGCGATGCCTGATAAAACTTCTTCAATGGCTCTCTGCCACACTGCCGGAGCTAAGGCTATACCATAATTCATTCTCTTGTAACGGAACAAACCCTTGTGAGTATTGATCGTCAATAGATGTCGATCCTGCTCATCAACTAACATTTGAAGGTATGCCTCAGATAAGTCGATTTTAGTAAAGAACTCCCCTCCTGACAGTTCAGCAAAAATGTCCTCGATACGGGGTAAAGGATACTGCTCAATTTTTAGTCCCGGGTTGATAGTCACCTTATAATTACCACAGATTCGTAGGTTCCCATTCTGTTTGATAACAGGAACAATTGGTGTAGCCCAATCACTATATGTCACCGGCTCAATGATGTCTTCTGCAACTAACCTATTAAGTTCAGTTTCTATTCTTTCTTTTAAAGCAAATGGTACTGGTCGAGGTTTAAAAAATACCGGTTTGTAATTAGGTTTCATTTGAAGACGGCAACAAAACTTTCCCAGTTTCCCGATACCCGGAGAAAAAATTTTCTCATACTTTTGAAGCAAGATATTTAATTTATTGGTTCGAGAATTACAATTTTCAACCCGAACTGCTTTAATTGAGCTCCAGTCTAATTGGAAATTTCTCAACCATTCACGACCAAAAACTGCGTTTACTTTTGCATGTACCAAATAAATAGTTTCTGTATTAATTTGATCTTTGTATTGAATTTGCACCACTGCTTGGCCAGCTGATGTTATCATAGAATTATCGAAATTCCTAAGCAATAATTTGGTAGGCTTAATGGCTACATCCGGACAAAGTTTCTTAAATTCATTCACATTCATACAACTAATAGCAGCTCCAGTATCTAATTCAAATAAACATTTATTCCCTTCAACAAAAATTTCTAATAAAATCTTATCCCTTGCATGTCGTGGTGATTTAACGCTATTAACTGGTACAGTTTCAGAACAAGATTCTATTTGTTTAACTGTTTCGTTACGTTTTGAGCGGCAGACTTTTGCCAAATGCCCGTTCTTTAAGCAATTCCTACACTGAGTGTTCTTGTGCTTACATTCGTGAGCTAAATGTTGAGTACTATCACATCTGTAACATTTCCGAGATTTATCAAACTTCTTTGTAGGTTCAGATTTCTTAAATTTAGAAAAATCTTTTTTGATAGTTTTATCTTGCGAACTATGTAATTTTTTTATCGATACCATTTGATTCTGAATTTCACACACATCTCTCTGAGCAGATTCCATTGCGAATGCAATGCTCTTAGCTTTTTCGTATGTTAACTTATCCTCTGCTAACAGCTTTTTCTGTATATTTTCGTTTTTGAGACCCATCACCAATTTATCACGAAGCATCGTACTTAAATTGTTCCCAAAGTTACAGTGCATCGACAGTTTTTGTAATTCGGCACAATAATTTGCAATGGACTCACCTTCAAATTGCTTCCTCTTGTAGAAACGAAACCGTTCTGTCATCTCTAGTGGTTTAGGATTCAAATGTTCCGAAAGTAATTTTACGATATCTTGATAAGTCAATTCAGAAGGAATGTCCGGAGTGGCCAGATTCTTTAACAATTTATACGTTGTTGCTCCCATAAGGCTTAAAATAGCAGGGACTTTCATTTTATCTTCGATCCCATTAACAACGAAGTAAGATTCTAAACGTTCCACATAACTGGACCAGTCTTCCACAGACGCATCATAAGATTCAAAATTAATGTTCGAAGATCCCATCCTCGTCACCAACTCTTTTGTCATGTATGCCAGGTAGACCGAGAGACGATACGATTCGTTTTACATACACGCAAAGAACATTTATTAGCATTAAGATACACAGGCACGAACGAGCATAACAACAACTACACCGAACATGTACAATACGAAACTACGGAACCCAGAAAGGTAAAAAAGCACGCGCGCGTCACACAGCTTGGAAGGTTCTCTAATCTGGCTGTTGCCAGATACATAACAGCAAGCATCCGTTATTTACTACAGTAAATTTTCTTCTCTACTGTGGTAGTGTTGTTGTGTGACAGTGCAGTGTGTTTCGGCAAAGTCATTTTTTTTCTCTACGAGAGCATAGAAATTGCGTATTTACAACATGTACCTAATAGTGCTATAAGTGTTGATTACCTTACTTCTTTCGGATTACTGTATCGACTAGATTCAGGTAAGCGTAAAACTATTTTTACCTTGCTTAAATTATTTTCTTAAAAAAAAACCCTTGAAATTCCCTTTCATTTGTGCTATACTCGCAAATATTTTTATTGTGTATTTAGTCTGTTCTATTGTATATAACAATGACATCCGAAGAGACTATCCCTCAAACGGAAATTTCACTAGTGGCAATAAAAGCACCACCAATTTGGAAGTCAAAACCCCTGCTTTGGTCTACCTAACTTGAGGCCCAATTTTCCCTGCCGAGCATCACAGAGGGCACTACCAAATTTTATTATGTCATTACCTCAGTTGAGGCCGACATACTTGATCCTGTTCAAGATCTTGTGCTAAATCCTCCCACAGAACATAAATACACACAACTAAAGGATAGATTGATTGAAATTCATTCACAGAGCGAATCGTCAAAAGTCAGAACTCTTTTGCAGGGACTGGAACTCGGCGACCAGCGTCCTTCCCAATTACTAACTAAAATGCGTGATCTCGCTGGCTCACATATTAGCGACGACTTATTGAAATCATTATAGCTCTCACATTTGCCAAAAAACGCACAACTTATTTTGGCAGCTTCGAACGAGAATCTAAAATCTCTGGTCAACATGGCAGATAAAATCATAGAACTAGCTTCACCTACATTCATAAACACAACTGCAGCAACTTCACATCCAAATTCCACGATAGAGCAACAACTTAGCTTGTTAACTAAGCAAGTATCAGAACTGTCAGTTGAAGTAAACAGCCTCAGGTCACGACCTCGCACACGATTTGGTAAATTCAAAAAATTCTATAAGCGAAAATCCAGTCGTTCTAACAACCGCCAACAGACGTCATAAACAAACACAGCTAGCAGCTGTTATTATCACACAAAGTTTGGAGTAAATGCTAAAAATGTACGCAACTCTGTTCATTTAGGGAGTCAGAAAACTAGAGAAGCGGTCTTCCACCGACCCTGATGCCCGCAGATGCAGCGACCGAATTGTAGTGGCCAACAACTCCACTGATCTTTGTTTTTTGATCGATACAGGAGCAGACATCTCTGTTCTGCCTCTCTCTTTAAACAAACAGCCCAACAATAAACAAATACAGGAACTTGTCCTTTTTGCTGCTAACGGCTCACGTATCCCAACTTATGGCACAAAGATCCTAACTTTAGATTTGAATCTCTGTAAAGCATTTACTTGGAAATTTGTCATTGCCGATGTCACTCAACCCATCATTGGCTTTGATTTTCTTACCCACTTTCATTTACTAGTAGATGTCAAACGCAAGTGTTTAATCGATACAGATACGAAATTCACATCTTAAGGTAAACTATACCATTTATCTAGCGTACCACTTAACATTACTCTTGTCTCTGATGACACGAAATTTCATCAACTTTCGAACAAGTACCTAACATCACAAATCCTTCACAGTTAGGAACAGCAAACCAACAGCCTACTGTGTTTCATCACATTGAAACCCACAGACCACCCATCTTCGCTAAACCACGGCGTTTGGCGCCGGTAATGTTAAAAGCTGCCAAAAAGAATTTGAATTCATGATGGAACAGGGACTCGTTCGGCCTTCGAAGAGCCCGTGGTCCAGTCCTTTACATATGGTAAAGAAACCAAATGGTGAGTGGCGACCTTGCGGTGACTACCGTCGTTTAAATAATGTGAGCACTCCGGATAGGAACCCATTACCACATATCCACGATTGCACACAGCTGTTAAATGGGAAGCAAATCTTTTCAACGCTAGATCTAACCAGGGCATATCACCAAATCCCGATGAACCTCGATGACGTCATTAAAACTGCAATCAATACACCGTTCGGTTTGTTTGAGTATTTGTTCATGCCTTTCGGACTTCGAAACGCAAATCGAATTTTCCAACGACACATTCATCAGGTTTTATCTGGATTGGATTTCTGTATATCGTATTTAGACGACATTTTAGTCGCATCTACGGATACAGAGGAACATTTTCTCCACCTTCGCCAAATTTTCAATTGATTACAGGAGCACGGATTAAAATTAAATCCCACTAAGTGTGTCTTAGGCCAAATATTTGTGACATTTCTAGGATGTCTCATTACCCCAAAAGGTGTAAAACCTCTTCCGTCGAACGTCCAAACTATTACTGACTTTCATCAACCAGAGACGATAGCTGATCTTCGACGCTTCTTGGCCATGCTTAACTTTTACAGGCGTTTTCTGCCCAACGCCGCCCAGACGCAAGCTCCCTTACACGAGTTTTTAAAAGACTCAGTCAAAAAAGACAAGTGTCCTGTCCTCTGGACACCGGATACAATTGCAGCATTTAAAAAGTGCAAAACAGATTTGGTTCAAGCCGCAATTTTGGCTTATCAAAATCCTCATGATAAGCTTTCCCTAATGGTTGACGCATCTGACAAAGCGATAGGAGCCGTGCTGCAGGCACACACAACAAATGGCCCACGTCCCCTTGCATTCTTTTCCCACAAACTCAATTCGACAGAAGGCAAGTATAGCACGTATGACAAGGAATTGTTAGCCATTTATGCTGCTATAAAATATTTCCGGCATAATTTAGATGGTCAAAATTTCATAATTTTCACCGATCATCGACTCTTGATTTATGCATTCACTCAAAAATCTGATTTGTATCCCCCCGCGACAGCTGAGACACTTAGATTTCATTTCACAATTCAGCACTGATATTCGGCACATAAAAGGCACGGATAATGTTGTAGCTGACACATTGTCCAGAATCAACGACGTCCATCTCTCAACTCCTGACTTGGCAAGCATTGCAGAAGCTCGAAAGACAGACGAGGAACTAAAAAAACATTCTGTCAGAAGATGAAAATTCTCTCAACCTTCAGCCCCTTCGACTGGACGAAAGGACTGAACTTTTTTGTGACATTAAGGAGAAAAAACTCCGACCTTATGTTCCTACACACTTTCGCAGAACAGTTTTTGAGGCACTGCACAATCTCACCCATCCTGGAATTCAAGCCACTAAAAAGCTCATCCACGAACGATTTGTTTGGCCGTCTATGCTCGCAAACATTGCGAAGTGGACACGCAGCTGTACGAGCTGTCAGCGCTCAAAAGTCCTTCGGCATACTCGTAGTGTACCTCAAGCCTTCTCACTTCCATCACGACTATTTGACCATGTACACATTGATCTCATGGGACCTCTTCCACCATCGGAAGGTTTTCATTACTTACTCACGTGTGTAGATAGGTTCACGAGATGGCTTGAAGCCATACCATTACAAGATATGTCTGTAGAGACAGTTGCCCGTGCACTCGTCACCAACTGGAACGCAAGATTCGGTGTACCATCCATCATTACTACGGATCAAGGACGACAGTTTGAGTCACGACTCTTCACATCGCTTATGTCGCTCCTTGGCATCAAACGGATCCGTAGCATTTCATACCATCCTTGTGCAAACGGACTTGTAGAACGCTTCCATCGATCGCCCAAGCAGGCGTTGACCAGTCAAATGCTGGATCAAAAAAATCGGCGATGGACCGAAGTTCTCCCAATCGTTCTTCTCGGTCTTCGTGCGTCCTTCAAAGAGGACCTAGATGCAACTTGTGCCGGCCTGGTTTACAGCACAACGCTAAGATTGCCAGAAGAATTCTTTCAAACCACTACTAGTACTTCGAACGACGATCCGACGACTTTCCTCCATCATTTAAGGGAAACGATGCTCAAACTTTCACCGAAACAAACAACGCATCATGGATATCCCAACTGTTTCGTGCATCCGGCGTTACAAGATGCATCGCATGTTTTCCTCCGCAGAGATGCCTTATGAGCACCTCTCACGCCTCCTTATGATAGACCCTTCAAAGTTCTGAAAGAACTGACAAACACTTCACTCTGTCAGTAAATGGTCAAGAATCAGTTGTCAGTGTCGATCGGCTAAAACCAGCGTTTCACGTAGCTGATTCAACTTCTACCCCTCCAATGCCCACGACAACGGGCCTGCCGATGGAATCTCCAACAGATGTTCAACCGGCCGAATTACAGACGCCAAGATCCGCTACTTCAACAAGAACTCGATCTGGTAGAGTCGTGCGTTTCAATCGACGCTACCTTTAACTCCTCAGTTCCTTCGGTACTTGGGGAGTACTGTAGCGTACTCTACAACACTCTTTTTCTTTTGGAGATTGAATGTCGTAACGCTTTCAACAACCTTATAAATACTGCTAGTAATCTACTCAACTTTTTGTTAATAATTCATAGTTTTCATACAGCCACTCAACGCAATTAGGGACAGTTCCCTCTTGTTTTCTAATCTAATATATTTTCCCCAGACAGTTGGAAATAATATGTAAAGAGCACCCTTTTTTCGCTGTCTCTGCTTTATCGTACATTCTTCTGTAATCCCCCCAAAAGGTGTTGCCTAACGCTTGGCGAAAAGATTTTTCATTTATCTCCTTCCCCTCGTAGAACACACAAAATAACCCTTTGTATTATAGCTTTGGCGGAGTCTGCTGGCGACCTCTGGGTCGCCACGTTCCAGATGGTTTTTCGCTGCAGGTCACGTGACTGGAACAGCGCAGGGAGCGAATTTTGAAGAAAAAACAGATCTCGTCTGGCCACCGGTTCAAGAAGATGCCTTTCCCATCACAACTGAAAACTTCGGCGGTGAGATCCCGGCCTCCTGACTCTCCATGGATGATATGATGATCTACAATGTAAACTCGTATAAACGGCCTTAAGCCACCGGCCCTAAGCCTTACCTATCTAATTTAATTTAAAAGTAATAAACATGAAGTCTTCACTTAAAAATCCAATTGCTTCTGTCACCTTTTTTTGTCTTTCTTTTTCAGTGTAACCTGATTAAGTCATCTTAAATATTTTGAAATGCCACCACTGATGTCGGCAATCAACTTATATCTTTTGAACCACAACCATGATGATATCTTTTTAATATGACAACTGGTATCCGTGATCTTAAAGAACAGAAACTTCGTCAATCAGGTCTGTGCTTTTCATAATATTACTAGATGTAATTTCATAATATTACTAGATGTATTACCCAGCTTCGCTCGGGATTCAGTTTCTGTTATTATTTTTTTCAATGATTAGCTTCATGTTATGATGTTCTACAGTTTTCGCTAAAATTCTTTTTGCGGTAGCAAATAGCATTAGTTTGTTGTCGGTGCTGTCGTTGTTCATCGCTTTCCTCTCATTTCGATGTTGAAGCTTGAAGACAATTGTATGTTCGACGCGTTAAAAGTTTCTTCATCAGTCTCACTGCTTCGGATCACTACAATTCGAATTCTGTTACCTTCGAGCTCTTGGGAATGTTTTTTCTTCAGATTCTTGTGTGCGTCTAACTGCATTTCGAATTCTATTGACTTCGCACTCTTCTGTTTTTGGAACGAAGTTCTTTTACGCGGCTTAGCGAACTGGGAAAAATTTCATCACATAACGGAAGTGCGTCACGTCCCCTGGACGCCATCTATCGGGAAATATGATAAACATTTTATGATTATATTTTTATGCACATTTTTAAAATAATAAAAATTCAGCATTGATGAATAATAAATTTTGAAAGCTTAATTTACCTGAATTAAACTCATGAAAATTATTATTATTATTTCTTAGATAAATATTATATATATATATATATATATATATATATATATATATATATATATATATATATATATATCCTTGATAGTAGAAAATGGGATAAAATTATTTTCAATCATACTAGTACATCTAAAAAAATTAACGAATTAGGTGATTTTTAATGATGAAAAGTGTATGTGGTAAGAATAATAATTAGATAAACCAGAAGGTTTAAAAACTCATTTATTGAAAAGAAAAACGTTTGCTTTAAATTTATTTACATTTGAAAAATTACTATTGGGAAAAAATTATTTTCAATCATACTAGTACATTTAAAAATATTAACGAATTAGGTGATTAGAAAATTACTATCATTTTTTTTAAGTACAAATGATCAAAGTCTGTATTAATAAAAATTATTTCATTATTATGACTGTAAACTTTTCTTTATATTTTTTTTTACTGGTCCAGCTGGCGCTGGTAAAACTTTTGTCATTAAACTCATAATGGAAATTTATAATAGAATTACTGACACAGACGGCTATTGCAATGCTTACATAACTTGCGCTACCACTGGTAAAGCTGCTGTGGCAATTAATGGTACAACAATTCATACTGCGGTTAGAATTTCAATTTCAAAGCTATTGCCTTTGTCATCTGAAATCGCACATTTATATAAATCTCTTTTTAGATATGTAAAAGTATTAATTATCGATGAAATCAGCATGATCAGTGCAGAGCTTCTAATAAAAATTGACTTGCGTTTAAAACAAATAACCAATAATCATACGGATAAATTTGGTGGCATAGACATTATTTTTATTGGCGATTTACGTCAGCTACCACCGGTACGAGCAACGCCAATATATAGGCCTATTAAAACACGCATGATGGGACCCCATCTTTGGCGAAAACTTAAATTTTATCAACTCAACCAAGTCATGAGACAGGCTAATATTGCATTTTCTAGTTTACTAACCAAAGTAGGAAATGGTGAGCCATTAGAACAACATGAAATCGGGTTGATAGAATCAAGGTTTTTTATAAAAGCCGATGCTCAAAGATTGTGCCCGAATGGAATTCGCCTATTTTTCAAAAATGACCACGTGAACACCTACAACAATCACATTCTGCAACAATTTGAAGAAAAAATTATATCTACAGCTACTGATTCAATTACAGGATCTAAAAATCATGAACAAGAAGCTAATTTTAGAGTAAAGTTACATAAAAAGTCAATTCTCGATACTGGTGGTTTACCATACGAAATTACTTTTGTAAAAGGCACGTTCTATTTAATTACAACAAATATTGATGTATCAGATGGCTTATGTAACGGATCTACTGGAAAATTAGTACATTTTGATTTTGATACAAACAACATTGTAATTAGAGTTTGGTTGGAGTTTTCTGGATCAACACAGATTGGTCGAAAGAAAAGGAAAAAAGCTGCTCAATTAGCTGTACAAAGTGGAGTTAGTAATCTTGGTGTGCCTATTGAATTACGATCCGCGAACATTCCGTTGACATCAGATAAGAAAATTATTGCTACTCGAAAGCATTTTCCTTTAATTTCAGCTTGCGCTATGAGCATACATAAATCGCAGGGTGCAACTTTTAGTGAAATTGTTTACGAGTATAGCAAAGATCATTCGCAAGAACTTGTTTACGTTGCGTTATCTCTTGTGACAAATATCGAAAATTTATACATTGTAACACCTCAAGATGATCGGACTTTATTTAGGTTTCATCATAATCGAAGGCAAGCTAAATCAACTGAGAAATTACTGCAAGAATATCAAAGGTTATCGTTAAATACATTGCAGACCAGAACGCAAATTATATTGGATATGATTTGTAAAAAAAGAGGTCTTTCATTATTCTTTTTTAACTGTCAAAGTTTAAAAAATCATACCTTAGATTTCACGGATCCAGTTACGCAAAATTCTAATCTACTATTACTTTCTGAAACGTGGACAAGAAATGAAGAAGAAATTGTTCTTCCTAATTTCAATTGCATTTCTCGTTATAATCGAGACAATGTTCGTGCAGGTGGAGTCGCAGTATACCATAACTCTGAAGATACCGTCAACATTTGTACAGAAAATATCAGAAGATTTTTGTCTAACATTAGTGATTTGAGTACTAGGCATTCATCAGTTGGTGACATTTGTTCAGTTGTTTGTGAAATGGGAAATTATGTTAAAGTAGTTATAGTAGCTATTTATATATCCCCAAATCAAAAGATTGAGGATATAACATCATTTATCCATCGATCGCTGTTAGAATATACTGAGGGAGGTTCTAAATTACTTAACCAAAATTTTCATAAACTTCCACTCATATTGGCTGGAGACTTCAACGTTAACTTCAATGATAAAGAAAAATTGGAAAAGCTCACATCTTTTTTATCAGGTACATTTGATTTAAGTATTAATAATGACCCATTGCAGTTCACAACGAAATACTGTACAATCGTGGATGCTGTTTTCTCGAGATACTTGGATAACATTGAATCTCAAACGTATGCATCCTATTATAGTTACCATAAGCCAATAATTACCATGATACAATATAATGGTAATAAAATTTAAAAAGAATTTTTTCTTATTTAGAATTTATGTATAATTTATAATTCACTATTTTATATTTAAATTTTAATAAATGACTATTTTTCCTAAAATATTAAATGAAATTTATTGATTTAAATCCTTACTTTACACTTTTGCTTTGAAAAAATGATAAAAAATAAAATAAAAAAATATACAAATTAGAGAGAGAGAGAGAGAGAGAGTTAGTTAGTTGGTTGGTTGAATAAAAGAGGGCTGCGCTTTTTGGCGTGACAAAAATATACCAATATAATCAATAGAAATATACATATTAAATCACGTTTAGAGTTGAAAAAATAACGCAAGGAACTTCGTTCCTGACGGGGTCCCCCGACCGCACAATTTTTTTTTCATCACATTGCTCATTTCTCAACAATCTTTGACATTTCCCCCTTACTTCTGCAGGATTAAAAGTTGCTCTCCTCTTTTTGGGCATTTTAAAGCATTAATTTACAGCTAGTCAATAACGCTTGAATGGATTTATTATTATTGAAAAATAATCAATAATGTTTGAATGGATTGAGATCACATTCAATATTAAAACACAGCAAATCTGGTAAATATTATAGAAAAAGTATATACACGTATTTCATGCTCGGAATTCTTTCTCAAAACTAAATCGTCTGCTACGTTTCAATGCCACTTTCAGACTTTCTTAATTATAATATACACGTATTTCATGATTGTAATTCTTTCTCAAAACTAAATCATCTGCTATCGTTTCAATGTCACTTCAGTTATATAAATCATCGCGTCAAGGCTAAACGCACGTGTTTCTAGCTAAGTCAACGTGTCCTGCAGTATATTTGAATTTGAACAGGTAGCTTGGGATAGTTTCAATTCATGAAATGGATAGATAACACATTCATTGAAAATGAATGACTTTCGATCATTATATTTTAATTTTTAAAAGAAACATTCCGGCGTTGCCACGTACATGAAAATAATATATCAAATTCATTCTTGCATGCGCCAATCTATGAATAAATCACGTTTTTAATTCATGTCTATTTATTTTTATGGAAATGTTATAATTTAATTGGCAACAATGAAATGTTACAATGGCTTTCAACAAAAATATCGGGAAAAATTTGGTGATTTTCAATATCCGTTGATACTTCTAACATAATTCGGGAATGGAACGTCGTAGAGGAATGAAAATAGTCTATAACCATCGCGCAAGTTCAAGCAATAAGTTGACCAAGTTTCATCGTAATCGGATGAACGGTACGGCAGCGCATAAAATACGAACAAACAAACAAACATTCATTTATATATGTATAGATTAGGCAAAACTCTAGGTTAACCAACAATCATTTTCTTTTAAAATTGATAAACTGTCTTTTAAACATTCATTTTATATCACTACTTTAAATTCTCCTGTGTTCAAAGCAATTCTTGGTTATGATTTTATGCGAAATAATGGTATTTCTTTAAACATTCTGGATTCACGTCTGCTCATAAAGAAGTCTCGTATACCTTTGCTTACTGTTTCTCAAACTGAAAATGATAATTACACAATTACTCATAGTTATGATTCTGATGATATATCTTGTATGTCAAATGCTAATGAAATGTATGTTAATGAAAATAATGATTGTTATCCTAATATTGCACATACTGTTACAAATTATCACAACAATTATAAAGTATTTTTGAAGCACAAACTAATGCTTCAACCACATGATAAAACATATATTGAGGTTCATACTCATTGTGATATTCCTAATTCTGAATTTCTGTTTTCTCCTCATTTTGATAAATCCTTCATAGTCTGCTATCCTTCGATACACTCAGTACAAGATGCTGCTGTGGAAGGTGAGGATTCTTCCTCGTCAGACACTTTGTTGCCATGCCCTACAAATGTAGCATGTGCACCTTCCCCAAATTCTTTTTCGCCATGTCCTACAAAAGTAGCATGTGCATTTTCCTCAAATTCTTTGTCGCCATCTCCTACGAAAGTAGTATGTGCATTTCCTTCTGAGGTAAAGCAAAAGGCTGGAGTGAAATTCTTTATTTTTATACACAATGACTGAAATGAAACTTTTCATCTCAACAAGTCTGCCACTGTTGGCGAAGTATCTTCCCTCGACTCTATCGAGAGTTTTTCAAAATCTCAGGATTCTTCTTCTGCTAGCTCTCAACATATCAATTTCATTGAAGCTTCAGAGGAAATCTTGAGTCAGCGTAAAGCTGAACTTTTAACCACCGACTTTGACTTTTCGCATTTGGTTGAAGAGGAGAGAATTTCTTTGTTAAAACTTGTAATGAACAATTCTGCTGCCTTCTCCAAATCTTTATTCACTTTAGGCCACACTGATAGGGTGAAACCTCATATTTCTCTTTTACATGACTTCCCCATCAAGACCTTACCTTTTCCAATTCCTCTGGCCTTGCAATCTACTGCAATTCAGCAGTTGGATGAAATGCAATCTGCAGAGATTATTGAGAGAGTGAATACAGAATGGGCTTGCCCCTTGCTCCTCGTTAAAAAGAAATCTTCTAACAATCAAACTCCTAATTATCAACTTGCACTTGATCTTCGACTGTTGAATTCTGTTATAAAATCTTCTTCTTATCCACTTCCTAAAATTAATAACATCATTTCAAATCTTTCCAATTATAAATTTTTCACTGCTCTGGATTTGCCAAACGCATATTGGCAAATTGATCTTCCTCAAGACTTACAACATATTGTTGCTTTCACTACTCCTTTTGGCTCTTATAAAAGCAAACGGATGGTTTTTGGTCTCAAGACTGCATCCAGTTTTTTTCAATCTCTAATTGACTCAGTGCTAGATGAAATTCATCTACCTGGGATTTTTGCCTATCAAGATGGCATTGTTATTGGTTCTAATAACTTTCAAGAAACTTTATCTAAATTATCCACTGTTTTGTCAATTTTAACTAAGTTTAATATTACTTTGTCTCCTAGTAAGTGTGCCTTCCCCACTACTAGTATTAATTTTTTGGGTTTCCATGTCCAGCAAAATTCTATTACTCCCATTGAATCTAATATTGTTAAAATTACCTCTTTTCCTATTCCAAAAACTAAACGTCAACTTAAAAGGTTCATTGGTGTTTGTGGTTGCTACAGACATCTTATTCCAAAATATGCTTCATTAATTCAACCATTAATTGATCTAACTACTCCAAAAGCAAAATTTCAATGGCTGCCTAGTCATCAAAATTCATTTTCTAAATTACAAGAGATTTTCTTTAATCATCCTTTTGTCAGTCTTCCAAATTGGGACAAACCTTTTTACCTTAACACAGATGCTTCACTTAATGGAATATCTGGTATTCTGTTGCAAAAACTTAATGATACTTTCACTCCAATATCTTATTTTAGTAAATCTTTAAAAACTTCGGAAAAGAGATATCCAACTCTTAAACTTGAACTTTATGCCCTATTCAAAAGTGTAACTTCATTTAAACATTATTTATATAATCTTGACTCTACTGTTCTGATAGCAAATCCTTAATGAATTACAAACATACTGCTTCACCAACTGATATAACTACTCGCTGGCTTATGGAACTTAGTGAATACTCTATTAATTTTGTCCACGTTCCTGGTAAAGATAATGTTCTAGCTGATTTCTTTTCTCGTCTTGATGAAAATCCACCTTGTGAAACTTTAGCTAATAATCCTTTGTTACTCCAATCTGATGAAGTACTTCCTATTGTTTCCCTTTTTGATGTTAACTTTACGTATTTTGATGATAATACTTGTAATGATGTTCTTGATTCTTCCATACCTTCAAATTCTAATTGTAATGCGGTGTCTCATTCAAATATTCCTAGTAGTCAAATTAATAATATCTATACTTCCCATAATATTAATGGTGCGCAACAAATTTGCTAATAATTCATCTCCTCACTGTATCATTGTTGTTCCTGATTCACTAAATGCTAAAATTTTAAATATAATGCATTTAACTCATTTTGGTGTTGAGAAAACTTATGCCCTACTTAAATTACATTATCAGTGGAAAGGCATGTATGCTGATACTGTTAATTTCATAAATTCTTGTCACACTTGCATTAAACAAAAACAACATAATATTCGTAAAGCTCCTTTCCAACCTAATCCTATTCCAAATTCTCCAAATCAAATCATTCCCATGGATATTTTAAGCCCTTTACAAAATAGTCAATATATCTTAACCATAATTGATCATTTTTCAACACACATGCAGTTATATCCACTTTCTAAGATTACTTCTGAGGCTGTTACTGACTCTCTTTTCAATTACATCTCTACTTTTGGTCGTCCATCTTCCATTTTAACTTATATAGGGACTCTGTTCACTTCCGAAGTATTCAATAAATTTTCTTTTTCGTTGGGAATAAATCTTTGTCATTCTTCTTCTGGTCATCCTCAGGCAAATTGTATCAGTGCACGCATAAATGCATCAATAAAGTCTACTATCAACTCATTACTTGATTCTAAAATCAATTTCAAACATGTTGTATTGATTCATCAAAATTTATACAATGGTTCTGTCCATTCATCTACAAATTTTGCTCCTAACATGTTACATTTTGCTAGGGAACTCTCCCTCCTTTTTGATACCTTTGATAACTCTGTTAATGTGGAACAACTTGACAAATCTGTCTACTTGCATAATATTTTGTCTTAAAACATATATATGTGTCAGTAATAGAAAATCTAAAAGATAAACAAATTAATCAAGCTGATAAGCAGCTTCCTCGTGCTAAACTACGTGAATTCAATATTGGTGATATTGTATATTTAAACTCAAAACATAAGTTTCATAAAAAGTTTACTGGACCATATGAAGTAGTCCCACGCCACTCATTGGTTACTTATTCTATAAGGATACTTAATGATCCTTCTGCTAACTTGTTTAAAATTCATACTGATAGACTTTTGTTAGCCCCTCCGCGTAAAGCTTATTTGAATCAAGCCTTTAACTGTAACTCTCAAGGTGAACAACCGACTTCTCGCCAATACAGAACGAGATACTTTTTAAGATCGAGAATTTAATTTGTATATATATAATTATATTTGGTTGAGGGCCCGACACTTGATAATTATATTGTATTGTTTTGTTTTGTCCTGACCTCTCTACGCTGGCGTAAATTCGCTCCTTGTTTTTTTATGTTGTTTATATGTAAAAATTCTTCGTTTCTGTATTAGGTTCTTGCACTGTTAAGGCATAGTAGCTGTACACCTCATTTTCTTGCTACAAACTGTTAAGACCACATATGTAATTCACCATAACACTAGTGATGGCAAATTTTATGTAACAAATACCACTTATCATTGTGCTTCTTATCATTGTAATCATGCTTTGGAGCCATTTTCGACAAAAAAAGTACAAACGAGAACACACAATAATATCTCGCAATATTAGTAAACACAGCAAAAGCTACAGAAATTATTCGCACTACTCTCTAAGACTCACTGCTACTGACTGAGTAATTGGAGTGGGGATGGGCAGGGGAGACTAACGTGTGCACTGATAGCCAGTGAGTACGACTGTCAGACAGAACTCCGAACAGTTCACGTGATAGAACTGAGAACTCAGATAGAGCCCTGTGCCTTTCACTTTCACTTTCACACACACACACACACACACACACACATATATATATATATATATATATATATAAATATATATATATATATATATAGGAACAAGGCAGACCGTACAAGAAGATTGCGAAATAGCTACGTTGTGCGGAATACCTACTAGATGTCGCTGAGGTTTGCGCGGCAAGGTAAAACATGCGAGAAGGAAAAAACGGGAGAGCGGTCGTAGGGAGAGACGAGCAAGGTCATCTCCGAGAGACGGCCCACACGGAATTGATTTATATTGAGTGGTGAAAAGAGCGCTTATTGTATTTCTTAACGTCTATATGTTAGCCGTCTAGTAAGTGTCATGTCCCAAGAATAATAAATAATATTTGTTTCTGCAAGAGTTTGCATATCATTCCCCTAGACATCTTGCCATCCTATAAACTTGGGGGCTCGGCCGGGATGGACTTTGAGGACAATTTTGAGGACAATTTATATAATGACTGTGTTATGAAATAACAATCCTTGGATTTATTGTGTTACATTTTTGGATATACTGTGCGATAGTCAACTACTGATGCGATAGCAACTACTGATGCAAGAGTCCTGCGAGAAAAGGTAGGACATCTTCTTTTTTTAACTCTATTGCTGAGAAAAAGATTTATGAACAATGTCTCGTACTGTTAATTATAACAAAAATACGCGCAAAGAGGACATAGCAAATGTTCTTACTGAGATTGGGGAGCAGGGCACTGCAAAAGAAACGATTATAGAATTAAAAAATAAACTTGAGAAATCTAAAGCATTCCAGGATGACCCGGAATTTGTAATGAATCTTCTTAACAGAATCATTGAGGATCGGCAGCCAAAAGCTGAGCTTGAACTGCAGCTAACCAACTCAAAACTAGAATTAGAAAAATTAACGCTCCAACATATAGAACGAGAGGTAGAACTTTGCTAATCGAAAGAAGTAGCAGCTCAAGATGTATCAAATCCTGAGGTTTGTGATCTTCAAAATTTGATTAAAAGTGTAAAAACGCTAACAGTACAGTTGCCGACAAAAGCGGAAAATTTTAGCCTTTTTTTCCAATCATTGGAACGAGCGTTTAAAGTTAAGGATGTCCCAGAGAAACTGAAATCCGAAATTCTTATAAATATTCTCGGAGAGAAGGCCCATAGCATTTTACTATACGTTAAAGATGATGAAATGAATAACTATGAGTTAGTTAAATCTTTAATCATGAAAGAATTCCAACCCACGGCTCAAGAGTGTCTACTTAATTTTAGAAGAGCTAGAAGGCAGGTGAATGAGACGCATGTTCAGTTTGCAACACGCTTAAGTGCAATGTTCCAATATTATCTCAAAATCCGTAATGTTTCTGATTTTAAAAAACTTTTTGACCAAATGGTGAGCGATAAATTTTTAGACACACTAGATCAAGAAACAGCTTCTCACATTAAAATCACACAGGCCGATTCGTGGCTGACGCCTGAACAGCTTGGAAAGACTTGTGATGTTTTTTTATTTCTAAAAATAAAACTTTGCATGAAACGCGGAACTATTCGAATGTTCGATCTAGGAATGAAAGTGACGCTATCAAAGATCGTACAAAAGTTGAATATGGAAACCATTCCCCGAGGCAGTTTCAGAGACAGAATCAAAAATTTTCTAGTAGAGAACCTATATCTTGTTATGTTTGTGGGGGGCCACATTTTGCTAGAAACTGTACAAAGAAATTGTCGAATGCAGAAAACAAAAGTGACCAAAAATACGGCATCAATCACGTTTCAACTTCATTCCCAACTCAAAATGATTATTTATTCAGTGAGCTTCAGTATGTCGATGTGTTTATAGACGGAAAGCCGTTAGTCGCCACGGTAGACAGTGGTGCGAGTTCGATAATCGTAAAGAAGAATTTTGTTTCGGCTGCAAAGCCAATTCATTCTCAGATTGTTTTGACAAGTGTATTCGGTGAGTGCCGACCGGCCAATGTTTACAAATTCAGCATTTCGCTACGCGAGGGTGGGAAAGCACGAGATGTCTTGGCTGCGAGCTCTGAAATTGTTGCGGAAGTTATTTTGCCAGCGAAAATTTACGACATGTTATTAAAACCGAGTGAAGCGGTGGCGCCTACGAGCGGTACGGGCTTGGAAACGGGAAAACATTTAGAGAGCGCTAATATAAACAACGATTCATCAGCTTCGTTCTTAGTGAAAGTATCCGAATCGTATAATGATTGCCCTTTTGACCTGTCACACATTACTGACTATAAATTGAGAAACGAAATTCATGCGCTTGTTCAAAATTATGAGCCAAACAAAACAGAAACTACTGCTTTGAAAATGAAAATAATTCTGACCGATGAAAGACCCATTTGTCAAAGATCACGCAGGTTGTCGCTTCCTGAAAAGAGAGAAGTCGAAAAGCAAATAAACGAGTGGTTAGAACAAGGGATAATTAGGGAGAGTTGCTCTGACTTTGCTTCGCCTCTTGTGGTGTGTAGAAAGAAGGATGATACGATGCGTTTGTGCATTGACTACAGAGCTCTGAATAAGCGAATAGTTAGAGACAGATATCCGCTACCTGTTATTGAGGAAGTGTTGGATAAGTTAGAAAGTGGAAGGGTGTTCACGACTCTCGATTGAAAAATGCTTTCTTCCATGTAGAAGTGGATGAAGCAAGTAGAAAATACACTGCGTTTGTAACAGAGTCAGGCCAGTATAAATTCCTAAGAGTACCGTTTGGTTTGTCCATTAGCAGCAATTACTTTCAAAGATACATCAATTACGTGTTTAGAGACCTATTGAGAGACGGGACTTTAGTTATTTATTTAGATGATATCATAATACCAGCTATCAATGAAAAAGAAGCTCATAAAAAATTAAGTCGTGTGTTAGAAACAGCTTCCAAGTATGGTCTTGAGCTGAACCTTAAGAAGTGCCGATTTTTGCAGAGGAAAATCAATTTTTTAGGCCACATCATTGAAAATGGTACCATTCGACCGTCGTTAGAGAAAACTGCAGCAGTTCGTTGTTTTGCTGAACCCAAAAATGCCAAAGAAGTGCAGAGTTTCCTGGGGTTGACAGGATATTTTAGAAAGTACATACCTTCATATGCCATTATAGCAAGACCACTTAGTGATTTATTACGAGCCTCAAAACCTTTCGAATTTGGCTTTGAACAGAAAATAGCCTTCCAAAAACTTAAGGACACGCTGTCTAATGAACCCCTGTTGCACCTTTACAGAGAAGGGCAGAAATTGGAATTACACACGACCGCAAGTAAACTTGGGTTAGGGGCAATACTTTTCCAGCAGAGTGATGATGGGCGCTATTATCCAATTCAGTATATGAGCAAAAAAACCTCCATCCAGGAAGAAAAATTATGTAGCTACGAACTTGAAGTGCTTGCGATTATCGAGGCTTCAAAAAGATTTCGGAATTATTTATTGGGAACCAAATTCAAAATTTTCACTGATTGTGCGGCATTTGCAAAAACCCTAGATAAAAAGGAACTTACACCAAAAGTTGCCAGATGGTCATTTGTTGCAAGAGTTCCAATATGAAGTAGTACATCGCCCTGGAAAACAAATGCAACACGTTGATGCATTGAGCAGATTCCCCGTTATGCTTGTGAATAGTGATGAGTTGACTTACAAAATTGTTAATGCTCAAGAAAGTGACGAATATATCAAAACCATCAAGAAACTGTTACAGGCAGGCAAAACCTCCGAATTTATCTTGAATAATAATGTCTTGTATAAGATTCATAATGATGAAGAGTTACTGGTAGTACCTGAAATGATGCAAGTGGACGTTGTGAAGCATGCACATTCTTTTGGACATTTTGCTGCTGTAAAAACTGAAGACTTGGTGAAACGCAATTTTTATTTCCCAAACATGAGAAATTGTGTTGAGAATGTGATAAGAAACTGTGTTGAATGCATAGTGGTAAATAAGAAGACTGGGAAAGGAGAAGGACTGTTACATCCTATTCCTAAGGAAGATTTGCCATTATCAACATATCATGTGGATTTCATTAGACCACTGCCAACAACCAATAAGAATTACAATCACATTTTCACGGTAGTAGATGCATTTACAAAATTCACATGGCTTTATCTAACTAAAAGTACCACAGCGCAAGAAGCCATCGAAAGACTAAAGCTACAGCAGAAAACCTTCGGGAATCCTTCGACCATAATCAGTGATCGAGGAGGAGCTTTCAGATCCAACTAATTCGAAGAATACTGCACTAAAGAGAATATCCATCATGTACAAATAACTGCGGGAGTACCAAGAGTAAATGGTCAAGTGGAAAGAATACATAGAACCCTTATCCCGGTATTAACAAAGATGTCCTTAAATGATCCCGCGAAGTGGTTTAAACATGTGGACTCATTGCAAAGAGTGTTAAACTGCAGTACGTCACGTAGTACTAAATACTCACCGTTTGAATTACTCATAGGGACCAGAATGAAAAAATCCCGAGGATGCCCTTATAAGAAATTTGCTTGTGGAAGAAAGTCAAGACCAATTTAATCAACATCGTGATAGCATTAGGAAAGACGCTAAGCAGAATATTTTAAAAATTCAAGAGGAGAATCGTAAGACTTACAATAGAAAACGCAAGGAAGCTTATCAGTGCAAGCAAGGAGAACTGGTGGCAATTATGAGAACTCAGTTTGGAAGCAAGCTGAAACTCCGACCGAAATATTTTGGACCCTACCGTGTGACTAAAGTTAAATACCATGATCGCTATGATGTCGCCAAAATTGGAGATCATGAAGGACCAAATGTTACATCTTCATCAGCGGACCAAATGAAGCCCTGGACCAAATGTTGACTTACATAAATGTTTTGGCCACAATTTAATGTTTGTAAACTGTGTACTAATCTGTGCTTTTGTTTTTTAAGTTCGTGTATTTTAGATCCTAGGCTGTTGCAGCAGTGAGGACACTGCTAGTCAGGATAGTCGAGCGCTATAGGAACAAGGCAGACCGTACAAGAAGATTGCGGAATAGCTACGTTGTGCGGAATACCTACTAGATGTCGCTGAGGTTTGCGCGGCAAGGTAAAACATGCGAGAAGGAAAAAACGGGAGAGCGGTCGTAGGGAGAGACGAGCAAAGTCATCTCCGAGAGACTGCCCACACGGAATTCATTTATATTGAGTGGTGAAAAGAGCGCTTATTGTATTTCTTAATGTCTATATGTTAGCCGTCTAGTAAATGTCCCCGTGTAAGTGTCATGTCCCAAGAATAATAAATAATATTTGTTTCTGCAAGAGTTTGCATATCATTCCCCTAGACATCTTGCCATCCTATATATATATATATATATATATATATATATATATATATATATATACACTGCTGGCCACCCAAATTGCAACACCAAGAAAGACAAGAGATATCACAACAAAATTTATTTTGTAGATAACATGTTGACCAAGTATTAAATGATTAAATTTATAGACTTCTGTGAAGTGTGGTTCCTGCCAAAATCAGTAGCCAGAGTAGCCGCCATTGTTGGAGATCACCGCTGCCACACGCCTCGGTATTGATTCAAAAAGACTTTGGATGAGTTCTTGGGGTGCAGCAGACCAAGCAGCTTCCACACGTTGCCAAAGTTGATCTGCTGTGGCAGCTGGGGATTGAATCTGGGTCAATCGTAGAGCAACCACGGACCACATGTTTTCTATCGGCGAAAGATCCGGAGAGCGAGGCGGCCAGAGAAGCAATTCAATCTGGCGATTGACGAAGAACCGTTGGACAATGCGTGCCACGTGTGGTCGCGCATTATCCTGTTCAAATATGGCTGTGGACAAGCCCTGAAGGTAAGGAAGGACAACTGGCTCCAACACCTCGGAGATGTAGCGCTGGCTGTTTAAAGTACCGGCAATGCGTACTAGAGGTGTGCGAGAGTGATATCCAATACCGCCCCATACCATAATACCCGGTGCAGGACCAGTGTGGCGGTGCATAACGCAGCTGTTCAGCATCCTCTCTTCACGGTGTCTCCAGACTCGAATGCGACCATCGTGGTGTTGCAGACAGAAGCGTGACTCGTCAGTAAAGACAATTTCATTCCATTCTGCCGTCCACATCCTTCTGTCATCGCACCATTGGCGGCGGAGACGTCTGTGGTTCTGCGTCAAGGGTAGACAAAGCAATGGACGTCTTGCGGACAGACCACTCTGCTGTAAACGGCGTCGAATGGTACGCGCAGACACTGGATGATGCGTTACAGACTGCATGTGCTGTGCTATGGTTCGTGATGTGACTGAGCGATCCGTCACTGCCATGCGCACAATTTTCCTGTCATCACGTGAAGTGGTGCGCTGAGGTGGATGCGATCGAACACGCCGGTCCGTCGTACCCTCCTGCATCCAACGATCACATATCCGCATTACAGTTGTTTGGTTTCGTCCAACACGACTACCGATTTCCCTGAAAGATAATCCACAATCTCGGTAGGCCACTATCCTTCCTCTGTCGAACTCGGATACTTGATCAAAAGATGATCGCTGTTTTCGACGAGGCATAATTGATCGTTTTTTTTGAAAAAACCACAAGAAAAACACAATTGCCGAACTTGAAATCGTCGAAATCTCCAAGCCTTAAATAGCGCTTTAAAGTGGCGCCACAGGCGCGCGTGATGTGCGTCTGCGCTGAAATTCTAATCATTTGCATATCTCACCTCCGCTAATGCATGTTGTAAATTTCATATTATTTGGATGTTTCCTTCAGGGTGTTGCATTTACAGTGGCCAGCAGTGTATATATATGTATATATATATATATATATATATATATATATATATATATAACACTTCTTGAAGCTGAGAGTTTTTGCTTTAGATATGATGTGGAAATGTGTTTTACCAGTGTCGGTTTTGCCACTGAAAATATTTCATGCCTATATGCGTGAAAAAATTCTTGAGAAATACTTTATGCTTCCAGTGAATTTCCGTGTCCATAACTTCTGATTTTGATTATGTTGATTCAACAAATACATTCACCCTTCGTTTGGAGAAGGGTGTGATCAAGATTGAATTGAACATCTGACATCCGTGACAGGACACAGCCAACACCGACTCAAAACTGTGTTTGAGTCGGTGTTGACACAGCTGCGTTTTAAAATAAATGAATTTGTTTTAATTTTGAATAAATGTGAAATCTTTAAAGAAGGCTAGAATGCAACTAGGGTTTCTGAAAACCCCAATTTTTTAAAACCCGCGGTTTTCGGTTTCTAATTTTCTAAAAACCGCTCTTTTTACGGTAAAATAAAAAAATAAATAGAAAAGGTTGTTGATATCAAGTTTAATAACATGGTTTTGAATTCAAATGAAATAAATTGATTAAAAATATAAAAGAGTGCAATAATTAATATTTTCAATTTTTTCTTCAAATAATGGAAAAATACCATTGCGTGTAATGAATTATCTGATAGTCGTGATCGTATTCTTGTACAGAAATTAGATACGATGGAAAACGCTCGTTCAATTTCTGTGGATGTCAGCTTTATTATTTAAATCGCATATAATGCTAGATCCAGGCTCCTCATTCGGCAGATTATTAGTTATTTCGTTGACGTTAGGCATATGGACCGGATACAATCATTTAAGCATATCTGTAGCATAATTAAGCATATCTGTAACATGGATTTTGAAAGCTGTTGATTTGGTGTATGACGATGTTTTGCTAAGGTTATTAGATTTGTATTTTTTTTTGTTTTTCTGTTCTTGTTTTAACTGTTGATAGAAACTTTGTACTTATGCCATTATTTAGTTGTTCAAATTTCTTGAATAGAAAAAAAAATTGCACTTTCAGTGGTTATAATAGTGGCATCTTATCTACTTAATGCTTCAACGGTTATTTTTGTTGGTTTTTAAGTACATTCATCAAATTTTCTAAAGCATTGAAATTAATTTCTGTTAATAAATCAGATGACCCCATTTCTTTCAAGTTATCACGAATGCTGTTTTTCAATAGTTAAGCTCTCTCAATCGTCGGTTGAATCGAATTCCAGGTGTTACGAAATACTCATTACAAAAGCTGAATAATTATTTTACAGAAACCCAGATTAAATTTATTATTATTCATTTATTATAATTCATTTATATTCCTATTGCTTTTATTATTTTGTTGTTGAAATGCATATTTTGTATTAATATGATAAGAAATATATGCATTACATAATTTCTATGCATCTTCTATATTTTTAAATAACTTATATATTTATAGAGGTACTTCTATATGTTATGTCTATATATATGGGTAACATCTGATGTGAACATTCAATACATTTTATTTCTTTGATTTATAGATGAATTTTACTATTTAATTTGACACTAAAGGCGTAGAAAAATAACAAATAAATTTAAGCCAGCAAAATTTGAGAATTCCAGAAAAACAAAATTTGTATAAACAAAATGCCAAGCGCGAGCTTTAGTTTGAGCTTTTAATGCTTTTTTCTTTTAATAACCTTTTAGAGATTTGCTCTGAAAAAAGTTTATCTGAAAAAAAAAAGGAATCAATTTTCTACAGTTTTCGGTTTCGGTTATTGGAGTTCAAAACCACGATTTTCTGTTTAGGTTTTAATCGAAATCGAAACCCAAAATGCAACATAAAAGGTTGTTTACAAAAGCCCATAATGAATTCGAGGGGGAAAAAAGATTGAGTGTTGCAAATAAAGCATTGAAACTTTAGCTTACAAAAGGAAAAAAAACAATATTAACGAGTGAGAGTGAAGAAAATGTTAAACAATTGCTTTAACCAGAAAATTGGGATGGCAGATAAAGTGAACAAGAAATAGATGAATTTGAAGTTTATATTGATCGTTCACGTTTACCGGAACAGAAGTTAAAACAACTGTCACTTAAGGACGATGGTGATTTAATTTCAAGTAGCAGTATTTGCCCAGACACATCGTTACATTATGCAATAATAAAACTGCCAACATATCATGGTGATATTTGAAACTGGCTTTGTGTTTGGGGTCATTTCCAAAAAAGTTGATAAAGACTCCAATCTCGATCCTCATAAATTTGTTAACTCATCTCAAGAAATGGAAAGGGGAAGTCTTCAGAGAAGAATTAAGTAAGAATTTTCTCTTCAAGTGAAGGTAGTTATAAAAAAGCTTTGAAACAACCGAAAACTCGTTTTGGAAGTGACGAATTGTTGATCCAGATATACGCGAGAGATCTGTTCTCATTAGTTCTACAAAGGGAAAATTCGGTAAGAGAAATCTTTAAGAGAGTTGTTTGATCAGCTGGAAACCAAGTTACGTGCACTTGAAATGTTAGGAGTAATCTGTGATAAATATGCGTCGTTGATACTTTTTTCCGGAGTTATCGTTACCTGAAGAGCCTGTGATAACCAAGGAACGCTATCGATCGACAAATCGTAGAGTTAGGTGAACACAGCATAAGGCACTGTAAGATTTCTGTGCATAAGACACAGAGCAGAGACGACAAGTGACAGAGAAAATGGATCACGACTCAATTTTGTGCTTCTTTCAAGATTAAGTCGATGTAGAAGATTTGGAAGATCCTTCACAGACCTCTGATTATCTTACAGCGAGGGTTGATGTAAAGCGCAGTATCCCCCACTAGATACTGAGGAGTATATAATCAGCAATAAAACCAGGTGTGAAAATACTACAAGAATATCCATTGTAGAGGATCCTTTAACTTCATCACAGATGTAGAAACAATGTATATCTTGTAGTAATCTCCACTATTCTAGTGATTGTATAAATGTGGGAAAAGTTCCTATGAAGGAAAAAGAAAATCTCACGCAACAATCTTGCCGTTGTTTTCTGTGCATAAAGGTTCCAAGGTGTAATGCTACAACCGTCCGTGGAAGAAACGCCACATTTCTCTTGTGCAGGAATGTGCATCAACAACCGCCTAATCCGACAAAGAAACAGTTTCATTTTATGAAAAAGAAGCCCCAGAAAAAATTTCTTTAAGATTTAAAGCACTTTGAAACATATTTACAACTCTAAACGTCTTGTTACAAAAACTAAGAGTTGTTATAAGATGAAATGGGGCAAAACGTACAGCAAGAGCTATCATTAATTCTGCATCACAGCTTTATCATTTATTGTGTGATACTGAAAGGAAGTAGCATACAAACCTGGGAGATATGAATTCCTACAACATTCACTATTTAGGAAAAACAGTACTGGAGTATGCAAACATGATGTATACACTTTTGTAAAATGTTGATGGAATTTATAACTGTAATTTTAAGGTGATATACCAGCCAATCATCTGTGCAACTATGCCCCCTGTAGCCCATGAACTTTGTGCTAAGTTCAGGACGGGTTAGATAAAAATTATCACCTTGTGGTTTTGCAGCGATCGAGACGAGATTTGGCTGGACTCGTTTTATAGTAAATCTGCCATAGGTCGAAAATTATCCTCTCTGATAACTATGAAGAAGCATTAGGAAGGTTAAATACTATAACTAAGCGTCTTAAATCTGAGTTTCTGTATAAACTCACGAAAAGGTTTTGAATAAGTGGTTTAAAGACGGAATTATAGAAAAAATTACAGACGAGCGTCAAGTACCAGCACATTTCCTACTACATCGATCTGTCATAAAAGAGAAGAACACTATGAAAATCAGGCCTGTGTTTTACGCTTCATCTAAAGAAAGAGTATCACACTGTCTCGCCGATTGTTTATAGTAAGGACAAAAATTGCTCTAGCTGATTCCGAGGGTATTAACTCGTTTTCGTAGAGAAAAAATAAGGTGTTTTCTCTGACACAGGAAAAGCGGTCTTTCAAATAAGCCCTCCAGCGTCAGACGGACATTATCTTTGAATTCTTTGGAAAACTAGTAACGGGCAGTTACAAGAGTATAGATATTGCAGAGTATTTTGGGGTTTCATACGCTCCTTTTTTTACTAGGTTTTACAGTTTAATTCAATCTACAAACAGTTTTGAAGAAAATGCAAGATGGCGAGTCTTCATACCCAAAGAGTGTCAGTTAAAACTATTGAATAGTTTTTAATGTGGACAATTGTGTCACTACTGTCGAAAGTGAACGGGAACTTAATGTTTTTATAAAAGAGTCAAATGTAAGCTTAGAGGGTGGGAGCGCAATGATCCTGATCGTGTTGCTCCAACTTATTCAAATATGTTGGGTTTGATTTGGGCCAGAAAATAATGATAGCCTGCGAGTAAATACGTTAAGTTGAAAATAACCGTGCTTGGAGAGAGTAATCAAAAGGTCAATTTAATCTGCTGCCTATAGATTATTTGACCTCATTTGTGTAACTTGCCTTGTTATTTTGACTCCTAAGTTGTTGCTTCAAAAAATATGGAAAAGGAAGATGACTTGGGATGACGAAGTTGATTAAAATACAAGGGATACATTTTTAAAGTGGGTGGCTGATGTAGTTTATTTTGAGAATATATGTTCACCTGGAAACCTTGGTACTGAAACGACATGGAAAACTGTTCACGGCATTTTTTTTCTGTGACGCAAGTAAACATGCCTATACTGTAGCTGCCTTTATAAGGACAGAAAAATTCCATTCATTTAGTCCACCTGCTACAAGCCAGGAGCAAAGTTGTTCCAACAGGGTAAAAACAAATCACTATTGGAAAACTGGAGATGTAAATTGATCCATTGTCTCTTAACTCTCCTCGTGCATTTTGATCTAAATAAAAACTGGAGATATTTATTTCTGGACTGACACATTTCACTGTACTTGTGTGGATTACAAGAGAAGAAGCATGAGGAGTCTTCGTCCATAATAGGTTAAAATGAATCAGAGGCTTAACAAACAAAAAGGCATGGAGGCATGTACCAGGAACAATGAATCCCACTGATTTACCTTCCAGAAGTTGTTCAGCTCAGTATCTGATGAAATCAAAAGGATGGGAATGGCATTTGTGGCTGAAATTACTCGGAAAGATTGGCCCCATCCTAACGTTGTCTTTAACAGATGAGTAGGTTGTCAAAGAAGAGAAGAGTGTGATATCATTAGCTTCAGCGTATTCAGCTGCTACTTCAGATTGGTATTACCGATATTTTTCTAAATATAGTAAGCTAGTTAATCTTATAGCATGGATCCTGAAGTTTAACAATAATTGTCATTCTCCGACAGCTGACAAAAGATATGTTAATCTTGAACCGAAATAAAATTTTAAAGCTAAGATAAGAATAATCAGAATGATTCAAGGTTGACTTGAAAATGAGATAAATGAAAAATTAAAAACATTGAGAGCATTCAAGGATGAAAAAACCATTATCAGATTAGAACTTAAACCCGTGTTTCAAAAAGATATTGAACATCTCAAAACGGTGTCGATTCTCCTCTCTCAGCGTGAGGTTGTAAAACGACTAGTGTTTATCATCCCGTGAAAAATGCTCACGCCGGGAATCACATTTTAATTAACATTTTGAGAGAACAACTTTGGATCCCCAATGGAAGAATGAAATTAAGATCAATTGTGTCTAAATGTACCATATGTAAAATATTCATTTCTAAAAGACTCGATACTTACACAGTACTTCTTCAAGAGAATGAAGTTCGTGAAGCTGTTGTGTTTGAAATCTGCGGAGTCGATTTGGTTTGTCCATTGTTCGTCGAAGAAAATCAGAAATCCTGGGTTTGTATTTTCACGTGCGCAGTTTATAGAGCGATGCATTTTGAATTAGGGGCAGCTATCTCAATTGAAGCTTTTTACTAGTTCTACGAAAGTTTACTGCTCGTAGAGGGAGATGTAAAATCATATACTGCGACAATGGATTAAATTTTATAGGTGCCTCAAACTTATTCCAGACCTAACACTGGAACCGCATCACTTGTAATACATCCTGCAATTCAGTGGAAGTTCAATCCTCCTGCGCCTTCATGGTTGGATTGTTGGTTGGAAAGATTAAAAAGCATCCTCAGGAATCTGCTGAGAAGAGTGTTAGGCCGAGTCTCTTTGACGTATGGAAACTAATAACTATGCTTTGTGATTTCGATCCCATAATAAACTCCTGTTCATTGATCTATGTCACTGAAACGATACAGAACTTCTTCCTTTGACCCCATCTCTGTTTCTGCAAAATATCAAAACACCAGGTTTTATGCCATAGATCACAAGAGTATTAACAAGTGTATCAAGAGTTTACAAAAAAATTTCAGACAGGGGTTCCGCTCGGAATACTTGGGAGCTTTAATTCATAGATCAGAACACAAAAAAATCTTCTAATATAGCAGTAAGGAACACAGTGGCGCACCCAGGATTTTTTCTTGAAAGGGGGGGGGGGGGAGCGAGATGAACGGATAAAAATATTTATGAAGCAAAATCAATAATCCTAATGCAATTTCTATTTCTTTTGGGGGAGGGCAGGGTCCTCACCCTCCCCAGGGTGTGCCACTGAAGGAACATCGTTTCAATTAGTAACGACAACACCAAAATTGACTATTTGGTATAATGAGATTCTACCAGGTGGCATTACTAGACTTGTGAAACCAGAAACCACACGTGGACAGTTACTCAGACTAATTCAACGTGTCTAGAAGTATTTGTAACTGATCCTGTTGTCGAAAAAACAAAAATTAAAATGCATATAGAAACAATCAAATGAATTGGTAGAAGACAAGCTATCTGATAAATTGCCGAAGACAAAATTTTAATGCAACGCACACCAGAGACTAGAAAAATCAGTGCAAATTATAATAATGTTCATTACTTAGATTTTTATGTTAATGCAAAAGTAATATTAATAAACAGAATGTTAATGAATAAATATTAAAATGTTCATTACTTCTGATTTCGATTGTGCTGATTAAGCAAATTCACCATATCATTCAGAGTACGCTGTTTTCGAGATTGAATTTAACAGATGTATATAATTGAAATAGTCATAAGATAGGAATTGACAAAATGGCCACAACGTTGGAAAATCGACGATTAATCACAGAGTTCTTGATAATTGACATTTATGTAAAACTGTGTCTCTAAAAACCATACAGAATTAGGTACAACACTATTGCTTCATTCATAAAACCTAGAATAAATGTTTAATTTTTACGGTTATTTATGATGATTTCAACATGTTCAGTTTTTAATTATTCATCTCAATTTTTTTATTTGGAAATGTAGAACACTGGGATGTTCATGCATTAAAATTGTAATACACTTTTAGGGGAAAAAAAGACGCACCAAGAAGGAGTTATCCGAATCGGACAAAAATCGGTAGATGTGATGTATATATACAGAAAGACAAATGATTGCAATGTGAGAAAATTTGGATCATTTATTCAAAATCAAAAAAAACTTTCACAAAATGAAAAAGTGAATAACGCGTTGGTCCACCTCTGGCCCTTATGCAAGCAGTTATTCGGCTTGGCATTGATTGATAGAGGTGGCGGATGTCCTCCTGCGGGATATCGGGCCAAATTCTGCCCATGGCGCGTTAGATCGTCAAAATCCCGTGCTGGTTGGAGGGCCCAGCCCATAATGCTCAAAACGTGCTCAATGGGGGAGAGATCCGGTGACCTTGCTGGCCAAGATAGCATTGGGAAGCACGAAGGCAAGCATTAGAAACTCTCGCCGTGTGCCGGCGGGCATTATCTTGTTGAAATGTAAGCCCATGCTGACGTAATATGAAGTGCAACACAACGGGGCGTAGAATATCGTTGACGTACCGCTGTGCTGTAAGTGTGTCGCGGATGACATCCAAAGGGGTCTTCATATGAAATGAAATGGCTCCCCAGACCATCACTCCTGATTGTCAGCCCGTATGGCGGAATACAGTCAGGTTGGTATCCCACCGCTGTCCGGGACGTCTCCAGGCACGTATTCCCTGGTCATCGGGGCTCAGTTCGAAGTGTGACTCATCACTGAAGACAATTCAACTCCAGTCAGTGGCATTCCAGGTCGAATGTGCCCGACACCACTGCAAACGGGCTTGTCGGTGTACAGAGGTCAATGGTAGTAAGCGAAAAGGGCGCCGTGAGCTCAGCCCCCTTTCTGTGAGCCGCCAATGAATGGTCCTTGCGGTCACTGAAGCACCAGTTGCACGTACGATCGATGACAATGATGAATCTGGGGCTGTGAGTGCCGCTCTGACGATTGCCGCTGTCGTTTCTCTAGGCCGACCGCTTCCTTCTTGACGCTGTGTTCGGCCGTGGTTCACCCATTCCTACCAACATCGTCTAATAGTGGCATTGCTCCTATCCAAATGTCGAGAGATTCGCCGATTAGACCAACTGGCTTCTTTGAGCCCAACTACACGTCCTCTCTCAAATGCTGACATCTGCGCATACTGTTCTCTCACCTCTGTGCGATGCATAGTTACCGTCTACCTGAGTACACGGAATGAAATTCGCGAAGAATTTATGGTCTGGAATCGAAATTTCTCCTCTTTAATATCCTGCCAATTACGCAATTAAGATGCGCTGCAGCGTCACATGTTCATTCATTGGCCGCTAAATTTTAAAATTTTGCATTTTCCGTTGAAACCTGTATGCATATCAATTTGTGTCCGATTTGCATTACCTTTTCTTGGTGTGTCTTTTTTTTCCTTTTTCTTTCTGTCGTCTAAGAGTGTAAATTATTTGTCCTTTTCATTATTGCTCGCATTTTAAAAATTTGCAATTTTTTCTATATTTAATGGCCTAGATTTGAGTTATCAGGGTTACAGCAGTACATTCTACTGCTGGGAATTGATATTGATATAGAGCAGGGACGCAGAGACTTCGGAAAGCCATCTTTAAAGAAGAGTGGAACAATGACAAATGTCGCTGTGAAACCTCACACCACTGCGATCTCAGGTAAACATATTGGATTTTGAGAAGTCCACTTGAAATCGATGACATAGTTAACGATCCTATAAAAATGGGCCTCGCTATTTTATGAGATAAATTATGATCACCTATTCCCACTCTCTAATCCAGGGTAGAAGTTCAGTGGAAAAATAAATGTTTTGCCATTGTCAAGCAAATAATGGCGGATGACCTTGCATGAAAAAGAATCAGTGTTCCTTTTTAAGCATAGGAAACAGTAATTGCCTTGATTTTGCACGTGACAAGTTGGAACCTGTTGCACTAATGAGTTAAAATCTCAAATGGCTCTAGAAATATTTTAAGACCCTTATGAAGCGATAAATCCGTAAAAGTTTGCATACTCACACGTCCATTTTTCACAAATAAATAGACTTACCTTTTTCTCCCCCATGAACCCCCCGTAGTATCAATAAAATTCAGTTGAGTTGTTAACGGCTTGAGACATCTTGGAGGGCAATTAAAACAAAGGTTCCATTTTTAGGAAATCTACCTCCGAAAAGTAGGATGTTCAAGCAAAATAACTATTGCGACAACTTAAAAGAAATAGTATACCGTTGAAAGTTTTATACACAGATATTACTTACAACACATATGCTCAAGGCTGCTGTGCACTAACCCTACTGGATTCGCTCACCTCAATGTTAACCTACGGAGAAAATGTGTCCAAGGATTGCCGATTTGGATTTAAAGATATTTTTCAAAAAATTGTACTCCGTAATAAAAAAGACATTTTACACATTGGGATACTTTTCATATAAAAAATGCAAATAATATTTTAAAATTTAAATTATTTGGGGAAAGATCTGGAATTGTTTGTTTAAAACGTTCATAAATCCCTATGGTGGACGAAATTTATAAAATGAATCCCGTTGTAAGGTGCAGAAAAGTTTAGGCTATCTGAAAATACCATTTTTATTGGATTATCAGCATTTATCTAGCTGTAAATAGTAGACAAATTTTCTCTGTAGGTTAACATTAAGGTTAGCGTCCCACAAAACATAAAATTAAAAAAAAACTTAAAAGTCTGACGAAGATAAGACATGTTTTACTTTGGTTCCCCCATTTTTCTGCATCCATTGGTATCGCTCTCGACTTCATACCTCCAGCAGTTTCGGAGGAGATAGCGTGACAAGCTTTTGACAGCGGCAGCGGGAGTTGCTTTTTTTTAGAATAGAGAGACTTTTAAACCGCAGGCCCTAAAATGTAAGCGTATGAAATGTTCCACCTAGAGTGATTAATATCTCTCTAACCAGCTCTTTGAATACAAATGCTTTATTTTTGTTCACATAGTATTTGATCATTGCACTGACTCACAGATGAACTAATTTACTCACTCTGTTCTATTCCTTTATACCGATAACAATATTAAGTTTTCTAACTTTTGTTGAAAAATATTATTTTACGATAAAATCTATCCTAATATCTATCCTAATAATAGCACAGATCTGTCTCTCTATCTGGAACGGTTCCGGAGCGACCGCTTCATAAATATATCAGCCTATGGCATCCATTTTGTTTTATGAGTTAGGTTAACAAGTTAAAAGCAAAGTTAAAAAAGATTATTTGCTATCTAAACCCAAATAATATATTAGAAACAACGTAATATAGACACAAAGCAACTTTTTTTCGATTTTTAGAAGGCTGTAATAAACGGTTAAGACAGTTTTAAAACAGCTCGCCACCGTTAAAACTGTTCTCAGCATAAAATATGCTTTCATTGTACCGCATTTTCGTTGTGATATTCATATTCATTAGAAAATTATTTCTTTTCCGCCACCTTTCGAGTTATCATAGTGTTTCATATAAATTAATAAGAAGTATCCATTTTATATACTCAGAACTTGAAAATGTAAACACGAGTGAGTCATTCATTCACCGTGATTCATTCATCGTCGTTAATTTAAGAAAAATTGAATCAGAGAATCATTTTCACAGTAAAACGGCTTTTAATTATATTATTTTTAATATATATATTTATATTTTAACCAGATATTACAATAATGTCAAATTTAGTATTTTCGGAAAGTTGCAAACTCGACGCATGCGTAGTGATATGTTCAAAACTGTCTGTACAGTAGCGTGCTTTTCAAAGCGAATACCTAACATGACCGCAACGTTTTCTTAAATTTTTAAAAGTGTTGACATTGAATATTTCTAAATTGCCAACACACGTGACTTTCATGTGCTCACATGTGGCTTTCATGGGATTTTACGTAAAACATTCTATTACGATGATAATGTTTTTAATTTCTGTTTATTATTGTATTTTTAATATTACTTTTAATATATATATATATATATATATATATATATATATATATATATGTATGTATATATATATATATATATATATATGTATATATATATATATATATATATATATATATATATATATATATATATATATGTATATATATATATATATATATATTGGATGCTATTATGTGGTTAGAGAATTTTTCAAAAATCTCTCTTAGTGCACCCCTACACTATAAGAAGAATCGCCATGGAAAATTTCAGCCCTTTAGGTCCAGCGGTTTGATTTGTGCGTTATATGTCAGTCAGTCAGTAAGTCAATCAGTCAGTCAGTTACGGAACTGTTTTATATATATAGATTATACTTTCCTCTCGAACAAAATACGTATATAAAAATATTTTTCAACTTGTAACATCTTTAAATGAAAAATACCGAACACCTCAATGGTTTATATTTGGCGCGTGTTCATATATGAATTAAAATTATGAAACAACTAAGTTAAATTTTTTGTATTAATTATTTAGCGTTACTTTAAAATTTACTTAGAGAGCAATGTAATACATTTAAAATGAATGTTGACGAACGTCCCATTGCTAAAAAGCGCCGTAAGACCAATGAACGGAAATGTAGATGGCTTTTAAGACAAAAGTCAGGAATCACTAAACCGAATACGTGCAGCAGACTGTTAACAGACAGAATTTAATATTTCATAATTAATACATGCAATAGAATTAAGTAAAGTGATGCTATTATGTGGAGTTCAGATTTTATTTAAATTTTAAAAAATTGCATCTTAAATGGATCATAATAATGCTGATATTGCATAATTTTAAATAATTAAAAATGTGTACAATTTAAATAAAAGAAAGTAGAGAAGCTATTATGTATACAAATAATATTGACTTTGCAGATGTAAATTGATAAAAATTAGAATTAACACTTTATTTTTGACGGACTAACCACTAGTTATCTAAGAATGGTGTTGAAATTTGATATAAAAGGAACAACTGACTGAATTTATACTTAATTTCCACAATTACATATATTTATACATATTTTCCACAATTTCTATAGATGTCCCTGTGGAGTTGAAAGAGTCTATATGACCTCATGGCTTCGAGGAGTATGTAGAGTCATACATTTAAGGTCCATACGCTATATACTTTGAGCATTTTTGTGATATAATTTTAATTACTCCCTCTTCTGTTTACTAATATATATATATATATATATATATATATATATATATAATATTATACATAACTTGGGAATATTTTTTAAAAATAACAATATAAACATTTATATTTTAGAAATGCTAGTATTTGCTGTAATATCTTACACGCGATAAATAAAATCATTTGTTATAGCGGCCCTAACCTGTTATTAGCAGACAATAAGAAAAGGGAATATTTGGAAAAATTTAAGAAGTATTTCACGTTACACAATATTCTTAATACTAGGAAAATTTGCCATGCGCTTTGTGGAATCTGTGGAGGAGTAGAATGCTTGTGTTACAGTGTTATATCATTATATCATTTAGGGCCTGTTCACATAGGAGTCCGGTAGCAGATGCATTAAAGTATTGAAATGTATTTAACCAATTACAAACCTCCAAACGATTAGCAACGAAATTTTTAACGCCTATGATTGGTTTATTTCCGTCTCAGCGTCATCTTTACTTTACGCTTCCACTACCGGACTCCTATGTGAACAAGCCCTTATACTACTGTACCTTATACTACTGTACCTTATACTACTAGCCCTTATACTACTAAATACGACTTTTTACTAAGTTTGAAAATTGCCCGTTTCTATATTTCTGTCATCATAAATTATGTATGAAACAAAAATTCCCCGCATTCTGTCAATATTAAAAAAATATTAGTGGTCATACGCACTTATCCAGTAAGCAAAAATAAAATAAATTTTTTTTGTTAATACTTTTTCACAGAATTGTAATCTTTTTATAAAAAGTAAAACAATATGACATTAAATAAGTTATAAATAAATAACAACAATAATTACAAGATAAAAAGAACTTTTTATATACCATGTTTTTAAATTTTCTGTTGAATCATATAAACTTGAGAATTTTATGTATTAATAAATGCTTAAAAAAATTTTTTTTTGATGAATTATCCCATCAACTTGAAAGAAAATGAAGTTAATTAGAAGTTAACTTGCGAAGAAATGAAAGAAATGAAGTTAATTAGAAGTTAACTTGAAAGAAAATGAAGTTAATTAGAAGTTAACTTTTCGTTCCCGTTCCGGCCGATAGATGGCTGCACGAGTCTACCAAACAAAATTAACTGAAAATGGATTCAAATCTGCTTAAAGATGGCCAAAAGTATAAAAAAAATGCATTGTCATGGTGTTCTGCACTATTCTAAAAGTTTCAAATGTCTAGCTAGTCGGGAAGTTAGTTACAAATCGATTGCAAGATTTGTAAGGGACAAACACACACACAAACAAACAAGAAAGCAAGTTAATAAACACATGGTAATAAAAAGAAAGAAATATATAGAGAGAGGAATCATGGGGTATTTAGTTTAGAATTCACATTTAACGAATGCCCATGAATTTCAGACCCCAAGTCACCCTAAGAAACTAAAAAAAAAATTAAATATTTAATGTTAAATTTCTCTAAAAACATACGATATTTTTATCAAAGGGTATCATTTAATATCTTCTCAATGTAAATAGAAAAGAAAAAAATTGCGATTATATATTTTGCATGCGGAAATGAAGTAATTAATATGTAAAGAAAATGTTCCATTAAGATCCACCAGGAATATTAAATGTTGTCTCCGAAATTATATATATATATATATATATATATATATATAGGGGACTGATCACATAAATATTTCAGTATTGTAGATTCAAAAGAGAACCTTATTGTCTTTCGAAGTACTCCCTGGCGGATCTAATGAATATGTGATAACTTTCAAACAAGAGTTGGAAACTTCTGGAATAGCCCTCTTTCGCTACTACTTTAAGTTCCTTGGTAACAGCAGCAAAAGATATCTGAAATGTTTGCAAATCTGCGTCCTTTCAGTGCCGATTTCAGTCTTAGAAACAGGAAAAAGTCTGGTGGCGAAAGATCAGGGGAGTAAGGAAGGTGGGACAACAGAGTAATCTGATGTTGAGCAATTAATCGTTTCACACACATAGCAGTATGAGATCGTGCATTATCGTGCTAAAGGTACAACTTGCATGATCCCCCGAAGTGCAGCCGCAAATCACGAATACACGTCAAGAAGCGCTTTAGAACATGACAGTAAATATCAGCATTAACTGTTTGCCCTTCCTGTACGGATTTTTTATGGATTAATCCCTGTACTTTGAAAAATGCAATCAGCATTTTGTTAAACCTTTGATTTTTCTAAACGGCTATTTTTCGATTAATTTTCATATTCCGAAACAAAATTTCATATTAATTCTCTGCTCCATGACGCTATGCACTAATAACTGTTACGTTACGGCTACCGTATGAACAAACAGCTACAGAGACATTTTGAAAGCGAAGTACAAAATTTACGTAAAACAGGGAAGAACGCAAGGCCCATGTGTCAGAGCATCGGACAGTTTTTAATTTTAAAAGAAGGGATTCGCTTTACTTACCGGTCTCACCTTATATATATATATATATATATATATATATATATATATATATATATATATATACAATTAAAATTATGGAAATTGCACACAACTGATATTAAATGAATTTTAATAATGAATAGTTTAAAAAAAATTAAGTAGATGGCAGCAGTATCACGAAATTCTAGAAAATGCAATAGTATTTAAATATTATTAGTTTCAATGGTGTCATATAGATGGCAGCAGTAACTATGAAAGGAATGGATTTCTATAACACATGTTGAGCGAAATAGCGAAGTTTCACAACAAACTGTTACTTCCAACAATGAAGTATCTACTTAGTTTTAAACTTAAAATTTTTAATTTGGATTGAATGGAAAAAAGTATAACAAATAAATTGTTTTATTATTTCGTATTTTCATACACAATCTAGGAACTCAGCCTACAACTGTTTTAAAAGATTAATAAATAAGATTTAGAGAGAAATGTTATACTTTTCTCACAGAATTCTAATATTTGGCATGCATTTATCACTTCAACGAAACAGAAAGAAAGACGATGGATATCACAAAGTCTACTATCTGTAGCCATCAGATACTATCGCAGGGTAAGATAACTGAAACAGTTTTAAAGCGGGAATATAATATGTTACCAAAGGAAATGGTCATAATTTTGTTTCTATCAATGACTTGCCAGCTACGTTACTAAGAAGTATTCGCTTCGAAAACAATCTTTAACAGTTTTTGGCTATAGATTGGATTAATGAAAAAATAGCCCATAAATCAAACTTCCTATTCTTCCCCCTCCCCTATAAAAAATAATAAAATATATCTGTTTTGAATGGAAAATGTTTATTAAAACTCATATGCTATTTTTTTTTTTACCCTTCAACGTGTGGGCAAGAATCTATCAGCCGAGCTCAGGATTTAACTAAAAATAGTCTCTTTGATTATTGCTTGTACACGTACACCTACACGTACACACACACACACACACACACACACACACACACACATATATATATATGGATGAGTGTTTGATCCAAAGAAGACTAAATTGAAAAGGTTTGCAAAAAGAGGATGTAACAATGGATAGGTCAATTAATTCACCACTAACATTAGTATAACCAGACAAAAAATGAGCTTTTCTGAATCACCTAACCCCAATAAAATTAATTAGCAACATATGTTTCAGGTTTTGAATTTCACCCTTAGCTAATACTTTCGTCTATTCTTTAGTATTGCGTTGTGCGCTTAACTTAAGTAGGATTGATTTTAAATTTTTACTATGCTTCATATTGTGTATTTCAATGTACAGTAGTTCTGTAACACAACTGTTTTTTTTCTAATTTTCTTCAAATGTGAGATAGATTATATTTGAAATGCTTTTTCAGCTGGACATCTTTCATTTGTTTAATTTAATAACGCTTCTCATCTTTCCTTAATTAATTTTCCGAATGCTTTGATTTGCCGGGGATCGAAATCGAATCTAGACGGTTCTTCTTATCTCTTGCATCAAATCTGGCGATTGCAGTTTTAGTCAAATTATACAAGAATGTGCAAAGCCTAGAGTCATTCCTACGCCGACTCTTTTTAATTACTCCTCTGATCGAATGGGTTTGGAGTGGTATATTCTTTCTTTTCTTTTAATTTCTTTTTTGCACAAGGGATAAATAGAGTGAACCTGTAGTTCAAATCCGGTCTTGGACAGTGATAAGCGGGGTAAGCCTTTATGAGTCATAATCGAAGTTTCAATCAAAATCACCGGGTGTCACGCAGAGAAAAGGAATAGAATATAGGCGAGATAGGGTTTCTCTGCAGGAGATTGCCGAATAGAGATAGAGAGAAAAAAATAACAATCCCTTATTAAAATAACAATAATAATATAAATAATAACAGGTATAATGTTAAAAAACCAAATAATAATAATAGAAAAATAATAAGGATGTTACACATATGCAATTTCTAACGGATTATGAAAAGATTTTGCTTTTCTTTGGTTTCCTTTCCGGTAAAACTTCCAAACAGAATGTACTGTATTTAGTTTTGAGAACATCTGTATACTATAATGTCAGTAGGTGATGGAAGAAGACCACGTTACTTCTATTGCCCCCCTACTAGTTACAGTGGATGACTTCGAGAGATTCTTGCATCGTCATCCCGTTGCTATGGTAATAGTAATGGAGAGGTTTCTTGCCCTTAGTCAGAGTTTTCGATATATCGATTACTTTGAGCGAGAATTTTCCTCAGCCAGACGATTTATTTTTATTTGTTGCAACCTCTAAGTGTCTGAGCACTCATAAGGATCAAACTGTCTCTCTGCCGAAAGATGAATTCAAACTGAAAAGAAACATAAGAGCATATTAATTGAGCGATTTTTTTTTCCGCTCTGAATTTACCTTTGAAGTAATCTGGGGAGCTTTAAGTTAGATATTATAATTCTTGATGATTAGATATCTCACTTTCTGATAATAAACGCAGATAAAATTTCAGCAGACGATCTCTATATCGAGAGTTTGGCTTTGTGGATAAAACAAATGTAACAAAAATTTGAAACAATAGGAAAATGATACAAATCACAATCTTTTACCGAGCACCTCCCTTTAGTTTTCCGATTTAACAAATCAATGGATCTATTGTCTTTATTTTCTGTTTTTTTTTTCGTTCCATGAGTGACGTCACTTAGTGGTTGTTGGTCTTGGGAAATTTTCAGCTGAAGATGGTGCATCAGTTGTTAACACAAACCTTCTATCTCCATGTTAGTTTATGGGGATTGATTGTCCTCTCTGTATTTTTATTATCACACATCATAAAATGCGTATTTTTAATTTTGTTTTCTGCCTTTGAAAATAAATCCTTAAATGCAATGCACATATTTTTGAAATTTAAAAAAAATTTAGTTTTTTACCATAACCCTTTTTTATTTTGTAGCTGTAGACATCAATATTACAGAAAATTTCTGAATTTTAAAAACTACAAATTCTGTTTTTAAATGTTCGGCCCTGTGGTAAAGCGCGCTGGTTTTCGGTGCTGAGGGTGCTCGGATCGGATCCCGTCGTTGGGTCACTAAAAGCCTCCGTTTGTGTCGTCCCTTCATAGGGGGTAATGCTAGACCGCCTATATGGTGCCCCCATAATAAAATGGCTAACAAACTGTGGTGTACTACGGTGGTAAGGATATTGTCCAAGGAACCATCTGCTGCATTGAAAAAAAATTAAATATTTGACTTCGTATGAAAAAAAACAGATTTCAAAAATATGCTTTTGAAATCTGTGATTAGAAAATACAGAGATAAAAATTACCCACCGCTCATGCTTTCTTGATATGCATTCGTTTAGAACAGGGTTATACGTAGGTCCTAACCAAACTTTAAATGTTAGCAGTCATTTTGAAGCTTCAAAGTTCAAACCAAGTGTTTCAATGATAAATTTTGGCGATCCATAGTTTAATATATAGTTTAAAATCTTCTCATCATCTGGTAAAAAATTTCACTTTCATACAGAAAAGCTTGAGAAATTCGAAAAATCTTTCTTGATGTACAAGGAAGATTACCTTATTTTTAAAATGAAATAGAAATTTTCTTTTCTTTGTATATTTATATATACAGGGTTCCCACCTACATCCGTTACACCCCCCTTAACTTCAAAACGGCGACAGCTTAGAAGGCGCATAAAAAGGCTATGCGCTACTCGATGAGACAAATTACAACGCTATCTATCGGCAAATTTTGGAATAAGCGTTTTTATCTCAAAAACGATACGAGATACGGGAAAAAAAGTCAAATACAAAGTTGTTGAGCATCATCGATTTAGTAAGTAAAGACACCTTGCGCACATTAATACTTAAAACAGAATGTAGAAAATGAACATTTGTTTGGTCACGATTTTGAAAATTGTCATTTCATAAAGAGTGGAAGAAAGAAACTGAGACACTTCCCTATCGTCAGGATCATTTATTTATGTTGCTGAAAATGCTCTCCATTAGCCACTATACACATTTGCACTCTGGACTGAATTATTTAGTCCGTGAGGTGGTCTTTTCGAGCTTCACTCGCGTTTCACGACGCCACAGTGTTAAAAATCACGACCAAACAAATGTTCATTTTTTACATTCTGTTTTGAGTATTAATGTGCTAAAGGTATCTTTTCTTACTAAATCGATAATTCTGAACAACTTTGTAATTGACTTTTTTCCCGTATCTCGTACCATTTTTGGGATAAAAACGCTAATTCCAAATTTTGCCGATAGATGGCGTCGTAAGTTGTCTCATTGAGTAGCGCATAGCCTTTTTACTATAAATAGACACCAACTTTATGGCCTAAGCTGTCACCGTTTAGAAGTTAAGGGGAGTGTAACGGATATAGGTGGGAACCCTGTATAGTGGATTACTCCTGTTTATGTGGCTTTAAACAAGGAATGTAAAGTTTCCCTTTAAGACTGCTGTATCATACATTCCTAGTGCAATCTTCTGTTTTCATTATATATTATATATTTTCTTTTCATAAATTTTTCCTTAAGTTATCTGAGCTCAATCGCCTGCCTTTAGAGAATTTTTTCACATTAGATATATTTTACTGATAGAAAATAATTCACCGTCCACTTCAAAATTAGTGATTTTTCTACTTAACCAATCGGTCTTTCGTTAGGAACGGCTAGGACCGCATTTGATGGCGAAGTTGAGGCAATTAGAGTAGCTCTGACTCATCTGAATGCTTGTCCTTATCTTTTCGGCCAGGCTGTTATCTTCTCAGATTCACAAGCTGCGATTCTGGCCATTGCCAACTTCTCCCAAGCCCCTAGCTCTATGACAGTAATGCAATGTAGATCCATAATCAAAGAGATGCACGAAGAACATAAAAAGATTGTTTTACAATGGATCCCATCTCACTGTGGTATTCCCGGCAACGAAAAAGCGGATGAGCTGGCCAAAAAAGGTTGTTGTGTTATTCAAACCCCATGTAACCTGGTTAGCTATAAGTCCGCCTCGGCATTGATCAATCAAGTACTTAAGACAGAGCACATGTCATTACTAAAAGAACGTATGAAAGAAAAATCATGGAGAATATCCCCGATTGTCCAAGAAGCAGTGCAGTAGCTGCCTTTCGTCTTACGACTAAGCATGATTGTTTATATGCCCATCTTTACAAACTTCATATAGTGGATAGCCCTGCCTGTCCCCTCTGCTGCAGTGGTGCGGCGATGAATGCTGATCATCTCCTCGTTTGTTCAGCCCTCACAAAGAACTGCATCTTTTCCCGATACTGGGAAGCCAGAGACTTTTTGAACAATTTTTCTTCTTAATTCTGTATGTGTTTTATGTTTTGCTGTTTATTTGGTTCGTGTATTTGAGTTTTTGTATAACAGTATACTTTATATGCATATTTGTTTTTTGTGTATTGATCTCTGTACGGCGTTAGGATAATGTCTGTATCGCCTGCTGCATTGGAAATAAAAAAAATAAATAAAAAATAAAAAAATAAAAAAATAAAAAAAAAAAAACTTAACCGATCGGAATCGACTCTAAAGTGCAATACCCCGGTCTCTGTTAAGACCTCGTGTACCAGTGAATAAAGGCAGAGTTCCTAAATCTATAACTGGCTGTTTTGCTTTCTCTAATGACCCAATAAAAATCAGATATAAGTCTATAAATGTCAGAGCTTGAAATCCATCCACCAGATATTTTTCTTCTTTTTTATGGATAAATTCTGTTTTCCCTTGTACCTCTTTTGATTCAAAAGACAACCCGACGTCCCACGATTCGTTTTAAAGAAGGGAGAAAAAATAAGAATGAATGTGATATTTTAAGGCTGCTGTGTGCTAACCCTATTGGATTCGCTCACCTCAGTGTTAACCTATGCAGAAAATGTGTCCAAGGATTGCCAACTTAGATCGAAAGACTTTTTTTTAATTGTACTCCGTAATAGAGAAATAAATTTTACACCTTGGGGCATTTTTGTTTTAAAAAAATGCAAATAATATTTTAAAATTTAAATTATTCGGGGGAAAAATCAGGTATAGTATGTTTTAAGCGCTAATCGATTCCTTTGGTGGACGAAATTTGCTAAACGAATCCTATTGCAAGGTGCAGAAGAGTTCAGGTTATCTGAGAATTCCATTCTTATTGGATTATCAGCATTTATGTAGTTGTATAAATTTTCTCCATAGGTTGACATTGAGGTGAGCGAATCCAATAGGGTTAGTACACAGCAGCCTTCACTCTAAGCTCACAAACTGGTTATTACACACTTTTTTCTCAATATTTTTCATTCTTTCGGAATAAATTTTAAAAAAGAAATTTATAAATGTGGAAATTATGTATAAATTCAGTCAGTTGTTCCTTTTATATCAAATTTCAACACTATTCTTAGATAACTAGTGGTTAGCCCGTCAAAAATGACTTGTTAATTTTAATTTTTACCAATTTACATCTGCAAAGTCAATATTATTTGTTTACTTAATAGCTTCTCTACTTTCTTTTATTTAAATTGTACACATTTTTAATTATTTAAAATTATGCAATATCAGCACTATTATGATCCATTTAAGATGCAATTTTTAAAAGTTAAATAAAATCTGACTTGGATATAAAGATTTTTTTGTAAAATTGTAATCCGTAATAGAGAAGAAAATTTTACACATTGGGGCATTTTTCATTTTAAAAAAAGGAAATAATATATTAAAGTTTAAATAATTCGGGGAAAAAAAATCTGGTATAGTGTGTTTTAAATGCTCCTAAATTCCTTTGGTGGACGAAATATATAAAATGAATCCTGTTGCAAGGTGCATAAAAGTTCAGTCTACCAGAAAATGCCCTTTTTATTGGATTATCAACATTTATGTAGCTGTAAATAGTAGACACATTTTCTCCATAGGTTAACACTGACGTGAGCGAATTCAATAGGGTTAGTACACAGCAGCCTTAGGGCCTGTTCACATAGGAGTCCGTTGCGTAGCGTTAAGGAAAGGATGACGTTGAGGTGAAAATAAACCAATCATAGGCGTTAAAAATTTTATTGCTAATCGTTTGGAGGCCTATGATTGGTTTATTTTCGGCTCAACGTCATCTTTTCCTTAACGCAACGCAACGGACTCCTATGTGAACAGGCCCTTAAGATAGTGCCCTAATAATTAGCACAACAGACAAATAAGTACTCTCGACCTCGGGTTGGGGATCTTAGTCTCTGTCTTGGCCACCTATAATGTAAGAATGATTGATGGCATAACGAGGCTGTCAGATGGATTGAAGATGCCCAGAATGCCAAAGATGGTGGGTTCCAAAAGATGGGGCGATTTCCGCGCTTGTCCTACCCCGTTCTTGAAGTAGAACGGGGAAGAAAACATTCAGACGTTACAATACTTTAGATTAGAGGTCTTCAATTTGTCATCACCAAGGACAAATCATTGAATTCATAAACTCGAATGAATAACCAAAAATATGTTCAGTAACAATATACTTTATGTTGCATAAAAAAGAAAAGAAATATTGAGTACTTGTATATAACAGAATCACAAGTAAAACTAATTGTAAATAAGATTTTCCTATTGCACTAGGGATGCATGATATAGCAGAAGGAAAACTTGATATTACTTGATTAAAGCCACATAAACAGGTTGTAATCCACCATTGGCCACGATTGGCCATCTACTTGCTTTTCTCTTAGTAAGTCGTTTAAGTTTCTTATGTTTTTCGTAAAAACACTAAGTAATAATTAGTATCCATTATTTTAAGATTTCTTTTTTTTCTTCTCGTGCTCATAAATTACAACTAACACCCACAATAAAAAAAGGTTTTAGAGACACACTACATTCAACTTTGTATACTGTTAAGGATTTTGAAACCTTTGAATTACACACTTTGAACTTCTCACTCATAAGAATAAAGATAGGTTAAATAACAAATAAGATCAGGACGAAAATTTTTTCCATAAATAATCCAAGATCAGAGCTACTTTATTATTCTAATTATTCAGTCTTTTTTGAATCAAATCGTACGAATTACAGTGACGACTATTAAAGCCCGAACAAGTAAGGGCCTGTTCACATAGGAGTCCGTTGCGTTGCGTTAAGGAAAAGATGACGTTGAGACGAAAATAAACCAATCATAGGCGTTAAAAATTTCATTGCTAATCGTTTGGAGGCATATGATTGGTTTATTTTCGTCCCAACGTCATCTTTTCCTTAACGCAACGCAACGGACTCCTATGTGAACAGGCCTTAACTCAACAGCTTGAAACTGATTGGGAAAACATCAGTTAAAAAACTGCTCGCTTAGCTCAAAGCTTAGCCTCAGCATCCCCCGAACTCATAAAAATCAGCAATCGTATGGTGACATCGTTTGTCAGAAACATGGTAGCAGAAGTGCACAAAAGTGCAACATAGAATAATAGAAATTGAAAAATATTAAGCTGAAAATCAAATCAAATGGGAGCATTTATGGCGTGACAACTTGACGTTTAGGCTCCTAGATATCCGAACAGATGCATCAGGCAGTTTGTTGCTCATTTTCACCAACTGAAGTCACAGTTTTGATCTTATGCTTATAAAAGTATTCTTTCCTTCAGTTCATTCTTTCTTTCAGTTTGAGGAATATACAGTGCCTCCCAAAAGTGTTCGTACACTTACGATTTTCAATGAAATAGGGGTCTATCCATTGATTAAAATGAATATTTCAGAATGGGTATTTAATAATAAGATCTATAATCTATATTAACAAAACTACATGAAACCTTTTGAAAACATAGTAAAACTTTATCAATAGTAAAACTTTATCAAGAAATCAATAATACAAAAGTAGCAAAAACTTTATCTCACAAAAGTCATCGTACACTTGTAAAAAATCTCTACATATTAGTAAATATTCTAATTTTTCGTTAAATTAATATTTAGTAGGATATCCTTTAGCATTCACAACAGCTTTTAAACGTCTGGGAATAGATTGCTTTAGTTCTTTTGTAATTTTTACATCAATGTTCATCTATTCTTCTATCATAATTGTTTTTAGTTCGCTTTTCGTGTGAATGTCGTGTTTTAGTACTCGAACCTTCAGTTCTCTCCAAATATGTTCTATTGGGTTTAAATCTGACGATTGAGGTGGTGTTTTCAGAACTTGTGGATAATTATAGAGACACCAGATGCGAACGTTGAGAGCCGTGTGCTTAGGATCGTTATCTTGATAAAAAACAAAGTTGTTTCCAATACCCAAATTTTGAGCTGATAATTTTAAATTGTCTCTTAAAATATTTATAAAAACAGCATGATTCATTATGCCACCAATAAATACCAAATTTTCTAGTCCTGATGCTGACATGCACCCCCACACAAGGATACCTCCACCGGCATGCTTAACTGTTCCTACTAAGTTCTTGGGATTAAGTTCCTCATTTTTTTCTTCTCCATACAATTATAAGCCCATAAGCACCAAAAATGTTCATCTGCAAATAAGACATTATTCCAATAGGTTTGGGGCTTATTTATCATTGATAGTGCGAAGGGAAGCCTAAACTTTCTGTTTTTCTCACTCACAAAAAAATTTCTATGGGCAGAACGCCCATGTAATCCAGCTGTTCTGAAAACTCGTCAAAAAAAATTTCAGGTGAAATTGAAGTAGAAAATGTTTCATTGAATTCTGCAGAAACTTTTACAGCACTCAAACGTGAATTTTTCACAAATTTTCTAATTATAAATCTCTGATCACGATTTGTTAACTTTGCCGGACGGCCTTTGCTTACCTTGTTTTCGATCCAATTTTCTTCTTTAAAGCGTTTTTTCACATACTGCACAGTAGAATATGTTAAATTAAGTAATTTAGAAATATTCCGAACTGATTTAACACTACTATGATGAAAAATAATCAATTTTCGAATGCTGTTTGTTGTTTCTTTACGACTACGAGACATTTTAAAATAATAAATAGAATATTACGGAGTAGGCAAGCAAAAATGAAAGCCAAACGATATTTTAAATGCCACCACAATTCAAAAATAAAATAAAGCTCCAGACGATAATTTTAATTATGAATTTATCCGAAAATATTTCAGTGTACGATGACTTTTGAGAGATAAAGTTTTTGTTACTTTTTGATTACTGGTTTCTTAAAAATAAAGTTTTACTATGTTTTCAAAAGGTTTCATGTAGTTTTGTTAAGAATAGATTATAGATCTTATTATTAAATACCCATTCTGAAATATTCATTTTAATCAATGGATAGACCCCTATTTCATTGAAAATCGTAAGTGTACGAACACTTTTGGGAGCCACTGTATCTTTTACTGTATTTTAATATTTTTTTGGATAATGTCCAATCGTCTGCCACATTAGTAAGAAAAAAAAAGTTTTTTTTGTCTATTTAGTTGTTATGCACTTGACGATAAATGTATTTAAAGTACCAGAAAAAGAAATCACGTGATCGGCATTCAATAAATTAAATTATAAAAATTAATCTTTAAAAATTCACCAAAAATCAGAAAATGGAGGTAAAGATTCGAAAAAGATCTCATTTTAAAGGAATTTTTATGATCTTTCTCGTGATATAAATTTTATAACCCTCAAATTATTATTTTAAATGCAAGCTTAAAAAAAGTTACTAAAACAGCTTAATTTAATTTTAAAAAATCTAAGAAGAATTTTTCAAAAATCTTTCTTAGTGCACCTCTACACTATAAGAAGAATCGCCATGCAAAATTTCAGCCCTTTAGGTCCAGCGGTTTGGTCTGTGCGTTGTATGTCATTGAGTCAGTAAGTCAGTCAGTGAGTCAGTCAGTTACGGAACTGTTTTATATATATAGACTAGCTGAAAACCCTACGGAGTACGTGAGTCAGTTACGGAACTGCTTTATATATATAGATGATTGGGGAATGGAGGCTTTCACCAACATCTGGTGGTCTCTTCCAGCTGGTTAGAAACATAAACGGTTTTCCAAGGCGCTTATGTCAAACGGGGTGAGCGCCCAGCTGGAACATGACACGGGAGCGATATGTTAGGTTTCCTGATTATTCTAAAGTTCTTGTTTGTTTCAGAACGGGCCAAAGAGAATAATTTCTACTGAATAAAAGATGAGGGGTGGAGAAAACTGAACAATTGAATAACATTCATTAGAAGATTACATTTTACCCCTGCCTCGTTCTTGGCCCCCTAATGTAAATACGCCCCATTGTTAGAGGGTCACGCGAAGATCATGAAATGCAACTTATCCATAATTTTCTCTTTGTTGCAGATGAAGTAATGCACACTGCAATCCCTCCTTTGCAACATCTCCACAAATATAGAAAATTCAGTGGCAATCTCTCTTTCCTCCCCACTTTGTTAATACTTTTGGCTATAACTAATACACTATAAGGGAAACAAAAAGGGAATACGCTCTGCTGCAACAATAAATCTTCGGAATTCAAAATTGCTGTATCAGTAGTGTAGGTTGAAATACACACACTAGAGGTCAGGGTCGATTTTCAAAGTCCGAGAATAGAAATCCTTGCACCGATCCTGATGGTTTTAAAACGGAGTGAGTTTGAACCCACGGAGGTCAAAGTATGTCTGTCACAATCTGGGTGTTTAAAAAGCAAAGAACGGGCTTTAAGTCAATACTACATTATCACTTGAACAATTTAATGCTTTAATTAATATATATATATATATATATATATATATATATATAGACAGGTGGTTATCAAAATAATGGAAACAGTAAGAAACATTATGAAAACCTTTATTAATACGGGGCAGGATCACCTTTCTCATGTATTACCACCTGATTCCCCTTGGAATTGGATTATACAAGTCATAAATAGTGGTTAAGAATATATTATACCATTCTTCATAGAAAAATCATGAAAGTTCCTGTAGAGATGCGGTGTGGTTATCGATTCCTTTATCTATCCGCTTATACAGATCACAAAGGTTGGATGATTTATAGATATTTGACTTCTTTTTCATGCTCTTCAAACCAATACTTGATAGATTTAGCTGTATATATAGGGGGATTATCATACCGGAGAACGCCATCTCCTGCAAGAAACAATGTTTGCATAATAGGATGGACTAGTGAGTAGTTCTTCTCATTCCATCTCCCTTTTAGGGTTACAATAGGGCCTGAAGAAAACCATGAAATTCCATCCCAAACCCTGATAGATCTACCTCCATGATTGACAGTTGAGATGAGACAGCCAGAATCTTACGCTTGTGTAAGTGTTCTCCAGACATATGCACGTCCTGTTGCGTGGAACAATGTTAACAATGATTCGTCGGACCAAATGCCGTTTTTCAACACATTACTCGACCAGAATTTGCGCTCGTGGCACTATTGTGGACGATATTTTGTATTGGCATCTATTTCAAGTGGCTTGGGAATAACTACTCTTCCGTAAATGCTTTGTTTGTGAAGTTCCCTTCTACCTCTAATGGCTGATACCAGAACATGCAGATGCCGATTGAGCTCTTCGGTCATTTTGATTGCAGTTGTTTTCTTTCTTCGTGTCACAATCCGCTTCAATACCTCGTCCGTCTCTTTCACTCAGCTCTTCCTTTTGTCCACTATTCTGTTTGGCCAAGGATGTTTTTCCGTGAACTCTGTATGCTATCATGACTTTCGATACCATAGCTCGAAAAACACCCATTAGCCTGGGGGCTGCAGTAACAGATACTCCAATTTAAACGCGATCCAACAATTTTGCCCTTTTCAAAATGTCTGCAAGGTTGGACATTTTACGCTGTTCCCCCCAAAAGCACGATGCCCTTAGCTTCATTACTACCACCTGACAGTAAAATAATACATACACTATATTATAAAAAAAATACCGGTGGCCAGACTTGTTTTAAGGTATACGAAGCACATTCATAAACACCACTAATATTGATAGGTGTTTCCATTATTTTGATAACCACCTGTATATATATATATATATATATATATATATATATATATATATATATATATATATATATGTGTGTGTGTGTGTGTGTGTGTACAGTGGAATCTCGATTTATCGTTTTCGAAGGGACCGACTGAACTAAACGATGGATGCGGGAAAACGATAGATGCGGGAACATACAAAAAAGTATTAACATACCTTAAAGTTTGATATCCTTAAGGGGACTCACGACCCCTTGAGTCGAGGAAATAAGGCATATTTTCATACTTTTTTACTCTTTGCAACTTTTTCAGTTTACTCCCAATTTTTCCCAATTTTATGTATATGATAAATTGATATATTTGTTTTAATAAACAAATTTTCAACTCTAAAAATAATTTTAATTAATTTTTTTTAATGCTTTAGATATACCTTGTTTTTTAAGTATTTTTATTATATACTGGCTTGCTCGCAGAAATATGAAATTAATTTTTCACTTAAATGTATAATTCCTGTTTTATATTTAAAATAAATAATTCAAAATACAATTGAACATAAAACATTCAACATTAAAATATTTTTTCCATTTTTTAAAAAATGCTCAAAATATACTTAAAATTTCCTTAAATTTTTGCATTAATTTACCCCTGAAAAAAATAACAAAATGTGCAGTGATTGCAATAATTTTAGTTCAGACGCAATAAAATAACATGATTAAGCAGTGATAAAAATTTCATGGAATTATGTTTCATAGTTTTTGAGATATCAGTTGCGGAATGATGCAAAATTACATTTTGAGAAAAACGAGTTTAAAATTTTTCTTACCATAAACTTGATCAGTAATTAAATATTTAGAATATCAATATCTCTGGAACTAAGCGGAATATTTTCATGAGGTTTGCTTTATTTTGTTCAGAAATAATGAGGCTTTAACCTATATTTTTTTCAAAAAATCGAATGTTTTAAAGATTTAAGAGTAGTGAGTCCCCTTAAAATATATTTACTCACATACATAAATGCATACATACCTGTAGTGTAATTGAAGATAAAATACAAAGATGTACTAAAATCCAAGATAAAAATAATTTAAAAAATACACGTAGATACACAGGAATTTTGATTCAAATAAAAGTCTTTAATCTTCGTTTGTTTTTTGGCGGTTTTCTCTCGACAAGTAAACAATATTTTTTCTGTGTTGCAAATTGCATTCTTTTCGCTATCAGTTATTGTGTAAGAGTATAAAGAAGCGGCAGCCGTGAATCGTTTGTAACTAGAACCATTCCATTGCACTGGATGGGGTCCGACATAAAGGCCACCAGGAAGTTCTACCTTCCGGGTGAATCTCTCATCGGCCAGTGTAGACTGCAACAATCAGAAACTTCTCACACCCTAGATCAAGAATACCGGGACACCTCCATCCCAAGGCCAACAGAAAAGCCAGAAGGTAGCAAGAATCACTCAGGTCGGCTAACTATGAGCGATTTCTGATAAAAACAGAAATGTTGAATAGTCGGAGAATTTGCAATGAATTGCCGAAAATAGGATACTCCAGGGTCTAAAGAATTAAGGAACACCAACGCCGAACAAATAATGGGAGTAGCACGGTAACGCGAAACCAGGCTAAACAGGAGAGAACAAAAACACGAGAACGTACATCTCAAATGCTCTGCTCATTGTTTAATTAGAGTGTCATTCTAGTTCAATCCAGACATTTATATTTCAGGTTCATTTATGATGAAAAAACGATCGATCCGATAAATTAATACATAAGCTGCGATATTCTGAACGAATATTGCGGGAAAACGATGGATCGAGGAACGATCCATGCGATCTGTTTTTGCTTGTTTTCTATGGAATTTATTCGGGACTGGGTGAAATAAACGATACATACGGGTAAACGATCATTCGGGGAACGATCGATCGAGATTCCACTGTATATAAGAGAATGTTTCTTTGTGTGTCCCTTATGCGTTCCCGAACGGTTCATCCGATTTTGATGAAATTTTGTACAAATGTTGTTCTCAGTCCCGTTGGAAATACTGGGGGGGGGGGGAAGAAAGGGTAAATATAAAATGTCCAAAATGACCGAGAATAGTGTCGAACCCATAGTTTTCGGGGTCGCTGAGATGAATAGGGACACTCCCGATGGAATTTAAGTGAGAGTTCACCCCTTCAGCATTAGAGGGGTGGCGGGGGGAGAAAGGGTGAATATAAAATGCCCCAAATGACCGAGAGTGGTGTCGAATCCATAGTTTTCGGGGCCGCTTAGATGAATAGGGACACTCCCAATGCCGTTTAAGGGAGAGTTCAGGGGGGGGGAGGCGAGGGGGAAGAAATGGTGAATATAAAATGTCCAAAAGGACCAAGAACAGTGTCGAATCCATAGTTTTCGGGGTCGTTGAGATTAATAGGGACACTCCATAGGGACACTCCCGATGCCGTGTAAGGGAAAGTTCAGCCCCTTGACCATTGGAGGGGGGTAGAAAGGGTGAATATAAAATACCCAAAGGGACCGAGAATAGTGTGTTGAATCCATAGTTTTCGGGGTCGCTGAGATGAATAGGGACACTCCCGATGCCGTTTAAGTGAGAGTTCACCCCCCTCCCTGAGGATTGGGGGAGGTGGGAGGGAAGAAAGGGTGAATATAAAATGTCCAAAATGACCAAGAGTAGTGTCGAAACCGTAGTTTTTGGGGTCGCTGAGATGAATAGAGGCACTCCCGATGCCGTTTAAGTGAGCGTTCACTCCCGCTCAGCATGGGGGAGGGGAGGAATGAGGGGGGAAGATACGGTGAAAAATAAAATATCCGAAATTACTGAAAGTAGTGCCGAATCCATAGTTTTCAGGGTTGCTGAGATGAATTGGGACAATTTCGATGCCTTCTAAGTGTAAGTTCAGCCCCCCATTAGCATTGGGAGGAATATAAAATGTACAAAATGACCGAGTGTAGTGTAGAATCCATAGTTTGCGGGGTCGCTGAGATAAATAGTAACACTCCCGATGCCGTTTAAATGCAAGTTTAGCCCCCCTCCATCAGCATTGAGGGAGGCAAGAGGAGAAGAAGGGGTGGATATAAAATGTCCAAATTGACCGAATGTAGTGTCGAATCCATAGTTTTCGGGATCACTGAGATGAATAGGGGAAACTAAAAATGTTGTTTATAATCAAGTTTTGAGTTAAAGTAAAATTTCAAATTCACTTTAATATTAATTTATCATTTGTACAACGTACATATACTTTTAATTACCTGTAAATAAAATTACTTAGATTTTACACTATAGGTAGAATTCATTCCTTTTCCTTTGTATTAAAAAACTGAGATTAATAAATACCTGGGCATCGCCGGGTAAACAGCTAGTACATTATATAACACACGCGAACGAAGGGGCACATGAAGTGGCAATAAATACAATTACGTTACGGTATGTGACATAGTAAATGTGAAGAGTTTAAACAGTAGTCTAAGTATGAAAATTTGCGACGCACAGTCAGTTATGCTTTTGAAAAAAATAATGATTTTTGCCTGGTAGTATAGCCAACGTTGATCAAAATATTTCATATTTTACTATTGATTGTAAACTTGCGAATAATAAAATCAATGAAAATTAAACCATTAAAAATTTACGTGACTGGCGCGCTTCTGAGTTACACCACCGGGTGCCGTTGAAGTTAATACGACTTAACTCGACCTTCTCCGTACTAAAGAAGGACGAGTTGAAGAGGTTAGCACAAAGCTCCTCACGTGGATGAAGTTGTTCTGATAGTTCGTGTTTGAAGCTCTGCAGTCATCTTCTGCTGCAAGAGAACTAAACAGAACGAGACCTATAATTTAAAACCGATCCTGAGAGGTGAAACCTTTGCAACCGCGAGACTCGAACCCGCGGACTCGCATTATTTATTTGTGGAAATACTAGGAGGCACGTTTTCTGGAAAAGAGAGTCGCAGCCGAGACCAATACATAGATTACGTCAGTGCACCCTGACAAAGTAAAAATGCGCTGAGATCCCGTTTATCAGTGTTAAAGGAACCGTGGACCTTTAATTGAACAAATCTTTTTTATTGTAATATTGATTGTGTTATTGTAAAAGAAATATAAATTTTGTAGGATAATATTATCAAAATAGTTTTTCAAGTAAGATTCACTTATGTAGCTACTATGAAGTAAGCAATATATGTAAGAATAGTAATAAACTTTAAATATGTTTTTCTCAAAACAGATATTTCAAGGTTTTTAGATTTTTTTAAATGCTCCATGCGACTTAATTTTTGTTCAAAATTCATGAAATTGATGAGGAAGAATCCTGATGCTATTTACAGAGAAACTGGGTATGCATTTTACAATTCGACTGTATTAAGGAAATTGAATTTGATTTATAACTTATTAAAATGCAACATTTTGATGAAAATCGGGATGGAATTCAGAAAAAAAAACTCTCAAAAATTAACCCAGATTTATTTGTTATACAGTTTAAAGTGATTAAAATGCAAAATCGAGGAATTATCTCAAAAATAAAGTCGCAAGGAGGATTTTAAAATTTTGTTTACAAATTTAAAATTTTTTTAAAAATCGTACAATTGTAATAAGATGGGAATTTTTTTAGGGTATTCTATATACTTATATGGTAATATGTACAGAATTTCATATCTCTATGATAAAAAGTTAAAAAAAAATTACCGTCCACCGTTCCCTTAAACGGTGAGATTCTCCACGGAAATTCGGAAAACACAGATAATTTTGAAATATCGTTATATATGGTAAAATTGAGCTGTCCAGATGTTTTAAATAAACTACATACAGTCCTTAAAATAGGTTTTAAAAAATTGCTATCAAGCTTACCTAAATTTTCTAAGGTTTTTTCTTCTGAGAAAGTGTTATATTTATTTGTTTAAAGAGCCTTTACCATCTTTGGGGTAGTTTGTATGTTATTTCTAACATAATGATGCACCGATAATCCATCAATGAAAAGTCATAATTTCAGTCTTTATCGAAATTCCCCATAACATCAAATAAATGTACATGCAAATAAAAGTCAGCCGAACTGTCTACAGTTATCTATAGATACTACACTGCTGGCCACCCAAATTGCAACACCAAGAAAGACAAGAGATATCACAACAAAATTTATTTTGTAGATAATATGTTGACCAAGTATCAAATGATTAAATTTATAGACTTCTGTGAAGTGTGGTTCCTGCCAAAATCAGTAGCCAGAGTAGCCGCCATTGTTGGAGATCACCGCTGCCACACGCCTCGGCATTGATTCAAAGAGACTTTGGATGAGTTCTTGGGGTACAGCAGACCAAGCAGCTTCCCCACGTTGCCAAAGTTGATCTGCTGTGGCAGCTGGGGATGGAATCATAGTCAATCGTAGAGCAACAATGGACCACATGTTTTCTATCGGGAAAAGATCCGGAGAGCGAGGTGGCCAGAGAAGCAATTCAATCTGGCGATTGACGAAGAACCGTTGGACAATGCGTGCCACGTGTGGTCGCGCATTATCCTGTTGAAATATGGCTGTGGGCAAGCCCTGAAAGTAAGGAAGGACAACTGGCTCCAACACCTCGGAGATGTAGCGCTGGCTGTTTAAAGTACCGGCAATGCGTACTAGAGGTGTGCGAGAGTGATATCCAATACCGACCCATACCATAATACCCGGTGCAGGACCAGTGTGGCGGTGCATAACGCAGCAGTACAGCATCCTCTCTTCATGGTGTCTCCAGACTCGAATGCGACCATCGTGGTGTTGCAGACAGAAGCGTGACTCGTCAGTAAAGAAAATTTCATTCCATTCTGCCGTCCACATCCTTCTATCATCGCACCATTGGCGGCGGAGACGTCTGTGGTTCTGCGTCAAGGGTAGACAAAGCAATGGACGTCTTGCGGACAGACCACTCTGCTGTAAACGGCGTCGAATGGTACGCGCAGACACTGGATGATGCGTTACAGACTGCGTGTGCTGTGCTATGGTTCGTGATGTGACTGAGCGATCCGTCACTGCCATGCGCACAATTTGCCTGTCATCACGTGAAGTGGTGCGCTGAGGTGGATGCAATCGAACACGCCGGTCCGTCGTACCCTCCTGCATCCAACGATCACATATCCGCATTACAGTTGTTTGGTTTCGTCCAACACGACTACCGATTTCCCTGAAAGATAATCCACAATCTCGGTAGGCAACTATCCTTCCTCTGTCGAACTCGGATACTTGATCAAAAGATGATCGCTGTTTTCGACGAGGCATAATTGATCGTTTTTTTGAAAAAAACCATAAGAAAAACACAATTGCCGAACTTGAAATCGTCGAAATCTCCAAGCCTTAAATAGCGCTTTGAAGTGGCGCCACAGGCGCGCGTGATGTGCGTCTGCGCTGAAATTCTAATCATTTGCATATATCACCTCCGCTAATGCATGTTGTAAATTTCATGTTATTTGCATGTTTCCTTCAGGGTGTTGCATTTACAGTGACCAGCAGTGTATAAAACAGTTCCGTAACTGACTCACTGACTGACTCACTGACATACAACGCACAGACCAAACCGCTGGACCAAAAGGGCTGAAATTTTGCATGGCGATTCTTCTTATGGTGTAGGGTGCCACTAAGAAAGATTTTTGAAAAATTCTTCTTAGATTTTTTAAAATTAAATTTTTAAGCTGTTTTTGTAACTTTTTTTAAGTTTGCATTTAAAATAATAATTTGGGGTTATAAAATTTATATCACGAGAAACATCATAAAAATTCCTTTAAAATGAAATCTTTTTCGAACCTTTACCTCGATTTTCTGATTTTTGGTGAATTTTTAAAGATTAATTTTTAGAATTTAATTTATGAAATGCTGATCACGTGATTTCTTTTTCTGGTCCTTTAAATAAATTTACCGCCACGTGCATAGCAACTAAATAGACAAAAAAAAATATTCCTTTTCTTTCTAATGCAGCAGATGATTGGATATTATCCAAAAAAAAATAAATATCCCTTACGATTTTTTATAAATAAATATATATATATATATATATATATATATATATATATATATATTACATCAATTGTATACATTGATCGTCGCATTTATTATAAATATATATATATTTATTTATTTTGGCATTAATTGCAAACATTGGCCGTTGGATTTAATTTGAATGTACTCCGTAGCGAAGCGCAGGTTTTCAGCTAGTCTATATACAGTGGCTCCCAAAAGTGTTCATACACTTACGATTTTCAATGAAATAGGGGTCTATCCATTGATTAAAATGGATATTTCAGAATGGGCATTTAATAATAAGATCTATAATCTATTCTTAACAAAACTACATGAAATATTTTGAAAACATAGTAAAACTTTATTTTTAAGAAACCAACAATCCAAAAGTAACAAAAACTTTATCTCACAAAAGTCATCGTACACTTGTAAAAAATCTCTACATATTAGTAAATATTCTAATTTTTCGTTAAATTAATATTTAGTAGGATATCCTTTAGCATCCACAACAGATTTTAAACGTCTAGGAATAGATTGCTTTAGTTCTTTTGTAATTTTTGCATCAATGTTCATCCATTCTTCCATCATAATTGTTTTTAGTTCGCTTTTCGTGTGAATGTCGTGTTTTAGTACTCGAACCTCCAGTTCTCTCCAAATATGTTCTATTGGGTTTAAATCTGGCGATTGAGGTGGTGTTTTCAAAACTTGTGGACAATTATAGAGACACCAGATGCGAACGTTAAGAGCCGTGTGCTTAGGATCGTTATCTTGATAAAAAACAAAGTTGTTTCCAATACCCAAATTTTGAGCTGATAATTTTAAATTGTCTCTTAAAATATTTATAAAAACAGCATGATTCATTATGCCATCAATAAATACCAAATTTTCTAGTCCTGATGCTAACATGCACCCCCACACAAGGATACCTCCACCGGCATGCTTAACTGTTCCTACTAAGTTCTTGGGATTAAGTTCCTCATTTTTTCTTCTCCATACAATTATACGCCCATCAGCACCAAAAATGTTCATCGGCAAATAAGACATTATTCCAATAGGTTTGGGGCTTATTTATCATTGATAGTGCGAAGGGAAGCCTAAACTTTCTGTTTTTCTCACTCATAAAAAAAATTTTCTATGGGCATGTAATCCAGCTGTTCTGAGAACTCGTCAAAAAATTTCAGGTGAAATTGAAGTAGAAAATGTTTCATTGAATTCTGCAGAAACTTTTACAGCACTCAAACGTGAATTTTTCACAAATTTTCTAATTATAAATATCTGATCACGTTTTGTTAACTTTGCCAGACGGCCTTTTCTTACCTTGTTTTCGATCCAATTTTCTTCTTTAAAGCGTTTTTTCACATACTGCACAGTAGAATGGAATAAATTAAGTAATTTAGCAATATTCCTAACTTATTTACCACTACTATGATGAAAAATAATAAATTTTCGAATGCTGTTTGTTGTTTCTTTACGACTATGAGCCATTTTTAAATAATAAATAGAATATTACCGAGTAGGCAAGCAAAAATTAAAGCCAAACGATATTTTAAATGCCGCCACAATTCAAAAATAAAAATAAAGCGCCAGACGATAATTTTAATTATGAATTTATCCGAAACTATATATCAGTGTACGATGACTTTTGTGAGATAAAGTTTTTGTTACTTTTTGATTACTGGTTTCTTAAAAATAAAGTTTTACTATGTTTTCAAAATATTTCATGTAGTTTTGCTAAGAATATATTATAGATCTTATTATTAAATACCCATTCTGAAATATTCATTTTAATTAATGGATAGACCCCTATTTCATTGAAATTCGTAAGTGTACGAACACTTTTGGGAGCCACTATATATAATACAGCTCCGTCACTGACTGACTGACTGAAGATAACGCACAGACCAAACCGCTGGACCTAAAGGACTGAAATTTTGCGTGGTGATTCTTCTTATAGTGTAGGGGTGTACTAAGAAAGATGTTTGAAAAATTCTTCTTAGATTTTTAAAAATTAAATTTTTAAGTTGTTTTAGTAACTTTTATTAAGTTTGCATTTAAAATAATAATTTGAGGGTTATAAAATTTAAATCACGAGAAAGAAACTAAAAATTCCTTTAAAATGAGATCTTTTTTGAATCTTTACCAGCATTTTCTGATTTTTGGTGAATTTTTAAAGATTAATTTTTAGAATTTAATTTATTAAATGATGATCACGTGATTTCTTTGTCTGGTACTTTAAATGAATTTATCGTCATGTGTATAACAACTAAATATACAAAAAAAAAATTTTTCTAGCTAATGCGGCAGACGATTGGACATTATCCAAAAAAATATTTAAATACAATAAAAGATATTATGTTCCTCAAACTGTACTATATTAACTGTACTATATTCTTTAGTATGTCCTATTACATTTAATTTGAATATTTTCTTCTACATTATTTTGTCTATAAAAATAACCCTTACGATTTTTTTATAAATATATATATTTTTTATATCAATTGTATACATTGATCGTCGTATTTATTATATATATATATATATATATATATATATATATATATAATTATATATATATTTGGCATTAATTGCATACATTGACCGTTGTATTTAATTTGAATGTACTCCGTAACGAAGTGCGGGTTTTCAGCTAGTAGATTATAAAAATGGATTAAAATATTTAGAAAACATAGCAGCCTTGATTGACGACGGGAAATTAGGTCACGTGCCCAGGACTTCATTTCTGAGGACGTTCCCCGACTGGGTAGTGTCTACTTTCAGAGAATGAATATTTCATGTGAGGTGTTGGAGGGTAAAAATGCTATTATAAATAAAAGCCTAAAATATTGAGCTGAAATATTTAATTCATGGGGTTTCCGATTCATTGTGTCAGTAGTTGAGTCATCAATAACTTGTGGTTTTTTTATTGTTATAACATAACTCTTTTCACATTTAAGTTTTTACTTTAAATTGTCGCTCGATTTGAAATCTCGAATTCTTGGGATAAAATGCATAGTAAGAAAAATGAGTAAAAGTTGGCTTTCTAAAACAGCGGGCTCTACAGCACAGCTGCTCGAACTGAGGGCTTCACATCATAAACAGTGGAGCGACGGCGACATTTTATCGACGCTGTATGCGGCCCGGTAAAAAAAGAAAAAAATTATGTTACGAATAATTTCTATCTAAAAGCATTGAAAAATATACTAATAAAGAAGTTACTGACGGTTGGCCAAGCGCAATTTTGTTCACAGATTTACAATTCAATAATTTTCTGACCTAAAAAATATTTTTACTTTAAAATCGAGATGAAAAATTTTAATATTTCACTGAATTAAAATTTGTCTAAAATAGGAAATACAGCGCCCGAACTCGTAAACTAATTAGGAATTAGGAAAACCCTAAAATAATGGCTATAAATAATTGAAAAGAATTCGAAAATTTCGACAGTAAATTTTGCTTTCTTCTTTGGCAGCAGAGCAGTAGAAAGACTGCACAATAAGTCACGGCAAGGAAAAATAGCATCTGAAATACCTTGACTGTTTAAAAAAATGAAAATGTGCTTTGTATCTGCTTTTAAATTAATTTGTTGTATTTTGGTTTGTCCAGACAGATTTACTGAAGTGCTGTGTGAAAATGCCCTTTTTTTTCCGAACACAAATTTTGCGTTCTGTTGAAATTATTCCTAGTTAAAAGTGATTTTACAGTTTTAAAAGCGCATGTCCCTCTCAAATCACTTTGCAGCAGAACCAAAAATCGTTCATTCAACTCTCCTCGGATTATTTTGATCCTTCTACCATTTCATTTACCGTGATGAACAAAGTCATAGGATATGGCGAGTTGCTTTTAATACATTCTTCATATGTATAACTATTCATATACTCTACATGTAATATTTTTTAAAAAATTTATTCATTCTTCCCTAATGTGGGGGCACTAATGTCGGGAGACTTTCGCTTTTTGTTATTCACCGCTGGTTTGCTGGCCACTTTATTGCGGGAGCACAATATAGGTAAGCCTGCATTTCTTCCTATGAGGGGGTACGACACAGAAACGACCAAGCCTCATTCTGGATTTGGACCCAAGCTCACTGCCTGGCAGTTCACCACTATACAATGTGGGCGGCACATGTAAACTTTGCTTATCACATTTGATAAGGCACACAGTTTGCCTTAAGCAAAACGGCCTAATCCATGGGAATTTATCTTTTTTTCTCTGTCTGAGAGAAATATGCTATAATGAAATTTAAGCTCAATTCAACATGATTCTTCTCAATTTTCATTTGAAGTTTTCTGGGAATTTTGAAATTTACGGAAAAAAAAGTATAGATGACGTTTTTTCATAATTCAGTTTCTGGATCACAAATCAGACATTATAGGCATTATTAGCAGGGGAAAGCTAGGTGCCTGAAGATTACTCAGGAATCAAGGATACTTAAATTTAAAAGATTAAGAAATTTGTAAGTAGTTCTCATAACATTATATACTGGAAAAATATAGAATTAACATTGATAGTTCCAAGACGTAATAGAGATTTCTATAGTTATAGTTTTATTTATAAATTACCTTAAGATGCAGAAAGTTGCTTTTATGTCTTATACAAGCCAGTCGAAATTTAAAATAATGTATTCCACAACCATATAAGGTGAATAGCAAATTGAATTAATAAATGATGAATAGTACACTTAAGATTGCAAACGTATACAGGCAATATTTTTATATGCAATAAAGACGTTAATTATAATTTTATATTTGATTCATCACCGTTGAGGGGTATTCATTTGTTTACGGTCGCGGAGCAAACCATTTCCACAGAAGACCAGCGGAGAGAGTCGAATCGGCCGGTAGCTCCTCTCAAGTCATCTCTATGCAACATTTTACAACTGTACCCGATCACCATGCTAACTATTCCTGGAACGAAACAAGCCAATCAACTGCGGACGGTGTGGTAATTTTTGGATTTTTGGCTTCCTGACAGAAATCTGCCGCGGGATGACACACACAGTCGGGTCGCCATAGGGAAGAAAAAAAGACGCTAAGTACCGAGGCGGCTGACTGTCTGGCGCGGCCCGGAACATCAGTTTAGCGCGAGCAGATCCCCAGTCCACTAATCGATAGAGCGAGCCCTTTTGTGTTTTTTTTTTCTATCCCATTCAGGTCTTACCTATTTTTCACTCGTGTATCGCGTGAGGCATCACGCGTGCAGCCTGCAAAGGGAAAGAAGGCCGTAACACGGTGTGGGTTGAATGATATTCAAATGCCCTTTAATTCAAATATGGACGTTATGTAACAGTGATTAGAGTCCCATGTACCGAGGAACCGCATAAGTCCTTGCACCCTTCATATGCTGTGTTTTTCTTGTACTTTTGGGGATGTTCATATACTTTTTTTTATGATATTTTATGTTGTTTATGTTTGTCATGTATTTTTTTATGTCGTGGAGGAGAAAGTTATGTTCTGTGTAACAATGTTGAGTAGCATATGTCGTGGAACGGAGTTTGTTGAGTCACGAGTAACTTGTGACGGCCATTTCTCTCACGTCACCCTTATTCAGGAAATTTTTATCTCATTAACACCGAACTATGGGCAGGGCAGGAATCAATCCCGTTATCTTTGACATCCTGTGCTAATCTAACCACTGAACTAATATACCAAGTCATTGATCAGCTTTACTACATTATTATATCAGCTTTATCACATTATTATATCATGGATCGTTATCATTGTTTTGTAATAAAACTTTGTCTCATTTCCTCGCATTAATCGATATTTCCATTTCTTCAAATACTTCAAGATATCGCTGGGATCGTACCTACAACCCTCTGCTTTCCGGAGAGATGTGCTGGTCATTACACATCTAGGCCGCGTCATTATAACGAGTAATAAGATTTGGGATGTAGATCTATAGATATATGGGGCAGTAGTTTAGTTGAATTTCATATACACCAAAACTACTGTAAATCATGAAACTTTTAATGTTTCATTGTAGGTTTACATAAACAATTAGGGGCTTTAGGGAGAGATGCAATCCCAACTTCCCATTCCCTCGCTGCTTCACCGAATGCATGAGTGCATTCACGAAAAAATCTCGTTTTATTTTTTAGTTTGCAAGTATCTAGTATATATATAAAACAGTTCCGTAACTGAATGACTGACTGACTGACAGATAAAACACAGACCAAACCGCTGGACCTAAAGGGCTGAAATTTTGCATGGCGATTCTTCTCATAGTGTAGGGGTGCACTAAGAAAGAGTTTTGAAAAATTCTTCTTAGATTTTTTAAAATTAAATTTTTAAGGTATTTTTGTAACATTTTTTAAAGTTTGCATTTAAAATAATAATTTAAGGGTTATAAAATTTATATCACGAGAAAGATCATAAAAATTCCTTTAAAATGAAATCCTTTTCGAATCTTTACCTCTATTTTCTGATTTTTTGAGAATTTTTAAAGATTAATTTTTAGAATTTAATTTATTAAATGCTGATCACGTGGTTTCTTTTCTTTTTGTGATACTTTAAACTAATTTTGCGTCACGTGCATAACAACAACAAAAATTGACCAAAAAAATTTTTGTTTTTCTTTCTAATGCGGCAGACGATTGGACATTACTCAAAAAAATCTTAAAGTACAGTAAAAGAAATGTTCCCCAAACTGTACTATATTCTTTAATATGTTCTATTAGATTAAATTTTAATATTTTCGTCTACATTATTTTGTCTATAAAATATCTGTTACGATTTTTTTATAAATATATATATATATACATATATATATTGGAATTAATTGCATACATTGACCGTTGTATTTAATTTGAATGTACTTCGTAGCGAAGCACGGGTATTCAGCTAGTCTTAAATATATTAAGAAGGACGATGGGAAAAACAACTTCATATAATACCCACACCGTGAAATGATGCTGTACCCCTGCCGAAAAAAAAAACAACAAAAAAATCATTTTCTTGCTCTCATTTGCGTCATAGACATCACACAGCATTTTACCACCAGCCTTTCCTGCGAGGAGTGTCACATTTGGCACGGTGCTAAAGCAACGCTTTATTTCACCCCTTAGCTTTATCTTTCCGAGAAGTAGTTTACAAATCCCTCCTAAGGTCTAAATTCTTCATTCATTCACTCATTCAGATTCATGATCCAATTAGACGAATACATTTGGAATTCTTTATTCATTCTCCAAACCAAGCTTATTTTATATTCTTTAGTGCTGCTGCAGTGGCGTAGCGTGGGGTGGGCAAGGGGGTCTATCATGCCCCGGGCGCCACTCGAACAGGGGCGCCAAATGGTCCTTTTCACTAATTCTATATACTGTATTACTATATGTTTTTCGGAAAGAGGGGCGCCTAAAAAGTATCGTGCCCCGGGCGCCAGTTATGCTCGCTACGTCACTGGGCTGCTGTGTACTAACCCTATTTGATTCACTCACATCATTGTTACCCTACGGAGAAAATGTATCCAAGGATTGACGACTTGGATTGAAAGATTTTTTAAAAGAAAAATTGTACTCCGTAAAAAAGAGAGAAATTTTACACCTTGGGGCATTTTTCGTTTTTTTTTAAAAATGCAAACAATATTTTAAAATTTAAATTATTCGGGGGAAAAATCAGGTATAGTGTGCTTTAATCGTTCATTGATTTCTTTGGTGGAATCCTGTTGTAAGGGGCTGAAGAGTTCAGGCTATCTGAAAGTACCCTTTTTATTGGATTATCAGCATTTATGTAGCTGTAAATAGTAGACACATTTTCACCATAGGTTAACTTTGAGATGAGTGAATCCAATACGGTTAGTACATAGCAGCCTTAAAGGCGAAACTTTAAGGGATACAGGAATAGTAGATTCTTCCGACTTCCTCCTCCAGTGATTGAAATAAATAAATAAAAGAATACATGCAGTATTTTTAAGGTTGTCAAGTATCTTATCCGAAAAAAATATTGGTATCTGAGAATATTCAAGTGTAAATTTGAATATGGAAAGGACTTCATCGACTAACAAGATAGAAAACCGTATCAGGAGTATGTCTAGATTTTTTAACGAGTCATGTGACATCACTGAATGAGCGACTAATACTTCGATTTTATTTCTAAATTGAGTCAAGAATCTTGATTATAGGACATCGCATTTGCGATATCGTATCGAGTTTCTCTCGGTTTCTATGCATTCCTTAAAGGGCTCATATACGCTATGTGATAACAAAATTTTCATAAAGTCTAAATCAGTGAAAATTAAGAAAGATACGTCTGGTTTAATATCTCCAAAATATGTTAAATCTTCTTCATTATGTTTAATAATAACAACTGATGAAATCATCGTGTAAGTACATGACTCGAGTCATTTAACTATTCCTTAATACGCCCCCTTATTTATTCAGTAAGCTTGAGTGAAATTTTTATCTTGAATCTCTGGGTAACAAATTAGATTATTTACTGTCCCGTGAAAGCAACCAATGAGGGATCAACTTTTAAAAAATGAAGCCATTTTAAACAGTAGTGGATTATCATTAAAAAATAGAGATAAAATGTTCCATCATATTTTTAGGAAGGAATGAACCATACTAATTTCAAATACAACATTTTTATGGCATTTCGATGATACAGAGAAAACAGAATATACAAGAATTGAATTCGGTCAGACACCATTTTCACTCTATTTCAATCTTTTTATAGTTTCGTGTAATAAAAACATCAAAAAAGGATGACACGTCACTTTATTAAAAAAAAATGATAAAAATAATTTTAATGTATGCAAAAGGACAATGAACTCCCTTTTGTTTTTTGAAAACTGAAAATTTTTGTTTTTTTCTCACTCTGTTATGAGAAGTAATTAGCCAAAACATTTATGATAGTCCAATAAAATCGCTATCTTTCTCACATATGCTGCCTGATAAAAAAGCAAGATGCACAGACGATTTTTCTCGTGCAATTTGTCTTTTTTACTCATTTTGAGAAACTAGCTTTGTTTGACCTCTAGCCGAAGCATGACTCACTCAGTCAGCCGTATCCAAAAGCTGCTCCCACATCACTGAGAGGGAGAGAGGGTTCGTTAAGGTATGGAATGAAAATAACTTCGGATCCGCCATTTCTACATCTTCTCCCTTCCGTTTGCAACACCTGTCGCAATAAAATATTCTGTATGTGTCGGAGCTTTTTCGAAGATATCTGAGACAAGATATTAGAGGTTATTCTTCCAAAACTTAGAAAAAGACATTGCTTTCATTATTAAATTACTTTCCTAAAAGATACTTTTACAATGTATGTAATTTAAATATTGTAATATATAATTCTAAATTAAAAATAAAGTACCATTAATATGAAATTTATAAATTATAAATTTATACATAGTGTTTTACTTTATTTTATTTACTTTTTTGAAGCTGAATGTAATATCATTATCTTACACAGAAAATGAAGCAGTACAATAATGGTTGTTTTTTTTATAGCTGCCAATTAGGGAGTTAAGAAATATTAAAATATTTTTATACTCCGACCCTCAGCATATCTTCGTTTCTTTCTCTCTCTATTTGCTTTTAAATAAAGTTTGTACTTGCGGAGAAATTCTGCCTTGCTATAAAACGTTTTATTTGTTATTTATTTCAAATAATACATAATGTTAAGATAACAGGAAAAATAAGCCTTTTAATACCTTTGTATGAAGAACAAAGTATTTTTTACGACGGTCCAATCGCCACATGCCTAAGGGCTTATTCACATAGAGTCCGTCAACGTCAGCGTTACTCGTATTGACATATTTTTAACCAATCACAGACCTTAACAATTTCGTGGCTAATCTTTTGGAGATTTGTAATTGGTTAAATATATTTCAATACGAGGAATGCTGACGCTGACAGATTCTGTGTGAACAGGCCCTTCTTAGCAAAGCACCACATTATTTTTTATTAAACAATTGTGTAACGTTTATTGTATATTTACTGAGAAAAATTCAATGCCCTTTTTTAAAAATGTTATACTCGTTGGTATGTTGTCTTAATAGATCAATACTCTGGTTTATCAGATTGTTTTCACCTTGTAGGGAAACTGGAAGAAAGATTTTAAATCCGAGTTTATCTTTCAAAAGGTAAGAGAGGCGAAGCCAGCGAAGTGAGTAGAGAGCTTGCAGAACATCTGGTCCATTGCGTCTGGCGATGCGGTAGTAAATACATTCGTCCCTGGTGAATATTTGAACGTTTGTTAAATGAAAAAAATGGGCATTTTTTAAATGATACTAATTTTTCATGCAAAACACATTGATTTTTTTAAATTTAAACTAATTTTAATTAAAAATATTTAATATTTCATCAACTTGACATCTAGAGAAAAAACTTTAAAACATATTCAATGTTAATTAATAAAACGTAGAATTTTGTTCACCATTCTCTGACATAACTATTCAAAGTATGCGTTTCGGTACTAAGAGTATTAAACATTTTACATATTGTAGAATATTTCTAGCAGTATTTGTAATAATCATTTTGTATTATTGCAAATTTAAGGAGAATGTTCTTTATGAACTTCACTGGAATGCAATTAGAGCTGATACTAGATGTTCATTAAAAGATTATTCATCCTATTGCTTATAGATCCATTATTTTGTATCACAGATCAGTATTCGAAACTGTAAACAGTTGTTATCAGACAAACACACAGAAAAGATTAATAATTATCTCATATCATTAAGCCGTTTTATCCTTTCAAATAAAACTTAGCTCTCTTTCCATTTTAATCAACATCATTGCTGCTAACTGCGGCAATGCTAAATTAAATATTCTTCGCGTAATCTCATGAAAATACATGCTTCACCAAATCGTTACTCTAAACCAGGTGTCTCCAAAATACGGCCCGCGGGCCAACACCGGCCCGCGAGCACCACCAATTTGGCCCGTTACCGCGGGCCGGACATGCCCGGTATCCGACCCGACATAGTTTATTTTAATTACCTTGTAAAATTTACGATGCAAGTAAATCATACAAGATAATAATCAGATGTTTTTATTTAACTACCAGATAAGAAATACAATAACTGACATACATAATGAAATTGAACATTTTAACTGCAATTAATGATATTATTACACGTAATTCAAAAGTGCAGTATGTTGGTATGATGAGCTAGTTAGGTTGGTATGATGAGCTAGGTTGGTATGCTGAGCTAGTTGGTATGATGAGATAGGTCTTGGCCCTTGGGACTTAGTGGAGGAGTCAGTGTGGCCCTCAAGCTAAAAAGTTTGGAGACACCTGCTCTAAACAAATGCTAGGAAAATGGTTCTAAGTTTCCCCTACTTGGCTTGATTTTTTTTTATCTACCTGTTTTTAATTCGCTTTGAACATTTTAATTGCACATATTTTAACATATTTCAGTTATTTTGAGAAAAATAAAGGAATAAATGAATAAATAAATTTTCTGCCAGAATTATCATTTAACTTACTTTTCCAATTAATTTTTTTTTCTGTTTCGAAGAAATAGATTATCAAGAATTTTGTATTTACAAACAACGTACTCTGTTCGCACTCCGACCATGTTTGTTAACATCTGAAAAATCAACTCTGGCCTTAGTAAATTTTGTACCTATTACCGCTCCTTGTGCATGCGGACGAACAGATTTCAACAGAATTTCGGTACTATTTGTTCTTTTTAATTTCCATAAATGGAAATTCTTAACACCAGAAAAGGGAGGATTAGTCTTGAAGCTGCTGTACCGTGCAACAAACTAAAAAGCAGATATAAAGTTTTATCAATAGTACAATCATATTGCTTCCTAATCATAAAATTTTCAGAGTGATCTAGTCATTAAAGAGTTTTTTTAAAAGTAGCTCAGACCATTTAAGAGAGTTTTGTAATGGCTTAAGTAAATCAGTTTTAGTTTCTTTTCAAGCTATCGAATCATAAAGCTTAATTCTCTATTTAACTTTTTACATTTTAGCTCAGGCTCTTTAAATTCTATTTTCTATTAAAGTCTGCTTAGTCAGATAGGGTACTGAACCCGAAACTTCCTTTTTTTTTCGCATTGTCTGTACCATCTATCCTGACCTAGTCTGATACAATCAGACTTAATCCATTGAGTACCATCATGTGTGATATTATGTGAGGATAACATAGCCTGGAGATGAAGAGCATAACCACTAATCTAAGATACTCATTTTCAAACTATGCAATCAGTTTCCGTTAAGCCTCACAGAACTACTTTTTCTTTGTAATCCTTTTAGATTCTAACTTGAGAAACACTAACGTCATCAAGCTCCTATTTTCCCTCGTCCAAAAATGTATAACCTAATGAAGTTTGGATTTGTGAACATTTGTTTGGACTTGATCTTCATAGTTTACTTCCTCGTTTGTTCTTATACCCTTGTCTTATTTTGACAGTTCTTAGAGAACCTATGAAACTGCATATTACACAAAAAGGATTATCTATTACAAATCACTACCAGTTTGTCATCTATCAGTTCGACTATTTTCTGACGAGTTTATCATTCGAGTCATGGCATAGACAACTTTTTATTATTCTAAGGTAAATGTTGACGAGCGGATACTGCAAACATTCGGATATTGAAGGTTAATGGCATACACTGAGTGGCGGATCATCGCACTAGCTCAAGAAGCGCGTGCTTGGGACATCCGAAAGTTAGCAGCTTCAAACAGAGATACACTCTGCAACCTCAATCTCAGATACCATCTTCATCTAGACTAGGGGTGGACAAATTGCGGCCCACTACAGATTTTTTTAATTTTTTTTTCTTGTGGCCGCCAAGACAGCCAGAAAAACTGACAATATTTAATTTAATTTATATTTATTTATTTTTATGATGAAATTTATATCTTTTCTGAAATGCAAAGTTAACTAATAAATGCAATCATTTTAAAAGGTTCTGCCCTCCGCTAACCTCCACTTCCACAAAGCGGCCTACGAGCCAAAACAATTTCCCCTCGCCCCTGATCTAGACAATTTGCCATTCGTTGAACCTCTTACACCATAGTACAAGTTTTTACTACCTAATAATTGACCCAAAAAATTTCTTTTTCTACCATGAGAAAATATCTTAAGTAATAAATAATATTTATTACTGTAATTTAGAACAAGGGGGGTCTCAAAACTAAATTGCGCTTGGGGGCCTCCAAATGCTTCATCCGTTACTGCATATGAAAGGTTTTATCTAGCTACCTACAAGGTTTTATGTAGAGATTTAATTCCGAATGGAAAATCTTCCTCCATTGCTAGGTTGGATAAATTATGGCAGCTAGTGCTGATGTTTGTTAGATATATCACTGGGGATTACTCGTGGTGAAAGGACAGTGAATTGGATATTTGTTTAGAACTGGAATAAGTGCTTTAGAATTTTTTTTCTTCTTTAATATAGTATCTTAATTTTGGAGACAAAAATTGCGAAAGTATTTTGAGTTTTTGTTTCGTATATCATTATCCCTGAAATAATCTACACATTTGAACCGTCAGTTAAAATATCACAAAACAGCAACATTAGTTAGCTTTATAACTTGCGCATTTAACAGGAAATTTTTGCTCTATGGGATCTGACCCCTCTCTCTCTCTCCGAAAAAAACAAGAAAATCAGTTTTTTGCTATAATAATTTTGTACTCAATTATCTGTGATATATGTGCAGAAATTCTTAAAGAAATATTCTTTTAAGTGCAAGCAAGTACACAGGCTGTATTGAAGGTTGTGTATAAGAGAATATACAAAGTTTGGAAATTTCAAGTACCAATCAGAGATGACCAATGAACCGTGATCATATATACTATTGAATTGAAAAATACCTACCAAAAAATTTGTTAGCAAATCTTTAATCACCTAATCTCATTTTTAGTCTGATAAACTCTTTGACAAAATTTAAACTCAATAATTTTGAAACATTATGACACAAAATATCCATAAAATCCTCACCCTGGAAGAAAATAAGATAATTTTTTAAATCTTCTTTACACATCTTTCACTTTTTAGTTGATTTCATTTTATAATTTTATACGTATGTGTGTCATGAAAGAGAAATTTATAAGACAGGGAAAGAGATAAAAATGTATTTTTGTATGAAAGTGGGTTCTTAAATTTATTTTCAAAATTTCTGTTATCAACCAGTAATGATACCAGGAAAAAAATATACTGCTTGCCTTTTGCGCATTTTCTTGGCTAAAAATATTATATTTAATATTATATTACTTAATATTATTTTACTAAACATTTTTGGCAAATGCCCTAACAGAAGAAAACTATTACACGAAGGTGAATCAGCCATTTAACTTTTTAACTAAAAATGGGTATTTCAGACGTTTCGATTTAAGAGAGACCCCAGGTTAGTCACATGATCTGTGTTGCAGCGAATCGTCGTCGTCTGCAGTGACGTCACAGAGTATCTAGATAGATCGTCTGCGGCGAGCGGAGTTCAGTTGCTCGAGGTAATTCTTCGAGGAAAGGCATCTGTGCTTTGCGAATAGCTTTTTACATTTTTTACAACACTTTTCAACATGCGTGAAATTGTACACATCCAAGCTGGCCAATGTGGCAACCAGATCGGAGCAAAGGTAATATATTAAATTATATGTTTCTCTTATTTTCATTTTATTAGCATCATCCATTAAAACAAAATACCCCATCACTTGGAATATTAAGAGACAGAAATCGCATGCTGCAATTGTCTTTTCTTTTTATTTTAACTTTGTACTACGAAGTCATATTTATTAACGAATATGTAAAAGAAAACTCTCCTTCCTTTTCTGATTTGCATAAATTTTTCGTAGATATATATAATTTTTCTTGTGACTTCATCTGGGAAATCAAAATCTTATCTTGAGAGTTCCAACGCATAATATGCCTTACCATTTCAGGAATTATCTTTATCATTGGATTAATTCCTTGAATAGAGACAAATCCTTTTTTAAAATGCTCGAATCTCACCTCATAGTACTTTCTGTAGGCATTTTTGCAGTACAAGTTTTATTTTCTTTATACTTTGTTGTATTTATTGCACATAAAATTAATATCCGTATGATACGAATTCATATCTTTATTATTATGTAAATAGTGTTATCAATGCGTTGCTAATTTGAAATTGTCAGTTATATGATGTTGTTACTCCAAATATTGTCAGGTATACGAGTTACCAGCGATCGTAATGCGAAAACTTTGTTTCCTCGCTCTTTCAGTTTTGAAAATGTTCTGTTATAGTTTAAAAATATATAATTCGTTTCATTATCGTTAAACTTACTTACATATATATTCAAGCTAATTCTAAAGGTTAAGCCGACCCGACCACAGCGAAAAGCTTATACGGCATATTTAAAGTCGCTTGTGAACATATTACAATTTACAATTACAGCTTACATTATATACATACAATTTTACATTCAAGGTGCTCTTTAAATTACTCTTACTGTTACTATTACATTTACCATTGCATTAATAACATATTACGATTTACAATTTCAATTTACATTATATTCAGGCTAATTTAAAAAGTATATCTCGTAGCTTGAATTCATTATCCGATATATCAGATAATGAATTTTATCTGATATATCGGATAAGCCGCATTAATAATTCTCTTTAAATTGCGGTGGGATTAATTTTTTTTAATTAATACACACCCACACACACACACACATATATATATATATATATATACACACATTTACACGTAGAGTAAGTTTCATTTCCATAACAATTACTTACACACACTTGCATGTCTTTATTCTGTACTTGCATTTTCTTTAAACAGTTAAAACATTGCAGCATTTTACATGCTTTACCTTTAGACTATTATTACTGACTTTATATAGCTAATGCCAAAAATAAATTTTGTGGTAACGTGTGCCATCCAAATTTAACGTTTTCTGTGATAACATACTTTCCATTTTAAAATTATGTAACAGGAAAAAAAATCTATATCCTTTCGCAATTCATTAAAGATGTTCCGCTTGGGATTTAGTATATATAAATGGAGAAATTAAAAGAATCTTTGATGGAGGTTTCTTATTTATACATCGATATATTGCTATCTCTAGTAGTTTTATTATATAAGATTATCCACCGTTGAAATGAAAAGGCTAAAACGAAAAGAGTGCTAAAACTCTACCTCCACCGCAAATGACGCGCTTCAAGCCGGCAATAGAATCCCGTTGGCGCCATATTTGAATGTCCGCCAAACTGCTGGGTTCCTGAAAATTTCACAGTGAATATGCAAGACAAGACAGGACAAAACAAAAAAAAAAAACTTTTTAAAAAATTTCAAACTCTGTAAACAATTTGAGTTCAGGTTAGCATTTTTAATAAATGTAGTAAACCAAATGTTTTACATATATATTATCTTAGAAATTATCTATTCCGTTTCGCGGCGTATCAGAACAACTTGACACGAATGTAACAAAAACAAATAAATTATAATTTGTAACGATGCAAAATTTGAAATTATTAGTTATAATTAATCTGATCCTCGTGATTATTATGAGATGAATTTTGTCATATACTTCACAATCTTATTCTCGGTCACTGTCTATTCTCGGTCTCGGATTGGAATCGAATGCGTCGTTATTATGGAATACACGAATATAGTATGAGATTCAAGATCGGGAATATTGTTTCGCATGACTGACAAATAGATGTGAGAATCTTTGTGAAATCTCTAAATAAACTGTTGGCATTTCCGAATTTTCAGTTAATTTTCTTTTTTCCAGAAAGTATTACTTTTATTGAATTAAATTATAATCAATTGAAAAGGAATACATTTAATAGAAAGCATATAACCTTTAAATTATGAATGAATAGTTTTACCTTCGAAATTGGCATTTATCGAAATTAACCCTTCAGCGGGCGCGCCCGTGTACAAAGTGCAACATTTTCGTAATTTTGAATGGTTTGTTATTACCATGTTTTTATAAACTCGCTTTCTTCTTTTTTTTTGTGTGTGTGTGTTTGTCAGTTATAAATCTTGCAATCGTTTTTTAACTAACTTCCCGACTAGATAGACATTTGAAACTTTTTGAACACGATGACAATGCATTATTTTAATTCTTTTAGCGATCTTTAAGCAGATCTGAATTCTTTTTCAGTTAATTTTGTTTTGTAGACTGGTGCAACCATCTATCGGCCGGGACGGGAACGAAAAGTTAAACGCAAGTTAACTTCCAATTAACTTCATTTTCTTTCAAGTTCATGGGATAATTCATCAAAAAATTTTAAAAAGTGTTTATTAATACATAGAATTGTCAAGTTTATATGATTCAACAGAAAATTTAAAAACATGGTATATAAAACGTTCTTTTATCTTGTAATTATTTTTACATGTAAGGTTTGAATGCTCTAAGCAATTTCTATTTACAGCTATACCCTTTCTAAGGCAGGTCTGATTTTCTGACCCTTTCCATTCATTGTTAGTCGGGAATTAACCGTGGTAAACCGGCAATTATACTGGATTACAATACGAAAAAAGCAGGAATTGATGGAGTCGATCGAATGTGCAGCTATTACACGGTATTCCACATATCACGCAGAAGGACAATCTCATTGTTTTTTAGGTTTTTGGACGCAATGGGAATCAATTCGTAAGTTGTCCTTAGATCCAATAATAAACCGGACAGTTTTGAAATAAGGCGATTGTATCTGCATTCTTTGGCCTTTAATTATAAATATATCTCAATATTATCAACATTTTATAACTTATGATAAAATGCAGAATTATTATTTTCAATTTGAAAAATAAAAGCTTATTATAAAAGGAATAATTAAGGTTGAAAGAGACGTTGCACTTTGTGCCACGCGCGCCCGCTGGTGTTCCAAATATTGGCGCCCCCGCTGAAGGGTTAATAGTGTGTGTACTAAGGTAGAGAGGAAGCTAAAAATGTTGTGAACTACGCATATGAAAAACCAAGGTGATATTTTCTTAAAATGGCCATAAATGCTAAGATGGTTTTGGTTTGCATTCATTTTGACACAATTGGAAAGCACTAGGTGACCTTTTAAATTGAAGAAAAATTAGCGTAGAATAAATCAGAAGACTGGAATTTATAGCCTTAACACTAGATTAAACCCATAAGTAGGCTATACTTTCTTTGATTTGATGAACAACATACTGTTTAGCGACATTTCTTACGATAAAAAGCGGCCGTTTCTATTCTTTAATGCGGTATTGTATTATGGACTTATATATCTAACTCTGATGAAGCCTATTCGTTTCAAAGAACATTTAAATACTTTGTCCTGATCCAACACTATTTACTCCCGAGCTGAATGTAACTCAACTTAGTAAAACATTTCGATTGCATCTATGATATTGCGTGAGAAGCATGATTAGTTATTAAAAGCGTTTCGAAATATCCCAGCCTACCTTCTTTGTTCTCACATAGAAAGCAACAGAGAATTGTTAAATAATTGTAGTTTTAAAAGAAAAGGGGAAAAAATATTTTGTATGAGTGTTGTTTCTCTATAAATCACTTGAAAGAAATTAAATCGGCGGCATTCTTGCACGCTGATCTGATACTATCACTAATGAAAGATCCTTCCTTGAACGCTTCTTCTTTGTAGGGCGGAAGGACGGACTTTTATCCTTTCTTTTTTCGTTCTTCTTTTCATAAATATCGCGGCGGGCACATTGTCTTTCGACAATAAAGAAGTATCCGCGAGAGACATGGGGTTGCAACCTATGTATCTGGGTCGCAATAGGGCATGGGCAACGCCTTTCAATGGGGGGGCACCGTATAGTGAACCAACACCAACCCCTGGTGCCACCACAATTTTGACCTAGCCTCCCCAGGAGCGACATCTGGAGGGTTCGTACCTTCCTCGACCAGCTGATCTCATTGAAGGACTTTACGCATTTAAAGGGCTCAAACCCGCCAAGACAAGATGGTATTTAATGGCGCTCATCAGAATTCGAACTGAGCACCTTTCGTCGAACTACTACTAGGCTGCTTTGGACCCTTTAAATCCTTTGTGAAAACCCTTATATTTATTCCTAAAGAATATAAATCATATTTCTTGAAGTAGATTTAGTTTTATACCACCCATGGACCATGAATACTGCTAATTATTCAATAATAATTAAAAGGAATTTTTGGAGAGATTAATTCTGTAACATCAAGCAGGAAAACATTCAACAAGGGTATGGTGGAGATTAATCCATAAATGCCGTACTAAATACTTATGAAGTCGAAATACTTACTATGCCTTACGATGGAAAATTTATTTTTTTCGAAGCTAATGTATTACCGTTACTGCATTATTATTACAATAACTATAGATTTGATTACCATAAGTTATCGGTAAAGTATAAATCTTTATTCCTATTACTGCAGGGACTTTCCGAGATTTCTAGTTAATAGCAATATCGTCCAAGAATTTGTGCTGAAAGATATTCACGTTGATTATCGTAAAGTGAAGAGTAAACAAATGTTGCAGAAAAAACCCTCATAAATATACTTTGTTCTCTCTTATACGTATCCCATAATGTATGCACATATTTTATTTATTTTTTTTATGTATTCATCTGTTACATTCACGGGAATTTGTATACATGTATATGAAAGAAAAAAAATTGTGCATCGCATGATTGCTCTTATAATCTTGGGCGTATATATTCATATTCATATGCGCATAAAATTGTATTTAATCAAAAGATGCAGAAGAAAATTTTCGGTAAATTTAGTTGTGATTCAAAATTTTTCGTTTGTGTCCACCTCCAAAATTCTCTTTAGAAATTGAATCTTAAACATTGAGTTTCTCGCAAATTCAATGTTTTTGTTTCAGGAAGCCATTAGAATTGTGATTTCCAGTTAAACAGTATTGGAAACTTTTAACTTCATAAATAGCCCTTGTGATTAAAAGACTACATTTATGCATATTTAAAAAAAATTTTTACCAAATTATTGGGTCGAGTCATTTCGAATCCCTTATGTAAGATTTTTTTTTTTTTTAGAATTTAGAATCAGACAGAATATTTAGTAATTGAGAAAAAAAATTTAGTTTCAACTCGCAGTGTTGTATTTTACTAATAAATACAATCAAATAAATTAGTCGTTAAAATAATTTTATAATTTACACCCATCAAAACTTTCAAGTAAGAAATAACTATTCTTATGAAACCTGTACGCAAGATTTTTTAGAATTTAGAATCATACAGAATATATAGTAAATGAGAAAAAAAATCTACTAGTTTCACTTCAGTGTTGTATTTTACTGATAAATAAAACCAAATAAATTAGTCGTTAAAATAAGCTTATAATTTAAACTCATCAAAATTTTCAAGCATGATACAACTATTCATATGCAATACAAAATTGTATTCATATGACATAAATATTTTTTTTAGAATTTCATTTTAAAAAAGAATGTCTACCCAAACCATTTAAGATGTAAATTTGGTGTCAAAGAAACATAGAAATCTAGTCTTTACTGGAAAAATCTAGTTATGAATCATCTGGTAATGATTCGATGTATGATACAGGAAAATTGGTAGAAATTTCGACAATATATGGGAAAAGACGTTATATGGGAAACGTTATATGGGACGTTATTTGTTATATGAGAAAAGACGTTAAAGTTAAGTCACTTCAATAGAATATAACGAATAGAATTCAATAAATGTTGAATACTGTGACATTTTTATTCCCCTTTAACTTGACTCTAAATAACACGTACTTTTTTTGTGCAGAGTTCTGATTTCTCATTCCTTTATAGTTTCATTCTATTTCTTCATAATGAAATGGAATGATATTAGAGAATATTATCTGAGAGGGACAAGGATAAATAATAGCAAATTATCTCCAACACAGAAATAAATGGCACGCATAAACGGAATCATGCACATTATCAATTTGTTAGTTTTCTGTAAATGGCCATGGCATATCCCTTGCGAACTATTATGGGTGGAGTAGCAACATATGATACATGATATTAAGCAAATGGTTGTTAGAAAAAAAGATATAAACGACCATCTAATTTTTATTATTTAAAGAGTTGAAGCTTTCTTTTAAAAGGAAAAGAGAATAAAAATGACCGTTCTGAGAAATTAGCGCATCATATTTCTTTATGATGGATTAGAATGAATTCTTTATACAGCTTGATAATGAAGTGAATCCATTAATTTCTGCGGTATATACGGATGTAGAAGCGCACTAATTTACATCATCAGAAATTTGGCCTTTGTTATAGAAGAAATACATTGTAAGCCGTTCCTAGTATAGTGTTTTCTTATGAAATGAATGTTTTTCAGTCACGCTATTTGTCGTGTGACACGCGAAAGTTAGAACTAGAACAAACGTTTCTTTTAACAACCTTGGCCTCTGAAATCCTCCGGTGGTTTCCGAGAGTTTTATTTATTGCCAAAACGTTAACGGTAAAAAGCATAAAATTGTAGGTAAACTTCAAGCAGTTCCTTTTTATTATTATTATTCTGGACATACACACAATAAGTCCATTCACCTTTTGAGAATCTTCTGTATTCCGGGTATAAAGATAATTGAAAAAAAATATTAAAACTGTGTACTGAACAACTGTTGCTAGTGCAACATAAAAATATTCATATCCGAACTAATGTTAATTGTATCCATACGTCATTAAAGCAGGAGAAATATAGTTAAAATTTAATTGTAGACAATTAAGTGTTTTAAATTTCGTACTCTAAGACAAGCGACAGTACTTTTTTATGTGCAGTGTTACCCAACACAAAATGTACTATAATATTGTGCTACTTAATTATTTTGAAGTCATTTGGTTTCCTCTATTATTTATTTTAATATGGCAACTATTTGATAAAACATTCCATTGTCATACAACATAGATTATTATTAAAATAGAACTGTGTTTGATATTTAGATTTAATCAACGAAATTCAATTATAAAAGTCTCGGGTGTTATCGTTGGAGAACTAGTTTACGATATATTAAGTATTAAAAGTAATTCAGTCAGATATCAGGCTGTATACCCACCGCTTACACCAAAACAAATGTGTTAGACATCTGCTCACACGATTCAACACCTTCTGACTGGTTTACTTGGCCCCTTTCAGGGGCAAGAACCTCCCCCATTCGCAGGGTGAAGATTTTTCTCTCCTTTTTTTTAACCTAAAGAATCATGGAAAAATTTCCAATGAAAGGTTGCAAAATGTTTTTAGTTCTTTAAACTGATAACAGGTGGCAGTACTAACTATTTTTCTGCCCATTTAACTGGAAAACATTGAATGCATGTGAAAAAAAGACTAATTTTAGGCGTTTGTACTGTGCAAACGGCGCTCCCCAAAGGGTTAAATGGTTCTGATTTGTTGGCAAGGTGAAACTTAAAAAAATTTTACGGAAGCCGGATGCAGCACCGTATTAATGATAGAGAAGTTTTCTAAATACCATAACAAGAAATTTAATTTAAAATTTGTTAATAATTCATACTGCATACTTTGCTCTTTTTATAATTTTTGAAGTTAGCTCTATGTTTTTATTGAAACGTAATAATAAAACAAAAAAATATTTACTATAGAAATGACATTTAATTTCGTTACTTTTATCTTACTCTTTGCACCCTTTATTTGGGAATCGAGTGTTTTAAAGTTTCTGATATTGTATAGAAATTATTATGCGACGGTTTTCCATTTATTAATTCTTTCTCAAACTGCTATATATTTACTTTTTACAGTTCTGGGAAGTGATATCTGACGAACATGGTATCGACCCAACTGGAACATACCACGGTGACTCTGACCTCCAGCTAGAAAGAATAAATGTATATTACAATGAAGCCACAGGTAAGGAATTTCAGAATAATACCATATTCAGTTTTACTTGAATTTTCACCTTATCTTTCCAATGCCACGGAGAAAAACCGAACTAAATAAGTGTGATTACCCTTGAGATTTACAAGCAATTTGTATAGCACGAAGAATAATACCAACGAGGTTTAATTGGCTTTTCACACAACTCTTTGTACTGTTTCTAACAATTGACTGTTATCACAGTAATAAAGCTATTTCTACAAATAACAACCTGTTTGTTTCTTGCTTTAATCTGTTGCATCTTATTCAAAGAAAAAAAATTTACACAAGCCAATAAATTTTATTATTCTTTCAGTCTTTATTTAGAACTAATTAGACCTCATATTATAACACACCAAATGCTATTCTGAAAGTATATGGCCTGTTTAAAAATCAAGTATATTTTAAATTTCCAGATAACTATTTTCTATAATAAATAATTATGATATCGTTTATTTTAGGAGGCAAATATGTTCCTAGAGCCATTCTTCTGGATTTGGAGCCTGGTACAATGGACTCAGTCAGATCTGGACCTTTTGGACAATTATTTAGACCTGACAACTTTATTTTCGGTGAGTTTAAAAAAAAATATTTTAATGTTGCAAAAAATAGTTAATATTAGGACAGTTATGTATGTATTTATGATTAGTAAATCAACATTAAATATTAGTGATTTAAAGCCTTTAAGAAGCATTTTTATATTTTACACTGCTAAAATTTTTAGGTATAAAAGTTGTATAACAACAGTTAGTGGTTATTGTACAGTATGATCATTTTACTGTAGTAATGAAGTAAAAATAATTATAATCTAGTGTTAGTTATTGTACTTTCAGGCAATTAATCTAATTGTTCTTTTATATTTTGATTTAGAAAAATGTTTAAAATCGGTTATTTTTTTAGAGTGAGTTTCAGAGGTTAAGTAATTGAAAACACGTGTTTCTTATCGCCATGTTGTTCATTTGATAGAATACCGGCACCAAGATTTCAGATATGAGTCTGATGCGCGCCCCAAACAGACGCTTGTAATGTTAGCACCTTGTCGTTGGAAACGTAGCTTATAGACCAGTAATCAATATATGAAAAAAATCAGTGTCGTTGATTATAAATAAATAAATATATATACATAGAAACTAACATACTATGACAGCCTCAAAAAGAAAGGTAGATTCACTGGAACTACCTACCTTTACCTACTTTCCTTGCTCTTCACAACACCGGGACAATTAAGTTGTAAAGTAACCAGCATTGAGATGTGGAGGCTCATGGTCTTTTCTCGGACCAAGCAGACGGTCTTAAGTGAAGATTTTATGAAATACAAAAATATTTTTCAAAAAACTTGTATGGTCAGTAGGAGAGTATTATATTATATTAATTTGGAATGAAAGTTTATTTTGTACTGTATTTTTTTTCTGTTTGAATTATGTGATGTAATTTTTATAATTTTAACTTAATTTTTTCTCCTTTACTTCAGGTCAAAGTGGCGCTGGTAACAACTGGGCCAAAGGTCACTATACAGAGGGTGCTGAACTCGTAGATGCTGTCTTAGATGTTGTCAGAAAAGAAGCTGAAAGCTGTGATTGCCTACAGGGATTCCAGTTGGCACACTCCCTCGGTGGTGGCACTGGTTCCGGAATGGGAACACTCCTCATATCAAAAATTAGGGAAGAATACCCTGACAGAATAATGAACACATTCAGTGTCATGCCATCCCCCAAGGCAAGTTTTAAAGCTGAATAACTTTTAGATTCTAATTTTTAAAGATTTAAGATTGCATGGCAGAAAATATTTTTGTTTCTGTTACAATATCAGAGATGGCAAAAGGACTCCGTTTTCCCTGGTCTGTTCAATGTAATTAAATTAACAATAAATGAATAAATCTCAACAAATTTGATATATTGATACTGACTCATTACCTCATGAAAAATATCCCATACTAAACTCTGACTTTCTCTTTCTCCTAGGTCTCCGATACTGTAGTAGAACCATACAACGCCACTCTTTCAGTTCATCAGCTCGTTGAAAACACAGACGAAACTTACTGCATAGACAATGAAGCTTTGTACGACATTTGCTTCCGTACACTTAAGCTTACAACACCTACTTACGGTGATTTGAATCACCTTGTTTCAGTTACAATGTCCGGGGTAACCACTTGCCTCAGGTTCCCTGGTCAGCTCAACGCCGATCTTCGAAAACTCGCCGTCAATATGGTTCCTTTCCCTCGTCTTCATTTCTTTATGCCTGGCTTTGCTCCACTCACGTCCAGAGGCAGTCAACAATACAGAGCCTTAACAGTACCCGAGCTGACGCAACAAATGTTCGACGCCAAAAACATGATGGCTGCCTGCGATCCGAGACATGGAAGATATCTTACTGTGGCCACCATCTTCAGAGGACGTATGAGTATGAAAGAGGTGGATGAGCAAATGCTCAATGTACAGAACAAGAACAGCAGCTACTTTGTAGAATGGATCCCCAACAACGTAAAGACGGCTGTCTGTGATATTCCACCCAGAGGTCTCAAGATGTCTGCAACATTCATTGGAAACAGCACAGCAATCCAAGAGCTCTTCAAGAGAATCTCAGAACAGTTCACTGGTGAGTAAGACCTTTTTTTCTAGTTTATTATTACCGTTTCCCGAAACGGTTTTCCTATGTGTCTACGTTAGTTTTAATTTAAAGTTACTAAGCTAAAAATATTTGATGGTAAGAGTCACAAGTATTGATCTAAAAGCCCGACAAATTGATAACTTTTGGATAGTTCTAAACACCAAGTGATCTTTCCCAGAATTTCTAAATTTGGCTTCAGTTAGTTAGTCTGTTGAAATAAATCACTCGACATCTTGATAAAGTGGTAATGTGATCTCCACTTCAAAAAGAGGAAATAGTTGTTTTGAATAAAGTTGAACTACAATAAAATTTGTTGATATCTACGGCGGATAGATTTAGTGAAGAATTATAATAGTAAATAAACAATACTTTGAAAAAAAATACCTGTTATTCAAAAACCTTAAAAATAAGTTTTAAAATTTAAAAATCGGAAGGAAATAATTTACTTTCTTTTAAATTGGAACAATTTGTAAAACAAAGCAAAATTAAATTTATGACATACATACACGTGTGTGTTATTTATCTATTTTCTTTCCAAATTAGCTATGTTCCGCCGCAAAGCTTTCTTGCATTGGTACACCGGTGAAGGAATGGATGAGATGGAATTTACTGAAGCTGAATCAAACATGAATGATTTGGTCTCCGAATACCAGCAATACCAAGAGGCTACCGCTGATGATGAAGGTGATTTCGAAGACGACGAGCAACCAGTTGGTGAAACAGCCTAAACAGAATTACTTTCTCGACCCACTCAATAACGATTCTATAATGGACCAAAATTTTATAATTTGTTTAGATCCTAACTCTAGGCACTTATATAAACTGGACTTACAAGAATATATTATAAACTGCGTGGACATTGACATTCCAATCCTCAGTTGTATTTGTGAGTTGATCGCTAACGTAACGCATTAATTTGGGATAAGCACTTGTTTATCACTTGTTCAATGCTATTGTTTGCACAGATTTGTTTAATTTCTTAATATGACTAAATTTTAGACTTCTAGTAGATGTTCGTGCAAGCGAAGATTTCTATTGGAAGTTTTCTGACTAGACTATATTGTGATTACAAAAAAGTATTCTATTTAATGTTTTCGAAAAAAAAATTAATTGTTTGAACAGCTGTTATCATAACAATTAAAGGGATTTATTTGTCAAAATTGCGAATTCTTGAAAATCTATTGTTTACTTTTCTCTTTATTTGTAAAATTTTATATAATAAAAGGCTGTTTTTTAATTTTGTGTTCTGTGATTTTTTTTTTCACAAATTATTCAAACTCGACATCCCATAATTTTGTGAATCGATCTCGGAGCTAAAATGTAATTAACGTTCAATAGCTATATGCAGAAAAAATTAATTGTATCCTATCTCTTTCGCTCGGTAACATAGATTTATAACACAAAGAATGAGAAAATTCAAAGTTTAAGGTATGTCTTAAATTTCTTGAATTATTCATAGATGGGATCGAATACGTTGTTCAATTTGTAATAACGTGAAGGATTATAAACCTTAATCGGATCTTTTTTGTCCTCTAAGTAGACTTATCTTAGAGACAAAAAAGATACTTGACATTTTGATGGCCGCTGAAGCCACATTGGCATTATCCAGTGTAAGGGGATTATCGAAAAACCGATCATCGTGTGGATCTAAAATATAGTACATATGATATAAAATGAAGAGGATAAACCAAACTCCCAATATTCACTACTTCAAAAGTGCCTTTTTGTGAAAATATTGCCACGGATCCTGAAAAATGAAACATCATTGAGAACCCGATTTTGGTATATGCATTGTTATCGAAAAGGTAACATCAAGGTTGAATATGCTGAAATTATTGGTTATTAAATAACCTTAAAACAATGGATGCATGCGTGTGTTGGAGCAAGCAAGGAAGACAGAGCATTGGCCTTTAACATACATTTATTTAATAGTAATTCACAAAATTCAATTAAAGTGCAATTGCTATTAGAGCAATATTCTCTTTCATATTAGCATTTTACATACGAGAACTCAGAAGCAGAGGCAAACTATATGGTCAAAGTAATGATTTTTAGAGTCTATGGGGAGGCACTTACTGCAGCTGAAGTATGCAGCGATGAAAGATGGCATCGACGACAGGGACCCCAAATCACGTCATATACAGGATCATGGCGGATTACTGGCATCTCTCCTAGACTCTGAGGCAGTCGAGACTCTCTATGATCTGAGCTCTAAGAAAAAAAAGTCTGAGATAAATCTGGACCTTCTCTCTTTTTTCTTTCTTACTTGGAGGGGCTGTTGTCCATTTACGGGGAGGGGGCATTCTGGCCCGCCCCTCCTTTTCATTGGGCAGTGGGCTGTTTTTCTCTCAGTAGTTCCTGCCCTAATTGGTTCCTTATTATACTGCCCCTGTCCATAGTCTACGAAGTACCTCCCCACCATAATTTTCATTTGCAATACCACTTTGACCCTTATCCTCTGAAGGTTTTACTGTGGGCCATAAAATAACGATCATCTGTCTTGCAATATTTATAGACTTTAGATCGCTATCAATGGCCACACCGACAGCTATTCTTCTATTTCCTCCTGGCGTACAAGCCCCTATTTACCCCTGCCTCTGCAGCCTTTACAATAGATTTGTTCTTGGCCACACACCGTGGGGAATTATGCCATTCCGCTTCTACAGAAATCAATCAGAACTTGTCGTCGGGCAAGTAACGCAACTACTATATTAGGTAAATGAAAGGGAAAGACTTCATTTTTATAATAAAGTTCGAGTTGTTAAAACATTAAACATTTTATACTACCTTATTTGCTACGGCATTATTACTTTAATTGCTTCGATGAGCCTTAAGAATGTAATTCAAATTTTCTCCACGACAGAGCTTTACAGTGCTTTTCATATCATCACTTACTGAAAAAGAGACAATGTTAGGGATCGCATGGGGTTCGTTTTAATTATCTCAGCCACGAATTATTTTAGCTGACTATCCATATACAAGAACAGCTGTTTCATTAAATATTACTTTAACGTCGTGAAAAGTATATTTTTAATACTTTTCTTTAATCAATAAAATGTTTTTCATGAATACGTGGCCGGGGAGGGGTGAAGGTTACATAGAGCATGAGGCATATTACTAGGGATACGTAATTTTCGTATTTACGAAATAGATACGAATAAATGCGAAATTTGCTGATATGAGCGAATAAATGCGAAAATTATTTTTTTACTACTTTTCGGCGAAAACTCGGTGATAAATGGCTTTTTAAGCGAAAGTAGGTAATAGTAGTAATACATTTTTAACATAATTGCTTATTTAAGACCCTCCACGGACTTTAACTGAAAGATCTCTCGAAATTTGCTTATTACTTATTGCTAAAGACTTCGAGAAAAGAATGTGGAGACGACTACAATGTTAGCTTTTAAGTAAGAATTTTGATACTTACCTAACCGAGTAAGTACAATTGTGATTTTTTTAATAGATGCGAAATTTTTGAATTTATATACATAAATATTTAATTTTGCGAACAAATGCGAAATTTTATATTTTGTAATTTTTTTTGTTTTGTTTGTTTGTGAAATTTCGATATTTTTTACGCGAAATTTACGTACCCCTACATTACATTTAAAAAGATGGTAACGACGCGAATAGGACTGTGTTACAATGTATTAAAAAGCATTACATATTTGGTTCTCTTACCGGGATTTCCCCTGCCCTCAATTCTTTACATTTAGCTCATATTGCGAGAAAGTTGATATTCTTATAGGTGACAGTTTTGACACATCTGGAGGACGCTTGGGATATATTACTACATATTAATCATTTTCCAACATTGTAGGCTACCTATTACTCTGAGTAAATAATTAAATCCTCCGTGATGGCCTGCCTCCCTCCCGCGTGCGAAACTGCTTTTGTAGCGTTTGCTGAATTTTTAAATTTTGATCTTTTGCTCATATCGAGCAGCAAAATTGAGATAGAAAAATATCAGAACTTAAAAGGATCTATCGAGAAGAGAAAAAATAAATTTTTGTGATTAAAAATCATCAGTAAATATACATTCTGCGAAGAAATATTTATAAAATCATAATTCATATTTTAATTTATTTGGTTAAGCAGTTTTAAATACGAGCAGGTTGTTACCTTGCTATGAATATATTTATAGATCATTTTGAGGATTTGAAAATATATGCTAAGGGAACTATTCATCAAATACTATGAGGCGTCATTAACATTTAGATTTGATTTTCTTGTCGTCTTCCAATACATCTCTCAGCCCCTATCACTTTAAGTTTCCCTTTTCCACACTCTTTCTTTCGTGTTTCTGATAGATGACATCAGGTGCGACAAATATCTCTATGACAAGTTCAGGGGAAGAAGGGAGCTTGAAGGGCTTTTGCTGTTGATGAAAACCATAGGGCTTTAAATCTCTTTGGGCTAAGCCTTTGGGGAAAGCTTTTACTTTGTGAAGAGGGAGCCTTTTGTTTTTGAAAAGCCTTTGCCTTAGAGCAGATTTTTGATTTTGCGCTGAGTTGATACCCCTTCGTTATACCAATCATCTTCAGTTAGCAGAGAGTTTCTGGAGCGGGAATAGTGCACTTGATGGAACGCAAGCGGGGAGACCCGGGATCAACCCAGTCCTGGCATGTGATAGTGACAGTTGTGTCCGAACTTTTGGAAGATCATTTATGAACCGTTAGCCACCATATGACAAAATATTCGCAGTGATAAAAAAAACTGAGTATGGTCAAAAGTTATTCCTTAAAAAAAGATATCATGCCAGCATCCTGTATCAAAAATAGACAGCGGGAATAACGTGAGGGAAAGAAATTCAAAATGAGGGGTTGCAACACCATGCTAATGTATTGTAGTTAGAAGAACACCCTCAAATTATGTAGACCAGGTTCAATTCCTGCTATTGAGAGTCAGTCGTAACAAACAATGTTATGCTATTTAATTATATTTTTTAGACAATTAATTATATTTTTTGTGTTTTAGAATATATCAAGAAGTACTTTTTGGACAGCGTGTGGTTCAAGAGCTATTGAACGGATGAGAAAAACTGCAAATACTGCGGTTTATAGTCTATGCATAAACTTCATGCTAGGGTTAGCGCAATATTTTTAATTATTTTCTTTAAATATTTAGAAGTACTTTTTGGACAAAGTGTGGTTCAAAAGCTGTTGCACGGATAAAGAAGATATTAAGAAGGAACATCAGGTATGAATACGTATTCAATGTATTATCAGTCGCATCACAGATGACATTAAATTATTGAACAACTATAGGAAAGAAGTGCCCGGAGAGATATACTCGTAGCTTTAAAAGAGTTTAGAAAGGCTTTGTTTGTATTTTAAAGGACGTTCAAGAAATACTTCAAAGTTACGACTATATAATTAAATCCTCTCGAATTACGTTAAAATGTAGATTAGTTTTGTAAACAAACAACATAAAAATTGCTTTTTAACTTAATTTTTCTTTTAAAAAATTTCAGATACTTATGTTACAAGATATCATACTCAGTACGCAGGATGACATTAAATTTAAATCCTTTAAAGCTACGATTACTAGGATTCATCTGAACTCTTTTCATGCATTTTGAATCTTAAAAAAATCAGTTTCCTAACAAAATATTTTTAACTGTAGATACTTTGAATAAAAATACAAATTTACTGGCACAGTGTTCTCACGAAATAGACATATTTCTCTCTGCAAAAATACAACGTTTACATATGTATTTAGGGATGAAAGACAACGCTATACATATATACATTCAGAAGTTTTACTGCATGTAACATGAATTAATTTTGTTGAACTTATGGAAAACTTTTTCACACTACTTTTAATTTTTTGATGTTTTGAATGGGGCATCTTTTAAAAACATCCTTGAATAGTCTAGAACCCTACTGCTATACGCTGTAAATTCCTCTTAAACTTTTTTTCAGCGGATTTCAATCAAGACCTCCATCTGAAAGATGGAAAAAAAACTTGAAAAGAGTTCTGTTCCTGATGCACACACAGATGCAGCCTTATACGGCAGTGACCGCAAAGCGTTCATTGTGTTTGCTCTTTCCGCAATCTGGGTCAAGACAAACGCGAGAATGACATATGAGTTGGTATTTCTCGGGATGAACTTCTGATTTCTTCAGAGGATAAATAGTGGCTGATTTATTCACGCATCTGGAAACCAAGAGAAATACTCTTTGTAGACTGTCTAAACCAGTGCTCCCCAACCTTTTTATCGCCGCGGACCAGTAAACGTTTGAAAATTTTACCGCAGCCCGCTGAGGGGGGGGGGGGACGTTGATTGTTTATATTTTAGATTGTTTTGATTTAATAATTTTAATTTAATTGTACTGAAACATGCCTTCAAAATAAAATACAGTTACACCAAAAAGTGAATATAAAGTGATTTACATTTTAACTCACTAGAACGCAAAATCAATGAGAACCCTGGGCTTGTGGCCCTAAGCTGGCGGCCCGGTACCATTTGATCCCCGAACCGATATCGGTCCGCGGCCCGGGGGTCGGGGACCACTGGTCTAAATGGTTAAAGAGGCGTTCGATGAATTTTTTTTTTTGGTATTGTGAGAACAGCTTGGTTTTAAGTTGTTTCCATAATTTTGCGGTGGAGAAAAGAATGTTTCACTCTAGCAAGTATTTCGGCAAATGAACTGTCAACGCGAACTATAATTTTTCCTGGGATATTTGTTTCCAAGTAACAAAGATTTATTTTTGAATAGTCATTTTATAAAATTTACTAAAAGATTTAAAATTTAATATTTTTATAGCTTCTATATAAGACACTTATAAAGATTATGAATAAATAAAAAATTAACTCATCAATTTATTACTGTCTTCAAGAAATTGAATGATCTCAGTCTGTTACAGATGAAAGTTTTTTTCTCCAGACGTCTTTGTTTAAGTAATATAGAGCTTATTTGTTAAAACGATAATTACACTATATCTATACATAATACCTTAAAAGGGGACTCGCTACTCTTAAATCTTTAAAACATTCGATTTTTTGGAAAAAAATATATGTTAAAGACTGATCATTTCTGAACAAAATAAAGCAAACCACATGAAAATATTCCGCTTAGTTCCGGAGATATTGATATTCTAAATATTTAATTACTGATCAAATTTATGGCAAGAAAAATTTTAAACTCATTTTTCTCAAAATGTAATTTTGCATCATTCCGCAACTAATATCTCAAAAACTATGAAAAATAATTCCATGAAATTTTTATCACTGCATAATCATGTTATTTTATTGCGTCTGAACTAAAATTATTGCAATCACTGCACATTTTGTTATTTTTTCAGGGGTAAATTAATGAAAAAATTTAAGGAAATTTTAAGTATATTTTGAGCAGTTTTAAAAAATTGAAAAAATATTTTAATGTTGAATGTTTTAAGTTAAATTGTATTTTGAATTATTTATTTTAAATATAAAACAGGAATTATACGTTTAAGTGTAAAATTAATTTCATAGTTCTGCGCGCAAGCCAGTATACAATAAAAATACTTAAAAAACAAGGTATATCTAAAGCATTTAAAAAAAATTATTTAAAATTGTTTTTAGAGTTGAAAATTTGTTTATTAAAATAAATATATCAATTTTTCATATACATAAAATTTGGAAAAATTGGGAGTAAATTGAAATAGTTACAAAGAGTCAAAAAGTAGGAAAATATGCCTTATTTCCTCGACTTAAGGCTCGTGAGTCCCCTTAAGCTGAATAATCCTGCAATTCTTCTGTAAAACAAAGTTCCTCTAGTTATAGCTGCCTTTCACACACTGGATATATAAAAAAATGGCCGAAACAGGTCAGTCTACGTTTAATTGAGTATCCTAAAATTTAGAGCCATTTGATGAGTCTGTGAGCTAAATTATTACTTACGGCTGAAGTCCTCATTATCTAGCGGTACAATGGCTTCAAAGAAATGGGGAAAACAATTTACGAAGAATAATTATATGAGTGATATTGGCCATGCTTAGTTGTTAAGGGGTAACTTTAACTCTTTTTTACTTGGAACCCTTTGTCCCCCGTAACTTTTTCTTTTCTCGGTTCTCGATTGTTTTCTAGAAAATGGGACTCGCAACACGAAGTAAGCTATCTAATTAACCTTTTGCTTACGGGGCCCATTTTAACGATTCCCTCTTTAGAACGGGAAATTTCATACCCCCTTTGTAAGAACGGCCATTAAAGGGGTTATATATATATATATATATATATATATATATATATATATATATATATATATATATATATATATATATATATATATATATATATATATATATAATACAGTGGAATTTCGATCGATCGCTCTCCGAATCATCATTTTCCCGTATGTGTCGTTTAATTCCCGCAGTCCCGACGATCATATTGCTTTGTTATGTTCCCGCATCTATCGTTTTCCCGTATTTATTGTTCAGTTCAGTCGGTCCCTTGAAAAACGATAGATCGAGATTCCACTGTATATATGTATGTATGTATAAATTCATTCTTGGGTCCGTATTCTTGGGATACATGCTATCCCACCCCGTAAGGAAAAGGTTAACAGACATATGAACACAGAGTTTTAGTGCACTCTGGAATTTTTTTAACCGTACTCAGGTATACTTCAGAGTAAACTTTTAAAAGCATATATCGCTCATTCCTTTCAACAACGTCATACCTCAAAAAACAAGATTTTTCAGGAGAGTGATTCGAAAGTTTAAAAGTACATTGAAATGTATTGAAAATAAATTTTAATTCTGCTCTTCTAGCGGCTAAATATTGAGCGGTGAGATATGACGATTTTTCAGGAATATACTACTCTTTCAGAGCATTCTGAAAACAAGCATAACTAAAAATCGCTGATTTTTTTAGATACGACGTTATTGAAAGGAGTGAGCGATATATATATATATATATATATATATATATATATATATATATATATATATATATATATATATATATATATATATATATATATATATATATATATATATATATATATATATATATACAGAAGCTGTTCACACATTTTTTAGACGATGTATATTGTATTCTCAAAACTAAATTACATAAAGTTCTTGTGTTTTAAATGTTCTATTTGACATCCCTTATTCTGAACTATCTTTCGACACCGCAATTTCCAGGATAATAATGCCTTTTGAAGTGTCAGAAGAGGTATTCTATCCCATTCCTCCTGAACAGCTTTCCAGAGTCCTGTAAGGGTTTTGGGACGACGTTTGGATAATGCAGATTTTAAAAGTCCGAAAGCACAAATATCCATAGGTGATACATCGGGAGATTTAGTAGGGATATCAGTGAAGGGTATGGCCTTGATACCAGTGTTTTGTTCCATTTCTTTTAGGAAATTTACAGTGGATTTTGATGCGTGACTGCTAGCTTTGTCCTGATGGAGTCTCACAGATTGATGGTACTGTGGGTAAAGCGATGGTATTTCATTCAGAAAAATTGGCGATAAAATATGTTCCTGATAGTATTTGGAGTATCTTGACATTTTTTTCCACTCTCTTTATTTTTAACTTGCCATTATAAGAAAAACCAGCAACAATCATGAATCCCTTAGAAAAACTTTCTTTCGATTCTTTGAACCATGTACTTAAATTTTTTTCTTCCCTTTTATGATAATAAATGGCTCTTTTTCTGTTGCAATCATTTAAATACACTCATGATTCATCTATTGTGACAATTGTTTTCCATTTTTCTTTGGATAAGTGTTTCTCATATAGAATTCTGCAGCGTGTCCTGCATTCAGCGATATGATTTGGAAGAAGACGATGCACATTGCGTTTTTTCGCTTTCTTAAGATTTAAATCAACGTTTATCATTTTGTTTACAGTGGACACCGAGCATTTTAATGATTTTGCAACTGTCCTTTGACTAGGGGGATTTTCTTTTAACATTAAACAACGTACCTTTGCAATAGTCGAAGATGTCCGTTTTGTCCTTGGATACTTGTTTGAAATTTTTGTCCCACTTGAGGCTCCAATTTGACGTTTTTTTTTTCCTTTCTTGTTGACGATATTACCTATCGACGCTTTAGATATCACAAAACCATGACTCTCACATCGTTTTTGGATAACGGAGTATGCATATTTCTCTTCGGAAAGAGCATAAATGTAGCATTCGAACCACTGCTTTGTTAAAAATGCCATTTTGAATAAAAACAAAACTTTCAAGCCGTAGACGATAATTTTGACTTTTAAAAACATAGTACAATTGCAATTATTTCTTTTGCATCAAACGATTTTCTATTACCGCTTACCAAAATCGTCTAAAAAATGTGCGAACAGCCTCTGTATATATATATATATATATATATATATATATATATATATATATATATATATATATATATATATATATATATACATGTTTGTTTTCGTGTGGGTGAGTGGGGGGGGGGGGTTGTGGAAATGCATGAAATTAATCTTTAAGTAATCAGGTATTGAGGTATATGAAATAATAATTTGAAATTTTTAAAATAAATCTTTTTTTCTAAATTTCCACTGATTTTAAAGCAATGCTGCTGATTGACTGCTTAGTTTCTGCGGGTATAATTTAGCGTATAGGTTAAGCCATTTCTTTTCAGGTTTTGTTAATTTCTGGGAGCGTATGTTTTCCTATCGTCTCATATGCTTTTAGAATGGAATAACTGCCCTTGAATATATATTACATATTTATTTTCCTTGGATCCTGCCTGAAACAACACTTGGGAAAATACTCAAAAACCAATACACCAAACTAGCTTTTCTTCTTTATCTTTTGGTTTTAAACTATTACCCTCCACATGTTTTTATAAACACAGATCAAGTGTGCTTATACCTTGCTTTCAAATTAGAATTTGTACGCAAACAATTTTCTTCACTTTGAAGGTTGAATCTGTTATTAACGAAAAACCTCATTTGCAGCTGTAATATTGTTACTCAGAATAAAAACACAGATATGCATTATAAAAAGCCAACATCCTAAAACGCTTATCGCCGCACGAGTTTTTGCGTTGGCGTTTACAGAGACAAGGCCTCACGCGGAGTGGATAAGGGGTGTAACCACTGTTTTCTGAGTCAGCTGTCTATGGAAAAAGAGAGGAAGCTAGGAGCGAGAGTCCTGCGGTTAGAGGGTGACAGAAAAATAAAGAATACTCGTAGATAGTCTATATCTCCGAGTGTAAGGCCATTTCACCCGCCTACACGTTCCGCTACGTGTGCTTGTAGTTAGTTTTAAGCAGCTATACTGTTGATGCAGGCCCTCATTTTCCATTAGGTCCGGTTGTTCCGGGTCTAGGGACCCCCGAATGTTGCGGTGGGGGGGGGGGCAAAGAAAATTTATTTAAAAAGAAAAAATCCCCAATTCAATTTTTTTTTAAATTTTACCTTTATTAATAGCCTGAATTAGTTATATATCCTTTCAAATTTGATTGATTGGTTCATCATATGTATATTTACATGTATAGTTCATCATATGTATGTTATAGTGTACATAAGGGATTAATAAGTTTTTCTGTTTGCATTGTATTGGTGTTTTAATGATGAAGTTAATATGTTGTATTTCTTTTTGTTATTTGATAGTGTTCTAGGCTTCTACGCTTCAAATAGCCAATTCTTGGTAAAATGGTACTTTCACAATGATTCATGATTTTTTTTTTTTGGGGGGGGGGATGTCAATTTTGTAAATTTTACGCCCACATCAGTGTTAGGGGGCCCCCATCTCGAGTTGTGCCTAAAGTCAAGAATTTTCTAAATCGGGCCCTGGTTGGATGGTCAGCACATTTAAATTACCAGGGGATTTAAATTTCTACAATTCAAAACGTAGACACTATCTTCTCTCTGCCATGTAAGATTTTAACATCTTTGTTCAATAAATTGAAACCGAATCCCGTCATATATGCAATCAGTAATGGAAGTTAACTTCAGGTTAGAACAACGTTTTCAAATAGAACTGATGCATGTTCTTAAGAATATACACACATTATAATCTTTACGAGGCTTGGGTAGACTCCTAAATACCAAATTACGAAAATTAATCCATTTTCATCTAATATCATAAATCCCTCAGTTAAATACGCTAATGTTACTTTCTTAATGCAACCGAACAATCCGAAGGCGATCGGTCAAGTCACTGTAGTTGTGACCTCTTTTAGAGCAGGACTGCTCCCGAATACTCAGCATCCCATTCTCCACGTAACGCAGGTAGAGGAATTTCGGAGGAGGAGACTTTATGGGTCCATAGTATGATGTTTATTTGTGAGGGCAGTAGACATTTCCAGCGGTGTAACGACTAAGCGCGCCTAATCGGCTAACAGCAAATGGTCGTAGTTTCAAGTGTAAAGAAATAATAGGGTTGATACGAATACTACTTTGGATTAAATAAAAACAAATTAATATTCATTACAGTATTAACATCTAATATTTTTCATAGCCATAACTTTAAGTTTTAATTTTAAAGTAATGGCTAAATTCAGTATTTTAAATATGTACTGAACCTGGTAGCTCTATTCGCATAATATTTTTTTTAATTTTCATGCAATGGAAAGGTTTCAAAACCAAGATTTTAAAGTTATTTTATCTTTTCACTTCCCTGCACAAGTTCTTTAGTCTGCAAAACTTTATAACACTTTAAAGAAGTAATTTATTTCTTCACCCAGGAAATATTTTCAGAGCTTTACCGCGAAACAAAAATCTTTAGTAGAGTATTTTGAAAATAGTATAATGAAACGCAGTGCAAAATTTCATAGAGGTGCCTTGAAAGAAATTTCTGATAAATGCTTTTTTAAAAATGACATATCAGAGAAAGTTCAATTCCGAGATAGATAAATTCGAAGTGTATGGTAAGGAAAGCATGGACAGTGCAGCAAAAAGGTATTTTGTATTTGGCACTGTAATAGTCATAGATATATGCAGATTTGTTGATAGCAAATATATAGATACAAGCAGATATTATTCGATTCTAAAAGCCTTAGGGCCTGTTCACATAGGAGTCCGGTAGCGGAAGCGTTAAAATATTGAAATATATTTAACCAATGACAAACCTCCAAACGATTAGCAACGAAATTTTTATGATTGGTTTATTTCCGTCTTAGCGCTATCTTTCCTTTTACGCCTCCGCTAACCGGACTTCTATGGGAACAGGCCCTTACAGTATGTAAATAATAAGCATTCTTGTTTCTCTTTTTATGAGGGGTGTATGAAGGTATGTGTGTGTGTGTGGTGGGGGGGGGATATTTTGTTTCTGGAAGACAACATTTTGTCCATCAATCTTTATTTATGTTAGTTATGTTACTTTCAAACGATTGGTAAGAATTTTTTTTTAATTGAATGTGAGTTCTAAATAAGATAAATCCTCTTAAGATGGTTTCGATGAAAACTCCATTCTAATACAAAAAGACTTAAAATGCAGATGAACAGGGCACTCCGACACAGTACAACCTAAAAATATTATTTCTGGCAATATATTCATCCTAGAAACGTGCGGTTTGTGGTATTTCCTTCTAAATGCTCTATGATGTGATTAACCCTTTTCATTCCATAAGCGCCGCCATGGGGATATCTTAAGTATGTACTATAATTATCCATTTCTTCACTGGCACGATAAAGTTCGCAAAGTCGGTACTTTTTGAACTACTCAGCGGTTGTTGTCTATTTGGTTCTGTGGGTTCGAATTATTTTTAGTGCTAAAAAATAAGAGAATAAATTTTAAGGTTTAAAAAATTTTAACAGTGTAGAAGAGTTTTTTCTTTATGCATATAAAAATAACGCTGCATTAGATTAAAATAAAATTTATGAGAGGGGTGAAAGTGAGATTAGCACCAAATAAACGGAAAGTAAGAGGTATTAGAAGTAAAACTAATGAATGCTGAAATCCTAAAAACTTCCATACAAGCCTAGGATGCCCATGGGGGATTGCGTTTACAGATACCCTACTATAACAGACTACAAGACATAGAATTCAAAATACATTCTTTATAACAAAACTTTAAAAAGCAAAATAAATGGAAAAGTTGATTATAAAAGTGTATGGATCTTTTATTTGATAAAATAAAGTGTTTAAATTTTCATTACCAGAATAACAATAATTCCTTGGAGTTGCTGGTAAGTCACATTAAAAACCTGACTTCAGTGCAAAAAGTTAAGAAAGTAAAACTAGGCTCAGTGCAAAAGTCAAGAAAGTAAAAATAGGCTTCCCCTCCCCCTCTCTTTTGAGCATTTTGTTTCCTTCTCTCCCTTGAGACAGCAGTGCATGATATTTATGATGTATGAAAGTTTTAGACTCATTCTGGACAAGGCTCGAGTTAGCCGTGGGTGTCTAAGTGTGGGTAGAGAGAAGTTATCGAATCCCACGAGACTGAATCACACCTTCCTTCAAGGTGATGCCGGTAGTATCAAGTGCGGGAACCGCGCCTCGATAATTGCTGATCGCAAGCGGAGCGTAAATATCGCCATGTGTGAGCTATCAGCGAGGTATATCTCGTGATTCCGAATGAATATGTTCCGAGATTATTGTGAATATTCAAGGCGGGGCAGGGACAAATTCTTCCAAATATGTAACTCAGAGGAGACCAACGTGCGGCACGCCTGCCACTTGTGGCACGCAAACTATCCTCAAGAGGCACGCCACTCATTTTCGACGTGAGAAAAAATAAATAAATAATTCTGAAATCTACAAGTTTTTATTGAAGGTTTTATATTGGTAGTGTTTTAAAGTTGGTCTCGAGTAAATTAGAATACACACGTAACAGTTACTAACTTATTGGAAATCAAACATTTCTAACACACTTTCAGGCGAAATAAAAATCTATCAAGAGCTAGTACACCAATAACTAGTACACCTTTATGTTTCCAAACCATAAAAAAAAAAAATTGAAATATTGGTTCATTATAAACTTAGTAACGATTTTTTTGGGAGGTAATTACTTTTTAACTGTTTTTTTAATTCTGTGCTTATAATATAATTTAAAGTAATTTTAAATATTTACTTCTGTTTTGTAAATAAACTTAAAAGGGCGCGGTAGCCCAATTGGCAAGAGCAGCGGGCCAGTGATCTGAACGTCCCTGGTTCGATGCTCGTTGCTGCAAATCCACCGCCGTGTTCACTAATGGTGGCCGGGGCATATAAAATAGGTCGTGACTGCAATGTCCTCCAAGATCTCAAATTTACCTCTGGAGGTGCAGGGTCAAGAGTTCCGGTCTCGTCACTTGACTCGGTTCAAAATTACGGGACCGGTCATTTAGCCAAGTCGGACTCCGACCCTTGTGGGGCTAATTCAAAACAGGAGCCGCCCCTTTCTGCCCAATAGCCTATTATAGGACCTGGTGAATGGAACTTCCAACCAGGGGGCATTAGCAACAACAACAAATAAAATTAAAATATCTACTTCTAATTAAAAACAACTTTAAAAGTGTGTTGCTGTGTTCTGTATTTAATAATCATTATATTATATTCAAGTTATTTTCTACAGTACATTTTTATTGTGGCACGTTGAATTGTCATATTGTCACTGTTTTTTAAACTGCTGAAATTTTTTGGGGAAAGTATAATGTTCTGCTGGTCTTTGCAACCACCACACAATGCATATAACGAAAATTTTAATAAAGTGATAATTAAAGAAAAATATTAAATATAAAAATGATTCAACGTAAGTAAATATGCTGCGTTAAAATTAAAATTACTTTGAAAGTAAGATGTAAAATGCTGTACTATAAGAAATGCAAGGATATAAATTTAATCCTTTGCATGCGTCACTTAACTATGTTAAGAGGGTCCGGGGATCTCAAAATTGTTAAAAAAAGCATTATTTTTATTTTCTACTTTCTTTTAATTTTTTATCATACTATTGAGCTTTAAGATTAAAATGTGTCTCTATGTGTGTCCTACTGCTACCTTTTTCTATTTATCTTGGAAGGGAATTTCCGTAATTTGCCGTTTTTAAAAGAGTATATTTATTCACTTGCAAGGTATTACTATGAAATTTTGAACCGCGTTCACTGTATTTTTATCAAAATGCCATCCTAATTTTTGACTTTGAGAAAAAATTCTGAAAATATATTCCTTCGAGCAGAAATTTGTCTGAAAAAAAATTGTTTTTATCCCTTAAAATTGATTAAAAACTTTTGAAATAAAATTTTTACATAGTTATCTTGAAACCTTTCTAATGAATAGAAGAAAAAAATTACGCCTTCAAATATATATATATATATATATATGTGTGTGTGTGTGTGTGTGTGTGTGTGTGTGTGTGTGGTAAGCGATGAAAGAGTCCTCAAAGAAGTTCACAATCCAATGTATATTTTAAGATTATCTATATTTAAACTTGATCAGATGACTAGATAAAAAAAAGAAAAGCTATATACATAAAGAACTAAGATGAGTATGAAGGTAACGTCGTCACGACAGTCACTGGCAAAATATTAATATAGTTCTAGAGCCGTCTCGTCCACTCTTCAGTTACAGGGCTGTCGTGCCCACTAGGGTGGAGCGAAAAAACATTTTCTCGAAATTCACATTGCCTGAGTCATTATTTGGTGTGAAACTGGCTGAAACAAATTTTCTCCAAATTTCAGCTCAAAATGTCGCCATCTTGAGGTTCCACAACTCAAGTGAATATTTGTATTGCCTTTTTTTAAAGTTTTTAATGCCCTTTTTATCAAAAAATAATAATTAATTAATAGAATAAATAATTAATATTAATTAATATTTTATAGTAATAATTATTTAATAATTAATATTAATATTTATTGTCAAATGTCAGTGCTAGAAATGGCATTTCGTACTCCAAAAATCTACTAAATGGCAGCACGTATTCTATTCTGATAACTATTTTATCATGACCTAAGCAGGCACGTGACTTTTATTGTGTGGAATTATTCATTTTTGAGACTGTTGTCTTTGTTTGATGCTTGTCTTTGTTTCAACAACTTGTTTCTAAATTGTAGTTTAAAGCAATAAGTTGTATCAATCGTGATTTATATTAATACGGACTTTTAATTAAAACATAAACATAAACATGACCTCAATCAGAAGTAAAACTTTTTGTAGTGTTTTTGGAACTCCAGTACATCTGAAAGAGACAGTGTTCCCCTCGTATGCTGATTTAATGAAGCATTTCCTATGACATATTGTGGAGGAAGGGGAACAAGGAATATCATTCTGTAAAAGATATCAGCGAAATTTTTTCTTGTGACATTGAAAGAATTTGGAAGAAAGACTTATTGCCTGTGATAAGTCATCAAGAAGTTATTCGTCTTATTAGAAATTACAATGAAAAGTACAAAAATATAAAAAGGATGCTCAAATCTCGAAAGGGTGTTGACAAAATTATGAAAGATTTTTTTGACCAAGCAAACTGTACTTTATTTGATATTTCTGTATGCAAATGTTTAAATTACGAACAATGCAAGTGTTCCGTGAAAGTTCCAAGTATGGAACGAAATTTTTTAGCAGACCGACGGCATGAGAGAAAAATGGCAATAGGATCAACTGACATTTCTGCAACTCAAAAACTGAAGCGTGTAAGAGAAAGGCAATGTATAAGGGAAAATCAGGAAGCTAAAGCAAAGGAATTGAAAGATAATGCTTCTTCATCTAAAAATATTACAGATTTAGAAGCAAATGCCGTCTGATTAAGATTTGGAAGATATCTCTGAAGATGATGACGATTACGTTAGTCATGAAGCCAAATGTCGGAAAACAACTGACGATGAATCTCCCTCAACCTCAAGACAGGCCAAATGAGAATATAACTTCCAAATCTAACCGTTGCTTGTGATAGAACGGGAGTATCGGATAGGTCAGCTGCTATCATTGCATCCTCTGTGCTTCGTGATATAGGGAATGTATCCAAAGATACTCCATCTAAAATTGACAGGAGTAAGCTGAGGAGAGAACGTCAAAAGGTACGATCACAGCTTAATGCTACACAAGTAACACAGTTTTTATACGCCATCAACTTCGATGGAAGAAAGGACAAAACTATAGTGCAAGAAAAGAAGGGAAGTTCTTTATATAGGACTACATCTGAGAAAGAGCGTATTGTTTTGTTGTCAGAACCTGGTTCTGTTTATATAGGACATGTGACGCCGAATTCTGAGTCTAGTGGGGATATTATACGAAGCATCATCAACTTCGTTACACAGAAAGGGATTACACTTTCGGAACTGGTTGCCGTTGGGTGTGATGGAACGAACGTCAACGTTGAGAATAAAAATGGCGCAGTTAGACTTTAAATCTTTGTTGGCCATAATTTGCACTGGTTTGTATGCTTATTGCATACTAATGAACTACCTCTTCACCACCTTTTCCAGAAGATTGAAGGAAAGGCATCTGGGCCACACCAGTTTTTCGGAACAATAGGAAAATCTCTGCAAACGTGCGAAACCCTTGCTGTGACAAGTTTTGTTTCTATTCCAGTTGCTTTGCTTGAAATTGATAAAAAAGACCTCAGCGCAGACCAAAAATACCTTTTCGATATTTCTAGGGTAGTATCCTCGGGGGAGTGCCTTCCAGATTTATCAAACAGAAGTCCCGGAACGATGTCTCATTCAAGCCAACAGAATTCTGCGCCTATATGTGTCGACTGCCGAACCAAAAGAACAGTTTAAGCTCCTAGTAGAATATGTTATGAAAGTTTACATGTCATCCTGGTTTGAAATAAAGAAAATCCCAAAAGCTACTCATGGAGCACGTCATCTGCATGGAATGATAAAAAAAAAGCTCATTCTTGCCAGAAGATTTTAAGTCAATCGTTCACAAAGTTATGAGGAACTCTTATTTTTCTCACTCTGAAAACATTCTCTTGGCAATGCTGTTAGATTAACGATCACATATTCGAGAACTTGGACTGAGAAGAAAACTGAAAGCAAGAAAAATTGACTGGAAGGGGAAAATACGCCAATTTGATCTTCCAAATTTAAATTTCGAAGCAGAAGAATATTTTGAGATGATTAACTGGGACTATCCTTTGGAACTACCAGTTACCATGAACCTCAGTGACGAAGACATAGAAAGTATGACCAGAAACGGTTCACAATTTGAAATAGAGAAGTTCCCTTGCCATTCGCAAGCAGTAGAGAGGCATGTGCGACTGGTAACACAAGCATCATTGGTAACATGTGGCGCAGAAGCAGTGATGGATATGTTATAAGTTTGGATGCCTGATTTAGATGGATGGAAGCAGATATTAAGCTTAACAAATAACTTTATTCAATCTCCTTCATCACCTACCGGTTACAGATCAGCGAGCGAAGTGTTCGCAAGCATCGAGAATTTTTCGAGACAATACTGCCACGTCACCTATCGGTGTCGTACAACATAAAATGACATTGGATGGTGGTGCCATCTGTTATACAGTAAATGAAATGAAATGCATTTATAAATTAAATAAAATAGGTTATCACTACAAGAGTATCCCTCCAGTGATGAACTTCGTGAAGGAACGACAAAATGTTAAAAGTAAATTTTAAATATACAATGATTAAAAAATATATATTTTTTTCACATTCACATTGTTCTTTGAGAGATACCTGATGCAAATTTACTAGACAAATAAAATGAAAAAAAATAATATATATGGCATTTAAATCTGACATATTAAATTAATATATAAAGAAAACAGTCTAGGTAATATCTGAATGTAATACACATTTCACTTGTTAATACCATAATGAATATACGTCCCTGAATACAAAATGCTGCAAAGGTTAAAGAGAAATAATTTACTTTACAAAATATGAATATGTATATATCTGTCAAAATTTAAATGTAATATATATGATGCAATTTTAAGAATATATACAAAATGTTTTAACCAATTTCTGTTATTAACCTCTTACTAAATTTTACACATCTACCAGATTTAGTTATTTGAGTTTTTAAAGTCTCAGGATTTTCTGGTGATTTCTTTTCTTTTGGTTGAGTTTCAGGGTAATCAGTCTCAGGTAAGTCATTAAATAGAAAAGCTGGCTTGACTCTATCAAGTGAGACACAACTTTTCTTCCCAATGAGGACCAATGTAGGGTTGTGACAAGGGTGGACTGACTTTATCCACTCTAAGAAATACATGAGAACAAGTGTTTAATTCTGGGTGCACAAAAACCTTGGATTTCACATGATGGGATGTAGGGATGGGTTTGATGTGATTCATCCTTTCCCGCAATTGTTGGATGAAATTGTTTTGTGAAATTTTAGTCAGTGAAGATTCTGTACACAAATCTGCTGGAAGTTTGAGTGAAACACCATACACTAAGTAAGCGCTGGATGCATTTATATCTGTTTTCACAGCAGCTCTAAGTCCAGGTAAGATGGCAGGTAAACATTCCGTCCATCTAGGATTTTCATGAGCCTTTAGAGCACTCTTTAGGACACGGTGGAAACGTTTCACTAAACAATTGGACTGGGGATGGAAGGCAGTAGTTCTGATTTTGGTCGTGCCAAGCATATTTGTCAACTCTCGAAACAGGAGGGATTCAAATTGTCGACCTTGGTCTGTTGTTATGGTGGAAGGACATCCAAAACGACAGATCCAACCACTCAAAAGAGCACGACATACAGTTTCTGCAGTAATATCAGCAATATGCACTACCTCAGGCCATCTGGTAAATCTATCGATGATTGTCAGACTGTAGGTCTGCCCTTCTGATGGAGGTAAGGGACCTATCAAATCGATATGGATGTGAGAAAATCTGGCATCAGGTGATGCGAAGGTGCCTAGAGGTGTCTTCGTGTGCCTGATCACTTTTGATCGCTGGCATGCAATGCAGCTTTTCACCCATTCCTTAAGATGTTTCTTCATCTGAGGCCAAACATACCTGGATGAAATTAGTTGTGTGGTTGCTGCTACACCAGGATGTGCAAGGTTATGAAAGTGTTTGAAAAGAGTTCTGCGAAAATTTTCTGGTACAAATGGTCTAGGTACATCTGTAGAGACATCACATAGAAGTTTGGTATTTGTCACTGGACTGGGAATGTATTTAAATTTTAAAGAAGTACAATTTTCAGTCTGCAACTTTTTGAATTCAGGATCAACTCTTTGGGCATCTGCGAAAGCATTGAAATCTAGAAAAAATGAATTGGAGATAGGACTGATTTCTACTCTAGATAGAGTATCAGCTACAGTATTGTTGATTCCACTGGTATGGCGAATGTCAGTGCTGAATTGAGATATATAGTCAAGATGCCGCCACTGACGAGGGCTGCATTTATCAGGTTTCTGTTTAAATACATAGATGAGAGGCTTCTGGTCAGTATATATTGTGAAGCTGCGACCTTCTAGCATAAATTGAAATCGCTTTACAGCTGTGTATATTGCCAACAGTTCTCGGTCATAAGTAGAGAATTTCTGCTGACTTTTTGAAAGCTTTACAGACATAAATGCAATTGGTTCCCATCTGTTTTCATGCACGTTTTCATCTGTTTTCATGCATAAGAGAACCGCCAACTGCAAAATCGCTGGCATCAACCCATACACTTAACTTTCCACCTGGAATAGGATGGTGAAGTAGGGTTGCTTCTTCTAAAGCACTTTTTGCATCATTAAATGCTCGTTCAGGCTCCTCATTCCATTGAAGTGTATCCTGGGAATTGTTGCGAGTGGGTCTTTTAGATTTCTTTTTATTTTTAATTCCCTCTAACAGTTTGTTTAAAGGTGCTAAAATGTGTGCTGCTTTTTCTATAAACCGTCGATAGAAATTTAGAAGCCCTAAAAATCGTCTCAATTGTGTTAATGTGTTTGGTTTCGGAAATTTTAAAATGCAATCCACTCTATCTGTTAAGGGTTCAATGCCAAATTCAGAAACTTTATAGCCTAAAAATTGAATTGATGAAACTCCAAAAATACATTTAGATGGTTTTAAACTAAGCCCATATTTTTGTAATCGCTCAAATAAAATGCGGAGATGCTCGATATGCTCCTCTGGAGATTTTGAAGAGACTAAAATGTCGTCAACAAAGGCGTAAATAAAATGAAGTCCACGAGTTACCTCATCAATGAACCTTTGAAACGTTGCTGCAGCATTGCAGAGGCCAAATTGCATTCGAGTACTCTCAAATAATCCAAAAGGTGTTATTATGGCACTTTTATGGATATCGTCTGAGTTTATTGGAATTTGGTGATATGCCTTAATCAGATCTATATGTGAAAATATTTTTGCACCATGTAAGTTAGATGTAAAATCCAAAATGTTTGGGACTGAATAGTTGTCTTTAATTGTTTGAGCATTAAGTGCTCGGTAATCCCTAACTGGTCTCCATTCAGCACTGTCTTTCTTCGGCACCAAGTGCAAAGGTGATGCGAAATTGCTTTTAGAAGGACGCATGTGACCTAGTTCAATCATGTTTTGAATTTCGTCCTTAGCAATGCGCAGACGGTCAGGTGCGAGACGGCGTGTTTTTGCTGTTACAGGAGGACCAGTTGCTTGTATATAATGAACAACCGAATGTTTAACTTCTTGGTTTGGACGAGGAGGTGTAGTGATTTCGGGGAAATCCAATAATAATTTACGATAAACACTATCGCCTGATACAGTTTTAATCGAATGAATCGCACTGTTCTTTAGTATGCAGGGAGAGGTAATATTAGTTTAGCAGTGAATTAAATTTTTGGAGGTTAAGTTAGGCATTAGATTAAAATTATATAAAAAATCAGCACCAATTATTGGGTTGGATACATTCCCTTCTAAAAATGTCCATTTGAAAATTTTCCTAAGACCAAAATCTAAATAAAGGGTTTGGGTTGAATAGACCTGGATTGGCGAGGTGTTAGCTGCCGAAAGTGTCATTTGTAAGGTGTTTCTTTTTTGTAACTTTGAAGCAGGAATGATGGAAACCACTTCCTGTGTCAATCAAAAAATTTACATTGGTACGCCGATCGCGCACTAACAGGCGACGAGAGTTTAATGACAAGGTGGTAGTCGCCTCTACACCCAGCCGTCGTCATTTTTTTTCATAATTGCATGGGGGAACGCATTTCTTGGCATTTTGGCCAAACTTATGGTGATACCAACAGTTAGCAAAAGTTTTGGATCGGGATTTGCTACGAGCACGCGGCGCACGGTTGCGATGAGGGCTGCGATCTCTACGCAACGAAATTTCATCTATCCGCGTATTTTTTTTTTTTTTTTTTTAATTTCAGCAAGCAATCGATCTTCAATGGAATGAGCTGAGGAAACAGAACAAGCACTTACCGGCATAGGTGTCACTTCCATCACTCTGTCAGCGATGTCCGCTGCCTTTTCTAGGCTTAACGGCGTTACTGCTGCGAGAATTGACTGTACGGGCGTCGGCAAATGTTGTAGAAATAGTTCCATCATTAATTCCTCCGGCACGTTGTAAGATTCGGCGCGCGTCGCATGACGCGAAGTAGATCGGTAGGTCTGCGATCTCCCAGCTGCTCGCCGACGAGAAGTTTCCGGATTTCTTGATGGGATGACTCACCGCTTCTTTTTATCAGCTCCCTTTTCAACACACCGTAAGTGTCGGTCTTGTCAGGGTAGGCGATAATGTCCCGTACCACGGTAGCTGCTTCCGGTGGTAAGTTAGATGCTATATAATTGAATTTGGTCTTGCTTTCCGATATAGCTTTCGGAGTGCCTAATTCGAACGTAGCTTCGCACATCAGGAACCACAGTGAAGGATCGGCGAAATTGTAGGCCTGTATTTTGACTGCTCCGACTTCTTGCGTCATATTTGAAGACTGGTGAGCACGTGGTCAGCGAAAAATAAGTCCTTCGATACAGGCAAAAATAAGTGCAGGCTTCCGGTATTTTACTTGTGCGTATTCACCGGTCACCATTGTTATAAGGTTGGATGCCTGATTTAGATGGATGGAAGCAGATATTAAACTTAACAAATAACTTTATTCAATCTCCTTCATCACCTACCGGTTACAGATCAGCGAGCGAAGTGTTCGCAAGCATCGAGAATTTTTCGAGACAATACTGCCACGCCACCTATCGGTGTCGTGCAACATGAAATGACATTGGATGGTGGTGCCATCTGTCATACAGTAAATGAAATGAAACGCATATATAAATTAAATAAAATAGGTTATGACTACAGATACATTCGCAGTGGAATCAAGTCACGAAAGGAACTTCCAAAGTTTGACACCAAAGATAATTATTTTGGTCTTCATGTGAAATCCAAAATGGAAGACTGATTAAAGTAAATTCCAAGTTAGTGATTTTTTTTAAACGATAGTGTTTTCCTGTTTCTTTTTTATAATTAGAACTGTTTTTGAGTCAGAAAATAAAGCTATTGTAAACATTAAAATCAAATAAAAAAATTGATTTTTTTTACTTTTGACGTTAATATTCCTTTCTTTGATCCCCTGTGTGGAACCTGAAGACGATGAATGATTGCGCTGGGAATTTTTTGCAGTGTCTTTCTTGCCAAACAGCACCATTTGTTGAGTCAGGAAATATTAAAATTTAAAAAAAAGCTCTTAGAATGGCGGACATCAAAGACGTGAAGTCGGCATTGGTGTACGTATGAAGTACGAGTCCGCTCAGAGGGCGACGCGCCGTGACCATCAACTAGTGAGAGGGGTGACGGCCGCCGAAAACGACCCAATAAACGCCCGTTTTGAAGAAATAGAAAAGCGAATTGGCGACTTGGCAGGGATGAATTCAAATATGCCGCCAAGGAGAAATCCATTGAAGTGCTGGACCTGCGGGCGCGAGTGGCATCTCAAAAGGTATTGCTTAGCGTGCCAAGCTGATGAATCAAGACGCCAAGGCAAAGGGAAATTAGTTCCCGGCCACCTGAATTGGCGAAGGCAGCCGGACGAGGAGAAGCCCTCTTGCAATACACTAAATGTGTCGTCGATGCATCACGAAGAGAAGAGGCCGTTAGTTGAAGGGCTCGTAAATGGTCAACCGTGTAGCATGTTAGTTGACACAGGGGCTAACGTGACCATCGTCAGGACGGATATAGCTCAAGAGCTTAGCGAAAAGCTACTTTTCACGCCTCCAAACATCACTTTGTAGACCGTGACTGGGGATAAAATTAAGATGAATGGAAAAATTGCGCACCACATAAGCGTCGGGAATAATAGTTCTCGGCATACGGCATATGTTGCCGATATTGTTGACCCGATGATTCTCGGGTTTGACTTTTTAACCAGAAATAATTTCAAAATAGATTTCAAATCTAATCAAATCATAGCCACTCAAGATAGAACCATACCCTCCATACCGGAAAATAGTAGAAGTGGTCTTTTAGCTGCCGCAACTCTTGTGGACCAGTCGAAAGGTACGGTTCCCGTCAAGATTGCAGATGTCAGCGATAAAGCCAAGAAAATCCAGAAGAATGAAATGTTGCCAACTTATACCCCGGTCACCGGAAAAAGTAGAAAGCGTAACCTACCAGTCGTCGAGCGCTCCAATTTGACCGCAGATGCATTGAAGAGTGCGGAATTGATTGATCAACGAAAAATGGCAGCAGAAGAATTCATCAATGAATTCCAGGCGGTGCTCGCCCGTGCAACAGATGTGGGCCACACGAACTTGACGCAACACCGAATTGTCACGAAGAACCACACCCCGGTCAAGCAGCATCCCAGAAGGCGTCCTTTGACGAAACAAGATCAACGTGGCAAGCGACAGATTGAAGAAGGGGTACGACGCGACAGCGACAGATCATCAGTTCCAGGAAGGAATCAAAGTTCGGCTGTGGAGTCCCGTTCGCCGGGAGGGTCTATCTCCCAAGCTACAGTTCCGCTGGAGAGGTCCATTCGTCGTCGTCAAAGGAATCACGACGTCGTTGTGTGGATTCGAGATTCTGCGATCTGCAAAGCGAAGGTCGTACATTACGACCGGCCATATTGGCTCCTTACCATGAGACGTGAGTGAGTCCTGAAGTATTTGAGGATACCCGGATCACGGCTTGTAGGCTGTTGTCAAGTAGACCCAGGCTACCCATTTTTATTTTTTATTAATGTTGCAACTGTTATTCTTATATGTTTATTCATTTAGTTTGTAATAATATATGTATTATGTTTATTTATGTAAAGTTGTATATAGTAGTCGCATTTAAGGACCGTAGTTGTTAGTGGAAGGACTGTCCGGGACGTTCAGTCTTTTAGAGGAGGGGGCAATGTTACGAGTTTAGGACCAACTTGGCGTGTTATCGCCAGCATGCAATGTTTTGGAATCCACGATAAATAAAAATAATGGTTTAGCACGTTCACGCGTCTACCATGGAGTAAGTAATAAATCCTGATCTTGGGTCTATTGTTGTAAAATGGTTTCGTAGAGCGGTAGGGCAACGCGGGTTTTGTTTCCTATGTGAATAAGAGTCTGGAATAAAAAGTTCAGTTCTAAAGTTGGTTTTGATGCGATCGGTTGACTGTTTTTCAACAGGTGATTCTCCTTGTAGAAAGTTTTAGTCTCGGCTGGTTTAAGACGAGGTCCTTAGAAGGAGGGAAATTTAAGGTCGTATGCTACTTGTTAATAATTGTTATATTGTAATTAATGATTGTGTCTGAATTCCTCCATGTTAAAGAAAAGTTCTTAGGTGCTGGAATTGTTAGCTTCCAGCAAAGATTCAACGTTTCTATCTTGTTTACTCATCTGCAAGTTTCGAGAAAGTGTATTGAAGATTTAAGGTTATATAAATTTCTATTATTAAATTTGCTGTAACCGGCATATTTATTTCTGTATTTGAAATTTACTATTTAGAATATCTTCCCGTCGCCCGGCTTTGGTACAATATATATATATATATATATATATACCGGGTGGCCATAATTAAACTGACAGTGCTCACAGTGTTCTGTAGCGCGATGTATTTGCGAGAATGACGCCACATTTTGTAGGAAGATTAAACAAGACGGGGGACGAAGGATTCCGCGAAAAAATAAATTAGTTCCAAAAGTAACCGCTAGGGGAATATTTGGCGCTGTGTAATAGAAAATAGAGTGTTAACAAATACAAATCAATACGGAAATTACCTTTTATTTTGCATTCAAATGAGGTTCAATGTGGCTGCCGTTGTTGTGGACCACATATTGCATTCTGTGCACAGTATGCACAACAGCAGAAAGTAACATGTCTGCAGGAATCTCCCGTACAGTCCGTGATATGTTATCCTTCAACGTTATTGTATCCTTTAACTTCTATTGTATCCGTTAACTTCTATTGTATCCTGTGGTACAGGTTTTCGTCCTCTGCCTGACTGAACCTCTGCCTAAGAACCTGTTTTCTGAAACGTCGCAACCATTGCTTTTAGCCCATTAACTGACACAGGACCGTTACCTTTACGCATTTTTTTGTGCGTTCTAAAAGCACTAAGAGCGGCTGAGACGTTGCACTGGTTGAGGTAAAAGAATTTGACCAGTAACGCACGCTCGACTAAAGAAGGAGACATTGCACATAAACTTTCAATCCGATTGATTCGAAACGTAACACATTGCCTTTTAAAACCCAAGCAGCTGGCACTGTGCCAATGGATGTAACGTGAAATTTGAATAAAGAACTTCTTCTTCTGCTCAGCGTACGTGATATTGCAGATCACGAGACTTTATCGATGTTTATGTAGATTTTACGCTTTTTTAAAAGTGTTGCCATATTGCACTTGAACTAAATAAGAAAATGTGCATAATAAAAGGTAATTTTATTCCGTATTAATTTGCATTTGTTAACACTCTATTTTCTATTACACAGCGCCAAATATTCTCCTAGCGGTGCCTTTTGGAACTAATTTATTTTTTCGCGGAATCCTTCGTTCCCCTTCTTGTTTAATCTTCCTACAAAATGTGGCGTCATTCTCGCAAATAGATCGCGCTACAGAACACTGTGAGCACTGTGAGTTTAATTATGGCCACCCGGTATATATATATATATATATATATATATATATATATATATATATATATATATATAAACTTCTCTAACCGGCCACCCCTATTTGACTGCATACTCCATTAAATGGCCATATTTTGTTCAGAACCGGTTAAAAACTCATTACAGCCGATATTATGGAAGAAACCCCTTTCACACGGCCACTCCTCAGAACGGCTACTTTTTTCCCCAGAACAATTACCGACCGCCAGAGTAAAGTTTCTCAGCATATACACTGGTGGCCATTAAAATTACAACACCGGAAAGGAAAGCAAATAACAAAACTTCAAAACTTAGCTTCGACTTTAAGTAGTTGACCTCTGGAACCCCGCTTCATTGACTCCACATCTCTTGCATTATTACATGTCCGCGTATCCATCAGACAACACAGAGCATTCCTATAAGCGCCTTAAGATTTTAGCTCACTGTCAGCGTGAAATCACACCATGGAACATTCCGTCAGATCTGTGGTAGTGGTGCTTACGACGTTATCATAGAGCTCTTTTTTTACTATCCTGTCTATTTGTTTGGCTCGGTGTCCAGCATTAGTGCGTTCATTGTCTATAACAGAGGTGGGGAACCTTTTTACCATTAGAGGCCACATGTAAATTAGGTAGAAATAAAGGAGGCCGCATAAGTTGATGTACCTATAAATGCGACTTTTATGAAATTATTATAGTTAGGTATAGTTTTAACAATTTGGTGCATTATATAGAAAAATAACAACAAAAAATTAAGTCCTTATTTATTTTCTATTTGACTTAAAAAGTTACAATATAAAATATTTTTGTAATCACATAAGGGTAAAAACTTGTTATAACATTAATAATTAATTATTAATTTTTTTTATAAAATTATAAGATTCATAGATACCACTGTAATTTTTTATAGTTCACTGTTGGTATTTCTATTTATGTAAGCGCACACACACACACACACACACACACACACATATATATATATATATATATATATATATATATATATATATATATATATATATATATATATATATATATATATATATCCAGATTTTTAAATTTTAATAAACAACTACATATTTAAATACCACTTCAAATAAAAATAATAAAGTAGAAGTATTTTTAAATAATTTTAGCATTATAAAGAAATACAATAGAAAAATAATAGTATTAAATTATAAATAACTGACATAGCAACAATTCCTAAAATAATTTGAAGGCCGCACAAGAAAATCATGGAGGCCGCACGTTCCCCACCTTTGGTCTATACCATTAATGCTACTACGTAAGTATCGTTTTCGTCAACTGTGGATAAATCTGTGTCGACCGACCACTTGGAGTCCCTGGGGACGTGGACCATCACACACACACATACAGTGTGACTTTTATTAAACTGACATTACTCAGATCCATCTGTAGCGTTATCTATCACCGGAATTCCACCAAAATTGATAGAGGGACTAAAGACGACCTGAGAAAGAGTTCCCATGAAAAAGAAAGTAAAAAAAAGTTCCAAAAGTCATCGACAGGGAGAGAGATATGGCGCTGTTGTAGTCGGCGCACCCGAGAATTTACACAAAACGCAAGTAAAACATCAAAATGCAAATTCATGACTACGTAGTCGACAGCAACGCCAGTATTTCGGGCTATAAAGATAAGGGGAGAATATCGAAAAAGTTTTAATAAGCAGACAAATGAGTAACAAAAAAATGTCACTTCAACACCGCTTTATGCAGCAAATTCACTTCTCCCTCCTTCAATGTGACCTCCATCCCGGTGCATAACCCATTGTATCCTGGACACTAAGTCCTCAACGGCCGAGCATAATATGTCACCAGGAATGTTCATCATAGTCCGGGATATGTTGTCCTTTAGGGCCGCCAAGTTAGAAACTCCACCAAGATACACCTTGAACTTTAAATAACCTCACAGAAAGAAGTCACAGGAGTTAGATCTGGAGGGCGGGGAGGACATGCAAGAGGAAAAAAGCGACAGAAGACCCTTTCTTCTGTAAAACAATGACGCAACAGATTCCGCACCGATCTTTACAACCCAAAATACTGGCTCTGCTGTCGACTGCGAAGTCATGAATTTGCATTTTGATGTTTTACTTGCGTTTTATGCAAATTCTCGGGTGCGCCGACAACAACAGTGCCATATCTTCCTCTATCGGCGGCTTTTGGAACTAATTTTTTTTTCATGGAAACTCTTGCCCATGTCGTCCTTATTCTCTCTATCAAATTTGGTGGAATTCCGGCTGATAGATCGCGCTAAAAGTGGCTCTGAGTAGCGTCAGTTTAATAAAAATCACCCTGTATATAACACACACAGACACACACACACACCAGTGTCGTGGAGAGAGGGGGGGCAAGGGGGTCTATCATGCCCCTGGCGCTACTCGCAGAGGGGCACCAAATGATCATTTTCAGTAATTCTATATGTTTTTCGGAGGGGGGGGCCAAAAAGGTATCGTGCCCCGGGTGCCAGTTATGCTCACTACGTCACTGACTGACACACACACACACACACACACACACACACACACACATATATATATATATATATATATATATATAAGTTATTCTAGATTTTAGGAAAATCCCAAATTCATATCTTTCTCTTAATCATCCATCATGCTGTGAATTTATTTTCTTTCAAATCGGCATAGGAAAAGACATCTCCCCCTTCCTTTTTTGTTCTTCGTTAGCCAGTAAAAACAATGTAATTTTACTTGAACCTACGCATCTAATCAGGATTTCAAGGTCTTCCAAAGGTAATTTAGGCAACATAATATGAAGAGTTTTTTGTTAATACATAGGTAGGCGGGTCACGCCAGGTAACACAACATACTCATATATTTCCGAGAGTATCCATAACAGAGAGAGAGAGAGAGAGCTGCTTTGGTGGCCATGGTTACCGCGAGCAACAGAAAGAAGCATTGTCCGCTTAGCCCAGATCCTGAACATGGATTTTAATGATGAATTTTTTTTATTTTTTTTTTTTTTTGGGGGGGGGGGGTCCATCTGCAGCAATTCTAATCGTAGAAATACGTCAATGAGATGCAGGTGGTAATCGTATTTGATGACGCAATACCGAGGGTTTGTTTTCAAATCAGAAATAGACGGACATTTCTGAAGGTCACTAGGAAGAAATTGATTTCATTAAATTTTGGGGGTACACTGGTAATTTTGTTTTCAGTAATGAAATGTGAAATAGAGGTTTTTTAAAAAATTTCCTGTGGGAGATTTCGAATCGTGGCTTGTAAGTTTCGGGATATATTATCGGCTTTTTTCCTTACAAGGATTAATGAAAAATATATAATTTTTTTTTCTTAATCCTTGAAGTAAAATGATTTGAAACAAGTGGGAAACAATTTTTAATCTGAATTTTCCAGAATGACATTTGAGAATGGATAGGAAAAAGAACCATAAATGAAAAGACATTGGGGTGTTCCTTTTACGAATTTGAGGTGTTTTTTTTTTTTCTTTTAAAGGTATATAAAACCAATTTTGAATTATACGTGTCTTGTGAGAGTGCTGGTGATAAAAATTTATTTAACGGGACCGCTCCGTCTCTTTGAGTCCAAAACATGCAATTGTTCGGGTTTAATTTTTAAAGATATTAACATGAAAATTCCTCATTGCTTAGAGTAGAGACTAAACTACTGCGACGCCATCTGATCCTTCAGATTAAGTCGGCACATCATTATCTTCAACACCCATGTTAGACTACAGATAATTTTCCCCTCAGCATTTTTAATTCACACATGTGAGCAAATGCATATTTCGTAGTTCTTTTCTTTGCATATGAGGTTGACGTTTGAATAAAAAGAACACGTAGTTTTTAAATTTCAAATGTTCTCAGTGGTTAATTTTTTTACAGGGTTTTAAATTACTGATATCTGCCGCAAAAAAATTTAAATTGTTTTTGAAAAAAATTAAATGAAATATGAAGACGTTTGAAAAACAAACATGTGTAGCATTTAAATGTTCATTTTCAAATGCAGAAAATAGAAATAAAAAATATGCTAATCCGTGATTTAAAAAAATACCGAGATGAAAATTCCCCGCAGCTTAGCATTGTTATTGCAGATTTCCGATGCCTGTCTCATAATCCACGATCCATTTTTGACATCTTGATGGAGGTTAAGCTTCAGCCGAAAGGTTAATTTCGCGTTCACTTGCGATTGTATTTGCGCATGACTCAGAGATAAAACGAAAGAGAGCGAGCGATTCGTTCATGTTCAGGTTCAGGTATTTCAACTTGTCGGAGCTCCAATGTCTATAGGACTTTCGGGCCTAGTCTCAGCCCGTACGAAAAGAGTTCGCATCCGAGATTCTCCCCGTCCGAGATGCAGTTCACCTCGTACGCTGTTCTCGGATGCGAGCAAAATCGGTAGTCTCAGCCACTTTTTCCGTACGCAGTGAGAAAGCTTTTACCGTTCGAATTCTGGATAAGCACCGCCCACTAGCTACTACGTTTTTTCTGATAACGATTAACGATAAGCCAATAACATTGCTTTATTTTTCTGTAATTTCTATATCGTTACTATGGAAACAGTAAAGTGCTGTCTCGGAAAAGAATACAAGTGACTGCAGAAAAACAGCAATTTGAATTATTTTTTCTTTACACATTTGTTTAATTTGAGTTTTATACATAAGTGCGCATTTATACAGAAGAGGATGAAAAATTGATATTAAATTAAATCTGCCCAAAAGAAATTGAATAATCAGCAAATAAATTGTATTTAATAGGTAGATACAAAATTAATAAAAAGGTCTAAATAAACAAAATAAATTTGTATATAACAAATTTATCCATGTGTGTATACACAGATGAATACATTTTTCACATGTGTGTGTGTGTGAAAGTAAGTATTTGAAAGTGTATTTATATATATTCATACATAAATGAAATAAAAGTAGAACTATCATATTTTTAGTTTTAAGTACTCATAACAGTGATATTTCAAACTTAGTATCTCGAACAATAATGTTAAGATAAAACTTCTTCAGGATTACAAGCATAATTGAAAAATTCTTTTTTGTAATGGACTTTCTAAGGGGGTCCATAGTATTTAGGTTAAATGCTGGGGAAGCTAAATAAAAATAATAAATTTTTATTAGAACTTTAAAAATCTGTAATTCTTTTTTTAAAGAAAGATTCTGCTTGCAATTACTTTTATCCAGAGGTCATCTCTTCAGATGATCCATTTCAAGTGATACAGAAGAAAAGCTCTAATAATTTTCAATCAAATTAACTTCTATTATTCGACTAACTTCATGTTGAGAAAGCCAGCGGAATAAGCAGTATCTATCCCCTTTATTCAAACCTGTATATTTAACTAGATGTAATGAATTAAGATATAATAAAATATTAATTAATTAACTAACATTAATTTTTAATAATTTATTTATTCTCTTTAGATATTAAAAACAGAAAATATAGAAATCTGTGTTCATGTATGTTGAAATATATAAATTAAAGCTAAAAATGTGTAAAATTTTCATTGTTCTCTTTAAATAAGATTAAGAAAACTGATATTGCATACAAATGGGGGTAATGCTAGCTACCCATACGGTACCCCCTTAAATGAATGGCCAGCAGTATCAGCAGTATATAATTTGTATGGATTTAGTTTTAAAAAAAATTGCCATATATAACAACAACATACAATCTAAATATTATGTATTTCAAACTACTACAGCAACAGGGAAATGTAATCAATATATTAATTATTTGTAAGCTTTTACTAGATACAAAATTTTCAAGAGCAAAAAAATGAAAGCTTGCCTTATTGAAAGAAAATTTACACAGGGATATTAATTCTCTTATAATCTGACATTGATTGGTTAAATAACAATAGAAAAGCAAAATAGAGGACATAATTTTTACTATAATTCCTGTTAAGCATGTTCATAGTTCAACACACAAGTTTCTTAAAACTTTTAACATGATATAAGGGACCTCTCATGAGTAACGGAATGACATTTGGACAAGCATTCACAACATATATTGCAGATTCTACTAACTTAAATATTAAAATAAAAAAAGAAAATAGGGCAAACTATAAACATCTTAATGACTTAAAATGAAAAATGCAGATAATTTAAAATTACACATTATCTATGTTTAAAAAATAGCACTTTTTTTGTGGTAACGGAATGATATATTTTGGACATAACAAATAAAAACATTGAATAACAAATAAAAATTCAGCCAACTGTTGCAGTAACAAAACAAAAAAATAATGTCAGCAACAAGACCTGATTCAATACTAAAAGTTTCAGTCATTTTTCAACATCAAAATAATAATTAATATTATAAAATTAATTAGACTTAATGAAATCATGTGGTAACGGAATGACAAAAGTTCTGTTAATGAAAGTTCTGTTAAAGTTCTGTTAATGTGCTTGAAATATCAAATACAAATTTATTATAATTAACTTACAAAAGATCACATTTTATGAATAACATTGAAACTGACTTGATTTTCATACATTACTCAGCACATATACGTTTTTCAAATTCAAACCGACTTCTAATTCTAGTGTTTGAACCATCAGTTACTATTGATGGTTCTTTTCAGCTTTTGCTTAATTTGAGTTTTCGTGATCCAACACTTGTCTTCTTTGTAAGGAAATGCATAAATTAGTCCTAGAGTATCCTGTTTATGCATACAGAGAACTTTGATATCATCATCTTCAATAATGAGTACTTGAGCAACATATGTGCGAACAGTTTTCTTTCCTAACCAGTCAATTAAAATGTAGTCTCCTACTATTTTGTTTTGTCTTCAATGACAACACAAAATAAAGCTGTCAATTTGATATTCTCCTTGCATAACTCAAAATTTACCAACCAATCGAGTAATAAACCAGAAATAATAAGTTTTTACAATTCAACAAAATCAGGAGTGGATAATTTAGACAAACTATTCACCGAATAGAAGGTTGAGACGGTTGCCCCTGACAATATTTTACAATATGACAGCGGTTAGTCTTGTAAATTTTGGCATTATCTATGCCAGCTATGATGAGATGCCTGTAATGACACATTTTGACTTTATAAATTCATTAGGAAAAAGTTTGTTAGAAAAACAAGTGCAATGTCGGTTGTCCATCCCAAACCTTCCGGATGACCTAAAAAAAAAAATAGCACGAGACATTCTTAGAGAACCTGAAGAAACACATAGCACCTCTCAAATTTCTTATAAGCTTCCCACGAGAAAAACGTGCCCATATTGTCCTTATCAAAAAACGGAGGCAAACTGCATATAAATGTATAAAATGCGAAAATCCATGTTGCCTAGAGTGCTTGAAAAAAGTGTGCAACTCTTGTGCTTCTGGAGTAAAAAAGTAATTTTTGTTTACATGATGCCGATTTTAATTGTATTGTAACAATCAAATAAAACATATTTAGTTAATTTATATGTAGTTTCATTAAATTTGCACCTCTAAAATAAATTTTTGTTATGTACACGTATCACAGACACATGTTACTTGCAACACACAAAATATGTGTGTTACCAGTTAAGGTCAAATGGTCAATGCAAAAAGAGTATTTTCTGTTGTATTTTAAGGCATGTTTCCTGTGAGAAATGGTATTATTCTTATCAAATTACAAAAATTCAGTTATTTCTGAAAATAATGATATATAACACTTGCAGAAATTAAAAAAAATTTTTTTTCATCTGATGTCCACTTATTCATGGAATGTCCCATAATCTATTAACATCATACAGTAGCTCTTAAAGTATTTCATCCTACAGCTTTCTTTAGTCATGAAATTGATGAAATTGCCAGCAAGATTAAAACCTCAAAACAGAAAATTATTTAATTCTGTTTTAAAGTTTACACCCAACTAGCAGAATAGATAAATTTTCAACTAAGGTCCTTTCATGAACAAGTATCAAAGTGAAGAAGGATAAAATGGCAATCAATATTACAATATGGGAAGAAAATAGTGATTACAATTTTAAACATTACAACAATAGCATATTTAAAAGGTTTTAAGACATTTTAAGCAACTTTAACACACAAAAGGATCAACATAAAAAGCTAATTATACATTTGATATTTTTATATCTATTAGTACAGTTATACAATCAAATGTTAACTTTTTCAGACATTTATCAATTATAAACTTAAACAAGATATTTATATGTATTATGTTCATATGCATAACAGCATAATGTAAATTACATGTAATCTATGTTTATCCTCCTTCTGTTTAAAGTCAAGGAATACATTAAGTAACATCTGAAAATTTAGGATAATAAAACTTAGCAAAAATAAACATAAGATTATAAAAAAACTGTATGAAAAATTTAAATAAATATCCTTAAAATATGTAACTTCATTACTTGAGTAAAAGAAATATTTCATGTTTTCAATACATTATGCATTATTACAACTAACTTTCATATTATAACAGCCATAATAATTCACACGGGAATTATGAAGAGCATGAATTTTTAATTGAATAAGATCATCACAAATTTTTAAAAACAGGTATATAACTGAAGCTATTTATTAATTTGAAATATATATAGTAACTTCAGGCAATTTATTAGTAATATGATTCATGTAACATTAAATTCCACAAGGTAGATAGATCTATGAACAATAATTTTAGAATTTAATCTTTAGTAATTTTCGGTTAAAAGATTAAGATCAATCATTCAACTTTCTTAAAGCTTACTTTAGTCAATAATAACACATTTTGTTTACTTTAGCCTGCCTATTTCACAACCATTGTAAATTTAAAATTGAAGGCAGAGACATTTTAAATTCTCTCTTTCTTCACTCCTTCAAATAACAAAACATAGTTGATTCTGTTAAATAAACCAATCTGAGTATTTTCTGCTAAACTTATTTAAAATGCAATACATACATTCAATCCAGTGTCTTAACAGTGAATAATTCAAGTATTTCTTTACAAATTAAATTCGTAACAATCTTAATTTTACTTTAGATTACATTAATTTATTTTTCAAATAAAACGAAAGAGATGTTTTATATAGAGACCAAAATCATTACTTTCAAGCAAACAGTTTCATCTGAAGAAAATTTGCATTCATTTAATACATTATTAAAGGCATTTCATCAATCAAATAAATTTACTTACTGTTCCTACTACTAAAATGCGAAACTAGAGCCTTTTATTTCTCTTAATTACAAAAATGAATGTACTTTCAATTGAACACAATCAAAACAAAACACGCGGCGCCATCTTAACTCGCACGCTAAATACACTTCTCACCGACTCAAGTTCAGTGAGAAATTTTACCCGCTAAGTGAGAAATATGAAGTGAGTTTAGCGTCCGAAAAGTGGCCCGAGACTACCGATTTTCTCCCAGGATACGAAAACGCCCCCTTCGTGACGTCATTTCTGACGTTTCTCGAATGCGAGTTCTTTTCGTACGGGCTGAGACTAGGCCCGTTTATCTCCGTACCGTAACATTATGCATCAGAAATATATTTGCTCAGCAGGTAATTAAATATCATAAATAGGCCATTATCAGTAAAAACATAATACAAGTAAAATAAGTAATAGTAAAATAAAAGCAAACGCCGGGAATCGCACCCGGGAGAAAAAATTACAGCGAGCGATTCGTACTCGTTCGCACCTCCTTTTCTCCTTTCGGTTCCTCGGCGCAAAATCCCTCCCTTGTACCCTGAAATAGACGGGAGTTGATGAAACGGCGGCAGAAAACAAAAGGCGAGAGAAGAAGCCGGTGACCGCATCGCAATCTGCTGCATCCAAGGAGTCAGTGAGCCACTACATCGTCTGACGTTCAGGAATCCCAGGGAGGAAGAAAGCTATGAAAGTTGGGTTTCATTCACGTCTGGCAATTGCTGTTTTGACTGTGGGCGCGAGACGTGTTTTTATGCGACTGACAGTGTTTTTTCCCCTTCAAAATGGAGTTTTTAAAAATTTTTTGAGGTTGGGTAGACAAAATTCAAATTTGTGTCCCGGATCTCAGAACAACATCTCCACGCTACATTAATTTTGAGATTCAAGAAAATATTTAAGAGATGAGGACTATGAGAGAAAAATAAATTTGGATTAATTAAAGAAATAAAAAAATGGTATAAATTTGAATTCGTGAAGTAAATTTACGCATTGTTTCTCTTATTTATTGCTTTGTTTCTTAGGGAATGGAATAACGTTAATATTTCACTGCAAGTAACAATATAAAAGACTCAATTTGTATTTTTTTTAAAGCAAATTCATCTTTTCAGAGCAAGAGATCATCCACACAATGAGCCGAAGGCAGGCAAATGGCTATCCTTTTGCCTTCCTTGCCTTACTGTGTACGGGTTCTCTTGTTCTGCGCCTCAGAGAGAAAGATGAATTTGCTATAAGAAATTTTAATTGAGTCTTATTGTTAATTACAGTGAAATATTAATTATTCTATTTCTCTTGATCTGTTTCTCTAGTTGTGTGGCGCAAATTTTGTAACATGCTTTGTTAGTTCTTCCTACCTGATATTATTCGTAAAATATTCTTTGTTGGAACATGCTCATCGATGTAAAAGAGATCGTCTCTCGAATCGAAAGATATGACACGGAATATATTTTAATATGATCGAATGCAGACAGAATGCCCTGTATTTTCTTTATTCAAAACATTAAAATCCATCAAATGTAGAAGTGCAACAAATGAGATTTTCAGAAATTATTCAAGTAAGATTCCACGCTCTGCAAACTTGCAACTCGCGCTAAACACTTAAGGATGTTCTTATTTTAGTTGATGGTCAGTATACATTCTTATACCCCAATTTAATAGAAATATATTTCAAATGCATGCCATAACACAATCCAGAAAAGGATCATCATTATCCTCATCAACATCATCATTATTAGCATTGAATTACATCTCAGCTAAATTATAATATTCTGAAATTTATATTCTGAAATTACATTTCCCCAATTTTTAAGAATTTCTTGTTCTTTATAAATCTGAAATTTTCCTTGTGCGTTTCTAATCTTTATATTCGTATCAAATGGATACTTCATACCATATACACAGTATTAAAAAATATGTTAGCAAATACTATTGTAATACAAAAGTAATTTCGAAAATTTTGCCTGCAGTTGGATGGCATTTGATATTTACAAAAGAAAAAAAAGACTGTTTAAAATAATTTTTTTTCTTTATAAATGCCCTGAATATTTACGATAAATGCTAAGTTTGGTTCTAGAATATGAAAAGTATCTTATATTCTTACGGACATATGACAGACTAATAAGGATCTAACCTTTTCGTGTTTTTAGTCATCTTTTTATGCGACTGACAGTGTTTTTTCCCCTTCAAAATGGAGTTTTTAAAAATTTTTTGAAGTTGGGTAGACAAAATTCAAATTTGTGTCCCGGAACTCAGAACAACATCTCCCCGCTACATTAATTTTGAGATTCAAGAAAATATAGACTATAAAATAAGTGCTTTTAAAGACAGGTAAACTCATGTTAAAGCTGCTGTGTACTAACCCTATTGGATTATCTCACCTCAATGTTAACATATGGAGAAAATGTGTCCAAGTATTTCCGACTTGGATTTAAAGATTTTTTTTAAAGGTTAGTACACAGCAGCCTTAAGGGTCAAATCAGTCTATTCAGACCCCTAAATATACGCTCCCCGAAGACAGTCGATTATGAATTTGCAAGTCTGAAAATTTTCCATTTTCCACTGGCATAGGTTAGAAAAAAGTTCAAACCTTCAAGTCTTCCTACTGTAAGTTGGTGGACACAAGGTTACAAGCGCAAAATATACTGAAAATGATCAAATAAGAAAATAACACTGGCGCCTCAGTCTTCCAAATGTTTCTTGATTAATAATAAATCAGGAATTTTCTCTCGGGAATACTGAATTTTGATTCTATAGGAAATAAAAAAATATATAAAAAAAAAAGTTTGATTCACAAAGCGCTTTGCTGAACGAAGCTCTTTTTATACACCGGATACGCTCCATTAAACCATAGCGTGTGTCTTGAAATAAAAATTTTGATAAAATACGCTTCCTTCTGATAACTCAACTGTGCATAAAAATAGGTGTTTCAAAGAGCAAAACTGATTCTCAAATTCTTGATACAATCTTTTCTGGTCTTCTCTCTTGCATCGCTGATATTTTCAAAGATATTCTCAGATATTCAACGTTGTTAGGAATCTTTCTCATAGATTATTATTTCTTGGGCACGGTGAAATCAGGTATTTTCAAAGCTCTCTGGTTCATTTTAATTCTGTCTGGTTTTTCGTTCTGAGTTATTTTCTTCGTGAGAGAAGGGAAATCGTTTGGTACTTCCTTGTCTAGCACATTCTTTTAAACTGTTTTCAAAAAAAATTCTTATGAGGCCGTTTTTTCTATTGATGAAGTAAATCATTTTAAAATGACTACGCTGTGAATAAACTTCGATTTGTGTCAATCAGAATCATATTTAAATGTTCAAACACCTGAAAATAACTGAATTTACATTTTCATTTCTTTAAAATAAAAAATTAGGGATTGCCTTACTTTTGTAATATTTTTTAGAGTACATTGCATTCAGTGTAACTGACGGCAGAAAATATTCTGTATACGTGAAATGCATTTTATTTCTTTCCAATTTCAGGGTATATAAATTAAGGAAAGCAGAGTATATAAATTAAGGAAAGCAGAGTATAATACTTTCAAAGGATATACTAAAAATATATCGGTCAGTAAAAATAATCGTTTCTGTAAAGCATGCAAATAACGCCTCTTTAGGGAAAAACTTTTAATTTTTGCCTATCATATCATTTGTTTGACGTGAAAACGGTAGACATCTAATAGCGCATACAGATTGGTACAGAGTTCTCTGCATCTGCCAGTGATTTATGTTCCTCTCTGTACTCTGTATATGCCTGGATCTCCTCCTCTGGCGGTCCGATACATAGCATCAAAGGAGAACCCGAGGTCCCGAGGGTCAAATGGTGACAGTGGGGGCGGGGGACACTAGATCAAGAAACACGAGGGACCTTGTGGGCTTGAATGGGGGGGGGGTTCTAAATGGGGGAATATCTGGAAGACACGTGTTCATTGGAATGGGGGTGGTTCTAAATATCGTGTCTAATGTTACCGTGACTAATGTGATGACAGGAGTCGGGGATCTGCAGGCAGAGAACTCTGTACCAATGTATATGCACCATAATAAAGTGCAAGTTTCTGTGTCTGGTAAAAACGCGTAAAATCGCTGTTGCTAAGGCGGATAGTTGTTGCTCTGTTTCAAAATAATCAAATCAAACTTCGAGAACTTTGATACTTTTTTTTTTTTAAATCTTTCTAGAAATTATTTTTATTGTCGATTGCTGAAATGTTTTCTATTTTTCCGTTTGAATCTCAAATATTGGACTATGCAGTAGTAATATTTTTCAGATTAAAGTGATACTGCCCTAACTAAAATAATAATAACAGCAATTTTTATTCAAAATAAGGAGAAAAATTACGTTAACAGTGTAAATTTATTCGCTCAGGAATCGAGCCCAAATTTGTAAAATTCGCTACAGTGGTATTCTTTACTGCTGAAACTGCATAAGAATGAAAGTATTTTGTATACCTTCAAATTAATAAAATTAATTAAAATATAAAACACTCTCTAAACTGAAATAATATATGCAGGGAAAAGCTAAAATTAAGGCTTACAAAGTAAAAAAATAAATAAATAATTTTTGGGGTAGGGTTGTTTCCTCCTGTTTTTTTTTTTTTTTTTTTTTTTTTTTTTTTTTTTTTTAATTAAAAAATACACATAAAATTCCCGTGTACCACAAAGTATCACACGGGACTTACAGAGGTAAGTATAAAACACTAAGAAAACATAAGAAACAGACAAAATAAAACAAATAAAGCAAAACTAAGAAGAATTACAAATATTTACAATAAATTTACAAAATAAGCCGAAAGCACACTTCCCAGAAACGAGCAGAGAGAAATTGGGAGGCCAGTTAATATTTAAGTCCTTAAGAGCCAATTTAAAAATATTTCTCTCCCTGCGGTACTTCGAACACAAAAACAGAACATGTTCAGCATTTTCCTCGCCACCAACGCTGCAATCACAGGGGGTCGCCGAACACAATTTGAATCTACTCAAATAGCTTTTAAAATTTCCATGTCCTGTGAGGAACTGAGTCAATTTGTAGTTAGCAAAGAAGTGATGGCAAGAGAGTCTCATTCTAATGGACGGGGAAAATTTCTTGGTTAAACTACCATTATTTGAGCTGACGTATTCTTGGTTCTATGACTCCACCATACTCTCAAACATGACCTTCTTAAAAAAAGATTTGGGAATATTGACACTTATGTCAATTTCACGCCTTGTAGCGGACTTGGCAAGGAAGTCGGCTCGCTCGTTACCAAAGATACCAGTATGCCCACGAACAAAAGCAAAGAAAACAGAGACTTTTTACTTTCAAGGGTTTTGAGTTGCCTTTGAATTTCGACGATAATGCTATTGGCAGAAGCAATACATTTTAAGGTCTCCAAGGATGAAAGTGAATCGGTACAGATGAGATAATCTTTGTCAGCACTATCTCGATTCATGATCCATTTAATGGCAAAGTTTAAACATAAAAGTTCAGCTATAAAAACAGTGCATTCATCTCGAATTCTAAATTGAAAATGCTCGAATTCAATGCCATTCTTGAAGGCAACAAAAGCGAAACCAACCTTGCCATCAATTTTACTGCCATCAGTATAGCAAGTAACAGGGAAATCACCTGCAGTTTTGTTGCAATAATTAATAACATTGATAGCCTTTCTCTCCGTGGGATGAGGAAGATCAGATGGAGGTAAAACATAATCGTAACCAGAAGTAGAAGAAGTAGAGAAATTTTCTCTAAAGGTGATATTATAAAGAATGGCAGTGTCGATCGGAGGAAAATCAGAAATTGCATAAACAGATTCATAGCTTAAGGTGCGATATCCACATATGACTCGGAAGAGAATACGCCTTTGAATGCGTCGGAGATATTTACAATTAATCTTCTTCTTGAGCACCATACCCCAAGCTCTAGAGCCGTACAAAATAAAAGGTTCAATGCCTTGCTTATAAATGAGCGAATGGACATCAAATCTGATGCCGTACGTATTACGTGCAATGCGACATAAACCACGTTGCAATTTGTCACACTTCTCTGAAATGTAAGAAAGGTGTTTTTTCCAAGAAAACTTGCAGTCAAGAAGAACTCCAAGATATTTAAATTGCCCTACAACAGCCAAGGGAGTTCCGTCGAGAAACAGCTGGAATGCGTCATAAAGAACATTGCGTTTTTCAATAAACATGACTTTGGTTTTAGCAGAGTTAAATTCCAATTTAAAATCTTTTGACCATTCGGTAGCCAGGTTCAAGGTCTCCTGTGCACAAAGGAAAGTCGCAGGAAGATCCCTACCAAGGAACCCTGGAAACAAAATAGGAGGTCATCCGCAAAAGCAATAGTATCACAACAGGCAAGTTTATTAAGTTTTATGAGGAGATCGTTAATAATCAAATTCCAAAAGGCAGGTCCAGAAACTGAGCCTTGAGGGCAACCCCTCTCAAGCCGATGGATAGTGGAAGCTGAGCCCAGTCTCAATTTGGCTACTCTGTCCTTTAAAAAGTCAGCAGCCAGAGAAAAAATATTCAGTGGTAGTTCCGCTTTTTTAAGAAGGTTGAGAATGCAAGGCCACCAAGCATTGTCGAAAGCGCCTTTTATATCCAGAAAAACCAAGATTGTGTGCAAATTTTTCTTTTTACCTCTCTGAACAATCTCACTTAAACGTAACAAAGCATCCTCAGTACTCTTCTGAGGTGTAAAGCCGTACTGGTCACTAGAAAAAAAGTCTCCCCGGTGCAAAAATCAGCAAATTCTGTTAACGAAAAGTTTCTCCAAGCACTTACCTAAAGCAGGAAGTAAGCTAATGCATCTTAGATTATCCAAATGAGGTATTTTAGACTCATTTCCCTTGGGGATAAGTATCACTTGTGCACACTTCCAAACACGTGGAAAAATACCAACATCCAGACAAATATTAAAGAGTTTATGGAGAAAAGAAGGAAACATAAAATGGAACTGTTTAATGATCTCATTTGTGATGGAATCAGGACCAGGTGATTTATTTGGCTGTAGCATAGCTATAACTGTATTAACTTCATCACAGGTAAAAGGAGGATCGAGAGAAGAAAGGTAAGCGGTTTGAGCAGACCTGCGGTACTCTCTGTGTAAGTCGTTGTCATCTTCCTCTGAATCAGAGGGGAAGGATTTTTGAAGCACAGCATTTATTGTCTCTTCTGAAGAGCTTGTAGTTTCTCCTGACGGTAGATGAATACCCGTTATTTCAACTGTTTTCATGAAATTTCTTTTAACACCGTAAGTATAAATTCTTTTCCACACATTATTAACATCAATGGTCGAAAGAAATGTCTTCCAAGAGTTGGATTTAGCGTCAATAAGCATTTGATTATATTCTTTTCTATACTGAAGATATTTACACTTATACAGCTCCCTAAGAATCGAATTTCTTGAACGTTGAAATCTACGCCTGGCTGCATTAAGTCTCTTTCTCATACAACCAATATCAATAGACCACCAAGGAACATTGTGCACGCCATGATTTTTAACAGGCATTGAATATACGCACGCCTTGAAAAGAACAGAGCCAAATTCTTCAACAATAGTATTAAGACAAGAATCATCAGTACAGCGACTAAGAATGTCAATGAAACGGGCAACATGGGAGGAGCAAACATTCCGAAAACGACACCAATTAGCTTTCTTTGTATTGAATATTATGAAGGGAATATCTGAAGCGTCGCAACGGTCAGTGGAAAGGCAAAATTGAAATTCTATCATCATGTGATCAGAAAGGGATTCATTTGCAGAAAGACACCAGCATGAAGTATCCTCAAGTAAATCAGTACCAACAACTGTAACATCAATGTAACTTGATAAAAATTAAAGACTGGCAAACTCATATCTGAAAGAAAAGAGAAAACATCAGCTTTTAGAATCTGAGAAATAAAGTTAAAGATTCAAATCCAAAACTGATTTTTAAAAACTAAACGATGATTAATTTTGTAATATAAACTTCCCCTAAGAGTCCAGTTTACAGAAGTTTTAAAAGTTATATTACACTCAAGAAAAATTAACTAATGTTTAACAACCCGGAAATCATGCCTTTAAGTCAGGATTCTTTAACTGTAATTGTTATATAGTGCACAGTTCGTCTGACTGAATATGATACAATTAAACAAAATGCATCAATTGCTCAGGAACACAATTTGCCCCAATAAATTTAATTTCGTGTTTATAAAAATGGTTGTTAATGATAAGTGTTATTAGTAGATTACTATAAATTCACCATTTCACACTTTATTGCCCTGACCGATGCTGAGCTGAAAGCTAACGAGCTCACAAGACAAAAATTACATAAGTCTTACCAATTTAAATTCTGTGATAAGCACCTATACAAAATTTTATACATTTTATAGCAATAAAAATATAGTTAGCCCTTATTTTTATTCAATCCGTGTTTGAATATAAAACACATATTAAATATAGTAACGATAAAAAAAAAATCGGACTTCAATCTTCAAAAACCAGTGATAATCAGTGGTAAAATTTTGTACATATTTTCAGTATCACTGCCAAAACATTAACTCGGAGAAAAAAAGAAATAGTCAAAATAGTACAGCCTGTCTTTTTTGCTAAGATATTAAAATAAATGAAATCATTAGTTTTTTCTTAGTTATTCTTTTCTTATGCCATTCATTAATTTGGGGTGCATCTTTTAATACATATAACCAGGGCCCGATTATGAACGCTGGGGGCCCCGGGGCATATGCTATTTGGGGGCCCCCCCTTACGGACATTTATAAAAATACATACTATTAGAAGTACTAGGTGCATACACCAAGGGGGTTTTGGGGCCCCCCTAGTATCAGGGGGCCCTGGGCAAAGTCCCGATTTGCCCTTGCGATAAAAAGGCCCTGCATATAACTTGAGCACCGAAAAATAGCTACAGAATATAAAGACAGTCTATCATTCCTAAAAACTTTACGTTTCGCAGGAACCTTTCACTTACATTTTCAACAAAGAAGCCGAAATTCTCAAAGAAGAAATTGAGAGTGTTTAAGAATGAATTTTCCGTTCCACATTGCAGCCGAGTGCATCGAAAGCGAACCTCCAAAATGTAATGTTTGTGCCTTATCTTTCTTGTTTATCTGCAAAACCAATCCTAGCAAAATTTCTCCTCGCTTTATGTCTGGTCGTTTAGCCATCGTGTGGCTAAGGTTAGCTAAAGTTGAACGTAGTGCCTCAAACCAAACAATCGACCAACCTTTTTTCTGTGACAGTCCAGGTTTCTGAGCCATATATCTAGACTGGTCTGATAGGAATTATACGGCAGATTATTTTTATTTTTCTATTAATTTTGGGAAATTAAAAAAAATTCTTCAAATCATGTAACAACGATTAGCTAAGAATTACTAGTTTTATTTTTAATCGCCATATTTGCATTATTTTGACAGTTTCGTTTCCAAAATGAGGTTTACATTTTCAAACCTATAATACTTTAAAGCAATCTTTCGTTGATCAATCTCAGCCTGTCACCCCCCCCCCCCCAAAAAAAAAAAAAAAAAAATAATAATAATAATCGTTGGGAACTATTTCCCATCCAACCTATTTAGGTACAAAAAATGGGGTTAAAATTTCTGAATAAAAAAATTATTTGTGCTAACCAACTTTAGCAAAACGTTATAAATAAACTTGATAACAATCACAAATTTAACGTAAAAGTAAACTGAAAACAAGCATAAAAGCCCATGAAAAATTAAAATTGAATGAAATTTTTCAGCTCGCATTTGCTTTACTAGCTGTAAAATAGCTGCGATGCTGCGAATCCGCGTCACAGAAAATATGTTAGGGATTTTTAAGCAGAACAGAGATTTCCCCCCCCCCCCCCCCCCCACTCGAAAGTTTGAAAATGAAAGAAAATACATGAATTTTCAGAATGAGTTCGCCGACGAACTCATTCTAAAGTGTAATATCACTGCAGGTTGCCCCAAAGTGACAAAAGTTTATTTTAATGCAAAATTTGTACCCTTAGATATTCCGTTTCAGACTTTTTTCTTTTAAAATATTATTACAGTGGCAAATTTAACAAAATGATAAAATGACAACATCCTCGTGGAATTTCATTCTATGAAGTTAATTTAAGAATTTTATAACACAATTTTTAAAAGCTTCGAATGACAGTACATTATTTGATTATTTGTATTTCAATTTTATTTTAAAAGAATAATTTATTTGAAACCTTTATAACATACTACATCTTCTGTGACCTCAGGCCTTCAACCCCCAACACGGCTCTAAACTGTCGCTCCGACGGGAACGAGAAAAAACACATATTTTTATCAACAAACTTTATTTCTTTCTTAAAAACAGAGATGGCACCACTGTACTAAAACATATCCTCATGAAGTTTCAGATTTTATCCTCTTTTTTTTTTTTTTTTTTTTTAATAAATAGAAATTAAGGTCTTTCCTCCCTCTTTATTTTGAAAATGCTTTTGTAGTTTTTTATCATGCCTCTGAAATATCAATTTGCCCTAAGAATCATCCTTCAGTGATTAAGAGTCACACACAAAATAGAACAGCGTGAATTAACTGAAAAAATGTTTATATTAAGAAAACGAAGATGGCATCAAGTTGTATACAAACAAATGCACGTTTGTTGTCAGTTTAATGTTTACTTCTGTGGTTCACCTAAACTTTATATTGATATTTAGTAAAAAAAGGCTTATAATTTAATGCAAAAAGTGCACGAAATTCTATTTTACGCTATTTTATTTATGAAAGGGGTACCGTTCATCAACAATCATGGATCTGTATGTATTTAATACTGGTTGTCTCCATAGACGGAGGCACCAGAGTAATATCTCAATAATGCGGTCTATTATTACAGAATTTATGCCATTTAGAACTATACTTATCAAATAGAATTTTAGGTTATAATTTTTATCCCTTAACATTATACCAAGTTTTAAAATCTGTATAATATGATGTCTCAAGAAGATTTTCAGCATCAGGTAATATTCATTTATAGATATATTCAAATTTCCTTGAAACATTTGAAAAAAGTCATTTAAGAAATTGAAAACAAATGACCCCAAATTATTCTGGTTTCCGTTTAATAAGTGCATACCAACATATAACTTCAGATATAACCTTAGCAATTTCCCTTTTAATACAGATTTTTACAATCATATTAAAAGGTTTCAGTGTAATATTTTTATTGTTTTAACTCTGTTATTGTCACGTTATTTTAAGTCAGACAAATAAGTTATTAAGTAGTTATTTTGAGGTAATAAATTATCAATTTCACTCACATGAAAATGCCTATGTTGTGCATAGTTTTCAGTACTTATATTTCTTTATTATTTTAAAAGTAACTAGGGGCTTCGCCCCTAGGCTCGCTCCTCTGTTATGGCTAATAGCGAGATACATAGGGTGATTCTCGGGCAATGTAACAGCTTCCATCCATTTACTGTTGTCACCCTTAATGCGAAGGGCGTTTCATCACTGATGAATTATCAGCTTTAAAATTCAATTAAAAATCGAAAATTTAAGATATAGACTTGAAATGAGGTTTATATGAATATGAAAGCTTTCAGTTTCCAGATGATGTAAATATTTTCTTTGTAAGATAAAAATTCGAGGAGCATCGATATTACATCCACTTAGGGCACGATATTTCTTGAAAAACTGTGTTTCATTTTTTGATGAAAATATTAGTCTGTCTTAAAATATTTTTAAACAAATGAGGTCTAGTTTGAAAGAGAAATGTCTGTAGTCTTAGATTGTAAAAAGATCAAAATTCTACGATAATTTTTTGGCGAGTTATCGTAATCTGAAGATGAAAAAGTCAATATTTTCCCACAAAACATAAAATTTTAAAAAAAACTTAAAGTCGGATGAAGATGAGACATGTCTTACTTTGGTCCTCCCATTTTTCTGCATCCATTGGTATTGCTCTCGACCCCATACCCCCAGCGGTTTCGGAGGACATAGCGTGACAAGCTATTGACAGCAGCAGCGGGAGTTACTTTTTTTTAGAATAGGGAGTTTTTACCTGTTTAGTATTGTAAACAAAAATTATTCATTCATTCCTTACAGTAGTGATCAAAATTGTAGAAACCTTTTGGGAAAATGGGTGTTTTTGAAGTTTAGCATTAATATATTATAGTATTATACCAAAAAGCACAAATCATTACATTGGAAATTTAATATAGAATATAAAACAATGCATTTTATGTTATAAAAAAAAAACCTGTGCATTTTGAAACCAGTTATGTGTATTAAACTGTGAGAAAGTAAATTTCTTAGTTTCTCACAATTTCAGTACTTTTGTTAGAAATCCTTTTGCTGCAATTACAGCCTGACAACTACATCCCATTGAGTGATCCAATGATTTTAATTTATCCTGCATTATAATATGGAACCATGATTTTATAATTGCTTCTGCTAGCTGTATTTTATTGTGTGGCTTCTTCTTACCAGCAAGCTTCTTCAATCGGCCCCAAAGATTTTTGATCGGATTAAGGTTAGGGCTATAGTCTGGCCATAGTAACAATAGAATATCATTTTACTGGAACCACTTTTTGCACTGAATAGAAACATTGCAAGGCATAGAGTCCTAGTGAGATATGAAAGTCTCATTATCTTGGAAGAGGTTATATGATGATGGTATTAATTTTAACTCTAATACATCACTGATGTATTTTCTGCTATTTAAACTGCCACTGATCACACAAATTCTGCCCATACCTGTTTCTGTCATGCACCTTAACAGCATAACACTAACTGGATGTTTCACAAGTTGGTACTGTGCACTCAGGTCGCAAATCTTCTCCAGTTCTTCTGACATATTTCATTCTATTACTACCAAATATGGAGATTCTGTTTTTGTCACTCCAGATGAACCTGCTTCATTGTTCTTCTGTCTAATTAAAATGCATTTTCTAATCTGTTCTGTCTCTATTTGAGAGATAAAAGTAGCTTTTTTCTTCGAATTCTGGAATTTAACTCAAAATTTTTATATCCGTGTCAAACATTCCTGGAACTGTTTATACCAATTCAGGTAAATCTGTCTCAGGCAATTTTCTTCTATCTCTCATAGTTTTTTCATTCTTCATCATCGCATGGTATTGTGGATCTTTTTCTACCTTTACCAGTTTGATTTTAAAGCGACTTTGTTAATATTTATTCCACAGTTTAGAATTTCTTCCTTTGGTTATGTTACCTCCACTTTTCTTCTAATTTTGTTCTAAGTGTTACCTTCTTCACATAATGTAATTATTTTGCACCTCTTTCTAGTTGTCTAATCAACTCTTTTTACTTTGCTCATCATCCCAAACAAGTTATTCAGCTTAAAGAAATAAAAGTAAAAAATCAGATAAAAATAGCAACAAATTTTGTGATAATCATACTTAATAGTACATTTTACTATCGATTCTGATAGCAGAAGATGTGAGCGTACTCATACAAACACCTCATTGGATCTATTTTGTGGCATCGCAATGCCTGATTGGCTCTCAGAGCTATCACTCCTTTTGGACAGTTTTGAGTTTAAGAAATCCCTCTCTTTACAAAATAGAGTTTTGTTTGTCTTCTTGCCTTTATTTAGCTATAACTTTTTATCTAATAAATTTAATACATCACAGTAAACTGCATTAGTTTGTGTAAAAAAATTATCTTTCCAGTGATGTTATCTGTCACTAGATTTTCTATAAAAATAATGAAGTTATACAAAATTAAACCTTCTCTAAATATCTTCACACACATCTTCTAAAAAGTCCCCACAATTTTAAGCACTAGTGCAGATATGCAATTGTTTATGTTTACTGGAAACATATGAACATAATTAATTACATACTTTAATCATCATGAGTGTTAAAAAAATAGAAAAGAACCTTAGCTAAAATGAATCTAAGAAATTAATAACTATAAAGCTCAGTATCAGTATTATAGACCAAAGTTTGTAAAAAATGTACATTTTAGAAATTTAATTTTTACAAAACAGAAAAAAAACAGTAAAAATAATTTATTTCTAAAACTGATTTATTAAAATTAGTTTGATTTAAATTTTGGTTAACCCTGTTGTAAACATATTTGTAAAGCTTTCTGGGATGAACAAAGTTTAAAACTTAGTTTTCTACTATTACATTTTATAAAAAATCCAATTCATGCCTTTTTTACTTTATTGTGGCTAGTTTGAGACTTATGTATTGGTTTCTAAAGTTATTAAAAGGTAAAACAGATTTATGTAAGTTACATCATATAATAACCACAAATCAGTAAATTTTAATGTAACTATTTAAGTTTATATAATTGAATTTGAATTACATAGTAATAATTTGTATATTCATTTTTTAATTCAGGTACTTTTTGATGCTGTTGTATCACATAACAGTGAGAAAGTTCTTCAAATTATACATGAAAATTTCCCTCTGTCATCCGATTTGGTAAATATAGCTCTATTTTTGATCTGATATGTATAAATAAAAGTTTAAGTGATAGATGCTGGACTCGTCATACATCCTAAAGACCATATTAATTTTTTATATTAAATATAAATATTTATTTTACAATTTAGAGCCAGAAATTCATAGATTTCTTGATTATTTTGTAATTACCTTTGGATATTATGTTGATTTATCAAACAATACAAAATAACCTAATATCATATTATTTCATTCTAAAAGTACATGTATAGGTAAAGAACACATCATTTCATGTTTATGAATACCTCTCATTCTGCTTTGTAGTTTAACTCTTGCATTTTCCTTAGCTTGGTGAATGTCTGCTGCTTTTCATACAAGAGACTCGTGAAAGAAGTGCCTGGCTGGAAAATATACCAGAAGTAGATCTTTTGTTTCGAAAAGGATTTGACATTATTTATATTTTGTTGGATGCTGGGGCAGATATTGATAAAAGTGATAAAGTGAGTCAAATTCTTAACACTAATTAAATGAAATAAGCTGAAGACATAATATAGATTAATATGTATATACAAATACAAAAAACTAGCAAAGGCAACTGAGAAGTCATGAAAACAAGCTTAACATGTTGTTTTCTTTTTTGCTTTTGCATTTAGCCATGTTTTGTGTTTAGTATATATCTGCTAATGTTAAATAATAAACAGAGTTTTTAAAATATGTATTGGAATATTTTGTGAGTAATGAAAATATGAATATGTGTGATAAACTAATCCAAACAATAACATTGTTTTTGACCTTGTTTTTTGTTGATGCTAAATTAAATAGAACTTACAGACTCTTTTGATCAGATAATTTTCATTTTGTTACTTAGAGTGGTAATTCAAGCCTTTTTTATGCTGCTGTTGATGAAAACGACCAATTATGTGAAATTCTGCTACAATGTGGTGCTGATATGTGGTCTGATACTGAGGTATTCTATTGTTTAAATATATTCTATTCTGTGTAAGACTTAAGTATTACAATGATGTCTAATAGTCTGGTGATTTAAATAATACATAATTTCTCCTCAACCTCTTTGAAAGATTTTCTATATCATATATGTTTGTTTGTCATATGTATTTAATATGTATTTCTCAACATATTTTTCATCATTATAAAACTGTACTTTAATTTATCAAATAACTTACTCATGTCTAAATATTTCACTAATACAGTGGAATCTCGATCGATCGTTCCCCGAACAATCGTTTTCCCGTATGTATCGTTTATTTCACCCAGTCCCGAATAAATTCCATAGAAAACAAGCAAACACAGATCGCATGGATCATTCCTCGATCCATCGTTTTCCAACAATATTCGTTCAGAATATCACAGCTTTATATTAATTTATCAGATCGATCGTTTTTTCATAATAACTGAACCTGAAATATAAATGTCTGGATTGAGCTAGAATGACGCCCAAATTAAACAATGAGCAGATCATTTGAGATGCACTGTCTCATATTTTTGTTCTCTCCTGTTTAACCTGGTTTTGCATTATCGTACCACTCCCATTATTTGTTCGTCGTTGGTGTTCCTTAATTCTTTAGCCCCTGGAGTACCATATTTTCAGCAAATCATTCCAAATTCTTTGACTGTTCAACATTTCCGTTCTTATCAGTAATGGCTCACAGTCAGCCGACCTGAGCGGTTCCTGCCACCCTCTGGCTTTTTTGTTGACCTTGGGATGGAGGCACCCTGGTGTTTGGTCTATGGTGTGAGAAGTTTCTAATTGCTGCAGTTCTACATTGGTCGATGAGGGTTATGCCCAGAAGCAGAACTTCCTGGTGGTCTTATGTCAGACCCCATCCAGTGCAATGGAATGGTTCTAGTTACAAACGATTCATGGCTGCCACTTCTTTATACTCTCACACAATAACCGATACCGAAAAGAATGCAATTTGCAACACAGAAAAAATATTGTGGAAAGAAAACAGCCAAAAAACAAAGGAAGATTAAGTACTTTAAAGATGTATACAGGAATTTTAATCAAAATTCCTGTGTATGTACGTGTATTTCTTTCTTTTTTATTATTATTATCTTGGATTTCAGTACAACTTTGTAATTTTATCTTCAGTTACACTACAGGTATGTATGCATTTATGTATGTGAGTAAATATATTTTAGGGATATCAAACTTATGTTAATACTCTTTTATATGTTCCCGCATCCAATGTTTAGTTCAGTCAGTCCCTTCGAAATCGATACATCGAGATTCCACTCTATATATTTGTTGCTGTGGCAGAGGAAAGGTAAAAAATTTTCATATATTGTTTGAACATTGTGTCCAGTTACCATAAAATGTTCCTTTTTGTGTTTCAGGTAGGTACTTTCTTAGTCTTTGACTTGATCCCACAGCATCTCAAAACTCTGCTATAGTTTTTGTTAGAGTGACCACCACTCATTAAAAACTTATTTGAAAAATTAGCAGTGTGAGAACATGTGATCTGAAAAAGAACTTAGGTTGTATGTAACTTGTTGTCAATGAAGTCGGTGAATAATAAGCAGAAATTTCACATATTTCATTACAAAATATCAAATTTTTCTCCTTAATAAAGAGCTTTTATTTTAAATAGTTTGACCCCCTCCCCCCCCCCCCAAAAAAAAAAATATGATCAAGACTTAATGATGTTGGGTATATTTACAAAATATATGATTTTATCATAGAAATAAGTATGATTTCTCTTCCTATCATGTTTATAGTAATTATGAGTTCTGTTTCATTTAAGTAAAAATAACAATGAATAAATAAATTTTTTCTGTATATTCACAGCATGGAATTTCAGTGTATGATTATGTTTCTGAAAAATGCGCATCTGGTACAGTGATTGATACTTTCAATAAATTTTATGTAAGTAATATTGCTAATCAAATATTTTTAATGAATGTTTCATAGGTTTTTTTTCTGTTTACTTAATGCAAGATCCTATAGGGCTGTAAAAAGGAGAGAAACACAACGCTTATTTAAAAAGTGGAGCACACTTTAAAACAATAAATTTTAAATGTATTTTTTAATATATATTTAAAATATTACATATACATATTAAATAAGAGAGTCTTATATTATATAAAAATTTTAGAAGACTAACTATAGAAATTTCAGTTATTCAAGTTATAAAAATTTTTAATGTCAGTGAAGTGTTTGAAATTTCTTTGTTCCTAGTCCTGTGTTTTAGTCTTTGTATTCTGACAAATTACTACCAAAATTTTAATAATAATAATAATAATTTAGGAAAAAATATATTTTTACAACAGTTTAAAGCATATTTACTTTTATGTTTACTGGAAAGGCTCTTATATAATTTTTTTTCCCTAAATTACTTTAGAATTTTAATATGAAAAGCTTGTGATACATTTTTTTTTTTTTGGAGTTGGGTCAGAACCATGTTAAAGTATTTTTATTCTTTATTATGTTAATTCTATTAAGTTTGTTAATTAAGTATATATGTGTTGTTTAGTATGTGATTTCAGGTAAGAGGAATGCACAGTTTCTTAAAAACCACAATAAAAACAGGAATATTATTAAACGGATATAATCATTTTAGATTATGAGAAGCTGTGTGTTCCTATTATGCATTTTCTGCAAGTTTCATATAAGTAATGTGCTTTGAAGTTTGTGTAAAAAATTAACATGTTCAATTGTTTTTCTAGCCTGGTCTGTGGAGAGCGGTAGAATGTGAAAATATTTATCAAGTTAGACAGTTGATTAATTACTGGTGTAGAACAAATTTGCAAAAGGTAAGCCGTAAGCCATTCCTAAGAATTTCTCTCTAGTCTCTCTTCTTTTATCTGTTGTTTTTTCTAATGCCCCTTAGCTGGAAGTATTCCAGACCAGGTCCATATAGGCTAGCAGGCTGAGGGGTACAGCTCCTCCGGTTTCTAATGGCACCACAAAGGTTGGAGTTCAATTTAACTAAGTGCTACCTCAATTTTGACCTAGCACCCCTAGAGGTAACATGTGGCAGGATCACACCCTCTTCCACCCTCTCTGACCTCATAGAGGGACTTTCCGATCTACAGATTTAATATGCCCATATCTGGCCTAGACACGGAGGTATTTAATGGCACTTATTGGGATTTGATCTGAGTACCCTCAGCACCAAAAGCCGATGTGCTACCGGCCAGGTAATGGCCGAATGACTAGGGCACTGGCATTCGGTTCAGATCCTGTGGGTTCGAATCCCACTGTTGGCATGGATGTTTGTAGCCATTCGGAATCGGCTTTAAACTGTAGGTCCCGGTCTAATTAGCCCTTGTGTAGCAAAAAGTTAACCGTAGCGCTCCAAACCAAACCGATGTGCTACCACAAGGCTACCTCAGGGCCTCTGTTGTTTTATCTCTATGGCATAGTTTGAGTTGGCAGAAAAGTAATTATTTTCTTAATGGTATTTTAGTTACTGTGATTAATTTCAATAACCTTGTAATGCTATTGATTAATATTTTAGTATCATTTTTTCTAGTGTGTTTAGAAACTTAAATTATCCATTAAATCTAGTTCAAAGAGTTCTTCAAATTTTGAAATTTTATATGTAAAAAGAAAAATTTGAATTTGGCTCAGCTTTTGTAGGAATAAGATATTGATAATATGGTGAAAATGTTGCCATTCTCTTGTGGTTTTTTTTGTTTGTTTGTTTGTTTTTTAAACAGTGGTGTGACTCTAGGATAAATTGGGAGGAAAAAAAAAATCGAGAAAATATCAATAAAACTTGAAAACAAAGATGAGAATAAAAACTTTAGCTGGTTTTTCCATAAATTTAATCTTTTTCATATAAATTGATATGCTGTGAATATTCTAGGTATTTGTATTTTTTGGTTTTGAGTGTAAGTTATATCTTAAGTCTTAAAAGTTTAATTTATGCTACTGTGTATATTTTCTTCCTTCAGGATGGATTGACTCTCAAAGATATTGCTTTACAAACTGGTAATGAAGAAATCATAAATTTGATTCTTGGAATATGTGAATCAATGGTAAAAATAGTCATTAAAATATTTAATAAAAGTGTATTTTATTTTAATTTAATTATCTATCTATCTATCTATCTATATAAATATATATATATATATATATATATATATATAATGTATCATAATTGTTTTAAATTTTCTTTGATTTCCCTTGTAACTTTTTTCAATAGAGCAATATTATACATGCACCCTTTATTGTTTCAGTCAAAGTTCTTTCATTTGTGGCTTAACCCTTTGACTCGCACAATATTATTTTTGTAAATTTTAAACTAAAAAACTCTAAAAATTGAATGTCCTGATCCCTGAGACAAATAATATATGAATTAAAAAAAATCTACATTCTCCTATTCATGTGTGGGTGGTGGTCGCGCAGCGCAACCAGCGCGCATCTAGGTCTTTGAAACTTAGCTGTGTTAGAAGGGGGAAAAAACTTACCTTGTTTTGTGAGCGTTTCCAATGAATGATGATAAATGTAAACTTCTTAGATAATTTGTATTTAAAAATGCAGTATATATATTTTAACATTATTTTACAAAATTAAAATAAAAAAAATAAACATTAGTTCAATTTCGGTATAGTAGAAAAAAACATCGGTGAAATTTTGAAACATTTCAAAGAACAAAGAGTTTTTTCTTATGAAATTGTTCAAAGCATGTTTTGTCTTTTTGATACATGCATAAACCTACTTTGCATGTTTCACACATAAATCTTGTTCTGTGTGGTTTTTCCCTTGTGCTACAAAATGCGCACCGCCGTGGTTTACATTTTATTGGCATATGGTTGGCATTTTTCAATCTTTTTGGGTCTGGAACATGAGGTTTGTGGCTTTTTATGCAAACAGGGCTTGATAGTTTTCTTTTGGGAACAGATCCTTTATTTCCCATTGTAATCAAACTGCTGATGATATCCATTCTGAAAGACTTAAGAGTTAAGTTTGGATCACATTCTGGAAGCATTCGATATATAATGAAGGAATTCACAATTGTGACATCAACAAAATGAAAAAAATGCGATGCCACCATTTCTTACTCTTTCTATCAATTTCATATAAGCTTTTCAGTTGATCGAAATAGTCCACATACCCCATATTTTTGTTATAATCCTTTATGGCTTGTGGACACTGTACCTGGACTTTTTGTCAATTTTTTTCTTTCCTTTCTACAGTGGATGGAAAAACGGGATCAGCTAGGCTAGACAAAATTGATACATATCTTTTATCTTTCCACTTTAGGCAAGTTATGTGGTCCTCACTAACTGCCCAGTCAAAATCCCCCCGTTTTAATTTTTTATCTTCCATTAATGTTTTGGGAAGATTTTTTCTTTTCATGTTTACTGTTCCATAACAAAATACATTTTTTGTTTCTAAATATCGGAAAAGTTCATAAGATGTAAAATAATTGTCCATGTACACCCTATGGTTTTTACCATACAAGGGCTCACATAGCATTTTTACTATTCTTTCGCCTAAATTTTTTTCGGCTTCCTGGGTTTTACCGATATAAATGTCAAATTGACAAGCATAGCCACTTTGGTCGCACTGCATCCATACCTTATACCCACGTTTTATGGGTTTTTTGGGCATATACTGTTTTAGGGAGCTTCTCCCTTTGAAACGAATCATCGACTCGTCAATCGACTGGTTTTTTCCTGGTCTAAACAGACTACTAAATTTCTCAGACAAATGAGTTAGTAGAGGCCGAAGTTTATAAAGCTTATCAAAATTTTTGTCCTCTCTTTTTGTCATCAAGCTGTTGTCATTCAAGTGTAAATTTCCTAATATCTAAGTGAACTTTCTTACTGCTATTTGCCTCGACACATAAGAATCGTGGAGAATTTCGTTGGTGGACCAAAATTCACGATAGCTTGGGAGCTTTTTTTATTCCCATGAGAATATTTATCCCAATGAAAGTCATCATGTCCTGAAGATTTATAGGGGAAAACAGCTTACCTTTTTGGGTTGCATATAAATTAGTTTCAAAAACTAATTTCTCCATAAATTCAACAGTAAAGGGTGTTATATCCTCCATTAGTGAAATCTCTTCAATTGGGCCATATTCCTCAGAAAATTCGGGAATCGATTTATTCAATGTCTTTCTGTTATTCCACGTTACTTGGGTAACTCTGGAGGGGCCCGGTAAATTTGCATCTATTTCATCTTCATTTTCTGATTCATCATCACTTTCAGCCTCAAGAATATCATTAGTAGGTAATAAAGGCACATTTTCTTCTATTTCACTATCATCATCCAAGATTACTGATTCTGGATCTGAAGAAGTTCTTCAAACAAGGCCAATGCCTCAGCTATTCCGAGCCCTTTGTGAGACATTTGAATGTCAACAATCGAAAAAAAATTACAAAATACTAAAATATATTCTTATTAATTATTTTAAATTTAAATAAAACTTTTACGCGAATACTATTTTCAAGGAAAAAAATACAATGTATTTAAAACACAAAATAACGGAAAACAGAAATTTTCTACTATATAAAAATTTCCTTACTAGCCTGGGAGTAAACGTAAGGTTCGACGCACAGAAAAGCACAAACTGAAAAGTCCTAAACAAGAAACACCAAAAACACATGTTCTCTGAGGATATAAAGGGCTTGTGTTGTTGATAAAATGCACGTATTGATAAAGTGCACCTGTTGATAAAGAAAACCTGTTGTTGATGTGGTATAATGTGCACATGCCCCCCTTTCACTCTCAAACGATCCCTTTTCACTCTCAAACGATCTTTTCCAGTAATAATAGATACCCCTTGTATTGAAAATCGGCGAACGCCGGCTGTGTTTATTTAGTCTGGTATTCACATGTTAATGTCGTACGTGTGTGGTGGTTGCAGGGCGAGACCACAGACCATTTCCCTAAAAAAAGGAACGTGTTTTACGTATCTGGTTCAAATAAATGCTATTTTTTTTATTGTTTATGATAGACATGATGGTGTAGGATAAATAATTTCTGAAATTTAAGATTGTTTGTATGGATAAAAAGAGGTTATTTTGTGTCATTAAAAATTACCTTTAAATAACGGCATATTGGAAGGAATAAGAGCTCAAAATTTATGATTTTGCTATATGTTAGTGTAATTTAGAAGTAAAAGATAAGTAATCAATAAGTTTTAACTGAAAAATCGCGGAAAAAATTGAGAAAAAACTATCGAAAATATGTGGTTTCCCGGCGCGACCACCACGCGTTAAAGGGTTAAATGATTTGAATATCTATATGATAGCAATTTATCACATTTTAACCTTCTTTGTAGGATTTAGTTTATCATATATTTGCTAAGAATACTGAGGCTATAAAGAAAAAATTAGAGATGTGCAAGAAGAAATTGCGCCTTAATTTGAGAAAAATGGTAAGGGCTTGATTATTGCTTTTATCAAAAATATTTGTTCTTGTATAAACAATGATTATACATTCTTGTATAAACAATGATAAAACATTTTGATTGTGTGTGTCTCTATAGAACTTTTTTCTTATATGCCAGGGATGGCCAAACTGTAGCTTGCATGCTGAATGTGGTTCTTTATAACTTTCTTTTTGGCTCTTTTCACTTTTTTGTGGCTCTCAAAATCAAAATAACCAAAATTAAAATTATGGTCATGTTGAATAACCATATTGGGTAAAATTTATAGATGTGATTCCTTATATTCTACATTAAGGTGGATAATATATAAACAACACTCAATGTTGACAAATCAATATTTAACTGAATTGCTACAAACTGCAACAACTCAGTATAATCCAGATATGAATAATATGGCAAAACAATTAAAAGAAAAATAATAATTAAAGCTATTGAAACAATTTAAGAATTTTGAAATATTAATTATTTTAACAATCAGAGAATGATATATTTAATAAAAAATAATAAGCAAAATCTTTCTTAAAATTAATATACATTACATAATAATATGTGGTTACATAAATATTACATATTACGTGTGATTACACAGTTTATTTTATACGGTCTGTCTAAACTATTTTATTAGGTATGTCTATACTGTAAGAACAGTATCATACAGAACAGTAGAGTGTAAGTTGCCCTAACAATATGTCACATTGCTCGACAGTTGGATTTTAGGCGATCAGCAGATTGTTAAAATGGTTTTGAAAGAACTTGTCAACATCTCAGACGAGAGTGAATGTGAAGCAGGCGATGACAGTGAGTAGAGGGTATCCCACTCAGACATCACAGCTGCATTTGATATAGTGCTATGCTACGTAGAGCAACACTCCACTATGACCCATGCAGACACCATTTTTCCAATGTGTTGACGTAATTTGGCTTCATGGGAGAGGTATTCTTCCCCTCGACAAAAAAATTTAACAGATTTTTTCAAACCAATAAAGTTCAGTAATAATTAGTTCAGTACATTGTCTAACTTTGAATTTTCTTGTAATTTTTAGAAGTATACATTATATTAATTAGTATCACTGTGGCTGTAACCTTAGTTCTTTTTGACTTTTATTTTGGATTAAGTGGAATTTCGGATTACTGAAGTTCGTATTATCGGGACTCCCCTGTATAACCTTTTTCTGTTTTTGGCTATTCTAAGTATGTAGACATTCCCTAATGGCTCTTAACAATGTTCATCTTGGCCACCCCTGTTATATTCGTTGGAGTTCAAATCAAGTAATAAATTTTTATTTTATGTAGTTAATTTTCACATTAAACTCTTCTAATAGATCTTTAAAAGTATTAAAATAAATTATTTTAGAGTGATCACGGAGCTCCTATCTTGTATTACCTCATCCAGTCAAGAGATGTGGTTACCATTGAATTGTTCATTCAGTATGACTGTCAGATTTATACAATTATGCAAGATGAGATTGGTGTAAGTAAAATTTAAGATTTATATACTTTATATTTATATAAAATTTTTGTTTCAATATATTTTTGTCTCAAACCAAAAAATTAATTGAAATATATTATTTTTGTTGTTTTTAATTTTCATTAGTAAATAATTATATTCTTTGCATACATACAATTACTGTGTTGACATGATATAAAGTGAAAGTATCAGCATTTACTTTTACCATTTGTGTGAATTTTCATTCTCATAACTAGATTTTCATGTTGCTGATTACTAGATAATTAAATTCTTTCTATTAGACTCTAAATGACAAGTTTAAAAAAATATTTTCTATTGAATTATTTTTGTTATTCTAGTCATAAATTCATATCAAACCAAAAATGTATATCTTGTAGAGAGCATTCTTCATTGCAATATACCTAATTGTTTTTCAAGCCATTAATAATCTCCCATAGTCAAATTTGATCTCAATGAATAACTTTTTATGTGCACCAAAGTGACGTCAATGATATAATGTTAAATAATCTTACTTCAGAGCCTCTCCTTAACACAACTCTAGTATTAATACTGTGTTACCTGTGTTTTACTAGCTTACAGCTTCATTTACATCAAATGAGAGAAAAATTTGGTCTTAAATTTTTCTTTCGGCTATGTATGTTGATGTACTTATAAAGAGCATAGAGATAAGTTGACTGTAAAATTAAATTGCCAAAAATAAAGAGATGTTGAGATTTCATATTAGGAACCAAGAAGTTTGGGTCACATATACAAACAAGCAATAGGGCAACTTATCCAGAATTCTTGATAAACACTTAAAGAAAAAAGGGTCCTTCAATCCGGATTGAAGGAAGTGATTAGAGCATCTATTTTCTCTTTGAAAAGATTAATAACAGGTGCTGAATACGATCCTCTGACTGTCTTAGAATCAGTTTTGAAAGAGTTGTTGATTATTATTATGTTTCTCAATTTCTATGAGTTTTGAGTTTTATTATAAATTATGTAAACCATGGAAATATTTCAAAACTTGAACTCAAGTATTGTTTTAAAGACTGTTCATATCCCAATCCTGAACAGTATAAGTTATACCTGCATTAATAATTCTCTGCTTACCATTTGCTTTTCTTGGAGCTACAAGGTGTCATGCAAATTAAAAGCTCTACATATTACTTTTAAATGTTTGCTGTTATGAAATCAAATAATTTTCTACAGCATTGTATATTTCTTTCTGTTTTCATAGTGCATGATAGTGGAAGAAGGAAATTTAGTTTGAAGAAATAGTTTAATATGACTTTGATATCCTATACTATACCTGCTGTTAATTCTAATCATTTAATGTGGTGGTGTATGCTAGATATATTTCAGATCATACATTTTGCACTCATTAAGAATTGTTTTAGTGATAATTTTAATTCTTTTTCAGAATGATATGCCTGTTTTATTTTCTGCTTTGAAACCAGATATACCTGTCAATGTCATGGAGGCTCTTTTACCAAAAAGCAAAACTCAGATTGAAGAAATATTATATAAAATTTTATACAAGGTAAAAAGTATTTTGAATAAGAAACTAAAACATAAGTATGAAAACCAGTAAAAAATATGCAGTGTAATTTTAAAAAAAATTAAAACCTTGCAAATTTGTTGAATTGTGCTTGATAAGACTAGAATCTAATATCTTTAATTTTGCATTATTCAAAACTATCTCTTTCAATGTCAACTCAGTTTCTTATTTATTATTTTTAAATATCAGAGTAATTTTTTATGAGCCACTTAAAAAAAAATTTACCTATGAAATAATGAAATTAAACTCCATGAAAATAAATAAATTTAATTTTTAACTGTATCACTTATTTAATACTTGAATATAATTTAATATTTCTTGCTGAATAGGGTGGTGTTTTGCCATTCTTCTAAACATGCTATATTGCAATATTTAAAACAATTTTTTAATTATTAGAAATGAATCATGACATAACTAAAATCAAGTGAAAACTAAACATATGACAGCTAAGAGTAATGCCCAGTTACAGAAAATCCACAACAGAAAATAGGCAAGGCAACTAGTTTCACACTAATATAGTTCTTTATCAAATTGAGGAGTATTCTTTGTGATTATTCTAATGGATAATTAAAAAATGCAAAGATTGTCAAACTCTTTGATATGAATTGGGAAAGAGACAGAAATTTCCAGATGAATATCATGGGAGGCAGAGTCCAGAAATATCTTGGAAGAAACATCTGAAGGCAGCGGAAGCATCAGACATGAGAGGGGAATGGCTTGCCAGATATATGGAGATGAGATTTTTTATATACTTAAGGAAATGCAAAGGGACACATCTGATAATGAAATAAATATATAGGGCAGGGTTTTGTAAAAATGTCAGGATAATAAAATCAAGAAGATAGAATCATAAACATTTGTAAAGAAGCATGTATTATAAGGAAAGATGTGAATATTTTATGTCCTTTTTAATTTTATGTATTGCTTTATCTTTGTTCCTTATGTATAATTCAAAATTTAATCAGTTTTAGTATCCCTGCAAAATACCCCAACAGCTTTAACTTTCTTTTAAAATGTAGTTCATGTAAAACCATTCTTGGATTCATTTATTAAAAACATTTTTAAGTAATTCCTTTAGAATTTCTAAATTTTTGATTTTACATACCACTATTTATGATACTAAACACCAAAAAGCCACTTCTGAAAAGGACTGATTTACATTTATATCTCCTTAAAATCTTTTGTCCTTTTTTTAAATCCTATAAAAATATAATTAGGCATCTGTCTCAATATTTTTTTTCTGTTTCTCATTCAAACTGTTTGCATAAAGTATTTACTTCTCTTCTTAAAAAGCATACTTCTATACCTAAACCTATTCCATCTAATTCCAATTCTCAACATGTTATTAATTTGCATTCACATGACTTAAGGATAACCTAAAGGATCTTTTATAATTTGATATAAATTAGAATATGATGGTCCTGGTATTTGTAATTTGTCAACAGAGACAATCATTCTTAATACTCTTTGGCCTGAAGGAGGACTTCATTAATTAGTCTAAAACTGTATTCTACTCTTATATTTTATAGTGAATATTTAGAAATTGGGTTTTTCTATTGTACATTTTCTACAAGTTTCATGTCAGTAAATATGACTGTTAATGTCATTGAAGAGCAAATCAGATTTGAAATTAAATTTTAAATATTGATAATGATTCTAGTTAGGTTTGATATAAATCACCAAAGGAAAGACATTAAAAATGCAGGATTCTATCACTTGTAAAAAGAGAGAAAAAATACTATAATTTTTAACTCTGGGTGATTTAATTTGTGTTTGATGTTTGCCTTGATATATTGCATATGATCAAATTCAGTGTCATCTCTCTCTCTCACACACACACATAAATATGTTTGTGTGTATATACATATTACTGAGTACAGAGTATAATGTTCTGTTATACACATAAAAGACAACTATAATGTAGATTTTAGCTCCAAAAGTATTTTAAATATGTGTTTTTATATTATGTGTTATAACATTGCCAAAAAGAAAAGCTGTTTACCAAGTTGCTTTTTTTATTTCTTTAACTATGTGGAGTTCTGTTATTAGAAACTTATGCTAGACTCTAAATTGTTATGTTTTGTAGAAAACACATTCTTTAGTTCTTTTTTCTTGATATTAAATAGTCTATGCTTTTTTCTCTTTTTTTCATATTAGGGTATGACAGTCTTAGAAGTTGCTATGGAAAGTAGAGTTAATTCTGAAGTTTTTAAATTGTTAATTGATAGAGGTGGACCACTACTGCTTTGTGATCGTAATCAGGTATAAATTTACACAAGTACATTTGTTACATAATTTGTATTATTCTGTACTTAAATATATCACTTTGTTAAGATTCTTATAATTTTGGAACTGGTTTTAATAACAGATGACTGCCAAGTTTTCTTAGATTGTTATGAATCTCTATATGAAACAGTATTCTTATCTGCTAGTGTGGAAAATGTTTCAGATATTTCTGATTCATTAAAGTTCATATTTAAAATGAAAAAACATGGTGAAGTTTGTTCTAAGCACATTTATTTTGCTAATATTATGTTTTTTGTATGTAATTTACGTTTCTACATAATTTTTCTTAATGTTACAGGCTTCCTAGAGTTTCTGAGGTCTAGTCTTTAAATCATGCTTAGTGTTAGAATGCTAAAATTTCAGTACAGTGGCACCATTTCTCAGATTTTGCACTGATCAAATGACCCTCTTGTAGTCCAAAAAGTTTATTCTCTCAGCTTTCAATTTTTGTATCTGAAAAGATGTATACTACTTCTTTATTTTAATACACTTAAGTGTAATGTTGCATATTTATATTCGTCACATATTGCTTGATCATATGTGCTAAGTGTTCCGTAAAAAATGTATTTATTTCCGTTTTTTAAGCTTTGTTATGAAAATACGTTTTCAAGTAAAAATGTCCCATATTTTTACTTCCGCAGCACTATTGCTCTTCTTCCCCTACATCGCGTTTTCGAGATACATATTTTCTCTCCCTACATTGCGAGTTCTGTCCGTTGTCTTTGCTACAGCATCATCCACTGCACTGCCCTGACCTGCTCAGCATTTTGATCCATCAAATCAATGTTTTCCCTCCGTCTACGCCGCGCTAAATATGTCTAAAATGCAAAGGATCCAGACTTATATCCCTAAGTATTCTGAAGAATTTGATTTTATTCCGAAACATTAGAATTTGTCAAAAAGATTTGTCTTAAAATGAACTTTTACAGTTCTATTCTTGTGTTAGAAAATAGTATACAACATCTTGTTGCTATATAGTTGCTAATTTTCCTCATGATTCGGAACTTTAACAGCATGCTGAAGTTGTGGATATCTCCAAACGCTAAAAAAATAACTTTTCTGCTGTGAGGTATTTTGTGGGAAAATATCCCAATTTATTACTTAGAAAAGATGATGAATCTCAATTTGACGCCATTGATGCTTTGGAAACCGAATTTGAAACTTCCAGCTTGCCGAAATCCCTTCAGATATCTTAGCAGAAGAAAGAGTTGATAGACAGTGGGCAAACCTCTCAAAAGGAAAGGGACTTCTTGGAAAGTTAAAATTTGAAAAACTTTCAAGACTGATGCTCGGTATATTGACATTTCCGCACAGTAAGGCTGCCTGCAAAAGAATTTTTAGTTTGGTTCGCAGAAACAAAACTGATTTCAGAAGCTCTCTTAAGCCTGAGACATTGCAAGCAATTTTAGTTGCAAAGTCCCGTACGGCTGAACCATGCTATAAACAAACTTATGATAACAATTTTTGAAAAAGGCAAAATCCCGTACACATGCATTTCTTAATTGAAATTTATGCTATTCATTAAATTTTTGTAATAATAAATGTAATTAAATAAGCTACCTGTCTTACTGTTATTTTTTCATTGTGTATTTATTCTGTCAAGTATTAAATATAGTGAGCAATCAAGGTAAGCACGTCTTTTTATAATTTAATGTTTATGTTTACAATGTCATTTAACGTTACAATTTATGGTCGCACACTGTGTTCCTTACTTTTTTCTTGGGAGGTTGGCAGCTATGCTTGATATTTCAATAGTATTTGAAATTTATTTTGTTTTATAAATATGATATGAATCATCTCATCACAATTTTGGAAATGTTCAAAAATTTCCATCAATCAATATCATAAATTATCTTAATTTTTGAATTCTGTATTTGATTTAATTTTTATGCCTTTAATTTGATTTAATAATTTCCCTTTTCTTAGTTCAATGAAACTGTTTATGATGTTGCACTTTCTCTTAATGATCATCAGTACACCAAAGCAATTACTGAGGTATGTTATTGTATTATGTTATTTATTACTAAATCATATGAGCAATTTCTTACATTTACTGTATGAGGGAAAATGCATTGAAATTATCTTGACACATTGAAATTAAATAAATGCATTGAAATTATGAAATTATATGTCTTTCACATCATTATATTTTGGTATAATAAAAGAACATACTTTATTTTGTTATTGTCAAAATAACAATAATGATGAAAAATACTGATTTAGGAATGGAAATAAAAGCTATTTATTCTGTTTAAAACTATTAATTTCAATGAATTTTGGTGTATTTTTGTGGAAATGTTAAAAAATATATTTCCGCATTGTTTTTTTCTGTCTAAATTATTTTAAATTACTTTCAATTTATATAATGCCTAACTGATTTTCCTACCTAAACTAAAAAAATTTCAATTTTAAATATTTATGTTGTTTGTTATTATGTTAGAAATACTTGAAACATTTACTGAATCATCTTTTTTATTTTCACTTTCAATAGTGTGTGCATGAATGGATTCTGAATCCTGAACAATATAGTGGACGAAGAATAAAACTGGCACTTCTTGGATGGAAATTTGAAACAACTATACACTTGGTTTGTATGAAAATATTAATTCACATCATTATTTTACATCACATGTAAAGAAACATATGCATAAAAAGTATGTATTTTGTATGTAAAGGAACTAAACATTCAGATTGAAAGGTTAACTTTAAATTTTGTAAAGGCATTGTCCTTCAGTATTTAATAAATGAATCTTTCATAATTAAATCATGCTTAAGTTCTATATTGTAGGAATAGTTCAGTGCTCTACTAGTTAGTATACTTTAAGCTTTTTGGTTTTATTTCCAGATACTGATTCCTTTCAAATCACAGGAAAAAATTCATTTGTAAACTGTGGTATGGAACCATGTTTTGTGCTTACCATGTTTAGCTGTTAAATTTCATGAGCCAAAGCTCTATTGTCATTAACAAATTTCATAACATTTTATAATATGCAATCTTTTTCTGATTTTGCTTTGTAAGTGTTAGTGTGTGGATGTTATGAAGAAAATATTTTTTCTTAGATATTTAGTTATTAATATTTTAGAAAAAATACACTTTCTGTATGTTTTGACCCATCAAATTATAATGATACCTTTCCTTGGGGATCAATAGTAATTCTAATGAATATCTAAGTTCTACATTGGTGTATTTAGGTATGGTAATTAATTTTTCTCTTAACTTTGAAATTTAAAGAAGATATAAATGATTGAAAGCAAATTTTACTTCATCTTGGTGAGAAAATAGTTTGAGTTTCATGAGGATAATCAGTACCTTTTGTTGTTTTTTTTAGGAAAAAGAGAATGCTACCGAAACTGTTGAAGAATTTTTGGCTACATTAAATTTACTTCAAGTGAGTATAGAACAAATTAAAATAGTTTATATTAAGCTCCTTTTGTTTATTGTATGAAAAAGTTTTACATGGATGAAATCCCTTTTTAGAAAAATCTCTTTGAATTATGAAACGACTATACACACATCAAGTATTTTAAGCATAAATTGAAATTTATGCTTAAAATACTTGAAATGTTAATTTTAAAAACTATTTATCAGTGGAGCATATATTAAAGTTTGAAGTGCAGTTTATATTGTATAATTTTTATCTGTTCAATACTTTAACAAAATTAATCTTAGTATGGTCTTTTATTTGCTTAAAAATTAAATATTTTTTCTCTCAATTAGGAACGTATTCAAGAAATGTCTGTAGCAATTGAAAATGGGAATACATTGAAATTTGCAGAACTGAAAAATATTGTATATGATTCCAACTTATGTGGAGTTAATATGCTATGGCATGCAAGAGTTGTGGTAATTTATTTCTGCAATTAGCTGATGTTAGCCTCATTGTATTTTATTTTTAGTGCTGAGTTTTAATGACTGTAATGAATCCTGATTATTAATCCTTAATTAAAAGTAGATGCATAAATTTTTATCTTTTAATAATGTCTCTGAATTTTTGTTATCTGCCTTTTTGTAAGTTGCAAGTAGATTTTGGTTAGAATTTAACTGTCAAAAGAAATGCTACAATTTAAAATGGGTATAATTTTTATATTTCCTTGTTTTAAATTTTATACCTTTTCATCATAAAAGAAAAGTTCATAAATTTATTTTACAATTTATGGTCACAAAAATGCAGCATTAAAGTTTGAATAAAATGTATTATCTTATTTCCAAGCATTAACACTTGAATCATTCTCTTATGTGTAAGTGGGAAATTCGGTGGAAAGGAAATCAAATTCTTTTTGTTATTTAACAAACTCCATCTAATGGAAGATATGGTTAATCATAGCAGACATTGCATGTTAAGGTTTATGATAACTCAAAACTTGTTCTAACTAGTGAGTGACTTTGAAAGTGCCTGTAATTTTTCATGCCAAGGTAGCTGGAAATACAATTTTTTTCCTTATCGTTTAAAATATAATCTATATAGTACAGTGGTTCCCAACCTTTTGTGGCCCATGTCCCCTTTCTGGAGGTTGACTAATACCTATTGCCCCCTTTTCATTTTCATTGTATGCCTAATTTTAATTTGAAGTAAAGTGTAAATAATAAAGCAGTTTTATTATTTTAAATAATTTCATTACCTATATAAAATCAACCAAAGCAGTTTTATCCCCACAGTTGTGGATAAGTGCTCATAAACTTCACCCGGGCTAACTCGTAACCGCTCTGCTTGAAAATGATTTTTGCCTCACAGTCATACTTCAGATCTAGAAACTCCGTCTGCAAAGAGTTATCAAGCTTATCCACAGCTTCAAACGAGAATGGATCTAGAATCCAATCCGGAATTTGTAACTTGGTCAGATCTTCAAATCTTGATTCCATGTCAGTTTTTAACCTGTCAAAGTTATCAGTAAAAATTAGGATTTTGTGTTCTGGGAGTTCAGGAGTCTCATTATCTGACACTGAACACTTTTTAAGGGTCGGAAACTGAATCAGCTATTTACGGCCAATATTTACCTTGTGAATATCAAACTTGACGATGAATGATGAAATAATACCTTTGGCCTTGATAAGGTTCATCTTGTTTCCTTAAAGCCTTATATTGACTTTGTTCATTTTTTTCAAAAATATCTGTAAGGTACGAAAGTTCCAACTTGCGTTGCTTCAAATTCTCACTTAAACACAGGATCAGATGTGTCGAGAAACTCAGTAACCATGTCAAATAATTCAAAGAAATGATGAAAACAGTTTCCTTTGGAAAGCCACCTCATGGCCGTATGTAGAAGCAAGCATTCGAATTCCTCATCATTTTCATGGACAAGTTGTCGGAACAGACGGTCATTGAGGGAATTAGCTTTGATCTTGTTGACACTAGTAATAACCAGTTGTAGGGTTTCATGCAGGACACCACTCAATTTTTTCGCAGCTATGTGTTGTTGATGAATGACACAGTGAATAGTGATGACGTCTGGCACTTCTTTCTTAAGCTGTGCTAGAAACCCAGCATGACGACCTGACATGGCAGGAACACCATCTGTTGCACAAGTGCTCACATTTGTTAGGGGAATATCTTTTTCCTCAAAATAATCTTGCACCACTTTAAAAATTGACGATCCCTTTGTATCAGTGATTAAAGTTCTAGCAAACAACATTTCCTCGGTAATTTCCTTTTGTTCATTGATAAACCTCACATAAGCTAATAAAATTGCTTTGTTATCAATCTGCAATGCAAATTTACTTTTTTTCAACAAATTGGTGAGTTTGGATTCAACGTCCGTGGCCATTTCCTCAATTCGCCTGGAAGCAGTATTGTTGCTCAAAGAAACCGATTGACTTATCTTATGACTAGGGCCCTCGCCTAGCATGATTTCAACAATTTTTTTGGTAGCCAGTAAAACAAGAGTTTTGCCAATTGTGTGAGGTTTACCACATTTAGCAATCAATAAAGACACCTCGTAAGAAGCAAGAAGACCTTTGTCAAGATCAGTTGCTCATTTTTTAGATAATTCACTCACATTAGGCCGTTTATCAGCTTTAGCTTTGAGGTGTTGAAAATAACTAAGTTCTTTACTCACTTTATCACTGTGTACTCTTGATAAATGATCTTTCATTCGTGAAGGCTTCATGGCTTCATTACTAGTAAAGGTTTTATCGCACAAAACATAATGTGAAAACTGTACATTTTGCGGTGACACGATAAAACCGAATTTTAAATACTCAGCTGAGTATTGGCGACACTTCTTCTTTTTTGAATTCATTGTGTTTGAACTTCTACACTTCAAAACAAACGCACAAAAACTGATGGTGAGGCACACAAAGGCTAGTGAAGACTGAGGACGAATGTATGTCAATGGCAAGTGTGTTGTGATAGCAGGAGGGGGAAGAGTTGAGTCACCAGTCGGCCGCGCTGAGCAACAACAGGTAGGGACTGTGGATAGGGGTGAGTGCAGTGAACTCGCTGGCTGAGAATAGCCAGTGACTCATGCTACCCGGCAACTTCTACTGTACAGGTTCTACTGTACAGTACTATTTTAATTTTTCTCCCTTTGAATACTCATTGCCCCCCACTTATTTATTGCCCCTCTGATAACCCAAATTGCCCACTTGGGGGCGATCGCCCCCAGGTTGGAAACCTCTGATACAGTATATAAAACAGTTCCATGACTGACTGACATATAACACACAGACCAAACCGCTGGACCTAAAGGACTGAAATTTTGCATGGTGATTCTTCTTATAGTGTAGGGGTGCACTAAGAAAAATTTTTGAAAAATTCTTAGATTTTTTTAAATTAAATTTTTAAGCTGTATTTTTGTAACTTTTTTAAAGTTTGCATTTGAAATAATAATCTAAGGCTTATAAAATTTATATCACGAGAAAAATCATAAAAATTCCTTTAAAATGAAATCTTTTTCAAATCTTTACCTGCATTTTCTGATTTTTGGTGAATTTTTAAAGATTAATTTTTAGAATTTAATTTATTAAAAGTTGATCACAAGATTTCTTTTCTTTTTGTGATACTTTAAATTAATTTTGTGTCATGGGCATAACAATGAAATAAATTGACAAAAAATATTAAAATATGGTAAAAGATAAAATTTAACCACCAGACTAATTGAGATGGAAGTTTTTTAATAATTTAATTTAAATTAGTAGGTTTTATGGATATTAAACATACAAATTAATTGCATACATTGACCGTTGTATTTAATTTGAATATTTTCTTCTACATTATTTTGTCTATAAAAATATCCATTACGATTTTTTTATAAATATATATATATATATATATTTTACATTAATTGCATACATTGGCCATTGTATTTAATTTGAATGTACTCCATAGCGAAGTACAGGTATTCAGCTAGTATTGCATAAAAATGAAATACTTTACTTTTCAATTCACTAACTAGAACCAATATGACATTGTCTCGTAAATATGAAGTATTTTTATCTTTCATGTGACATACAATATTTGTTACATTTTCCTTACCAATACACTCTCTCAATCTTGTCCCTACTACTGCTCTTTTTTGTGCTTTTATTTGCACAAAATGCTCTTATTACAATCGAAAATGAATATTCTGTTTCACTTTAAACTATATTTTGACTGAGGTTTATTTACAGACCTTTGTAGCTTTTTAAAAATTTTCCATTAAAGGATGTTATGCTAAATATATTTAATTTTAATAATATATATTTAAGGTCTTCTAAAATATTTGACATGTATATGGAGTTAAAAAAAATGTGTATTTATTCACTCATCACGCTTAAAGTTTTCACTAAAATAAAATGTTACATGCATCTCTTATCAGCATAAATGCAGTTTTAATGTTTTGATGCTAATGAAATAAGTTTAAAATTCAATGATTGCTCTTGTTATGAGTCACATGTTTAAAAATAAACACACAAATCCACATTTAGTTTTTATTTCACTGCTCTATGACAGGGATTCATATTTTCTAAATTTTATAAGTTAATAATTGCTTATATAAAGTTTAAGATTTCTGTAGTGTTTCTATCAATTTTCTTCTAAGGAATTATTTTTTAAATTGAGGTTTTGTTCCATACTAGCTATTAGCTTTAGTATTACCGATTGCAAAATGCTACTATGGTAGTTTTCTGGGAAAATCTCATTTCTTCAAATTTAAGTATCATATGATTATTTCATTTATTATGAGGCAGCAGAACTCTCGTGACCTCTACCTGACACCCTTTCTCTGATCATGAACTCTGCCAAATGTCAGAAGCTGAACTTTGACTGGAAGTTCCATTTCATCCGTTACTATTCACTTTGCCTTTGTTCATCAATGCAACACAGCATCATGCTTGCTGTAATCGTATTATTATCTGATTTGTTAAAGTTATGTTATTAAATTGTTAAGTTATCTGTTCGTGAGGCACATGATACCTTTATTCAACTTCAATTACCTCTTGTTTGTCTCAGAATAAGATTTTTATTTTTATCTCTCCCTGAAAATATGTTAGATTCATATTAGTGTAAAAGATTTGTATTTAAACGTATACATATTACTAAAAAAAAATTTCAGGTAGTCTCTTCTAACGATACTGCTGTGGGTTATTAACGTAGGATTACTTATCGTTGCTAACCCCTTTTTTTTTTCGATAAAATTACTACACAATGCTTTTTGCCTGGACAATGCATTTTGTTCTTCGGATATAGGTTTATGTGGCATCTTTGAACTCTACTCTGCCACTCTTGATTTAAAACTCGCGACAATGTCTGAAATTTTGCTTTACCATGGACCGTTATGGAGGAACGTAATCCTACGTTAAAATTGTAGGCCTATAAACTTATCATCAAAATTGCTTACTTAATCAAAGTTCACTAAAATTATTTTTGAGAAAAAGCCAATGAGATATATTTACAAGAGAGCTTCAACATAATCACAGAAACTGAGTCAAAACTGACCATGTCCGTAGTGCAGAGCCATAGAAATTACATAGTCCTGACACAAAAGAGTAAGTATCAGATGATAGAATGCCAGAGTTTGAGATTCTACAGCCTGTACTCATAAAAGACAGACCACATAATTTGCTCAAAGGAAATTGTTTTTTTCAAAAACTTAACAGGCGCTCAGTATGTTGTTGGTTTGTATTCTCAGTGTTGTTTCAGAATGATCGCATGTCACAAAGGAAAGATGCTGCGAACAAAGTTTTCTTAATGGTGGGGGAATTGCTGATTGAAGAATGTAAATTCAAATATGCTGATTTTTTTAGGACATTTTAACAGAAGTTTATTTATTAATTGAATGGTGTTGAGAGATTTTAATAACAATTTCACGCAATAATTATGATTCACATTTTGTGTGGTGATTGTATACTTTCTGAAACTTTTTTTTTCTGTGTTTATTTCTTGTGACATATAATTTGTTTGATCTTTGATAGGGAGATGGAATGCCTCTTCTTCATAGAGCAGTTTTGTTCAACTGTCCAGAAATTGTAGAAATTATACTTGATGATAAGCCACCTAAAGAATCAATAGATAATCTCTTTGATCAGGTACTTGGAATTTCTTCAGTCTTTTATGCTCTTAATTTTGTACCTGGAGGAAATATTTTATTTGTGTTTTGCATAGTTTTTATTACTCTGTTTGACCACACAAGTAATATATCTGTTTATCTATATATATAAAACAGTTCTGTAATGGACTGACTCACTGACTCACAACGCACAGACCAAACCGCTGGACTTAAAGGGCTGAAATTTCGCATGGTGATTCTTCTTATAGTGTAGGGGAGCACTAAGAGAGATTTTTGAAAAATTCTTCTTAGATTTTTTTTAAATTAAATTTTTAAGTTGTTTTTGTAACTTTTTTTAAGTTTGCATTTAAAATAATAATTTGAAGGTTATAAAATTCATATCACGAGAAAGATCATAAAAATTTCTTTAAAATGAAATCTTTTTCGAATCTTTACCTCCAATTTCTGATTTTTTGTGAATTTTTAAAAATTCATTTTTAGAATTTAATGTATTAAATGCTGATCACGTGATTTCTTTTTCTGGAACTTTAAATAAATTTATCGTCACGTGCATAACAACTAAATAGACAAAAAAAAATTTTTTTTTTCTTGTTAATGCGGCAGATGATTGGACATTATCCAAAAAAATATTAAAATACAGTAAAAGATATGATCCTCAAACTGTACTATATTAACTGTACTGTATTCTTTAGTATGTCCTATTAGATTTAATTTGAATATTTTCTTCTACATTATTTTGTCTATAAAACTGTCCCTTACGATTTTTTTATAAATATATTTTTTTTTACATCAATTGTATATATTGTTCGTCATATTTATTATATATATATACATATATTTATTTTTTTTGGCATTAATTGCATACATTGACCGTTGTATTTAATTTGACTGTACTCTGTAGCGAAGTGCAGGTTTTCAGCTAGTACTTACATACTTTAAAAACTTTTGAATAGTTTCATTCTTTTAAACCCACTTTGAAGTAGACAGAATATTCATGTTACTAATATCTTCTTAATATTTTTATCTCTTGCTGTTGTTAAAAGATGTCCAGAATGGTCTGCAAATGAGACAGAATATTTGACTTTCATATTTTTAATATCCTTACTAGGAAAATATGTTTCTATGTGTTAAAGCCCTTAAAAGGCATTTTACCATTTCAAAACAGGAGTTCTGAATTACTTTTGATGGAAAAAAAAAAAAGATCTCAATGTTGAAGATGACAGTAAAATTTTTACTTTGGTTAAGAATTTACATTTTCCTTAAACTTAATAACAGGGTACCTCAATTCTTTGAAAATTTTGTTTCCAAATCGACTATATACACTAGATATGTGGATATACAAGGTACAGGGGGGGGGGGGCGGAATTATTAGAGAAATTCCCGATTATGATACCTTAATAATGTCTTCAAGTATTTTCATTTAAAAATAAATATATATAAACTGAGTCAACATGTAGTTGAAATAATGGGATTACTGTTTATTACCATGTGTGTATATTAATAAATTTCAACTGGGTTTTTACTATAATAATAATCTATTTTGAATAAAAAGAGAAAAAAAGTATTCAAATAATTTGAGAGAAAAAAAAATAGTCCAAAAGGTAGGTAAAGTCAGAACTAAGGTCCCCAATCATTCCAAATTTTTTTTACATTCTAATTTTTGGTTTTGTGTAAGGTATGCCTAAGGAACCTTCTACATTACACCATTTGTATTGATATAGTATTGTAAAATATAATATTAAATTTACAGAAATTCATTAACTCAATGACATGAATTAGTATAGAGAATTTTACAGAATATATTTTCATTTGCATATTTTCTTTATTTTTTGAGTTTTAGGGCTGTTATTTAAGAATATAAATTGTATAATTTTGAACTAATTATTATTTACATTAAAACATAATAAAAGACTATATTTTGTGTATTATTTGAACTTGATCAAATAATGAAGAGGCATTTTGCTTACCTGTGGTGTAGTTAATTTATTCAAAATCTACTATTTTAAAAATAAGTATGAAAGGTTATACCTACATGCATGATAATCATCTACTATATAATTTGAAATTATAAGTATATCTATATATATATAAGGCAATGTTCATATGTGTGTCCTCTATAGACTAATAAACTACTGAACCGATTTACATGTGGATTTTTGCAAAATGGTCCGTGTTGTCCCGAGAAGGTTTAAAGCTATTGAAATCCTTGATCTGACCAGTAGAAAGAAAGTTAAAAACATTTTTTGTTCACCGTCTGTTCAGATATTATCTATAAATCTTCTACTTTCAAACAAAACATATGGATGGCAGCACCTAACTACCCCTGATAGCCACCCCTCTCATGTTGATGTTCAACATTCCTGTGAGGGAGGCGATGGGTAAGGTCATGACCCCCGAGTCTTGAAGGAGGGAGAGTGTTTTCTGACACCCCACATAAGAAGACGTGCTGTCTGTAAGCTCTGTATGTTACCAGGAGAAAAAGCTACTTACAAATCAATATATACTGCTATAGATCAAGATGAAGCAGTAAATCAGTGGTGCACCCAGGGGGTGGGCCAAGGGGCCCCTCCCCCTCCTCCCCCAAAGAAATAGAAATTGCATTATGAATATTGAATATGCATTATAGATATTTTTATCCTTTCAACCCCCCCCCCCCCCCAGATTAAATCTTGGGTGCACCACTGCAGTAAATTATCCAACTGAATTCTTAAATTCACTTGATTTATCTGGATTCGCACCACACAACATTAATCTGGAGGTTTGTGTTCCTATCATTCTTCTTAAAAACATCAACGTCTTTGCAATGGTACCAGATTGGCAGTCAAGAGATTATTAAACAATGTAATTAAGGCAACAATTTTAATTGGTAAATTCAAAGGAGAGGATGTGCTAATACCACATATACCAATGATACCAATAGATATGTAATTCCAATTCAAATGATTGCAATTTCCAATTAAACTAGCTTTTGGAATAACGATAAACAGTAGCGTAGCAAGCATAACTGACGCCCAGGACACGATACCTTTTTGGCACCCCCCCCCCCTCCCCCCATGGTCTTGGGTCCATTTGGCTCCCCTCTGCAAGTGGCGCCCGGGGCATGATAGACCCCCTTGCCCCCCTCTTGCTACACCACTGACGATAAACAAATCACAAGGTCAATCACTGCAAATATGTGGATTGAATTTGGAGAATCCTTGTTTTCCTGATGGACAACGTTGCATGCTCCCGTGTAGGAAAACTAAGAGATTGTTTGTACATATGCCAAATGGAATCACCAAAAACATTGTATAGCCAAGAGCATTGCAATGAACTTAAATTGAATAAAACAGTAAATACAATTTATGTAATCCGAAACATAAGAATTATGTGTATGTAAATATCTACTTTTAACTAAATACAATAATTGATATCAAACTTTCAATTAGGTTCATTTAATGTACATATATATACTCAAATCTAGAGATAGCAAAGCATTGCCGGGTCAGCTAGTATCAATATAAAACAATCTTTTTGTTTTTTCATGAAATTGGCTGATCAAGAGTTGATTTTTTATTAATGCTGATGAGGTTTTAGACATTCACGTAGCAATTACGCTATGTGTATTGACTCCAGATATATAGCTGGAACTTGGATATGAACTTGAAAATAAAAGTAAAATGTGATCTCTTGTTAAGGAATCAATTTAGTAAAATTATTTAAACTTTTTTTTTATTTTCTAGAGATTAGTATATTGTATTTATGTAAACACGAGTGGATTGTATTCCTTTAGTTTATTCTTATTAAAAGTAAAGTCATTTTGAGTTCCTTGATTATGTTTTTAGTTTACAGATATATGTTTATGCTCTCTGAGCATTGTAACCACATCAATGATTTACAACTGAAAAGAGTTGACTGTGTATCTGTGCAATGAAAAATTTTATCTCATCAAGTTTTAGAAATTGATTGATGAATCAGAATTTATCATAATGACAAAATGATTTTCAAATTTTATACTCTCATTAGAACTCCTATGATAAAATGATAAAATTGAGGTGATTGTTGTGTCTGTGCTGCTTTTTTTTCTTCCAGATTTTGTAACTAATTTATTTAATGGTGTTTGGCATTCCTCTGTTTTTCAGCATCACCGAACTGCACTTCACTATGCATTTGCTTGTTCTTCAGCTAAGAAAATTCAGAAACTTTTATTGAACTGTGGATGTTCTGAACATGTTCTTGATAAGGTAAAATATGCTAAAAGAAATTAATTCCATTCATTATTAATGAGCAAATTTGATTCCTGAGTAGTTTTACATGGATTCTACATTTCTGTATTCTGTAGTATTTTTGAGGATGAATTAAAAAAAGTAAATAGGAATTACTGCACTAAATCAAATTGTTATCTTTAGCACATCAAAATATTTTCACTTAAGTAATATATTGTGGCTCAGGATTATATATATTATTTTTTTAATTTCTCAATCGATTTTAATAGTAAATTTAATTTACATTGAGAAGTACAATTTTTTTAGCCACTTTTTTGATGCTATGTACAACACTAAAGAAATCCTAAAATTTCATACCGGCTCATTTCAGTTTTCAGTTTTCTAATTTTAGTAAGTACAGACTGAATAAATGTTGTAGATAAGCCAAAAAGGATGACTTTTTTTTTCCCTACCGAAAAAAAAGAGGCCGTTGACCCAATGGCCAAGTTTGATTCAAGATTTGATTGTTGTCCATCAAAAACACAATGACCAAATTTGTCTCTGGGTCTTTGGAGCAGTGAGAAAGTGAAACTTCTTTTCATAAGAATCTTAATGTAAATTGTACTTTGTTATGTGAGGAAATCTTAAATTTACTTTCCAATGAAGGATAAGTAATTTTCACATTTACTGAAAAAGGCACAAGATGTCAACTCTTAAATTAATATATGTAATACAGTAGAACCCCGATTTTACGTTGTCTGTTTCGTACGTTATCCCACTTCATACGTCATTTTCTGCTGGTCCATGAAAATTGCTTATACTATGCTTGAATTATGTTTTAACCCCAATTTTACGTTTTCCCGTTTCGTACGTTTTTTACCGTTGGTCCCATGAAAAACGTAAAATCTGGGTTCCACTGTATATGATCCCTTTCTACATGTGTAGATATTTCTTCACAAAATTAATTTCTAGTTTAAACTTATTTTTGATCATCTGCTGCAAAAACCCATTAGGGCTTTCAAGATCCCAGAATGTATCTTATATGAATCATTTTTTCCATAGCTTAGATAAAGCATTCCATTTTGTCCGTAGAGAGATTTTTTTTATGAAGAAGAAATGTAGGACATTGCCCTTGTTGATACTATGACCCTAAGGACCAATGTAGAATTTTCGTAAGCCTTTTTAAAAAAATTTCTCTCCCCTTTTGGAGTCACTCAGAAAATTAAAACCCCAAAGACTTATTCATAAGCAATTCATTACATATTTTGAGAATTTGAAGGAATGATCACTTAAAAAAAAAAGAAAGAAACTTTACAGCGCACAGTTCTTTTTGCTCATTAGGTCATTAAACGTACCTATTGTGTTCTTGAATTGTTGGATAAATTTATACTTTTATCATGTCATCAACTGTAATCTAGTATTGCTTTCAATATGTGTATAAAAAGTAAGCTTAAAAAGTTCTATTAAAGAAATTATTATCAACACTATTTCTGAAATTTGACAATGAATTTATTCTAATGTATTAATTTTTATTTTCAATTTCTTTCCAGATGAACAGAGAACCTTTAGATTTCAAAGACAAACAGGATAGTCCTGATATTATGAAATTAATTAATCGACTAAAATATAAGGTAAATTTCTAAATTAGACACCTACATTAGATTCATCTTTTAAATTTTGAAATTGCAGTCTAAGCAATATAGTTTATTGGAAACTAAAAGCAAACTTCATCTTAAAGTAGTTTATTCTGTATAAATAAGATTCTATTAGAATAAAAGAGCTTTTTATAATTGTATAGTCAGCAAATAATTGGTTAAAGTATAATCTTCATTTTTGTGAACATCTCATAAGATATAATTCAAGTAAATAGACATTTAGATTTAGAAGTCAATGTTTTGAGCTCATTCGAAATTGCATTAGCTTCTATGACAGCAGTTTTTATACATTATTAATATTCTACTGCATTTCTTTCTATTCACACCAGCTTGAAATGAGGAGTTTGTCACGTTTATTTGCATATTGTTCATTTTAACTATATTATTCATTAAACTTTTCAAATAGTGGTTTAAAATTATTTCTAAAGGAAAGAGAATACCTTTGCATATTTTTACATGAATGCTTATGGATTTTCTTTTAGACAATTAAAGCACATTTAAAGCATGTAAAAATATACTGGAATAGTTGATATAAATAATCATTTGTAAAAATTGACAAGCTTGAACCAGGTTTTAATATGCCATAAAAAAATTCTAGTCACATTATCTCTGCTGGGGTGAAAAACTGAGATCTTTTCAAACATTAAATGAAAGATGTGTGTGAATTTTTTAATGTAGGATTATGTTCCTCCATAATGATCTGCGGTAAAGCAAAATTTCAGACATTAAAACTATCGTCGTGTGTTATAAATAAAGAGTAGCAGAATATTATTTCTAAAAGGTATTTTTTTGTTTTATCAATTTTTTCTCCCTTCATACTTAACCAAAATCAATAAACCCCATCCTTCTCTTCATCTGTAGGAATTTCATTGTAAAAAAGAGGTAAGCAATGATAATTAATCGTGCATTGATAAGCGGTAGTTTCATTAGAAGAGACTACCTGAAATTTTTTTTTAGTTCATGACAGTTTATTTCGATGAATTTAATGTATATCTTTTAAATAAAATGGAAATTCTGTTTGAGTATCTGGCTTTATGTTCTTTCTATATTTCTGATCCTTTTGACTATACATGCAAAATCTGTACAAAAATTTGCTTAGCTACTCTTTAGGCAAATTCCTAGGGTCCTGTGAAAGATATAAGCTTTTTTAAAAGATAGTCATTCTAACCTCTCTCCAGGTTTCATAACCATGACATTTTTTGGTTGTTTTTAAGTTGTTTTTTCAGCATTACTTTTTTATTTCCACCAGATGATTCCTGATACCAAGAGGCCTACAGTCTGAATATCAATTACATTGCTATCTCCAAATTGGGTTATTGTCTGATTTTCACTCTTCTACAGATCTGATATTCTAGAGTAGGGGTCTTCAACCTTTTCATGTTCACAGGCCACACCAATAAATTTGCGAAGTTCCACAGACCACACACCTGTGAAATAAGTAGTTTGGCAGAGGAAAAAATATAGTATTTAGAAACAAACTTCAGCCTTTAAGATGATTGCTTGATTTGCTTTTTATAGTATGATGATGAAGGATTAATTCCTTCAAAACACATCACTCAATTTTTGTGTGTATAGTGTGTTTTAAAAAGTATTTTGTACCTTTATAACCATTATTAATTAAAAAAATGTTTTTATTTATTGATTTCTACAAACAACAAAAAATGGGAGTTGAATCAATGTATTTTGTACTTTATATTGCATGAAACAGAATGAATGCAGGAAGACGAGATGCACGTGAGATTCTGGAAAGAAAGAGCCTTGGCATGCTGCTTTTTGTGTTTATTTCATGTTAAGATTCTGAATACAATTAACACTTTATTATTTTGATAAGCCTATATGCCATGGGCTACTTTTTCCTGTTCATTCTTGATCTTTTTTGTAGGAGAGAATTTGCTGTTCTAAGTTTGTTTTTTTCAAATTTATATCAAACTTTTGTTTTGCATGATCAAAATGTTTCAGCAGGCCACTAAAATACCGTCGGTGAACCACTCATGGCCCGTGGGCCACGGGTTGAAGACCCCTCTTCTAGAGATAAAATGTATTATTTGGAAAACCTTGGCAATGCAACATAGTTTTAGCTAGTACATTAGAAATGATGTAAAGATGACCCAAGATAGACTGCAGTTATCATATTAGAATCATAAACAAAGGAAGCACAGTGTAGAATTCTTGATTTGTTAGCATTTTTAAGGGATCTAATGGGGTTTGTATGTCATAAAAAGCAGCCCCAGAATGTAATTGGTTGGTTCATATAATTCACAAATGACTAAAATCAGATCTGTTTTTAACATTAACTATTTATGATTGAAGGACTGAACTATTGATGATTGTCATGAATAGTTCTGAATTAAATGGAGTGGATTGAAAAATATGTTGCATTTAGACATAGCTATATTTTAATTTTAATTTATAGGAAAACTGCATATAATCTGTTTCATTGATCCAAGTTTGTTCATTATGCACAGCTTCAGTAAATTGTTATAATGTATGTATAAATATTATTGAACAAATGTGTATAAAATAATCATTGCTATCTTTTAAAGCAATGCATTATATGTCTTAAACACTGTTAGACTATGAATTGTAATTTTGTATTCTTGATTTCAGAACTATTCTGAATATGAACCAGACCCTTGGAACACCATAGTTATTAATGAAATTCAAGAATGTTTATATTGTTGTGATGAAGGATGCTCTTGTGATTCTGAACACACTCAATACATCTGTGATAATAAGGAAGATCTCGATGAAAATGTAGACTCTGATTCTGATACCGAGGAGTATGAGGATGAGATTGAAGAAACAGCATCTGAAGAGGAAGGAGCTCGTTTTCAGTGCCACATTTCATGATGAGTGTGACTGATTTTTAAGTATAATCTGTGGCATTGAAATCACTCCACTTAAAACATATATGCATAAACATTTATGAATTGCTTTCTTTTTGTACAGAAGACAAATATTTAATTTTAAACCATTTATAGTATGAGCAATATAGAATAAAATGTGAATGGAAAGTATATTTTGATGCATTTTCATTAATCCTTAAAAATGTTTCATACACATTTCTACTTTAAGTAATTAAATATATGTCTCTCTGATTTGTTGTAACTGTAGTAGTTACATGAGATTGACATAAATATAAGGTGTTTTGAAAATTGATAGGCTTGTTATAATATAATTTATACTTGTAGAATTTTTGATCCCTCAAATTACAAATTTAGGAACTGTTTTGTCCTACATGGATATGAGTAAGATGAAAGTAGATCCTTGTGTTTGATAAGTAAGTCCAAGTTGCTTGCTTGTTACTGTTTGCATTTTGTGAAGTCAAGTAATGGCTCTCATTTTCAGATTTGTTCATATCTGTTTTACTTACATAATTTATCCAAGTGTATGCACTAGAATATAGTAACACTGGCAGTTTCCTTGTACTCAGTCCCTCCCACACATACTTTATATATGAACAATTTAAATTCGTGGTCCAAAACCTTCTCTGGGAGTTTAAGTGCATCAATATGTTTAAGTGAGGTGATGGGTTGGTTAGTTGGTTAAAAATGCTAAGGTCATATTTTGCTACTTACTGTCTTAACACTTTATTATTTTGATAAGCCTATGTGCAATGGGCTACTTTTTGAGACTAAGCAAACCTTGACCTGCAATTTAAAGCCTATTTGAATAGCTACTATCACTCATAGCAATGCACAATGCAAACCTTCTGACTCTGGTACCAAATGCCCTAGCCATTTCACCTACATTCAACTTTGGCATGTGGACACTTGATAATGTTCAGTGTAAATACTATTTGTAGAATTACATTTGTTAATTTATTCAAAGAAGCAGCAAATCTACTTTTAGATGTACTGATGAGTTTTTTGTAAAGGAGATATAAGCATTTATTTTTGTGCATGGAGGTGAAAAGTAAAGGATTTCAACTTCCTAGGTTTATTTTCAGGAAGTACAAAAAAAAACTTATTCCCTTGTGATTTATTTTTTTCTTCAGTTTTGTTGTATGCAGCTGAAAGATTTAATGGATCTCACTTAAATCACCAAAGTTCTATCTATTCACTTAAAAATATTATGTCTCAATAGTCATGAGGCCTGTAGACATACAGACTGATTATGCAACTTACTTGAATATTTAGTCTGCCGAAAGGAAGGGAGAGGGGGGGGGGTCTGGGAAAGATCAATAAATAATTGTATTAATTGTACTTTAAATTCGATATTGCAAAATTAGAATTCTTTTTTACCTCTCTAACTTTTTTAAAGGTCTTAGATATCCTTTTCCCTGTACCCATCTGTGGTTGAAACTGAGCCTGTTATCAAATAGGTCTGTATGCTACTGTGCCAAAAAATATCTTTTATACAACATTTTATACATCCCTTATCAGATTTTCACCCACACCATTTATTTCTTCATTTCATTCTTTTGAATTTATTTCATTGTGATTTCATTGTTTAGAATTTTGCTTATAATGTAGTCATTTTCTTTTAAAATTTTCTTTGAACCAACACTGTTAATTAAATAGTTATATAATATATCACTGTGAACATTTATTAAACAATCAAACAAGCATTCCTTTAAATAAATAGAACAAGTCTGCAAGATTCTATCTAATGCTTTGCTTATTAATTAAATTTGTAAGAAATTATCCAGAGATATTTAAATATTAGGATGACTGAAAATAACTTTACATAGTCCTATCATTTTCTTATTTAAGTATAAAGCCGTATTAGTATTTTTTATGCAAAGTTATTATTTGTCATATTATGGTTTCACAGCCTTAAATACTGGTACAAGTCTCTCCAAATCCCTGTGAACTACACTAATTAATATTTCATTTCATTATTACATAAACTGATTTCTATTTAATGAGTATTAGTAATGCTTAATCTAGACATGGAGAAGAGTCTAATGGCATCAATTCCTTTCCATTATAAGAAACAAACAAAAAGTATCAAGGATGTTATTACTAAAAGTTAAAATTATGAATAAGCATTTTGACTTAAGCATTAATAAAATTATAATTTGTGCTTAAACTTAAAAATTTATTAGTTGTGTTTTATACAATTGAAGCAGAAAAGATAGAAGTTAAAGTGGGAATTATCTGACTGCCTGACAAGTTACTGAGCATATTTTCAAATATCTGTTGGGGAACATTTTTAGAGTTTTCCATTATGCAAAAGGTGAATACATGTGCAATCCACAAACTAAATTAGAAGATTTCGTTATTAAACTAGTATTAGAGGTTGCTTTGGTATTTGTTCATATTTAAAAAGAGATATCATTTATTCCAGAAATCAAAGACTATTGGATAGTGATATGTGCAGCTGATATATTTTATTAGGCAATGAATATTTTAGAAAAAAATCTTTGTTGAAATTTGATCCTCTATTTTAAGAAGAACCTATGTGCTTGTGTGTGTGACCCAGTTTTTGAAAACCATCAATAACTCAAAAGCATTGATGTCTCGTAAAAATATATTTTGTGTGTGCAACTTATGAAGTCTGTGTCATCTATTTCAGCAAATAATAACGTTTTTAATCAAAACATAGCTATACAGTTCTTTTTTCAATTTATTTAGAACTCATAGAATTTTTTCCCTGCTGCATATTGAATTTACAGTTAAAAATGCACAACAGACAGTTGAGAACATTTTTCTCAAGTCCAGCCATCTGATAAAGATGGCGAAGATTCTAAACTGTTATGGAATATCCCTAAAATTTTCATTAAACCTATACCTTTGTAGCTGTGAATGATTTAACTAATTAAATTCTTATTTGTGTATAGTTGAAATTATTTAAAAAAATGAGGGACCTGTCCTAGATCCACGATAATTTTAAAAATTGGGATATGTTTAAAGTTGCGATATTCTAGAATAGTTTTGAAAGTGAAGTTTGTGACTATATTAATCGAACGAGGACTAATTAGACCTACTGCTTAAAGCCGATTCCGTTTGTAGCCGTTTGGAATCGGCAGTAGGTCCCGGTCTAATTAGCCCTCGTGTAGCAAAAATTGACCGTAGTACTCCAAACCAAATTCATCGAAAGAGATCATCAAAAATATTGGATAGTATTCTTTAATTATAATTATGTACATGGGTTGTAATTATCTTAATCATTTCCTTTATAATATGAAAAAGTATCAGCTAGTAATGTTGCAGCCACCTATGAATTCATATATCGTGAAATTAATTTTGAATTTGAACTTTGTTCTTTTGTAAGGTCTTGAAGGGTTGCTTGTTTTCCGTTATATTCAAGAAATTGAGGTTGTGCAGTAGTACGAGATCTAATGCAATAAATAGAATCAGTTTTATTTTTTATTTACTTATTTGGGTGGGTCAATAAAAAAAACAAGAGAATATTGTAAATTGCATTTAATATTACATCGCTGAAATTACCGTTCATCTGTCTTGTTTGCCACCTGTGAGAGCAGCAATCTGGTGCTTGCACGACTGATAATTTACTGTTCCACCCAAGACCGTGCCTGCCTTAAACGTGGCTATCAGTTGTAAATTTACCCATCTTTAGCTGATCTCTGTACTGTAAGATATAGGGTCGGTGCAAACGAGCGATCCGGTGTCGTTGTGGCACTGCAGTTGCGATCAAGCAGTACATAGAGTTGAACTAACCGACGTCCGTGTGAGTCCGTTGATCGCAACTGCGGTGCCGCAACGACACCGGATCGCTCGTGTGCACCGAGCCTTAAGGTATATCCTACAGGAAAGTTATGACAAAACTACTACTGAGTTCTAGTCAGGTGTTCTCAGTTATCGCATTATTAAAAGACCGCGACCTCTAAGATGACGTCAGTTCTTGATGTGATTAACTTCATAATTGTTTGCTCTTTATTCTTTCCCCTATCCTCACGGACCGTTCAATAACGTTTGATTGACCAAATAAATTAGGACAATTTCACAAAAACTAGCTTTCCTTCGCCTGTTGAGACAACCGGCTATTGAGGTAAACTTGTTTAATTATGTTAGTATAAACTAGTGTAATATACTTTGGAAAATTATTATCTGATATTTTTACGCCCTTATAGGAAATCTTGCTTGAAATTTTTAGATTTGTATCAAACGAGCAGCTGTTGTAAATATACCTTACTGTGTACCCAACGGCAGCTACTGAGGGCTAACACCTGAAAATATAGGTCGAGGGGCAGTCATTCCAAAGATAAGAATTTATGTCTCCAAAGAATTGTGATGCAAAATTTAGGTTGCTTGGAATCGAAAAAAATTGCATGAACGCATTCTAATAAGAGGAGTCATTTCTGCCAAAGGTACACATCTCCAGCGTACGGTCCGTGTCACTCACCAGTAAAAGTATAGAGTAATTCCGCTTTTGAAATTGTTTTGCCTCCAACGTAATTGTTAGCTATGTCATGCTGAGAAGCCTATTTAAAGGATGAAACTCGGGTTCATAGCTGCTAAGTACGCTGCAGATGTGTAATGCATCAGTCTGCAGATGTCTTTGCATTAGTGATCGAACCCTCTTAATAGGGTGAGTGCTACGCAGTTTTCTCATTATAGATGTTATTTTAAAGTAAAATTTACTGATCTCTTCCTTCAAATGCTTCCGATTTTCAAATTAAATGGATTATATTTGACATGGGTAAGAAAAAGAACAAATTTTACGGTAAAATTACTGATTTCAGTGGCTGGTGTCCTCAAATTCGAATCGGAATACATTTTTCTTAATTATTTTAAATATTTTTGTGCCGTAAAATTTTATGAAGTTGTGAAATTTCAGAGTTGTGTCCGTTTTAGTCGCACTGTTTTTTAAATACAGTAATAGCCAAAACTAACGCTTGTAAATTCATGAATAATTTTTTACAAATTAGGTCTGAAATCAACATTATCTAGGGTGATAAGTCTATTGGAAGGCTGATTATAATTTTCCAATCAACTTCAATCAAACTTTTCCAGATATGTTAATTAGGAGTGGGGCGTTATCTTATTATGTCTCAAATTTGTAGAACGAACGGAGGTCTTCCCTAAGTTTTGAGATTTTCACATTTTGTTTTGCTACAAACGGACTACTGAAAGTTATTTTTATGGCTCTGAAATATTATTTGGAGGAATCTTTGCAGTAGAGAGCTTGCACTAGAGAATGTGATTGTGTTTCTATGTTAAATGGTCGTGCACCCCTGCGCATATACACGGGTGACTCAATGACTAAGAGTTATCGTGATGAAGTAATATTCGTAGAGTCCTACATAATGTATTTCAGTAAAGTATTTGGCGCTGAATTTGTTATGGAGGAAAATGCTTTTTAGAAACTGGGTTCTTTTTCCCCCTCGCGCAATCTCTGGTTGGCGAGTTGCACGATAGCGACGACATTCAGGAAATGGACTGTCCAGTCAATCTCCAGATCCGAACACGATAGAGAATATTTTGAACGCACTTGGAAACGCGCCAACCTCCTCTAAGAACTGTTTTGTGAATGAATGCAACTCACTGCCTAGAATTTTTATTAGTAGTATGAAATTCTATTGTGATATTCCTATTAGTGTTAAGTGTGGTTACATGCTTTATTAATTTTGCAAATTTTTAATTTATTTTTTTGTAATTTGATTTTTTGTCCAAAGTTAATTTTTCACTCATTTTCCCAGTTTTGTTTTTTTTAACAATTATTTTTTGTTTAAATTTCTCTTTTATATTTATAGCTCATATCTGATTATAAAATTATATAAAACATGTAGCCAAATTCCCTTATATTTTATTGAATAGTTTTTGAGAAACTGCCATTTTAGTGAATGTGTGATAAGTGTTGGACATCAGTGTATATTAACATCCCTTTGTTTTGCATTTTACTTAATACAACGTATGTCGTAGAAAACATTTGATTTTGTTAGCTTTGAAGTTATAATAATAAACAATTCCGACTTCATTTTTTCTTTGCTGTGGTGCGCGATTCAGTAATAGCATATTCCTCTAAACTTCGTGTGAAAGCTATGAGGCAAATAATTAATTTTTTTTTCAATCACAATATCTACAGGAACATAAAAATTTCAGACAGGGAATTTTAACTAGGCTAACAGTTTCCTCTAACGGTTATTTTATATTTAAGATTCTTATAATTTTAATAATGTTAACTTGTAATAAAAGCTTTAAATACTAAATAACCGCATTTTTAAGTGAGGGAATGATATACGATAAGAAAAGATTGTGAATAATGCCCATTTTTTAAATGGACGCGTCGCCTTTGAAGCTTGATAATCAGTATTTTTATTTCTTCTAAAAAATTACATTTGGCGTTATTTATTTATTTATGTATTTATTTTGCTTTCCTTTTTGATTTCCGTTTAGCCTCGACGACATCATACCCATGAAAACGCCAAAAAGCTGGGATAGTATAAGATTTCCTTGGCTAGGGCAAAAAAAATTCCAATCCATTAAAATAGATAAGTGGTGAAAATCTCTTTGGTATACACATTAAAAATGCCCAATGTTCCTGTGTTTGAGATTAAACGAAAGATAGTTGTTAAGTATGAATAGTATTAACCGAAATCTGTCAAAAATTAAAGTTTGATAAACTAATTTTTGATAACCTCATGTATTGGTAGATACAGGGCTAGATTTGAGGCGGAACGTACCGAAACGGCGTTCCGGTACCTCTCTTTAGGTACCTCTCTTTATCAATAATTTGGAATACCCCCCACATACACACACCCCGGAAGGTTACCGTTCCGGCACCTCTATTTCTAGAAATCTAGCACTGGGTAGATATATGTATAGATATCCGCAGAAATATTTCATTATAAAGCACCAGTTTTCGTTCTTAAAGGAATTTATTTCAAAGGAAAAATGTACGTCTCTCATTTTTTTTTTTTAGTTGTTACTTTTCTGAGAAAGGGTATCTAAAGATAAAAATTAATAGCATAAAAAAAAGCAAATAAAAGCATTCTTTGTGGCGGTCGACGTCAACATAACATAAAACAGTCTGCAATTTCACTCCTCCCCAACAGCTTGGAAGCAGCTGGAGATGGGGGTAAAAATTTAAACTCTTGCCAAGAAATTTGCGTTTATACCTCAGTCCGAATCAGTCATTTGATCGCAGTGGTACGTGTTGTGATTACTTATATATGATAAGATTTAACTGAATCAACACATACCGCTTATACTAGTTGAGATAGAACTTTCGCTCTCGAATTCATAGTTAGTCTGTAAAATTCGCGGATGATGATGTAAAGATGTTGAATATGAAGAGAGTTTCTCATTATAATCTGTCAATGATAAGAGAGATTGGCTGATACGCAATTTCCTACAGCAATGCTTGTAAAGTGAAACTGAAAACATTTACTGGTGTGCAAAAGTTGAAAATCAAAGAGCAGCTTGTATAAAAGATTATAACAAATTAGTGACACAACCAGAATCATTTTTTTAGGGGGAAGCGAGAGGGAGCGTTTCGGCTGGAAAAAAATTTATTTCATTGGGAGAGGGTTGATGAAAATTTTGAATTTCCTTCTCAACCGATTTTTACACTTCTTAAGGGGGGGGGGGGGTCAGTAGTTGCGACACTGAACGGAATATTTGAATTATGAAAGATAATTGCGGTGTGTAATCGAACTTAATGTTCGAATATTTTGTTGGTTTTTGTACTCAGGGGGAAGAGGGGACGGTAAGTCAACTCCCCCCTGTAGTTGTGACACTGAATGAAATTTGTGAATTATGAAAGATAGTTACAATACGGTAATGGAACTTGTTTTTCAAATTTTTTCTTAGTTTTTGCGACCGCTTTCTTAGTTTTTGAAAGTTTAGGTATGCTGCATAGCAGTAGTGCAATCAAAAACCTTTGCCTGAAGGCGAAAGGTTCAGTTTTGAAGTGAGATGAGATTTTTGTCTCTCGAAGACTGTATAGTTGGTGAAAGAAACACACTGCTATTATCTTTTTATCGATCTATGAGTTAGCGAAATTTTCTTATAAAAAATTATTGCGTCATCCAAATTCAAAATATATTTATCACTTATATCGAGTAAGAAATTGAAAAATTCAAGAAAGAAATCTCTCTTACTTCCCTATGGAGAAAAAAAACTACTTAAAAAACCATAAATAATAATTACAAGATAAAAAGACTTTTTACATACCATGTTTTTAAATTTTCTGTTGAATCATATAAATTTGACAATTCTATGTATTAATAAATACTTTTTAAAAATTTTTTTTGATGAATTATCCCATCAACTTCAAAGAAAATGAATTGGAAGTTAACTTGCATTTGACTTGTTTGACTTGATGCATTTGACTAGTTCCCTTTCCGGCCAATAGATGGCTGTATCAGTCTACAAAACAAAATTAACTGAAAATTAATTTAATTCTGCTTAAAGATGTCTAAAAGTATTTAAAAAATGCATTGTCATCGTGTTCTGAACTATTCTAAAAGTTTCAAATGTCTAGCTAGTCGGGAAGTTAGTTAAAAATCGATTGCAAGATTTGTACTAGACCACTGGTTCCCAACCTGGGGGCGATCTGGGTTATCAGGGGGGCAATAAATCAGGGGGGCAATAAATCAGGGGGGCGATTTGCGGGCGATGAGTATTCAAAGGGGGGAAATTAAAATAGTACTGGACAGTAGAACCTGTACAGTAGAAGTTGCCGGGTAGCACGAGTCACTGGCTATTCTCAGCCGGCGAGTTCACTGCTCTTCCCGCTCTCCACAGTCCCCACCTATTGTTGCTCAGCGCAGCCTACTGGTGACTCAACCTCCTCCCTCTCCTGCTATCACAACACACTTGCCATTGACCTACATTCGTCTTCAGTCTTCACTAGCCTTTGTGTGCCTCATCATCAGTTTTTGTGCGTGTCTTCTCTGCTTTTGTGCGTTTGTTTTGAAGTGTAGAAGTTCATGTACAATGGATTCAAAAAAGAAGAAGTGTCGTCAATACTCAGCTGAGTATTTAAAATTCGGTTTTATCGCGTCACCGCAAAATGTGCAGTTTCCACATTGTCTTTTGTGTGCGATAAAACATTTACTAGTAATGAAGCCATGAAGCTTTCGCGAATGAAAGATCATTTATCAAGAGTACACAGTGATAAAGTGAGTATAGAACTTAGTTATTTTCAACACCTCAAAGCTGATAAACGGCTTAATGTGAATGAATTATTTAAAAAACGAGCAACCGATCTTGACAAAGGTCTTCCTGCTTTTTACGAGGTGTCTTTATTGATCGCTAAATGTGGTAAACCTCACACAATTGGCGAAACTCTTGTTTTACCGGCTACCAAAAAAATTGTTCAAATCATGCTAGGCGAGGGCCCTAGTAATAAGATAAGTCAATCGGTTCTTTTGAGCAACAATACTATTTCCAGGCGAATTGACGAAATGGCCACGGATGTTGAATCCAAACTCGCCAATTTGTTGCAAAAAAATAATTTTGCATTGCAGATTGACGAATCAACTGTAATTGATAACAAAGCAATTTTATTAGCTTATGTGAGGTTTATCAATGAAAAAAAGGAAATTACCGAGGAAATGTTGTTTGCTAGAACTTTGATCACTGATACGAAAGGATCGTCGATTTTTAAAGTGGTGCAAGATTATTTTGAGGAAAAGAGATTCCCCTAACAAACGTGAGCGCTTGCACAACAGACGGTGCTACCTACCATGTCAGGTCGTCATGCTGGGTGTCTAGCCCCCCTTAAGAAAGAAGTGCCAGAGGTCATCACTATTCACTGTGTCATTCATCGTCAACACTTAGCTGCTAAAAAATTGAATGGTGTCCTGCATGAAACCCTACAACCTACAACTGGTTATTACTGGTGTTAACAAGATCAAAGCTAATTCCCTCAATGACCGTCTGTTCCGACAACTTTGCCATGAAAATGATGAGGAATTAGAAAGCTTGCTTCAACAACATACGGCCGTGAGGTGGCTTTCCAAAGAAAACTGCGCCGTTTCTTCGAATTATTTGACACGGTTACTGAGTTTCTCGACACTTTTGATCCTGTTTTAAGTGAGAATTTGTAGCAACGCAAGTTGGAACTTTCGTACCTTACAGATATTTTTGAAAAAATGAACGAAGTCAATATAAGGCTTCAAGGAAACAAGATGAACCTTATCAAGGCCAAAGGAATTATTTCATCATTCATCGCCACGTTTGATATTCACAAGGTAAATATTGACCGTAAAGAGCTAATTCAGTTTTCGACCCTTAAAAAGTGTTGAGTGTCAGATAACGAGACACCTGAACTCCCAGAAGACAAAATCCTAATTTTTACTGATCACCTTGACCAGTTAAAAACTGACATGGAATCAAGATTTGAAGATTTGACCAAGTTACAAACTCCGGATTGGATTCTAGATCCATTCTCGTTTGAAGCTGTGGATAAGCTTGATAAGGGCCTGTTCACATAGGAGTCCGTTGCGTTGCGTTAAGGGAAAGATGATGTTGAGACGAAAATAAACCAATCATAGGCGTTAAAAATTTCATTGCTAATCGTTTGGAGGCCTATGATTGGTTTAATTTCGTCTCAACGTCATCTTTTCCTTAACGCAACGTAACGGACTCCTATGTGAACAGGCCCTAACTTTTTGCAGACGGAGTTTCTAGATCTGAAGTATGACTGTGAGGCGAAAATCATTTTCACGCAGAGAGGTTACGAGTTAGCCTGAGTGAAGCTTATGGACAACTGTGGGGAAAAACTGAACCACTTCTCATCTCGTTCCTGTCAACATATTTAGTTGAAAAGGGATTTAGTTCTGTTGTCCAGCTCCTCACAAAACAAAGAAATAAGTTGGACATTTGCCTCAAACGAGATTTGCGCCTGAACTTGACGGACATAAAGCCGGATATTCAAGCTTTAACTGAAATCCACCAAGCACAAAGCAGCCATTGAAAAGGTAAAATAAAACAATAACAAAGTTTTCAAACTTTCATTTATTTTTTCAAATTTTAACTGCCAATTTTCAATTTTTCCAGATTCCAATTTAAAAATGAAAACATGTACTCCTGTTTTTTAAATGTACGTCAATGATCTTAGTTAATTATTTCACTTCTTTGTTCTTAAAAAAAATCTGTAAAAAATGTACATTTTAATTTTATTTCTATTTTATTTAAGAGTGACCGGATAAAACTACTTTGGTTGTTTTTATATACGGTAATAAAATTGTTTAAAATAATAAAACTGCTTTATTATTTACACTTTACTTCAAATTAAAATTAGGCATACAATGAAAATGAAAAGGGGGCGATAGGTGTTAGTCAACCTCCAGAAAGGGGAGATGGGCCACAAAAGGTTGGGAACCACTGTACTAGACAAACACACAAGAAAGCAAGTTAATAAAAACATGGTAATAATAAAAATAGGTATCTTTTTAGTATAAAATTTTATAAAAGTGATGGAGTCTATTGGCATCACAAAGGTTGTAAATTAAATAATAATCACAGAGGCGTTGAAAAGCTTTTTTAAAAAAAAATTTTTTTATTATTATTGTGTCATTGTCAAGGTTTAGGGTTGATCAAGACATTTCAGTACAGTACGTATATGGTTTAAAATAAAGCCTAACAGTAGTACTTTTTTTTCTTCTGTGGATTCTACTTTCAGTTCTAAAGCGAATGCTTGGAGAGGCAGACATACACGCACTTTACTAATATAAGTAATTACATTAAAAAATCTACCGAAGTATGTTAAAAATATTTAAATATGCCGCGTTATTATTTCAAAATATAGTTCACTAATTACAGACTGGTTATGAGTTGTTTTTTTTTTTTTTTGTAATATCTTTGTTCTTGTTTTTCACACTGTCGTTAAATAACTGCTGTATTTTCTTATCTCGTTTCAATTTTTTTTTCTTTTCAACATTTTTGGCTTTTCATTGGTTCTAGTTTATCCCAAAAATCTCAAGAATGCATCTCTTCCCATAAATTAAAGGCGTAAATCTAAAATGGTTAATTAGTGTGGTTTTCTATTAATCAGTTTTATCTATTTCTCCCTGACACACTGAGGCTGATAATCAGCCAGATAGTAGAAAGCTCTACGAAGAGTAATCAACTTATCTGACACGTACGAACCTTTCCTGTCACCAATATTCGCCTTTGCGTAATGACAGATTATTTGTTTGAGAAACTGCAATTTCTGTTAAGTTTCATCGTGACTTAGATTTTAACTGAATACTTTTATAATATAGCCAGTTTTTTAAAAAAATAAAAATTAGAAATTTCAACAATAATATAACTATCTATGACTTAAGCTAAAGAAGACAAATTAACGCTGAGGGATTAATATTCAAAACACGACGATTTGACGTGCAGTACATTTGAAGCATGAATTACTGAACGTTTTCTGTTTAAAAAATTATGAATTGAGTTAATTATTCTTATCTGTGGATTCCAAACTGCTGTATTACTTAATCTCTAAGTAGGCCCGGGCTAGGGGCCCCAAAAATAATTTTTATTTTAAAAGGGAAAAAAGAAAAAAAATCCAATTAAAAAATTTTTATTTTTTATTTTACTTCTTTAATAGCAATTTTATATATATATATATATATATATATATATATATATATATATATATATATATATATATATATATCCTTTCAAATTTGATTGATTGGTTGATTGGTTCCACATATGTGTAGTTATATGTATAGTCCATCATATGTATGTTATAGTGCAGCGGTTCCCAACCGGTGGGTCGCGGAAGGGTTACAGGTGGGTCGCGCCTCGATCCTAAAACTGTAACAAACCATCGAATAAACCATCAGAAAAGATAAGAAAAATCGAAACTTACTTAAAAACAGCAATTTTACATATTGATAGACTGTGATAACAATTTTCTTAACTGTAATTATATCAAAGCTGTATGATTTTTTTTTTGCCTGAAAAATTAAAACGGTCTTTGTGTACTTTTATAATTGTAGTTTTTATCTTCACCTAGGAACACTTGTGAGTGAGTATGAAACCACTTGTTGCATATATTGCAAGCATATATCTATTGTTAAATAAATAACTGTTTTGCTACAAAGCGCTTATATTTTGTCAACCATTTTCAAATTAGAAAACAAATTGTTTATCAATAATCAATCTGTATCTTCAAAAAAGCATATATATATATATATATATATATATATATATATATATATATATATATATATATATATATATATATATATATGCAATATTTGATGGTAAATATATATATACATAAGGAAGGGATACGATACAAATAAGGATTTTTACTCCACCATGGACCGATGGACCGTGGAGGTATTCCGATAAGGAAAGGTGGGTCGCCAGCTGAAAAAGGTTGGAAACCACTGTTATAGTGTATATAAAGAATTATAAGTTTATCTGGTTGCATTGTATTGGTGTTTTAATGATGAAGTTAATATGTTGTATTGTTTTTGTTATTTGATAATGTTCTAGACTTCTACGCTTCAATTAGCCAATTCTTGGTAAAATGATACTTTCACAATGATTCATGATTTTTTGTGTGTGTGTGTCAATTTCGGAAATTTTACGCTCACATCGGTGTTAGGTGACCCCCATCCCGAGTTGTGCCTATAGTCAACAATTTTTTAAATCGGGCCCTGCCATCAGAGATCGTCGAGCAATATAAATTCAATAGCCGCGTGCGTCAAGCTAGAGAATCGATGGCTGTCTTGATTTCCGAGTTACAGCGGCTCGCTAAGCATCGTAACTACGGCACTACGTTGGATGTGATGCTGCGGGATCAGATTTTTTTCGGTATCCAAGATAAAGCTATGCAGCGAAAACTCGTGTCCGAGCCTGATCTAACGCTTGCACAAGCTACCGAAGTCGCCGTCGCGATGGAAGCTGCCGCGCGAAATTCTGCCCACTTACGGACCGCAGCATCGTCATCGCAACCATCGGAAATACGCCAAATACGGCAAAGCTCCTCTACACAGAGAAATAAGCAACCTCATGGGAAACAAGGTGCTTTTGAAAAGAAATCCGGTTCAAAGTGTTACCGTTGGGGTGAATCTAATCGCAAATTTATTAAAGCTACTTTCCACACCTGTGGAAAAATTGGATACATTGCATGCATTTGCGAATCCAAGGTCAAATCGCCAGCGAAGCATGCCTTTAGAGATGTAAACAGTGTACAAGAATGTCAACAAAGCACGGGACTTTCGTATACTCTCTCTAATCTTAGGAATATTGGTGAAGCACCTCCTGCAGCTAAAGTTACGTGTGTGGCTCAAGGTGTGAACATTTGTTTCGAAGTTGATTCAGGTGTCTCATTTACACTCATACCGCTGGTGACTGTTGGTATATATATATAAATGCTACAAAGTGTTTTTAACTTTTCACACCAGATGGTGCTAAGTGTCTGTATTTGTCCTTTTGTATGTAAATGTATATTTTCTGTAAATAAAACTCAGTTGGAATGTAGTCCTTGAACGTGTGAGACACAACATTTGGCAGCAGAGCTTCGTGGTTGTTTTTCTCCTCGAAGAGCCAGTCGCATCGACATCCGGTCGCCGATGAATTCAAAATGCAACTGTGAGATTTCCTAAAGCGAAAGTTTAAACGATAGCGAAGAAAATGGATAACATGAAAAGCATTCCGTTGTTGAATAGTGGAAATTATTTACTCTGGTCTATGAAAATCAAGGCAATTTTAACTTTAAAAAGATTAATAGATGTTATCTATGAAGATAGACCACAGGATTTTAAATTACTAGAAGATTGGAAAACAAAGAATGATGACGCTGTAGCCTATATTTTGCTATCACTTTCAGATGAACAGAGTCTCCAATTTGCAGAAGAAACCAATGCCAAAAATTTATGGGAAAAAATAAAAAGGGTTTTCACAGGAAAAAATGAAGACCGGAAGATAGATGCTGGAAATGAGCTAAAGAATATAGAAATGCAAGAAAACGAAAATGTATCTGACTACATAGCCAGAGCAAGGGGACTTTCTATGAAGTGTAGCGCACTTGGTTTGAACATTTCAGAACGTGAACTGGTTTACTACACAGTTCGTGGACTTAACCATAAATTCGGGAAAATAAGAGAAATATTGAAGACGCAAAGAGAAAAAGAAATTGATGAAATATTAGAAATTTTACGCGAAGAAGAGAATACCCATTTAAAAATGAACTCAAATTCCATATCCAGAAAAGGAGAAGCTTTCCATGTTAAAAACAGTAATAGAAACGTAAAACTTTGCTGGATCTGCAACAAATCCAATCACATAGCCAGAAATTGTTTTTTCAGGAATAAAACAGGAAACAGGAGTGGAAATGCACCCGACAACGTGATAAGAACATTACCTAACGACAAAACCAAAAACAAGCAAAAAATGAGATTCGCGAACGCAGCATTTGAAAACGAAAATCAGAACTTTGCCCTTATGACAGACCCAGAACATTCCGACGCTACTTGTGAGGATATTTGGATTTTGGATTCTGGAAGCAGCTCACATATGTGCAAGGACCTTAAATTTTTTGAAAACTTTAATTCCGATGTTGGTCATATTAACTTAGCAGGTAAGAATTCTGTTTTAAAATCTATTGGCGAAGGAAAAGTTAAAGCTAAGACATTTGTAAACAATATTGAAAATACATTAACTATTGATAATGTGATTTATGTACCTGATTTAAGATGTAATTTGTTATCCATGACTAAATTAATGGAAAGAGGTTATAGTATTCAATCATATGATAATTATGTTTTGGTTTTAAGCAAAACTGGTCAAATTGTTTTAAAAGCTGAGAAAGTAAATAATCGCTTAGAAATTATAATGAAACCTTGTATTGATAATAATTCATCTGAATTATTAGAGTGTAACTTTGTTAAAAATGTAGAAAATTATGAATTATGGCATAAAAGACTTTGTCACTTGAATCCTCAATATATGTCTAAAATGAAAGATATAATTGATATAAATGTTAAAGAATCTGAAATTTTAAATTGTGAATCATGTAATATCAGTAAATTAACTCGTAAAAAACATTGCAAAATTAATATTGATCAAAGTAATTCTGTTTTGGAATTAATTCATGCTGACTTAGCTGGTCCTATAAATATTGATTCATTGGGTGGTTCTAAATATTTTTTAATGCTTGTAGATGATTATTCTGGTATGTATTTTTCTTATTTTATAAAACATAAGTATGAAGTATTTGATGTGTTTAAAAATTTTAAAGAAAGGTATGAAAACCTAACAAGCCGAAAAATCAAACGCTTAAGAACCGATAATGGATTAGAATTTGTGAATAAGGAAATGACTAAATTCTTACTGAAATTTGGCATATCTCATGAAAAAACAGTACCGTACAACCCAGAATCAAACGGAAAAGCCGAGAGGGCTATAGGAGTTTTAGTAGAACGCGCAAGAACCTTACTATATGAGAGTAAACTACCTCAAAAATTTTGGGCGGAAGCCATATCCTGCAGTACTCATGTATCGAATATTACACCGCGCAAATATAAAAATAAACTTCCGATGGAAATATGGACAGGTAAAGAACCCAAAATAAGTTATTTAAAAACTTTTGGCTGTGTAGCTTATTATCATATTCCTAAACAATTTCGCAATAAATTTGATGTTCCAGGGAAACGCGAATTTTTGTCGGTTATTCCAGAGATAGAATAGCATATAGGATTTATGACATCGCAAAAAATACAGTGATTGAGGAACGATCAGTTAAATTTGACAAAAAATTAAAAGGCAGCGAATTCATAACGAAAAATTCGGAATCCTATTTATGGAATGTTGAAAATCTGAGTCAGTTCAATTTTTCAAATTTAGACGCAGAAACAGAAATTAACCCGCGTGAAAATAATCAAAGTGAAATTAATGACACAAAATCATTACAAAATGAAACCGCAAACGATCAAAGAGTGGAAAACTCAAATCATGAGTTATCACCTAAATTAAGGCGTTCCGAACGTATAAAAAATAAGTCAACGGCGAATTTGGCCTTAAGTAACTCTACTCGGGAGGAAAATAATTCAATACCTGGAAATTATGAGCAAGCAATGAATAGCATTAAACATAATAAGTGGAAAATCGCGATGCAAAAAGAATTAGAGTCAATGAATAAGCATGATGTCTTTGAAATAATTGAAAGACCTAAAAATGTAAAAATAATCAAAAGTAAGTGGATTTATTCAGTTAAAACAATTAATGACGAGGAAATTTATAAAGCAAGACTCGTAGCGGCAGGTTTTAATTTAATTAAAAATAAAGACTATTCAGAGTCTTTTTCGCCTGTTGTTAATATACAGGGTGGCTAATAAATACTGTGACAAATATCGAATCATTTAATTACACACAGATGAAATAGAAAATGGAAAATACAACAATATTATGAACATTATACATGAAAGTTTACCATGAAATAATTTTACTATAATCGACCGCCATCTTCATCGATTACTAAAGATAATCTCTTACGCCACTGTCCTATTGCGGCACGAATCATTTTATGAGGTAATTTGCCCCATTCACTCCGTATGGAAGCTTTGAGGGAGTCCAAACTTCTGTGCTGCTTAGCATTTACTTTAGACTCTAAAATCCCCCAAATGCAATAGTCTAAAGGATTTAGATCTGGTGAAGAAGGTGACCAATCTTCTTGCTTGATAAACTTCGGGCAATTGGCATGGAGCCATTCCTGTGTTGTTTTGGATCGGTGGGACGGTGCAGAATCTTGCTGAAATATCCAATTCTTCTTGGGATACAATCTGTTAGCATGTGGTAATAAACGTGTAGCCAATACTTCCTGTTTGTAATATTCAGCATTGATTTTTACCCCTTTATCGATGAATTTCGAGGCAGTTTTCCATTTTGTGACACTGCAGCCCAAACCATAACAGAATTCTTGTTCTGAAAGCGTTTAACAGTTCGAAGATTTTCAGGTATATCCTCGAAGGTTGCTGAATATACAACATCATTTTTAGCATTATAACATTGTTCTGTACAAAACAGCTTCTCATCAGAGAAAATTATTTTTTCAACACTTTTGCTACCGTGCCGGTTCAGCAATTTCTTACATCTTTGTAACCTTTTTACTATTTGTGCAGTAGTCAAACCTTGAACTTTCCTTTTGCGATAAGGGCGAAAACCCAGGTCTTCATTTATGATAAGTTGCATAGTTCTGCGACTGATGTTCTCTTCTGCAGCCATTTTATTTGCAGAACGTTGTGGATTTCTTCGTATCTTTTCACGAATTCTTTTGATACGTTCTTTTGTACGAACAATGCGTGGACGACCGGACCTTGGTCGATCTTTACAGCTATTGGTATCCAATAATCGATTTATAGTCCTATATATAAACGTCCTATTAAAACCAAGGCATTTTAATTGCTTAAATATTTTACCTGCAGAAAATCCGGGAATCAAAAAGCTGTTTAACCATTAACCTTTTGGCTTCCATCTTTAAAAATATTCTACATATTTTACTTTAAACAAAAATCGTCTGTGTTTACAAAAAGTTGCCAATCACACAAATAGATAGATAAATTGTTTTTCCAAACAATTAAAATTAACTCTTATTTTTTGGAGTGTTACAGTATTTATTAGCCACCCTGTAGAATCATTTAGATTATTGATATCATTAGCTGCAAAATTAAATTTATCTGTAAGATTTTTTGATGTCAAGACAGCTTACTTGTATGGCGATATTGAAGAAACTGTTTACATGGAAATCCCACCAGGTTATGAAGAACAATTTGGTAAGAACAATGTATGTAAATTAAAGCGTAGCTTATATGGTTTACCACAATCTGGTAGAAATTGGCATATTAAACTTAAAAATGAACTGAAAAGGATTGGCCTCAACCAGCTTGCATCTGACAATTGTGTTTTTATTACAAGTAATGAAACTGATTTTTTCGCAATTTGTATTTATGTAGATGATTTGGCAATATTTTCAAATAATTCTAAATTATGTGAAGAGATAATACTTAAGCTTAGAAAAGCTTTTGAATTAAATGAAACTACAGAAAATTCCAAATTTTTAGGTATAGAAGTTCTACAAAATGAAAATGGTATTAGTTTATCGCAAACGCATTACATTGAATCTCTGATAAATAAATATGGATTGGAAAACTGTAAGAAAGCTAATACACCAATAACTAAAGGTGAGGATAGATGTTTTAATCCCACGGATGATTTAGTCAATCAGACTGAATATCAGGAAATAATAGGTGAGATTTTATATTTGGCTAATAGAACTCGCCCAGATCTCGCTTTTGTCACTAGCTATTTATCACAATTTAATAAACGACCGGAAAAAAGGCATTATACATTAGCTAAAAGAGTTTTGAAGTATTTAAACGCAACAAAAAATAAAGTTTTGTTTTATGACAGAGAAAATGGATTTTTAAATTGTTGCGCAGATGCCAGTTGGGGAAATGCTGAGGGAGGCAAATCATTTTCAGGTTGTGTTATAATGATTGGTAATTCACTTCTTACGTGGAAAAGTAGAAAACAAAAATGTGTTGGACTATCCACATGTGAAGCAGAACTGCTAGCTATCGCCGATGTTGCAAGAGAATTAACTTGGACTCTAAACATGTTAACTGAATTAAAATGTGAAAATTTTGTTAAGAGACCTGTAGTCTTATATAGTGATAGTCAATCAGCCATCGATTGGTTAAATAGTGGTAAGTCATCAAATAAAACTAGACATGTGAATCTGAAATTCCATTTTGTCAAAGATCTCATTGAAAATGATACTATAAAGACTAAATATGTGAATACTAATGAGATGATTTCTGATTTCTTAACCAAGGCTGTAACATTTGATAAATTGTTATTCTCATTGAAGAATATATGTTTAATGTAAATGTGCTGTTAATGTTCTGAAAAGATAAAACCCCTTTTCGCAGGGGGAGAGTGTTGGTATATATATATAAATGCTACAAAGTGTTTTTAACTTTTCACACCAGATGGTGCTAAGTGTCTGTATTTGTCCTTTTGTATGTAAATGTATATTTTCTGTAAATAAAACTCAGTTGGAATGTAGTCCTTGAACGTGTGAGACACAACAGTGACTTACGAAATGTTTCGAGAAGTTTTGCATCCCTTGAGAGAAACTTCTATCAAGTTACAGTCCTACACCAGTCATGCCATTGCAATACTGGGAGTAACTGATGTAAAGGTTACGTACCAGAAAAAGACTCACTATTTTCCCTTGTTGATAGTGAAACAAGGACATGTTAACTTAGCGGGTAGAAACTGGATTTATCCACTAGGACTGATGTCGGCATTTGAAGCAGTTCAGAACATTCCTAAACAGGATAGTGTGCCGGGGATGCAAGAAATGCATCCAGTCGAACAAACTCTAGAAAGTATTCTAAATAATCTTAAAGAAGTTTTTACTCAAGGTATAGGACTGCTGAAGGGAGTGAAAGTGCATTTGACTTGCCGTTCAACAATAGTGTCTAAATTCAAGGCTCGCCCAGTTCCCTACGCATTGCGGGAGAAAGTTGATCAAGATATCGAAAGGTTTTTTACAACAGGGCATTCTAGAGCCTGTAAAAAACATCTGAATGGGCAGCACCAATTGTACCAGTCTTGAAACAAGATGGTAGAGTCTGAATTTGCGGGGACTTCAAGTTTATTGTCAATAAAGCAACAGAAGCTGGAACAATATCTGTTACCAAAAATAGAGGATTTGTTTGCACGGTTGTTTAATGGAGATTCGTTCTCCAAGTTGGATCTCCGGGACGCATATTGCCAACTGAAGTTGGATGAAGAATCCAAGAAGTTCCTGGTGATCAATGCTCAGCATGGATTATTCCGATACACGCGTTTACCATTTGATGTGGCTTCAGCACTTGCGATTTTTCAGCGGGAGATTGAGAAAGTCTTGCAAAGCCAGACCGGCAGTCCCTCTATTTGGATTACTTACTAGTCACAGATGAAGACAAGGTTACTCACCTAAAGAACCTATACCAGATGTTGACTCGCTCAGAGGAAGCTGGTATAAAGTCTGGTATACATCCAGATAAGTGTGAATTTTTGAAAGAATCTGTACAGTACTTGGAACATCGCATCGATAAACAGGGACTTCATCCAATAGAATCGAAAGTGAAGGCTATTGGGAAAGCTCCAACGCCTAGGAATGTGGATGAACTCCGTTCTTTTATTGGCCTTATCACTTGTTATGCCAAATTCTTGCCAAATATGTCAACTGTTTTAGCTCCATTGTATAAGCTGTTAGAAAAGAAACAAACTTGGAAGTGGTCGCAGCGAGAAGAGCAGGCCTTCAACAATGCATAGCAGGCTTTAAAAAATTCTTCCTTGCTTGTGCATTTCAATAACAAGGAAGAAGTGATCATGGCATGTGACGCTAGTCAATATGGTCTAGGAGCGATTCTGTCACTCAATATAGCCAATGGAGATCGTCCAATTGCATTCGCTTCTCGTTCACTCTCTAATTCAGAGAAGAACTACAGTCAGATCGAGAAAGAGACATTGGCTTTAGTTTTTGGTGTGACCAGATTTCGCAATTATCTCTTGGGGTGAACTTTCACATTGGTAAGAGATCATCGTCCCCTAATAAATCTTCTCTCTGAAAATAAGCCAGTACCTACTGTGGCAGCTGCACGAATTCAGCGTTGGGCATTAACCCTATCAGCATATGCTTACAAAATCAAATTCAGGAAGGGTGCATTGCATGCTAATGCGTATGCATGTAGTTGTTTGCCATTAACTATTCCTATGGCAGATCCACCTTCTCCAGCAGATTCAGTACTGCTTCTAGAGGAGGTAAATGACAGTCCTGTTATTTCACATCTTATTGATACTGAGATTTAAAAAAGTGTTCTTTGCTATCTAGTCTCCGGCCGTGCATTGCTAAGGGTTGGCCAAAAGAAATACCGCAAGGTCTAGACCAGTTTTGGTCTGCAAGGTATGAACTGTCTGTAGAGAACGGGATCATATTCAGAGGTTCCCATGTATTTATTTCTCAGAAGTTTCGAAGATTCATTCTTGACGAGCTGCACATGGATCATCAAGGAATTTCTGCCATCAAAGTAATGGCTCGATTATATGTATGGTGGCCTGGTATAAACCGAGAGCTGGAGTCAAAAGTTCAGAATTGTGTTGCCTGCTAAGAAAATGCTTCAACTCCCCCTGTCAAACAGAGCTTTTGGCCTGTTCCAAAAGAACCATGGGTACGTAACCATGTAGATCATGCTGGGCTTGTGGAAGGCCACATGTTGTTGATTGTGATTGACTCCTATTCAAAGTGGCTAGAAGTGATCCCTGTGCCTAGCACATCTTCAGCAACTACCATAATTGCACTCTGCAATTTATTTGCACGTTTTGGTCTACCATAGAGTCTGGTGAGCGACAATGGTACTGAGTTTCAGTCATTTCTTGCGCAAAATGGCATTGTGCATATCAGAACTGCACGTTATCATCCAAATTCCAGTGGACTCACAGAAAGAGCAGTATTCATTGTCAAAAGTGCTTTTCGGAAGGTTACTGTAGGTTCCTTTTCTGAAAGGTTGACAAGATTTTTATTGCACTATCGTCGCACACCACTTACAGAGCAACAGGGATCTCTCCTGCAACAAACATGCTAGGTCGTCGCCTGCGTTGTCGGTTGGATCTGCTAAAAGACTTTAAACAGCATTCAAAACCTCCACCATAGATAATAACACCTCTATATTCCAAACAGGGGATTTTGTCTGGGCACGGAACTTCGGCCGTGGTCCTAAGTGGGTGGCTGGTGAGGTGTTTGACAGAGTAAGAATCAATGTTAAAGATTGAAACACTAGGCATTTGGACACGCCACATGGACCACGTGCGTCGTCATGAAGGTTCGTTCAGTTCGACTTCACAAGATCAGGTACCATCCACTTTTGATGTGGATATCCCTAAAGTGAATCTTTCGGGTGAACCACCTAAGTTGACACCAGCACTGGATATACCTGCAGGATCTGAGACTAATCTTCCAGTTCTTTCTCCCCAAAATATACCGGTTTCTGGACAGAGTGCTGCAGTCGAGACTGACTCCTTACAGTAAGGTTCCACAACACTAGACCGAAGGAAATCTTCAAGGAAGATACAACCTCCCAGTCGTCTAAACCTTTAACTGTCACATAAGGACTGAACTTTTTCTTTTTTTCCCTCTTTTTTTAAGTCTGTGAAAAGCGTTGTATAATCGTTGGCAGCACAGCAAGGGAATTTTGAATATGCGATAGAGGGCGTCCTGTTTGCCGATTGCTGTGTGTTCTCGGAAGTTGCAATGTAGCTAGCACGAAGGTAGGTGGTCCAATAAAGTATTAGTGATCTGTATCCATCTGGGATATTTCATAAAGAACTCTAGTAACTACTTCAGGTACATCAGTCTGTATGGACCATAGGGCCGGGCCGATCAACAGTGACGCCTGAGGCGAGTTTTAAAAACGGCGCCTTTTCAAATTTTTGGTGACTCTTAAGTAATGAATATTAGGAATAGTCTACTTGTTAGAATAGCGGACATTTTAGGGAAAATGTGTATTAAATAAAATTTTATTTATTCTTTTTTAATATTTAAATTACAAAACTTAAAAAAAACAGAAAAAGTAAATAAATTTGAATGTAAGTTGCTCTGTAATAAAAAATAATTACTAAATCATTCTTAGAACCTTTATTGCAGCAAATTGCTTGAATGCATCTCTATAATTTATAGTTTAAGATAACGTAAAAATTTATTTTTCCTGTCTCTCATTTTGGCATCTATTTCAATTTGACGCCTGAGCCGGTCGCCTCATCGCCTCACCTATGGAACCGGTCATGATATGGACGATTCACAAATGCGACTATCATAATCAGGAAGACGACCATATTGTCTTTCCTATTTATATCGAGTTTGCTAATCCTCGCATTTGTGAACATATATAAGTACTTTTTTAATCTTTAAAATATTTTCCATGTCGGAATTTTGTATTCAATACACATTTGGTTTTAAGATTGTAGATAGTCAACTAAAATGTATACATTGATTACAATTTTGAAAGAGAGATGTAAATAACTATTCGTACGTTTAATTTCCGAGCAAGTAAGGTCCGAGCAAGTCTATTTAATAAACATCTCTCCTTGTCAAACGTTTTCCATAAAATGAGAAAGAAAGAAAAGCTTTTTAAATATTTTCCCTGAAGAAATGCAATAAGCGTATTAAGTATCGGTTAATACCAATGACGTAACACATGCGCTAATAATATTTTTAACCTGAAGAAGCGGTGACGTGTTTAGATGATTTCTAAAAGATTTTGAAAATGACGTAATTTCAGGTAAAATGATGTTTTTTTTTATGTGCATTGAACAATGATTCAAATTACTTATCGTCCATAACTTATCAATTCGATCTATTTTCGGAATTTTAATAATTGCTAGGACGGTGATAAGTCTCAGTTGTAAGATAACGAACCGGAGAGAACATATGTCACTCGATAAGTATCACCACGTCATTATAAATTTGCAACTTTCGATCAACGAACTGAGGCCAGACGAGAAGGGAAAGACGGGCTCAGGTTTTACTCTCCTTTCGAGATGTTAAGTGGATGATTGTGTTTCAGGGATTTAAACTTAAGAACCCTCTAATCATCTGTCCCCACAGACCTCCGGTTCTCGCGACACCTTTCGAACCACGTGTACTATGTCTAGAAGCTGGGTCATTAATCTATCTGATTATCTTTATAAAATTGAAACGCTGAATTAGTCTGTCGCGGTAATGCAACACAGCTCATTAATCTATCTGATTATTCCCCTAATAGTTGCCTTGTTCTACGTATGTATCTGTCATGTAACGCTTCCGGAGCGACCGCTTCATAAATATATCAGCCTATGGCATCCATTCTGTTTTATGAGATAGGCTTAACAAGTTAAAAGTAAAGTTCAAAAAGATTATTTGCTATCTAAACCCAAATAATATTAGAATGTATTAGAAACAACGTAATATCGACACAAATCAACTTTATTTCGATTTTTAGACGGCTGTAATAAACGGTTACACTTAAAAAAACAGCTTACCACCGTTTATAAATGTTCTCAGCATAAAATATCCTTTCATTGTAACGTATTTTGGTTGTGATTTTCATATTCATTAAAGAATTATCTCTTTTCCGCCACGTTTCGTGTTATCATAGTGTTTCAATTAAATTAATAACAAATATTCGTTTTATACACTCAGAATTTGAAAATGTAATCACGAGTGAGTCATTCATTCACCGTGATTCATTCATCGTCGTTAATTTACGAACAATTGAATCAGAGAATTTTTTTCACAGTAAAACAGTTTTAAAAGTGTTTAATTGAATATTTCTAAATTGCCAACACACGTGGCTTTCATGTGATTTTTCGTAAAGCATTCTATTACGATGATAACGTTTTTAATTTCTATTTATTATTGTATTTTTAATATTACTTTTAATAGTACTTTAATAACGATTTGTATTTTACCGTCAAGTTTTGACGGGTACTATCTAGTCTTTATAGAAATGAGACGATAGGTTAGTCTGTCGCGGAAATCCAACACAGCAAACACTACGCTCTGTAGTATCAGTGAGAATTTATTATTAGTGAGAATGCGCTTCCCTGATGCGAGTGTAAACAGTGTTACGACTTAGCGACTGACTTGTGCAGCAGAACTGAGGAGCTGGAAAGCGTTTTATTTGGGAATTAGTTTTGGTATGAGTTCGCACCATGTAAGAGGTGACACTCGGCAACGCTCTTTTATATGTGTGTGTAATTTATTCATATAATCCTAAAATTTTAATATATGTTTGATTTTACGGGCATATTCACTGTTTAAATCATTTAAGTTGTTTAATCATGTTTAAATCATGTGAGTATCTATAAATATTATAGGCATCCATAAAGGGTTACCAAACATCAATCGCCACAACAGAATAAAACAGGCTTCGTCAAAATCGGTCCAAGAGTTACCAATTAATTTGTATTTTTAATTTTATTTCATAGTACTTTCACTACTGAATTTAGATGAAAAGCCGCACGTCTTCTCAACTTCCATTATTTTCATCCATCATCTTAGAGCGAAATCTTTTTGGTTCTTCAAGGGAAAAGTTGCAAAATATTTTTTTCTAATAAAATCCCTAAATTGGTTATGTAACTCTAAGAGCCTGTTCACAATGAATTGGAGCGTCCGGATCACTAATTAGCCGTAGAAAAGGAAAAGAAAGTGTTGGAGTATTTTAAATCTTACAAAACTGTTTCCTTAGGGAGTATTACTTACCAAAAAAGTTACATTCCAAAATAATAAAAAATGATTGATTCACGTTTTAAGAAAGAGAATCAATTATTTTTTATCATGATAATTGAAATGGATTAAAATCTTCATTCAAATTCAAATCAAAATAAAGCTTTACTTCAGTGCAATTTTGAAATTACACTCTGTCACAAAACAATATATGCGCCCAGAAGGAAACGAGCTACTATCATGAAACTTAATATGTATGTAGTGTATGAGGAGATAAGCAAATGATTACAAATTCAGAAGAACAGACCGTTTAATTAAGAAGATATGGCATGGAAAAGGTTACAAATCAGTAAGTAGTAAATCCAGCTCTGGTAGCTATACAAGCCGAAACACGGCGTGGCATCGAATCAATGAGGTCACCTATGACCTCCTGCGGCAGATCATGCCATAATCTCCGCAACTGGGCAGTTAATTCACCAGTATTCCGGGACGGCTGCAGTTGCCTTCCAAGCACGTCCCAGACGTGCTCTATTGGTGAGAGGTCTGGTGACCTGGCAGGCCATGGGAGTATGTCATATCCTTGAAGACATTGTTGGGAAAGTCGCGCAGTATGTGGACGAGCGTTGTCTTGCTGATAAATGGCACCTGGGTGACTTGATAGCATGGGTAGTAGAACTGGCGTTAAAATCTCGTCCACGTAACTGCGTGCCGTCAAAGTGCGTTGAAGGATGACTAGAGGTGATCGTGTATCCCAACAAATCGCTCCTCACACTGTCACATCTTGTGTAATCGGTGTATGCCTCTCGACAACAAATGCCGGATCGGACCGGTGGCCTGGCCGCCTCCACACGCGTATGCGCTGGTCATCAGCATTGAGACTGGATCGGGATTCATCGCACGCCTCCAGTCAGTCCCACTCCAGCTTGCCCGAGGTCGGCAAGCTGGAGTGTGACCAATCCTATCGACAGTGCCTATGATGTGGGGTCAGTGGTAGGCGTCTTAATGGACGTCGGTTGCTTATATCTGCGTCAGCCAGTCGTCTCCGATTTGTTTCTCTTGATACCACCGGATGTCTGGAAGGTGGTAAATGGCGTCAAACCGATTCTAGCGACGTTGTTGGTGCGGACGTGGCCGCTCTTATGATTGCGCGATCCTTGCGCGCATTTGTGTTTCTGGGACGCCCTGACCCTCCGCGACGGTAGACTATCCCTTCCGTGATCCATTGTTGCCAACACCGAGCAACTACCATATCGCTCCGACCAAGGTGGCGGCCGATACGCCTGTTCGATCAACCTGCTTCTCTGAGGCCTACTATACGTCCCCTCTCAAAGTCCGACAGTTGTGCGTAGTGTCGCCGGTTACGTCTCATAGGCATCTCAAGTTACAATACCGTTCATCCAAGTCGACAGATTTGTTTGAATAACCCTATGACACAAGCAATCATGCTTTTATACTCTCCCAGCTGCGCATCTCATATGCGCATAGCGTGCTTACCCTTTTCTTATTGGCATCAAAATTTTAATCATTTGCATATCTCTTACCAGACTACATTCCTGCGAAGTTTCGTGATAGTAGCTCGATTTCTTCTGAGTGCATATATTTTTTTTGTGACAGAGTGTATTTTGACTTTTTTTAAACGTATGAACGATGGGTGACCTATGAGAGATCTTCTATAACACTAAAAGTTTTTATCCCTAATTCAATACAGCCAAATCCGTTCCTGGTATTGCATAATTGTAAGAATGCAGTACCTCTTTCTTTGAATAGGAACAGATTAAAAAAGATTCCGCTAAAACAGAGCCACAAGTTTATTGAGTTTTAGATATTCTTATATTCCATCGGGTTATTCATTATGAGTAGACCGAAAATGACTTGATTTCAAATTTTAATACTACCATTTATCGATTGAAAGAGAAATCTTTTCTTAACGGTAAATTTATTTCATTTTTTGAAATCTAACAAGTTCGGTTTTTAGACTCGAAGAAAATGGCAAAAAAAATGAGCGTTTTTGATAAGATGGGGAACAATTAACTATGATTTTTGAATAATTGATAACCTGAAGGATTAAAATATTTATTTGTATTATTATTGAAATAAACCCTCCTTACAGTGTAACACTGAAATTACTTTGAATTCTTCATAGTTATGAATAGGTGACCCATAGCGGACCATGGGTGACAACATACTTTCGATAATATTTCTAACTAAAATTTTAGAAGTCAATTTTTCTTGCAAAATTCAAATAACGTTTTAAGTTATTTTTAGATGATAATACTAGATGTATTACCCGGCTTCGCTCGAGATTCAGTTTCTGTTATTATTTTTTTTCAATGATTAGCCTCATGTTATGATGTTCTACAGTTTTCGCTAAAATTCTTTTGCGGTAGCAAATAGCATTAGTTTGTTGTCGGTGCTGTCGTTGTTCATCGCTTTCCTCTCCTTTCGATGTTGAAGCTCGAAGACAATCGTATGTTCGACGCGTTAAAAGTTTCTTCATCAGTCTCACTGCTTCGGATCATTACAATTCGAATTCTGTTACATTCGAGCTCTTGGGAATGTTTTTTCTTCAGATTCTTGTGTGCGTCTAACTGCATTTCCAATTCTGTTGGCTTCGCGCTCTTCTGTTTTTTTCATCACATTGCTCATTTCTCAACAATCTTTGACATTTTCCCCTTACTTCTGCTGGATTAAAAGTTGCTCTCCTCTTTTTGGGCATTTAAGAGCATTAATTTACAGCTAGTCAATAATGTTTGAATGGATTTATTATTATAGAAAAATAATCAATAATGTTTGAATGTATTGAGATCACATTCAATATTAAAACACAGCAAATCTGGTAATTATTATAGAAAAAGTATATACACGTATTTCATGCTCGGAATTCTTTCTCAAAACTAAATCGTCTGCTACGTTTCAATGCCACTTTCAGACTTTCTTAATTATAATATACACGTATTTCATGATTGTAATTCTTTCTCAAAACTAAATCATCTGCTATGTTTCAATGTCACTTCAGTTATTTAAATCATCGCATCAAGGCTAAACGCACGTGTTTCTAGATAAGTCAACGTGTCCTGCAGTATATTGAGTTTGAACAGGTAGCTTGGGATAGTTTCAATGCATGAAATGGATAGATAGCACATTCATTGAAAATGAATGACTTTCCATCTTTATATTTTCATTTTTAAAAAGAAACATTCCGGCGTTGCCACGTACATGAAAATAATATATCAAATTCATTCTTGCATGCGCCAATCTATGAATACATCACATTTTTAATTCATGTCTATTTATTTTTACGGAAATGTTATAATTTAATTGGCAATAATGAAATGTTACAATGGCTTTGAACAAAAATATCCGGAAAAATTTGGTGATTTTCAATATCCGTTGATACTTCTAACATAATTCGGGAATGGAACGTCGTAGAGGAATAAAAATAGTCTATAACCATCGCGCAAGTTCAAGCAATAAGTTGACCAAGTTTCATCGTAATCGGATGAACGGTACGGCAGCGCATAAAATACGAACAAACAAACAAACATTCATTTATATATATATAGATTAGGCAAAACTCTAGGTTAACCAACTTCCTAGGGATTCAGTAGTCACAATATTCTAGTCTGATCATAAGTCAAATAAACGACTGCTCCTGAAATAACTAGACTAGGCCTTATCATGAAAACTATAAAGCTTGGCTGAAGCACATTACGTACATTGCTTGGGTACAACTTTTCTAGATTTAATATTGTGATAATTTTTTTTTAATTCAAAGCGTTAATTTCCTATCTTACCTAAACGAAGATACCGTTACAAGTGTTATGTTTGAGTTTTTATACATGCAGACGAAAAATCTTTGGAGGCTTTTAGCTTCCATAGCTTTATTTCCAAATTTCTTTTTATTGGTTTAATATGTTCTATGTCATATTTTACAAGTTCAGTAATGAACTACACACAAAAAAAAAATTCTTTTAACTTCTCAGTCTGTGAAATAAGTTTTTCAGACTTAGATAAACATATATATATAGCAGTATAGTGTCAAATATCTATAATATTTTAATTTTTTTTCTTTCAGTTCCTAAGATTCAAAGTCATGATAAACTATCTCATTAGATTTTTTGTCATTATTCCTCTAATAGTTGCCGAGTTCTGTGTATGCATCTGTCAAGTAACGCTTCCGGAGCGACCGCTTCACAAATATATCAGCTTGTATTAATCTCACGTGCAAAAATACAATAATAAACAGAAATTAAAAGCACCAAAATCGTTTGTTTAACAAATTTGTAGGTTAAGTTAATTGTTATTTAATGCACGTGTATACAGTTTTAAAATTCATGAAAATAAAAAAAAAATTTCTGAAACGCGATTGCAGCGCTGCCTACCGGATCCAATTATTGAATACACGTGTATACATCATTAAAATTCATGAAAATAAAAAAAAATTCTGAAACGCGATTGCAGCGCTGCCTAAATAGACTGCAAAAATTTTTTGCACGTGAGTAATTTTTATGATTTTTTAATCTGATTTTCTTTAGTTTATATATTTTATTTTTGCTTAATATATTTATACATAGCATATTTATAGTATATTAGTTAGATTGTGCAAGTCGGATTGAAAAATCAGCGGTAAGCATGCTTTTTTTTCCAAGAAGACGTTTTTTTAAATTATAAACTCGGACTTTTACAACATTTTTAATTATAACATCGGATAGAAAAACAGCTAATATTCTGTAAAAATTTCTAATATTTTAACAAGGTTATGAACCTTTTTTTTTATTGGAACTGTTCAATTATTTACCGTCAAGTTTTGACGGGTACTATCTAATCGCTAAATAAAGACTTAACGATGAACACAGATGATTGTTTTATACGCATGATTGTAAAATAGATAGAGATAATTACTAAATTATGCGTATTTCTTTACTTTCCCCCGGAGTTAACTTCCGTTTCGTTACTTATGATTACGATATGACGTTACTACTGCATTTTTTTTAGAACACTTAACTGAGTCCTGAGTGATGAAATTTTAAGACTCTCTAAAAATAGGATTGTTTGGTCTCCATAAAATAGGAAGTCTCAAAATAGTAAAACAGAAGCACTTACACCAAACAGATGTGAAATAACTGCATTTGGATAACTGTAACGCTAAGGCAGGGATTCCCAATCTTTTTTACCTTTGCGACACTCTTGGGAATGAGATTAGAAACTCGGGGCACCTGTGTTAGAATGTTGGTTTTTATCCAATTTTTTTAAAATATTAAATCAAAACGGAATTTTTATTAGGAACATGTCAAATCTAAGTTCAAATAAATGGTGACTCACCGAAAGCCCGAATTCCGAATTAACCGGAATTCACCGAAAGCCCGAATTCCTGAGAGCTCGAATTCCGAAAATTAAAAACAAAGCAAATATATTTCTGAAAAAAAGGTGCTTTAACAGTTAACACTAAAATTATATATTTTAGTGTTAACTGTTTAGTTTTCCTATTAAGCATATTTTATTAATATAATAAATAATACAAAACAATACTATACAAAACAATAACCAACAGCAGATATCAATGCTTGCAGTGTTATTTCTTCGTTAATATAGTCACTTTTTCATTACTTTTCAAATGTTTTTTCACTCTAGGTGGTTTATTGCCTGCATCCAATAATGCCATTTTATGCTCAGAGTTCTCATGTTGAATTTTTACTTGATTTATAAATTCATAAATATTAACATCTGATTTTCCAACTGCACTGTTTAAGGCATGATGCCAACCTTTAATGTAATTCGTAGTGCGGGCATGGAAATTACTATGCTGGTTCCATACTTATGGCGTAAAAGAGCCTGAAAATTAAAATGTTTGTGATCCTTATTGTATGTAGGTATGTAAATAAACTATACAAGTTTAGAATTACCCCAATTTATACTTCTAATTATGTATATTTACCACCTGTCAACTGCAGCTGCAAATTCGGGATTCGGGCTTCCGGTAGGTAACCAAATAAATACTTACTCCATTGCTGATTTTATTCATTGAAAGATGTAAGTAAAAATACCAGAATAGAATATATTGATACAATTTCAAAAATAGCCATAAGATTCAGTATAGTATTTCACTAGAGGACTACAATAGAAATCACTAAGAATAGTTTTGTTTCATTTATGTGAGACTTGCGATTGGTGCTTAGAGAACAAATGTTTGATATCAACTTAATATTTATTTTAATAGGACTCTGCTAACATTTTTTTTGTTTATTCCCCCCAAAAAATCTCGCGGTAACCTAAAGTGCCGCGGCACACCGGTTGGGAACCACTGTGCTAAGGCATCTTTATATAATTAATATACACTCATGTCCATAAATGAAGGAGAATTCATGGAAATCGAACTCTAAAGTAAAAATTTCACATGTAGAATTATCACACACATCTTCAAGAATAATATGCAAATTACAGGAAGCCAACAGATGACGCCGATAGTACATACAAATGACGAGAGTGTAAGAGAGGGGTATATGAGGAATGGTGGCAAAGAAGTAAAATTGTTCACAAGCGTTCTGTAAGCCGCTCAGTGCCATAACCGAATAGTTATGACACTGAGGACGCATGTGGATGATTTTTTTCGTGGTAGAATTATCGGCCGCCTGGAATTTGGGCGTAATCAGATGGAAGTATCCGAGGAACTTGGAATTGCCCAAAGTGTCATCTCTAGGCTTTGGCAACGATTCCAAGATGATGGAAATGTTAGTAGACGTTACAGTACAGGTCGCCCCCGAGTTACAAAGCCGAATGAAGACCGGTATTTGGCAGTAACTGCCAAAAGAAGCAGACGGAGCACAGCATCCGACCTGTCTCGTCAGCTATCTGCAGCCACGGGTACCACAGTTTCGAGGCAAACCGTGTACAGACGTTTGGGAAATATTGGTCTATATCCTCGCAGGCCTGTCAGATGTGTTCTGCTCACGGCAACTCACTGTCGGCAGCGATTAGCGTGGAGTAGAGAACATGCAATGTGGACATCGTCACAGTAGGCTTCTGTGATGTTTTCCGACGATTCCAGGTATAGCTTGCAGTCTGATTCACGTCGGACTTTCATATGGAGAACGCCAGGTACCCGTTGCCACCAAGACAACATCACTGAACGGACACCGTTACGGTGGTGCAGGATTGCTCGTTTGGGGTGGAATTATACTGGGCTCCAGAACAGATCTGCATGTTCAAATCGGAACCATGAACGGCCACATTTATCGGGACATCATTCTGGAACAACATGTACGTTTGTTTAGGGGTGCCATGGGCACAGAATTTGTGTTTATGGATGACAACGCCCGTCCTCACCGAGCAAACATCGTAAACGAATGCCTTCATGCTGTGGATATCACCCGTATGGAATGGCCAGCATTCTCACCTGACTTGAATCCGATAGAGCATGTGTGGGACATGCTTGGCCGACGAGTTGCAGCCCGCCAACCACCTCCTACATGTGTACCGAAACTTGGGAGAGCATTGCTTGCTGAGTGGAGTAATCTTCCACAAGATCAGCTCGATAATTTGATACTCAGCATGCCTAGGCGTTGTACGGACTGTATTTCATCGCATGGGAGACATACAATGCATTAACCATCATACCAATCATATAATATAAAGTTTTTGTAAAGGAGATATTTTTTACAATTGCTCTAGGGGGCAAAAATCGTAGTTTTTATGAATGGTATCATACATATACCATCTTTTTGTTCTTTATCTTTTGTTTAATAAATGGGCTTTAAAAATAAGTCACGTTTGTTTTGTTTCTGAACCTTTATTTGCCGGAGCTGGCATTATCCTTAATTTATGGACATGAGTGTATATATATAAAAAAATCCACGGTTATGTTTACTATGAATACTCCCTCTTTATTAGAGGAATTGGCCAAATTTTCTCACTATGAGGGCGTGGAGATAGTTTCAGTTAGGTAGCGCTACTGTGCTTAAATGTTTATAGATGACGTTTTATTATGATTTATATGATTAATTTCTTTTCACATAAACTAACTTCCACTTTAATTTTACTTAACATAAAGTGAGACATGTTGACCCACCAATAAAAGACAAACTAAAAATTTTCTACACACCAGGTTAGAGGCAATAACAATATTTATTTATAGAAATAAAATTATCTCAATGATACACAAACTCCCTACAGCATACAACGGGAGGAAAATTTAAATATATATCTTTCAACTTACAAATACCAAAATGTGGTGGTTGGCGAAAATTTGAAATTAATCAAAATGAGCTCAACTTATCGAAAAACATTAAATTACCATGAAACCATAAAAAAAATAAAATGAACTTTTTACCTGCCTTCGAAGGCTAAAAAAAAGGGGAAGGATAGGAAAGATTTCAAAAAGGGCTAGCCCATATGATGGTTGGAACAGCAGTTACTTCATCTTCAGATCATCGGGGCTTCGACTTCTGGACCGGAGAGTCTTGCGGGGGCGCTCCCTCATAGTGAGAACTATGGGTTGTTGTAGACGGACGGCTAGGAACGGGACGCGAATTTCAAATACGTACGTGGATCTTGCAACCGAAGGCGGGGCAACCGTAACAGCCAATGTGCACTTGTTCTTTACTACGAGTACATTTAGACTTTGGAACTTTTGTTTGGACTTTTATGTTTGCTGATATTCTGTTCATCTAGTCTCTCAACCTGTGTGTAGCGTTTGTTAAGTTTATAAATTGGAAAGAAAATCAAGTATTTTTCTGTATTAAAAAAATGAATAATATATTAACACACCTTTTTATATCTAATAAAGACTTCGAATTTTGTATTTTTTAATAAAACGCTAATTTCTGTCAACATTATTCAATTTTAGGCAGCAGAAGAAAATTTTCAATTTAAAAATTTCTTGATTTTCTTTAAAATTAGATGTGGATACAACATTTCAACATGTAACAAGAAATTTGAAAACACTAAGAACCATTCTAAAATCAATCAATCATAAATAGTAATCCCTACAAAAGAATTACTATCGAAAAAAGTAGAATATGTTGAATATGTTTTGAAAAGGTTCAATTAAATTCTGACTATCTCCAAAAATGCCCGATTGAAATATAAACAATTGTCAGTTTAACAGTCCGAAAATTTTTTCACCCAGGCAGAAAATGATTCTTCATCCTGCATATTCGCTCTTACTTCACATTCAAAGTTATCTTCATTTAAAACAGTGGAGGACGCAATTTTAACGACAATCGGTAAACTTTCATTATCCGCCATTAAACCGTTGAGTGCTTTTGAAAACAGAAAGCATGTGCTCGCGATCATTGGACGTCACGGTTAGCCCCGCCCTCGGTTGCAAGATTCATGTACGTATTTGAAATTCGCAAACGGGACGTCAGCTAACAGTCACGACGAGATCTCTTCCCTCGTAAAAGAGTGATCACACCTAATGGGCCCATGGAAGCTTCACCCCTCCTTGCTTGTGCGCTTCCGCTGCCGGCTCTGGATGAGGTAAAGAGTTCGGGGGCGCTCCTTGCATCCCCGTCTTGGAATAGCCTTAAATTGTTGGAAAACTCAATATGCAGTTCTCCCCGCCTTCTAATTATTTTATCTTTTTTACCAAGATGCCATACTAGTGTCTTTATGTTGGAGAAAACTTTTCACATAACACCCGCCATCATCGGTCTTTTTGTAACTCTCCGCCTTCGCACTCCGCAGATGTTGATGTCTGGTAGGAATATTAAGACATTCCTATGTCGTGTTTTTTAAATTTTTCGCCCCCCCCCCCATCCGGGGGTAACAGCAGCACACCCGCACGAAATGGCAAACAGTAACGTATTATGTTACCTGTGCACAGCCAACGAGGAGAGAAGATAAGCAAGGGAAAACAAGATTTTTGTTGCTAGGCTAAGGGGTAAAATTTTCAAACTAAAGCTAACCCAATACTTTTGAATTTTTTTAACATTTTGCCAACCAATCCACTTGTATCTCGCCACCACCTTACATAGTTTAAAATCTTACATGTTAATACTTTTTATAACACATATTCAATTATTTAATAATTAATTTCTTTGAACCACCGTGTGTGGGATGTAAGACACCTACATTTGCTTTCACATACATAATGAACCGATAACCACATATCTGTCAATTGTGCTTATTGACCACGTATACACACTTTTACAATGGTATGAATTAATTTAATTATAACAGTTTAGTGGCACTGCTTGACTGAGATAATCTCGCACCGTCTCTTCCTCGAATATGTTAGGTTTAGATTATGTTTCGAACTAGATAGAATAAGATTTTGATAGGAACAATAGATCCTATTTCGAACGAGCTTAATGCTCGTATTCTTGATTGGGTTTTCAACCCTTATATGCGCCAATTTTTCTGTGTTTTATTGAAATTGTTTGTTATGTTTAACCGTGCATCAGATTATTTGATTATTCTTTGAATTTACCACTTAACCACTTTCGATTTGCAACAAGGGGTATTTGAAAGCCCTTATCTTTTCCCTATGACAAGAAAATTTATACATTGCCATACCGTTCAAACTATGAACTGTAATTAACATTATCTATCAAGTTTATGAGGAAGCTGCGTGGTAGATCGAACTTAACAAAGTTAGATAAACCACGTAGTTCTATAATAATTCGTTCTTCCTTGAGTATGAAATAGTCCAGTCAAATTAGGTTTTCATTTCGTATTAAATAAAGGAGTTGAGATTTTTTCAGAAATGTGTAGGGGTTGGTCCCCTGAACAACGCCTAATAAAGTCCCCTCGATTTCAGGCGCCGCAGGGGGTGGGAGGTTGGTCCGAAGGTCCCTTTTTTCAGTTTTCGGCGTTTATCTCGAAAACGGTGAGTCACACAGAAAATCGTCTAATCCAAAAATTAAAGCTGATAAAATTCCCTTTCAAATGGTATATCCCTGTTTGTACCTAAGTGTTACCGTTTTCGAGATATAAGCCGTTGAATATGAAAATTTTTCAAAAAAAGTGGTCGCGGTTCAGGTATCTCGTCAAACTTCCTCTTCTAACTCTTTCCCCTTCCATTTTTCAGAAAACTCGTGATAGAAAAAGTTGTAGCGCGAAACATTTCCTTCAAAAATGTATGTAGTTATGCTAATTTATCTTCACCCGGTAAATAGTTAGAGCGTTTTGAAGTTTAGGGGTACTTTTCAACATTTTGTTAGTAAAATACTCGTCACTCAAGTTTCGTTTCCAAGGTCTGTAACTCTCTTAATCACTTTGTATGCTGTTTAATTAGATACGTATAGTATTTATAACCCGTATGAATAATAAATTATGTATACCTGTACGTATAATGTATATCTCATAATATACAGAAGAACACTTGTAGTACAAAGGAGGAAGTAAGAAAACAAACCAAAATGTATAAAAGTGTCACTTTAGCTCATACCATTTTGGAAAATTTAGATATCACACCATATGAAAAAGAAGTATTTTAGTTACTTCAGACCTCAGTAGAAATTTCTTCACAACGCATTTCTACAAATGCCTCCCTTGCCAGCATTCAGTGGAAATTGAACAACGAATTGTCAAGTCTCAAAGGTAATGGGCCAACAGCAGCTTTGTGGGTCCAGTACTTTGAAATGGTGGTATTGATAAAAAAATTCATTGCAGCACATCGCACTTGTAACTGGGAAGATCATATGACATGCGCCCAACTGATGATACCTTACTTCCATGCCAGCGGGCATTTTCATTATGCAAAGTGTACTCACCTATATGTACAAGACATGCTGGGACTAACAACTTGCCACCTTCAACTTAAACAGGATTTTATAGATCGTGGATACTTCACTGTCAACAGAACTGGAACACCAATGGCTGGTGTGTGGTCTGACATGGCAATTGAGGTGACACTCGTGTGTAACATGAAGATTGAAGGAGAATTAACACGTGGGCGAGGCTTTAGTGATTCGGTGTTGGCGAAATGGGTTGGGGGAGCACACACAGCTACAGCAGTATGTAGTTCACTTGAGATGTTTTGTGGCGTCCATACTGCAAGCAGAGAACAGCATGTTGAGTTTCGAGCATCACACATAACCAGAGATGATCTCGACAGAAAGAAGCTTGCTCAGTGGTTGGCTGATCACCCGCCTTTTGCTGAACGTAATTGTTTGATGTTACTTTCAACGGGAGTAATTGGAACAACTAACGCCAACTGCTACCAGGCTCTGGAAATTGGAACCCGCACAATGAGCACTTTCGTTGGAATGAATTTCTCAGAAGTGAAACAATCCGAGAAGAACTCAGTCGTTCCTTTAGCTGCGATGAGCAATATGACCAAAGTTAATGATGAGGTAGTGGTGGTAGAGCCTCTGATGATATTTCAGAGAACTCTGATCACCAAGAAGAAAGAAGGGGATGTAGAAGAGTTACTAAAGTACGAGTTAGCCGCATACCCCATGTCTCTATTCGCCGAGGGGATAATGAGAAAAATCAAAAAGTCAGCACTGTATGATGCTCTCCCAAAATGTAATCAACTGACCAATGTGAAGAACAGTTTCACGGTAATCGATGGCGGCTTCCTGATTCATAGAGTAGAGTGGAACACCAACACCACCTTCGCCTCCATCTGCGATCAATATGTATCGTACATAATCAACCATTACGGCAGCAGTTCAGCTGTGGTTTTTGATAGTTATGAAGACACGAACTCCACGAAAAGAGACAAACGACATCGGAGAGCATCAAGTAAAACATCAGTGGATATTGATTTCAATAAGAACATGGTGGCTACTGTTCATCAGGAAAACTTCCTTTCCAATGAAAGGAACAAAACCAAGTTCATTACTGTATGTTAGTTCAGGCCTTGGGTGCAAGAGGTATACAGTTTACTATAGCGAAAGGAGATGCTGACTGCAGTATTGTCAGGGATGGATGGCAACTCATTCAACTGTGGTGATAGTAGGTGAAGACAGATCTGCTCGTCTTACTTGTGGCACTCACCCCACGAGACACGAATGTGTTTTTCATTAAGGCCGGAAGGGGCAACACAGAAGACAGGCTCTACTCTTCACAACATCTTCAGGCCTTATCATTCAGCCAGTACATTCTCTTTAACCATAGTTTCTCAGGATGTGACACTACGTCAGCGATTTATGCTGAAAGCAAAGCAGCAATAGTACAATGAGCAGCAATGTAATGTGTTTCCAGCGGTATGCCAATGAAACAACAAACATCGCCAAAGTGTTTTATGACTCCAAATCTTCACCAGGAGACATTGCTGGAGCTGAGGAACGAATGTTCCTGCTCATGTTCCAGGCCCCGCCAAATGAGCATGATCTCAATCACCACAGGTACATTTCATTTTTCTTTGCTCGTACTGATCCCATTAAGTAAATTTAATAATTTATATAATTCATTAATATTCAAAAATACGTTATACACTATCTGGCCAAAAGTATCCGGATCCCTAAAGAATTGGATCTAGCATGTGACGTAATTTGATGCGTAACCGATGTTATGTCTTTAAAAAAAATTAAATTAAATTAAAGAAAATTAAAGAAAACTACTTCCCTTAAAAGGAGACGACCTAAAAATTACTCTAAAAACAACATCTTCAAAAATAGAAATAATACCTGCTGAAATAGAATTAAACTGAGAGAAGCTGAAAAATAACACTTAAATTCAAAAGACAAAAAAAAAAAAAAGACTTGACAATTATATTTAAAACTTAACAATATTTTATTTATTTAGTGGGAGACGTCCCCAGGCAAGAGCGGTAGGACCGAGCCGGGGTGATAAATCCTTTCCGCGGGAGCTCACTAGGCCAGGACTCCACTTCACCAAAAACAGAAAACAGAACAGAAAACGGAAATTTTTTCTGTTTTCCGTTTCTGTTGAGATTCCGTTCTTTCTGTACTCCACTTCACCAGATTCCGCTCAGATAGATTCCGCTCAGCTGGCGCCATCTGTCGTCGTTTTTTTGTTTTTTTGTTTATTGTGTTACATTGGCTGTGATTCGGACATAAAATACTGAAGCTCAAGAAAGTATGAAAAACGACACAGATTTTGCTATGGCGAGTTTGCACTTCCTAAGTCTGCTGTCTTTAATTAGAACCTCTGAAGCAAAAAAAAAGAAAACATCGATTCTGGGTTCGAAAGATTTTCCAAGAAAGGGAAATACATGGTATTCACAACACCTTAATTAGAGATCTTCGAACTACCGATCAGGAGTTCTGAAAAGAGTCTTGTTGAAAAAACAGTAGTGCATAACAAATAGTATGTAATAGAAATTTCGACAAAATATTACTGAGGGTTTTAGTTGTCATGTTTAGTATATATCATCTCTATAACATTTGGACAGTTAAAAATATCAGACCTTTACAAAGTGACATCTTAGGATTACAGATCAGTTTGCACTAAATCCATTATCTGGTAATAGAAAATCATTATTCCAACAAATTATTCTAGTATAATTTACTGTTTGACTTATTTAGCTTGCAGTTATGGAGGTGATGGTAGAAATGGGTAAGGCCTGGACTCCACTTCACCAGAAAACGCGACAGAAACAGAAAACGGAATCGGAAAATCTACGCACTTCCGGTTTTTTCCGTTTCTCCCCAGCAGAATGACGGCGGAAAACAGAGTTGAAAATGTTCAACTTTTCTGTTTCCGTCCGCGGATTCCGCGTGTATGACAGCCAATAGGAATGCGTCTTGATCCACGAAACACAAAACAGCAATGGCGTCTCGGTTTGACATGGAAGCGTTTATTTATGAACATCACCTCCATAACTGCAAGCTAAATAAGTCAAACAGTAAATTCTACTAGAATAATTTGTTGGAATAATGATTTTCTATTACCAGATAATGGATTTAGTGCAAACTGATCTGTAATCCTAAGATGTCACTTTGTAGGTCTGATATTTTTAACTATCCAAATGTTATAGAGATGATATATACTAAACATGACAACTAAAACCCTCAGTAATATTTTGTCGAAATTTCTATTACATACTATTTGTTATGCACTACTGTTTTTTCAACAAGACTTTTTTTCAGAACTCCTGATCGGTAGTTCGAAGATCTCTAATTAAGGTGTTGTGAATACCATGTTTTTCCCTTTCTTGGAAAATCTTTCGAACCCAAAATCGATGTTTCTTTTTTTTTTTGCTTCAGAGGTTCTAATTAAAGACAGCAGACTTATGAAGTGCAAACTCGCCATAGCAAAATCTGTGTCGTTTTCCATACTTTCTTGAGCTTAAGTATTTTATATCCGAATCACAGCCAATGTAAAACAATAAACAAAAAAAAACGACGACAGATGGCGCCAGCTGAGCGGAATCTGTCTGAGCGGAATCTGGTGAAGTGGAGTACAGAAAGAACGAAATCTCAGCAGAAACAGAAAACAGAAAAAAATTCCGTTTTCTGTTCTGTTTTCTGTTTCTGGTGAAGTGGAGTCCTGGCCTAAGCCCAGACTTCATAAATAAACGCTTCCATGTCAAACCGAGACGCCATTGCTGTTTTGTGTTTCGTGGATCAAGACGCATTCCTATTGGCTGTCATACACGCGGAATCCGCGGACGGAAACAGAAAAGTTCAACATTTTCAACTCTGTTTTCCGCCGTCATTCTGCTGGGCAGAAACGGAAAAAACCGGAAGTGCGTAGATTTTCCGATTCTGTTTTCTGTTCTTGTCGCGTTTTCTGGTGAAGTGGAGTCCAGGCCTTAGAGTTGGCTTTAGGGAAGTGCCTACTCAGCAGGGTAGTTCTCGGAGTGTGCAAGTCAGGAGTTCCAGGTGGGATAACCTCCCCCCTTCTAACATGAGGACCAGGTCTCAGGCTAGGCAGAGCCCATTTGGAAACTAGGCTCTGGTGGTTTGCTTTTCATGCATGTAGAATTACGGCCGCGTGTATATATCACTTTTTTTTGTACAGTTATCCGTAAAATTGAAATGTTTTGTATGTTACCACACGTCAAGGTGGCTCCACTTGGTCTTTTGATAAGACAAAGTTTTTTTGTGTAAAGTATTTTATAGAAAATTTTGTTTATATTTTGCATTGTGTTTTCCCCAGTCAATTGTAAAAACTGGATGAAATGTAATCCTTGCGGATGCGAAATCAGCCGTTATAACGAAGAGGCTACGCGGTCAGCTAGTATACACACGAAATCGTGTGGACTTAAATAGCAGTTGTGTATACAGCGACAAAACTGAAGATTTGGCTGGCTGTTTCATATAAAAAGAATGTTGTCCAGATACCAACATATGTGCACAAATTTATAGCATCACTCTTTGTAAGGCAATGCATGCTTGCCAAGTCTCCCTGCATGTACTGATGCAGGGAGCATGTCCCTGCATGTCCCCTGCATGTCCCTGAAGTCCCGATGTTGTTTTCTTTTTCCCTTTGGGAGCTTCATAACGTCATGTCCATGCACTCCACGCTAGTCCCAAAAGTGAAAACTGTTGGAGGTGTATATACAAGGTGCGTCCATAAAGTAACCGGACAATTTTTTATAAGTAAGAAAAATATTACTCACCATCAAATAAATTTATCTCCTTCAAAATAATCCCCAAAGGAGTTCTATACAATTTTTTTAACGTTTCTTCAAGTCATTGAAACACTTTTATAGGCGTTGGAACTAACCGTTCGCAAAATACGCTTAACATTTGATTTAATATCCGAGACGTTTTCAAATCTTGTCCTTTGAAGAATTTTACATTTTTTGATTACAAAGGACTTATTCACCACGAATTTGTTCTTGAAAATCAAACAATTAATCAGTATTTTTACAAGGAGGGGCTTTTTCGATTAAGAAACAGGATAAGGCAAGTTAGGAACGAACTGTTTGATTCTGGGCTATAGTTTCTTTTACACGATAATGCTAGGCCTCGTACAGCAATTTCTGTACAACAATATCTTGCTAAGCATTCAATTACAGTGATAAATCACCCACCATATTCTCCCGACTTATCGCCAGCTGATTTTTTTTTTTCCTTTTCCGAAGCTTAAGAAAGGACAGAGATTTGAAAACGTCTCAGATATTAAATCAAATGTTACGCGTATTTTGCTAACGGTCAGTTCCAACGCCCATAAACAGTGTTTCGATGATTTGAAGAAACGTTGGAAAAATTGTATAGACTCCTTTGGTGATTATTTTGAAAGAGATAAATTTATTTGAAAATGAGTAATATTTTTCTTATTTATAAAAAAATTGTCCGGTTACTTTATGGGCGCACCTTGTATTTTTAAGTTAACGGACTCACTTCTTCTGCACCTTGTGGTAACATATTGTTTTGTTGTAATTAAAATGTAATGTGTAGTTTGTTTTTGTGTACTATTGAAGCGTAATGTGTAATTTTTTTAAGTAAAATCAATCGAAGTTAGTGTCCTGCGTGATCAGGTTGTTGCAACTTCATCTAGGCATCTAAATTTTCCTAGTTCAGGCAGGCTAGTGAGTAAGCTAGTGTTTCAGTTAGAAACAATTTTGTAGGGAACTTTCTCTCAGCTATGTAAAAGTTTTTTTAGTCAGTCGAAGTGTGTATCTTCTGTTAGTGTTCCATTTTTTTACAACATACAGTAAAGCCCCGATTATCCGCGAGTGCCGCGAAAATTTTTTGAAAATTACAAACTTCAAAAACAGGATGAGAATGTTAAGGAAAGTACAATTTACGATAAAGAGAAGGTGTTTCCAAAGCAAGAAGCAAGAACAAGTGACTGATTCTTTTAAAAAGGTGTAACTGAACACTTTTTGTACATACAGTATGTATGTATTGTTTTTTGTTTACTGTTCTTTATTTTAGTGATTTAGACGTAGATCAAAGGTTTCGGCTGTACTGTACATATGTATGTATTTTAAAAGTTTTGTCATGTTTTTGTACAGAAAAACATAGTTTTTATGTTGAAATATTTTTTTTCGTGTTTGCACCTCATTTTTAGTAATTTTCCGGGTTATCCGCGATTTCTGCTATCCGCGGTGCCCTTGCCACCCAATTCCGCGGATAATCGGGGCTTTACTGTATGTATAACTGTGTATGGGTACCCAACGTAACATCTTTAGCGTTTTCTTTTTGGTTTATTTTTGTCTCGGTAAGGGGAGATTAAAAAATATGTTTCCCTTCTTTAAAAATTTTTTTTTCGTACAAGAGGGATGTTGTTATGGTTAATTTAAGACTGTGTGTGTGTTTTTTATATCACGTCTTTCTCTATTATGATATATGTATATATATATATATATACAGGGATAGATTTGAGGCGGAAGGCGCCGGAACGACGTTCCGGTACCTCTCTTTAGGTACCTCTCTTTATCAATAATTTGAAATACCCCCCCCCACACACACACACACCCCGGAAGGTTACCGTTCCGGTACCTCTATTTCTAGAAATCTAGCACTGTATATGTATATAGTGTAAGGTGGCTGTATTATTCTATAGGATGGCTGATGAAAGGTTGATTTTTAAAATTTAATTTAATAATATAAAATTAGATATTTTGTATAACCCCTTTTCTTTCCTTAAGCTCTGTATTCCTTAGGGTAGCCTTTTTCTTTTCAAAATCTATGCCACGGTAACTCTATACCTCCTTTCTTGCCATTTTGTCGTATGCTTTCGCAGGACCCCACAGGATCGGGGGGGGGGGGACAACAAGAATCGAACCGAAAACGCAGGCCGAAGGAATGTTAAGCGATTCAGTCCCCAAGCCAGCCCGGGGAGCGAGTTTTTCTCCCGCGGTTGGATACAACACCTGTAGAAGGCGGGATCCTCCGCAGCATATTAATAAAAGAAAAACAGCCAAGAACCGATGCATGGAAAAAATAATTCAGCTTCTATCTTCCAAGAAGAGCCAGGGCATTCCAGCGTTTGAGATGGTTGTCTGGCCGTAATGCTAGGCGCCGCAAAGAATTCTTTTTCATCTTCCATTTCAGCGCGCAGGCGTGAGGGGTAAAAAAGTTTCCCTCTGCGGTGTTTCGGAGCGGGTTTGAACTGACTGAATTCTGCCGTGACTCCCGAACGTTTCGTTTTCCCTTCAGCGGAGATGACCAGCTTACCTCCCGTGCACCCCCAGAAAACTGAAGAAGTCCATGGTCATTAGTTGCAACTATGATGCATTAGGGTGGTCCATGACATAATGTTAAAAAATAAAAGTGTAAGAATCTTCCTTCCACAAGCCCTATTTTGTTCCTCTGTATTCAAAATGTATGTAAATAAAATTTCAGGCCAATCCGATAATATTAAGAGGTCGCTCAACATTTGTATTTTCAAAGAACATATAACATAGCAACAAAGAAGACAGAGAATTCTTTCAAAAGCATAAAGAAGATGTTTTTTGTTGTTCTATGAGTGGAGGTGACATGAAAACTACACAAAAAGAAATAAGAAACAGAAAACGGGAAGATAATAAAGTGTTGACGTAAGAACGATATGAAGAAAGAGAATCAAAATTACAAATTAGGGTAGAAAAAATCATGTCAGAATTATCAGACTCAGAAACTTCACATTCGATAGAATTTTTAAGTGAAGAAGAGCACCTACCGCTGTCATCTACATCCCAATCCGATCTCAATACTACAACTACAGTTCCCGAAGCTGCTGAAAAGAAATATGTAAAGAATATATTTAAGTCTCCTGAAGTTGTAGGTGCACTAGATCGTGTTAATATTTCTGATCGGAAAACTGTATTCGTGGCTGGAGCTGTTGCACGTGTACTTGGGAACGATATTTCTCCAAAAACCTTTTCTCGAAGCTCAATAAGGAGACATAGAAGAAAAGGGAGGCAACAAGCTACTGAAACAGAAAATTTTTCTGTAGATGAACCTCTATTACACTGATGTAAGAAATTAAGAAAATTTGCAGACTTGGTCGATTATCTCTAGACCTACTGTACCGATTTTAATGAAATTTGATATGTACATACATTGATACAATACAAAACAAATAACCATTCAATAATTGTAATACACATGCATGATCGTGCGTAACACTCGTTGGAGTCGGAAGATATTGCCTCCTTATCCCACTTTCCCCTGTTAGATATAGTCGCTTCTCTTATTGGTTTAACCGTATCGCATTCCTGATTGGCCAATGCTTTAATCCTTACCTATGTATATATACCGCTGTTTTAGTGTCTATGTAAGTCTTGTCTTTGTGTTGTCAAATAAACCCACGTTATCTTGTGCCTCTGATGTCGTTCTTGAATTCCTTACAGCAGAGCGTGGTTCACGTTTTGGTCTAGCATCGTTTCTAGTTTAGGCGCAATGAACGAGGAAGTAAAATACAGCGTTGAACAGTTTAATGGATTATATTTCAATTTGTGGTGCAGAAGAATTGAATCAGTATTTGCGGCAAAGAACTTGGATATTTATTTAGAAAATGAAGCTGATGTAACGAAAGCTGAAGAAGTTGCCGCCGGCAAGAAGGCTTATGCCTTGATGTTATCATTTTTGAGTTACAAAATTTTAGTTTCGCTTTCAGAAGAAAATACGTGTGCTACAATTCTCACCAAGTTGAAATAAATATATGCAAGAGAAGGTGCTGCAAGTCAAATATTAGTCAGAAAGAGGATCGCAACGTTGAAAAGGAAAAGGGAAACTTCTATGCAAGAACATATTGATGAAGTTAACGGACTTGTAACGCAGTTAAAGTCGTGTGGCGCGACAGTGAATGATATGGATGTTGTCGTGTACCTTTTGATGTCACTGCCACCGGAATATGACTCAGCGAAGTCTGCAATCGAAAATCAACCATTAAATAACTTGACGTTAGAGTTTGTGTGTGGCAGACTTCTGGATGCTGAAGATTTATTCAAGGATTGTCGAACTTCAGAATCGAAACTGGTAAAGAGTGAATCATCGAATAGCGTTGCTTTTTCTACAAATTATCGAAATGCCGTCTGTTTCAAGTGCCATAGAGGTGGATACACCGCCAAATTTTGCCGTGCGAATTTGGTTTGCTATCACTGCGGTAGAAAAGGACGTAAAACCAAACTGCCGGTCTCAGACTGTAAATAACTCTCCACCGAAAGAAGCAGCAGTAGCGGTGATCTTTGTTGCAGGAAAAATGGAAATCCAAACTTTTATCGTTGATAGCGGTGCGACGACTCATAAGTGTTAAAATCAAGAATGGTTTGAAGAATTGAATCCCTCAACCGGAACTGTGTCTTGTGCATCAAAATTAAGTCAGCTAGAAGTTAAAGGAATTGGAACTATTCGTGGCACGTTGGAAAACAAACAAGAAATACTCCTTACCGATGTACTGTACATTCCTCAATTCAATGAAAATCTTATTTCTGTGAAAGAAATTCAAAAGGCTGGATATTCCCTTACTTTCAAAAACGAAGGAGCTGTTGTCGAAAAAGGAAGTAAAAGTTTTATTTTGTGCAAGCTAAATTCCAAAGGTCAATATGCTTGTGATCTTAGCCCACCGTGCCAAATTCACTTTTGGCAGAAAAAGAAGAAGCTGAACTTTGGCATGGCAGACTATGTCATTCAGGAAATCATGTTATGAAGAGGCTCGGTCTACCTACGAGTGATTCTTTTTGTGAAAACTGTGCACTAGCAAAGCAGCCCGCGAATCCCATCGGAAAAGGAAACAGAAGCAGAGAAAAAGCCTCTATAAAAAGGATTCATTCTGATTTGTATGGACCCGTTGAACCACAGACTTCGTCAGGAGAAAGGTACGTCTTGACTTTAGTTGATGACTATTCTCGTTTTTCTGAAGTGCGTCTGATTAAATGAAAAAGTGATGTTGCTTCAGAGATAAAGAAGTTTCTTAAGTTGAATGACAGTGTCAGAGGAATTCGTTGTGATAATGCTCAAGAATATTTATCTGGTGAACTCAAACAAATTGTAAACAAAGCTGGTCTGACTATTGATCCTTGTTCCCCTTATACCCCTCAATTAAATGGAGTTGCAGAAAGAATGAATAGGACACTTTTTGAAAAAAGTCGTGCTTTAGTATATGATTCAAATTTGCCTAAGAATTGTTGGGGATATGCTATTCAAGTTGCTGCTTATCTTCATAGCAGAATTCCCAGTTCAAGCATCGATAATAATATTCCATATGAATTGAAGTTATCCAGTAAACCTGATATGAGTCAAATTAAAGTGTTTGGATGCGATGTCTATGTTAAAATTCCAGATGCTCACAGAAGAAGGCTTGATCCAAAATCGAAAAGGATGATATTTGTTGGATACACTAACATGGGATACAGAGTCGTGGATCCCCTTACAAGAAGAGTATTCGTTTCAAGAAACGTCCGATTTAATGAAAAGAAAGTAGTAATAAATGATTCAACTAATACTTTAAATTCTAGAGATTCAGGGGAAGAAGACAAATAAAGAGAGATGGGTTTTAAGGAAGAAGCTGAAAAAGAGATAGACTTAAAGGAAGAAGTTGAAAATGAGACAAATTTTAAAGAAGAACCTAAGGCCACAGATGTAAATGAAGAACATGTTAGAAGGTCTCAAAGACAGACAAAATTTCCATCTAAATATGAACCATATGAAATAATGCTTGAAACACATGACGTATTAAACTTTGAGGATATAAAATCTTTACCCGAAAAAGAGCAAGTCCAATGGAAAGCTGCTATGGATGAAGAAATGCTCTCCATGGAAGTAAACAAAGTCTGGGAATTAGTTGACCTACCAGCAGATGGGAAGAAACCAATAACTTGCAAGTGGGTGTTCAAAAGAAAAAGCGATGGTACATATAAAGTTCGTCTCGTTGCCAGAGAATTTCAACAGAAGGAAGGAATTGATTATACTGAAACCTTCTCTCCGGTAAGCAATATCTCATCTCTTAGACTAGTTTTGGCTATAATATTACAAGAAAATCTACATGCTTATACAATGGATGTAAAAACTGCATTTCTAAATGATGATTTAGATGAGACTGTGTACATGTGTCAGCCAGAAGGATATGACGACAAATCAGACAGATTTTGTAAACTTCTCAAGCGTCTGTATGGCTTGAAACAAGCTCTAAGGCAATGGTATCATAAATTTCTACAGTTCATGAACCAAATCAATTTCAAGCAATCGAATTTTGATTCTGTATCTTCATTCGAGTTGTTAATGGAAAGGAGATGATTGTTTGTCTTTATGTGGATGACCTGCTCCTAGCCGGATCAGATATTACTGAGATGGAAACTGTCATTAAACTTTTGCAGGACCGGTTTCAGATGTCAAAATCTGAGCCACTGACTGATTATCTAGGAATACGAATGTATTTTACATACAAAGAACTGTATCTTGATCAGGAGGATTACATCTTGAAAATTTTGAAATTCTTCAATATGAGTGACTGCAAACCATGTTCTACTCCTTTAGAGCCAAAATCTACCCCAGCTGATTTCTCTAAAGGTCCCGTATTTAAAGGGCCTTATCGTGAACTTGTTGACTCCCTGTTTTATTTGGCCGTAACCTCGAGACCAGATATTCTTTTTTCGGTTAACTGCCTGAGTCAACTTCAGGAAAAACCAACCGTTGCTGCCTGGACTGGATTAAAACGAATTTTAAGATATCTGAAAGGTTCCTTATCTCTTAAACTTGTTTATAAAAAGAGTGATGATTTTAATCTTGAACGTATTTGTATGCTGATGCAGATTGGGTTTCTAATTCAGTTGACAGAAAGTCAATCACTGGGTATGTTTTAATGTTTAACAATTGCCCCATTCTTTGGTGTTGTAAAGAGCAAAATTGTAGTTCTCTTTCATCAACAGAAGCAGAAATTATTGCTGTGTGTAAATCTTTCCAAGATCTTTTATTCTATAAAAATGTTATAAATGAAATTTCTCATGTAAATAATGTTTCAGTTTATGAAGAATCAGTCAGTTATCAAAAGTGTATTGAATGAAAATATTTGTGCCAGGTTAAAGCATTGAGATTTAAAATTAAAGTACATAAGGGAAGCTTTAAAACAAAATGATATATGTGTGAAATATATTTGTACTGAATCGCAAATTGCTGATCTTTTTACTAAATGTTTACCAAAATGTAAATTGGAAAAATTATTATTTTTGTGTTCTATGCGAAGCGATTAAGGGGAAGTTTTGGAGAAGTGTAGTTGTCGTTGTAAAGATTAAACAATCATAATTAACAAAAACTTTAATTATAGCAAAATCGTAAAACCGTTGACATTATACTTCACATATAAAAACTCGGCTACAGGCTATGTAGCGTTACATCGATTTTACCAAATGTTCCATCGGAACTCACACGTGCGTCAAGTGCGAGAGTTGTACAAACAGTGAGTACGTTCAGCGTCTTACTAGACTGTAGTTCGAAGTTCGAGTAATGGCTGGCATTACCTCAACTGCATGTGCGAGCATGGGCTGCTGTGATTGGCTGAACAGCCGATGCCACAGTACTCCCCCCCCCCAAGCACCAAAGGTACGAGACTTAAAGGAACCTGGGGTTGAATCTGACCTTTCTTCCGGCACGCGTCACATTAACTGGTGTAGGCGTAGCCACAGGGTTGGGAGGAGATTCCCCTTGCGACTGTCTTGAAGCCAATGAAGGTGTGACTTTACCTGTCGAAGTGGACACGGTTTCAAGTTCTGCGAACGCTGGTTTTAGGCGATCAATGTTGATGACCGTCTTTTTTCCGTTCACCATTAGGCTCAAATGTTTTGTGGTACGGTCGAGAATTTGGTATGGTCCGTCGTATGGCGGTTGGAGAGGTTTCCGTACCGCATAATGACGGACGAACACATGTGTGCAAGTCGCCAACGCAGGGTGCACAAAGGGTTTCGAGTTGGCGTGTGCCGATGTCTGCACTGGCGATAGGTCTTGCATTTGTTTTCGGAGTCGTTGCAAAAATTCTGCCGTACCAATGTCGGTTTCAGTAGATGGCACAAAAAATTCGGCTGGCATACGAATTGTCGACCCGTATACCAGTTCGGCTTTGGTGCATTGGAGGTCTGGCTTGAATGCGGATCTTAGTCCAAGAAGAACTAAGGGTAAAGAATCAGTCCAGCGGTTGTTTCCTTTACATCGTAGAGCTTGTTTTAACGAGCGATGGAAACGTTCTACGAGACCGTTGCTGGCAGGATGGTATGGTGCTGTTCGGATTTATTTGATTCCAAGCAAGGTCGACAGTGAGGAGAACAAAGAAGATTGGAACTGTCTTCCTTGGTCTGTTGTGATGGTGGAAGGGACTCCAAAACGTGCAATCCAGCCTGAGAGAAACGAACGAGCCACAGTTTCAGCGGACATATCCGGAATGGGAAACGCTTCAGGCCAACGGGTAAATCTGTCAATACAAGTTAACAGATAGGTAGAACCTTCGGATTGAGGCAGGGGACCGACCAGATCGAGGTGAACGTGATCGAACCGTTTTTCTGGCACTAAGAAGGGTTGGGGCGGGCTCTTAGTATGTCTCAGCACTTTCGATCTTTGACATGGAATGCATGCGCGGGTCCATTCGGTGATGTCGGTGAGCATTGCAGGCCAAACATACCGCTGCTGGATCAGCTTCTTCGTGGCGCGGATTCCAGGATGTGCCAAATTGTGAAGTTTCTGGAACACTCGCTGCCGAAAGGATTTTGGCAAAAATGGGCGAATTGTTCCCTGCGAGGTATCGCAAATTATGTCCGACTGTCCATCAACCTTCAGGGGCTGTAGTTTGAGGCCACTGACTTTCGGGTTTTCCAAGATTGTCTGCAATTCGTCGTCTATTTTCTGTGCTTCTGCCAGAGAAGAGAAATCGATGTCGGAAGGTGCGGTGATGTCATTGATGCGTGACAAGCTGTCAGCAACAACGTTGTCGAGGCATTTTAAATGCACGATATCCGTCGAGAATTGAGAAGTCAGGTCCAACTGTTTGAGTTGTCTAGGAGAGAGGTTGGAGTTTTTCGTAAAAGCGAAGGTCAGTAGTTTGTGATCAGTTAGGATTTTAAATTCTCTGCCCTCGAGAAAAGGTCGAAAATGTTTGACGGCAGCGTAGATAGCTAAGAGTTCGCGATCATACGTGCTGTAGCGCAATTCTGGTGAGGCTAGCTTTCGCGAGAAGAAGGCGAGAGGTCTGATGCCTTCGAGAGTCTCAGCCTGCAGGACAGCGCCAATGGCTGTGTCTGAGGCGTCGGCAACGAGAGAAAGCTTGTCTTGCTCTGCATGATATGCTAAGGTGGCAGCGTGAGCCAGGTCGTCTTTGCATTTCTGGAAAGCTTGGGTGGCGTCATCCGACCAGGAAATTAATCGCTTGTCGTTTTTCTTACTGTCCTTGAGATAGTGGGTCAGAGGGGCTTGGCGTAGCGCTGGTGATGGCAAGAAACGTCGGTAAAAATTTAGCATTGCTAGAAAGCGTCTGAGTTCTGCAACAGTTTTTGGCTGAGGAAAAGAAGTGATGGCTTCCACTTTCTCTGGAAGTGGACGGACACCGTCTGCTGTGATAAGACATCCCAGGAACTTCACCTCCTTCATCCCGAAGACACACTTTGAGGGATTTAGAGTAAGGCCGAAATGTTGCAATCTGGAGAACAACTCCTTCAGGTGAGTTATATGCTCTGCTTCGTCGGCCGAACATATCAGGATGTCGTCCAGGTAGGCGATGCAGAAATCGAGGTCTTGGAGGATGCTATTTATGCATCGCTGGAAAGTCTGCCCGACATTTCTCAGACCGAATGGCATGGAAACAAATTCCCAAAGGCCAAAGGGCGTAGTCACGGCTGTCTTCGGCACGTCTTCCGGAAAGACAGGAATCTGGTTGTAAGCACGGGTAAGGTCGAGGGTTGAGAAAATTCTCTTTCCAGCCAGCATCTGCGTGCAATCCTGAATATGTGGGACCGGATACCGATCTGGCACAGTAGAAGCGTTCAGTCGTCGATAATCGCCACAGGGTCTCCAATCACCAGACTTTTTTAGTACCATATGGAGAGGACTCGCCCATGGACTTTTTGAGGGGCGGACGATGCCCTGCTGCAACATAAACTGGAATTCTTCTTTCGCAGATTTAAGAAGTGACGGACTTAGACGTCTCGGCTTGGAGAAAACTGGAGGGTCGGTTGTTTGTATATGGTGATAAATCTCAACTTTAGATTTGGCTTTAGTCAAGCTCGACATGCCTATGAGCTCAGGAAAGTCTGACAAAAGTTTGTGATAAACGGAAGTCGGTGTGAGCATTAAAATACTTTCGGTGGGTTCTTTAGAGATCTGCCCAGGGGTTGAAATGTTCGTGGCAAGATCGAGGAGTCTGCGACGTCGGACGTCTACCAAAAGGTTGAAGTGATTTAGGAAATCTACACCGATAATAGCAGTGGAAACATCAGCAACAATGAATGGCCAAGCAAAGGGTCTTCGGAGACCTAAGTTTAGCGCGAGAAGCTTCGTGCCATACGTCGCTATCGAAGAGTTGTTGGCTGCGTATAAGGTGAGTTTTCCTTTTTCAGACTTAAGATTTTTAGGACGGGGGATGACGGAGACATCGGCACCCGTATCAATGAGGAATCTCATATTGTTCTTATTGTCGGCCACATAAACACGAAAATTGCTGCGGTCGGCCATGGCGGCCACCTGGGACCGCGCAGCTAGTTTCCCTGAGTTTTGTAGTTGCATGGTTGTCTACACTTAATGGCTTCATCACCAAATTTCGAGTGGTAGAAACAGATTTGTGACTTATTTTGTTGCCTATGGCGCGAAGTGCTACGAGAGCGAGAACGCCAGTGTCTGCCATAAGGGCGCTTGTGTTGATGCGATTTTTCTGTAGACAGACGGGCAATCTGTTGAGTTAAGGCATCAATCTGTTGCTGTAGAGCTAAGTTAGCATTCGCCTCTTGTTTTACAGCCTGCACTTGGAAAGTGGGTAAAGACAGCTCATGAATTTTATCAGCCATCTTGGCCAAATTAGGTAGTGGCTCCGAGTTGACGGCCAGAATCGCCTGCGTTTGACTGGGCAATCGACTAAGCCAAAGAGTTTTTAGAGCCGTGTCGCCGAAGTTGGAGTCTGCTAAGTCTTGCATCTTAGCGAGCAACTGTGATGGTCGCAAATCACCTATCTGAGTGTCTTGCAACAAATGGTTAAGACGAGCGGTTTCAGATTCGGCGAAATGTGAAATCAGTTTCTGCTTGAGTGTGTCGTATTTGTTTTCAGCCGGGGGATGTCGGAGAAGATCCGGGAACGATTGCAGAATACCCGTATCGATTGCCGAAATAGCCGTATAGAATTTGGTTTCATCGTTAGTGACCGCGCCTAGCCTAAATTGAGCTTCAAGCTGAAGAAACCAGGTTTCAGGGTCTTTCGGCCAGAATGCGACAGGTTTAACTGCGACGCGTGCCAGTTCGGGGGTATCAGCCATATTTTCAGGTAGTGCCATGCCAGATGTGAACAATACAAGATAGTATATTCAAAATAAAATAGAATCGAAAATGGCTATACACAATACTTAATATGAGCAAAATATAAAAATGAAAATATAGCAGAAAATGGCAATTCACAATACTTTAAAAGATGAGTAAAATATGATACTAAAATGAATTATCAGTAAAATACATAAATGATACACAATATTACGAAAAATGACACTTTGCAACAGTAATGGCGATGCGACTAGTATGTAGAAGGAAACGGCATGTTTAAAAAAATTTCATTAAAAAGTCAAATTTTCAGTTCGTTGCTAGTTTGAAAGTTTTTTCTTTGGCAGAACAACATTCTTAGGTGATAGAAATAAATGGAAAGGGCTTACCATGAGGAGCGATGAGAAGACGTGAACATAGAGTATATCCAAATAATTACCGAGAATCGATAGAACACACAACACAATAAAAGTGAAAATTCATAATTTCTTCGTGCTATGAAGCACCACACACAATCTTCGTGCAATATAGCACCACAAGCGAGATTTCGAGCTAGTTAGCACCGCACACACAATTTTCGGCTTCGTCGTTGTCACGTGCTCCGGAGAAAATCACTCGTCGTCGGAAAGCAAAGGAACACGTGGTCGAGAATTTTTAGAAATTCGGCGTGGAAAAAAAAATATTTCAGCGAAATAAGCTTTTAAAATGCATAAGTCATCTGCATACGCTGCTTCTGCACATCCAAATAAGAATTCCAAATAAGAACATCCAAATAAGATTAAACAATCATAATTAACAAAAACTTTAATTATAGCAAAATCGTAAAACCGTTGACATTATACTTCACATATAAAAACTCGGCTACAGGCAACGTAGCGTTACATCGATTTTACCAAATTTTCCATCGGAACTCACACGTGCGTCAAGTACGAGAGTTGTACAAACAGTGATCCGGCTAATTGGGGTATAAACTGGAGCTCCCTGGTCCGATTGGACTTTATCTCCGGTCAGCACGGTAGACATTGCAAGGTAACAATCGCAGTGATACTCGAAATCGAGTTGTAATTCAGTGCTCGTGAAAAAAGAATAAGTTAAAGCTTACGTAAATGTAGATAGGGGTTAGGAGAAAAATTAAAATTAAGTTAACCTTAATAATCAGTAAGGAAAAAATAAGAGACTTAAAATTAATTAAATTAATTAAGTAAAGTAATTAATACCAGTGAAAAAAGTAATTAAAGTTAAAACGAGGAGGTAAGCAAAAGAGGCACGGCCAAGCGTGCCAGAAAAACAATAAGTAAGAGCTAGCCAGAAGTTCCCTGAGCTTGTACAAACAGTGAGTACGTTCAGCGTCTTACTAGACTGTAGTTCGAAGTTCGAGTAATGGCTGGCATTACCTCAACTGCATGTGCGAGCATGGGCTGCTGTGATTGGCTGAGCAGCCGATGCCACAAAGTGTTAGATATAATCGCTTCTCTTATTGGTTTAACCCTATAGCATTCCTGATTGGCAAGTGCTTTAATCCTTGCCTATGTACTATATATACCGCTGTTTTTGTGTCTATTTAAGTCTCGTTTTTGTGCTGTCAAAACCCACGTTATTTTGTGCCTCTGTTGTCGTTCTTGAATTACTTGCAATAACCGTAGAATTGAAACAGCTCAAAGCGATACCAAAGTGTTTAAAATCCAAACCAAAAGTACTGCACCAAATCGCGAAAATAAATTTTGTTCCTTTTGTCATAAGAATCACATGAGATCAGAATGTTATCATTTGAAAAATAAAAATCGTAATACGCCTGCATTTCAAAGCAAAAATACGACTAAAATGAAACAGCATAACACGTCGATTTGTTTTGAGACTAAAACGAAAAAATAAAAGAATCTCAATTAACGAAGGTTATAAGCGGTATAGCTGAATACGCACATTCCTGCTCCTTCATTGCGAATAAAAAGAAAGTAAAGCAGAAACTCATCATTGACTCAGGAAGTAGCTGTCACATATTTCACGATAAGGAATATTTCGTAGAGTTAAAACATCAGAACCAAATTTCAGTAATCATTGCAAATGGAAACACTTTGAAATCTCAGGGAATAGGAGATGTATTTTTTCGAACTTTGACTTCGAATGGAAATATTAATGATATACAATTGCGCGATGTTTTATATGTGTGGCAACCCAACTCGCAGACAGCTCCGACATCGCGTTCTGCGCATCTGGTTCGCGCAGGATTGGGGATTGCCGCGGACATTGGAACACCGAACTTCACTTCACTCTCCGTACTAGTGTGGTACGCACGCTTCTCCGTTGCGAATTCACTGCGATGAACTACGAGCCGGGTTTCGTAACGATTATTGTAAATTTATGTCATATGTCATAAGTTTTAAATAAAAGAACATGTTAATAAGTTCTAATTGCTGCTTATACCTTCTGATGTCCGTAATATGGAAATAATAGTTTCCATATATGTACCAGAAATAGAAACAAATTTGACTTCTGTTAGAAAAGCTGCGGAAAACGGATGCAGTGTAATTTTTGAGTAAAATAAATGCAAAATACAGCAAGGGGGAAGAACCTATTTAGAAAGAAAAATAAATGATTCTCTATACGAGGTCATTTTAGAAAAGCCAGAAACCAAAACCTCTGCTCTATTGGCACATGACTGCAAAAATAACAACTGTATAGATCTTTGGCACAAGCGCCTAGGACATAAAAATTACAGCTGAATTACACAGTAATTTCCGAAAATTTGGCAAACGGTATAAAAATAGGAATTGCAGGCATGAAACCGTGTGTGAAAATTGTATAAAAGCAAAACTAACTGATGAACCATGCTCAAAAACAACTACGTACAGAACGCATAAACCTCTAGAATTCGTACATTCTGATGTTTGCGGTCCATTTCAAAATTCGATTGGCGGGAAATCCTATTTCCTTACTCTCATTGACGATTATAGCAGGTTCACTATAATTTACTTGCACTATAATTACTTGCTTCGACATAGCAATGACGAAGAACAAATTTGGAAGAAAAATGCAAGCCCTTAGAACTGACAACGGGGACGAATAGGTTAGCAATGATGTGGAAAATTACTTAACCGAACAGGGAATACACCATCAAATGACTGTGCCTTACTGTCCTTCCGAAAATGGGGTGTCAGAACGAAAAATTACAACTCTGACTGAAATGACTAGATGCATGATCCTAGAAGCTGGGTTACCACATAAATTTTGGGGTGAAGCGATTTGCACAGCAACGTACTTGCAGAACTGGCTCCCAACCAAATCAAATAAGAAAACACCTTACGAAATCTGGACGAATTGCAAACCAGATTTATCCCATATTAAATCTGGTTACGGTACACATTTATTGATACACCGTTATAGCGGTGTTACTGTGGTCGGCATACATTTATCGAGATTCCGTTAAGATATATTTGCCTCTAACCTTGGTTACAGACTGTAACCATGGAAGGGTTACAGACTGTAACCATGGAAGGGTTACAGACTGTAACCATGGAAGGGTTACAGACTGTAACCATGGAAGGCTGAAGGCGGGAATATGAGACCATGTATTTTAATAACGAACAAATAGTTAAAGAATGCCACGAGAGGGCAATTGATCTTCTTAACAAATCAAAGTTTAGTTCAGGTGATAAAGAACAAGTCATTAAGGATCTAATGGCGATAGTTAACGCATATAAAAAACAACAAGGCCACACCCAGTACTTGAGAGGGTGCATAAAAGGCATGGAAAAAAGGGTAGCACTTATGCGGAAGTTGTTAAAATAAAGAAAGAGCGAGATCACGTTCAAGATCTAGGAAAAGGGTGGAAGGGGTTAAACACGTTGTAGCTATTTACCCTAAAAATGAGCAGAGCTCCGAAGAGACTAAAAAAATGATTAAGAAAAATATTAGCCCTCACAAGCTCAAAGTAGGAATTACCATGCTCAAAAGGATTAATAAAGGGGGTATTATTATAGGAACTGAGAAAGAAGATGAATTGGGAAAAATGTTGGAAGAGTTAAAGGAAAACAGAAAAATAAATATTGATTATAAAGCGGAAATACCGCAAAAGAGGGATCCCCAGATTATAATTTATAACATTAATACGGAGTACGAGGAAGAAACCTTACTAGAAAGAATTAAAGAACAAAACGGGGAATTGGAAGGGGCCGATATAAAGTTAATAACTAAATTTAAAACCAATAGAGGCTTTAATTGGGTAATAAGTTTAAAGGGTGAAACATATGCCAAACTTAAAAAAGATGGTCGTCTAAAATTAGACAGGGAAAGCTTCAATTACAAAGAATATATTAGACCGAGACTCTGTTATAAATGTTGGAAATTTGGCCATTCGGCCAGATTTTGCCTAGCTAAGGAGCATACGTGTAAGAATTGTGGTGAAGAGAGTCACGAGATGAAAGACTGTTCCCATGAAACAAACTGTGCGAACTGCAAGAGATTCAATCAATGTAGTAATTCAAAACTTGACACAAAACATAGGCCCACCGATAGGAGGTGCCACAAATATAACGCCGAGGTGGAGCGGATTAAAGCCCACACAAACTATAGCTAGTTCGCATAACTTTTCTATTAAATTTGCGCATTTGAACTTAAATAAATCGCACGTTGCTTCTTCTCAACTTTCTGTTGATATCATTTCCAACTATTGGGATATTACTTCAGTTAATGAGCCTTATCTTGCTCACAATCGTATTGCGGGACTTACGGGCAACTTTGCCCTAATACATTCTAATTTGGACTCTAAAGCGGCGTTAGTGTTGAGTAGAAAGATTGATTGATGATTGGTTTGGAGCACTACGGTCAACTTTTTGCTACACGAGGGCTAATTAGACCGGGACCTACAGTTTAAAGCCGAGTTGAGTAGAAAGGTAAAGGCTACTGTAATACATGTGACAGAGTATGTTGTGGCAGCTAGATGCCGCATCCAAGAAAACGCCTTTATGGTTATCTCAGCTTATTTGCCGCCGGCTTTGAAAAATTATTGCAATAGGGCGGAACCCCATCTTAGTCAAATCAAAGAAATTATAACCAAATTTAGGGATGATAAAATAATCTTAAATAAATCGATCTGAACGCCAAATCTACTGTTTGGGGACAACGTCCAACAGACAAGAGAGGCGCGGAGATCTTAGAAATGTGTATGACAATGGATGGTATAATAAGAAACGATCCGGAGAGTCTTCCAACCTATAGTGGTCCTTTTGGACTTGGTTGGATCGACTTAGTAATTACCTTCGGTCTTGAAGAGGAAGAAATTGAAGAAGAAAACGTTTTTGATAATAACTGCTTAACTGATCATAATGCCATAGTATGTAATTATGTTACCAAAAAGTTACACAGTCATGACGATTACAGAAAATGTTGGAATATAGATAATTTAAATTGGTTAGATTTTCGTGTAGATATTAAGAGAAATGTAGCGAAATGGAGTGAGAGTCTTAAACATAAGGGTCTGGAAGAGTGTATTGAAGAATTTGTAGAGTGTATTGAAGATTTAGAAGAATTGTGTTACAAGCACAGAAATAAAAAGTGCAAAACACAAAGAAATACTTATTGGTGGAGTACGGATCTGACTATTATCAGAAGCAAGGTCAGGGCTTTACGTAGAAAATTCCAAAAAGAGAGAGAACCTAATAGAAGGCTGATATACGAAATTAAATATAAAGAGGAACGAGCTAAATACAGTAAAGAAATTCTAAACGCTAAGAGACTAAAATTCAAGGAATTCGTAGAGAAAATAACAGTCAAGGATCTTTTTGGAGGTATTTATTCCATTATAAAGGATAAAAATCAGAAAAGAATTTTAGCGGAAGGTTTAATCGATGATAATGGTAATAAGAAATATAGGGAAAAAGAAATTGAGCAAATCTTAGCTAGTCAACATTTTAAATTAGAAGATTTAGATCTACAATGTGAATACATTGATGATGGAAGTTTACAACCAATTGAAGAAATTGAAATAGATAAAATTATCAATGATATGAACCCAAAGAAAGCACCTGGTTATGATGGTATGACCTTAAGCATAGTTAAAGAAATTATTTATGCCGATAATCAGTACCTTTTGAAATTGTATAATAAATGTTGGTACGATTCTCATTTTCCTGATACTTGGAAAAACCCATTGTCGTTTATTTCCCGAAAGAGGGCAAAGACCTTAGTGACCCTGCTTTTTTTAGGCCAATATGTCTATTACCAACATTAGCAAAAAACCTAGATAAGATCCTCACTAACAGGATAATTGAATACACAGAACCTAAGGGAATTTTATCTGACTTGCAATATGGTTTTAGGAGAAACCGTGGAGTAACGGAGGCCTTTCTGAATATTATTAAGATTATTAAAGAAAATAAGAAAAACAAGATACACACATGTTTAATCACACTGGATATAAGCAATGCTTTCAACACTATTAGATTAGAAACTATAAAGGAAGTCATCGACAGTATTGGTTTAGATAACCCTCTAAAAGCTATGATCCTGAGTTATTTAAAAAACAGAACAGTTATTTTGAAGCATAGTAGAGATTTGGCCTATAATGTTGGAGTCCCACAAGGCTCTTCGATTGGCCCAATTCTTTGGCTGTTAATCATCAATAAACTATTAAAAGAAAATTTCGAAACTGGTATTAAGATCCAAGCTTTCGCTGATGATATTATACTAATATTCAGTAGTAAGGTCGTATATAAATTTACCGATTTGGCAAAGAAAGCGCTGGACATATGTGAAAAGTGGGCCCATGAAAATAAATTGAAGTATAGCATAGATAAATCATGTTATATTATTATACCAAGTAGCGGCAAAGTCTCGAGAAAACCTACAATAAAGCTTATGAACAGTAATATAAAATATAATAAAGAGATGAAGTACTTGGGCGTCTATTTAGACGAGAAACTTAACTTTGGCAAACACATTTCTAATATAAGAGAGAAAACCTTAAAAATCACCTATGGTATTAATAGAGTCTTTAAGAAGACCTAGGGCCTTAAGGCTGTAAATGTAAAGGAAATTTATGACAAAGTAATAGAGAGAATTTTGTTGCATGGGATCCAGGAATGGTACACGGACACTAACTATATGAATAATAAACTTAAACAACTACAGAGACCCTTTTAAATCATGATCAGTAAATGTTATCCAACAGTCTCTACAGACGCATTAAGTGTCTTGGATGGTTGTATCCCACTGGATATAAAAGCCAGAATGGAGTCGCTATTGTATACCATCTATAATGAAGGCGAACAAATCCAGATTGAAGATTTTGTTTTTAATGGCATAAATAGCGAGATCAAAAATAAAAATTTAAGGAAAATTAGAGAGTTAACTAAATATAGTTGGTCATTTAATTTAAAGCCTATAAAAAGTACGAAATTTTAACGGATGGTTCGAAGATAAATTATAAAGTTGGGGCCGCTTGCATTAAATACATAAATAATGAAAAGATAGAAATAAATTATAAAAGATTGAATGATCCCGCTACCTATGCGGCTTAAGTTATAGCTATAAAAATGGCTCTCACTAAAGCAATTAATAATGGAATAAATGAATTAGATATTTTTAGTGACTCAAAGAGTGCGTTGCAATCCTTGAACACTTACTACTATGAGGATAGTCATATTAAAGTTATTAAGAGTTTAATAGTTAATAATAATCTAAGGGTCCATTTTCATTGGGTAAAGGCCCATGTTGGCTATACCGAAAATGAAGAAGTAGGCGTGGCAGCCAAACTTGCTACTACTAGAGACCAGATCGATGAAGAAATTAAATATAGCAAGACCCAGATTAAAGCAAAAATCAGAGATTGGGGCTTGAGTGTATGGCAAGACAGGTGGAATAGAAGTGACTGTGGCAGACCTGTTTATAGTATTTTTCCTGAAGTATCAACACATAGGTTATCTTTAAATTTTTTTATTAACCAGGCCATCACTCAATGGCACGGCTGTTTCGGCTTATATCAAAAAAGATTTTTTGGAAAACCTGACTCTTGCGAATGCGGTGCTGTACAGACTACGGAACACTGTCTGAAAGTATGTGACAGATGGAAAGATCCACGTTCCAAATTTCCTAGAGCAGTGTTGAATGGGCCGGCTAACCAATTTTATTTGGACTACTATTGTCGTAGATTCATAGCGATTGTAATGAACGACCTATTAGCTGAACATTACCCTTTTCAGGGTACCTCTCCTTCCTAAATTTGCTGGGAATAACGAAACTTCGCATATATTTATTATTTATTATTTATAACTATAATGGTTATGCTTATATTGTTTGTAAAGGTGCTTTTTTTAGACTTAAAGTTAAGTTTATAATTCTGGTTTGTTGTTTATATTTGAAAGTAAATTTTGTATTTTTGTATCAATTGTGATTCTATAAATTGTAGCAATTGTATATATATGATTAATTGTAGTTGGATGTATTTGAGTTTATCTCGTGTATTGAGCTGTGAGGCTTTTGAGCTTTGCTGATTTGAATTATTAAAGAAATGTAATTTAATTGTTGAAATTTGTTAGCCATCGCACCTAGTCGTCAGTCATTACTTACCGTATACCTTCGGGCATGGCCGGTATTGCTTTTGGATTATCCCATATTAAAGTTTTTGGATGTAGAGCTTACACTTATATACAAAAACAGAAACGCGCTAAACTCGATGATAAAGCCGTCGAAGGTATTTTCTTGGGTTATGATAACAGAAGTAAGGGTTATAGAATTTATACAGGTGATAATAATGTGGTGATAAGCAGAACAGTGAAGTTCATTGAAAAGTCTCTTCCATATGCTTGTAAAGAAGGAAAAATACCTTGGAACCAGAAAGAAGAAATAAAACAGCTAGTTGAGTTAGAATTCAAACATGAAGAAGAAGAGCGCAGTAAAAATGAAATCGAAAACGAAAGTAATGCGCAGATACAAACCAATCAACCTAGAAGATCAGAGAGAGAAACAAAAGGAATACCTCCTGAGAGATTTGCCTTTTATGCAAACCCGGGAAGAATTAACGAATCAAAAGGCTAGAACGATGTCGAGGAAATGGAAAATCCATATGAAAAACAAAAATGGATAGATGCAGCAAAAGAAGAGATGAAGTCCCTTCGTAAGAACCAAACTTGGGAATTAGTGACAACACCTCCAGGAAAAAAGGTTATTGGATGTAGATGGACATTCAAAGCTAAATATAACTTCGAGGGACATATCCAACGATTTAAAGTAAGATTAGTCGCAAAAGGTTTTTCACAGAAATTCGGATCAGATTACGACGAAACCTTTGCTCCTGTGGTCACATATACGACAATACGGACGTTCTTAGCCAATGCTGCATACAAAAATCTAAACGTAAAGCATATCGATATAAAAACTGCTTTCCTGCACGGAATTTAGAAGAACATGTTTACATGTCACAACCAGAAGGTTACATTGAAGCGGGTAAAGAACAGAATGTCTGCAAATTAAATAAAGCAATCTGCGGGTTAAAACAGGCCGCAAGAGCCTGGCATATTATAATTGGGGAATAATTATCGAAATGTGGTTTCGAACAAAGTAAAACAGACACATGCTTATTTAAAATGGCAAGAGATGGAAATACTATGCACATAATTGTCTATGTGGATGACTTACTCATAGCAGGAAAAACAGCAGATATCAGAGAAATAGTTAACAAGCTAAAAAAAGAGTACGAATTGAAGGATCTTGGTGAATCAACTTATTATTTAGGAATAAATATTGAAAGAAGAATTTTGCTTTAAGAGAATTTTGCTTTAAAAGAATTTTGCCAAAGAAGGAAATTTTGCTTTAAGTCAGAAAAATAAGATAGAAGAAATCATCGTAAAATTTAACCTAAAAGATGTCAAACCAACCAATATTCCTATGAACCCGAATTATCTGAGACAAGAAGGAGATGAAGATCAGCTTCCAATTAATACCAAGTATAGGCAAGCAGTAGGGGGTTTGTTATACGTTGCCACAGTATCAAGACCCGATACTGCAGCAGTCGTCAACATTTTGAGTAGAAGGAATGAAAAACCAAGAGAGAGATATTGGGATGCTGTGAAACGAATAATAAGATATCTCAAAACAACTAAAGATTTAAAACTACTTATTTGCAAAGATAAAGAACCAATCTTAACTGTTTTTTGTGATGCGGATTGGGCTAACGACAAGTTAGACAGAAACTCAGCCAATGGGAATTATTTAAACTCGGTGAAAGTCAGATACAATGGCTCTCAAAACGTCAAAACTGTGTATCATTCTCGTCCACAGAAGCTGAATATGTTACAGCAGCAAATGCTGCTCAAGAAGTTATATGGTTGATCAATCTAACGAAAGATCTGGACTTACCACAAGCTTTACCAATAACAATTTTTGAAGATAACCAGTCGTGCATCAAGATTTCACAATCTGCTAAACATCATTCAAGAACAAAGCATATTGATGTAAAATTTCCTCATTTAAGACATCTTAAGGAAGCTGGTACTACTGATTTAGAATATTGCCAAAGCAAAGCTATGACAGCTGACATCCTGACCAAGCCATTGCGACTTCCTGATTTTGAACGTCACCGAACTAATCTACATTTAGAGACTGTTTCTTTTTCAGAAAATAAGTAGGGGTATTAGATATATATGTGCTTTCCTTAAAGAAAGAGAAACTGTCACATGCCACACCAGATGGCACCACTTATTCGTGTAATTCCATTGTTAGATGTCGCGTGTTGTCTTGTGTCGTCCGTAAGATATTAATGTAAAAGATGCATATTAAAACTTAAGCTTATATTATTTAGCCTTAGCTTTTTATTATCAAAAATATAATTCTCTACAACTTCTTTGCTCTGTTGTGACGAAAGCGCTGACGTGCTACATAGAATAAGGTAAGCGTACTTTTACCTTACTTTGATTCGCGAGTGATTTATCCAACATATTCGACGAATCGTATAAACCAAATAAACTTGACTTTAATAACTAACAAATTTAGGTACACATAAAACTTTATTAAAGTATAAAATAAACAATATCAACGCTGCACCGCTCTTCTAAATAACAAAGAAGTTGAAGAAACAAAATGTCACCTACTCACCGTCACGTCTATGAGTTGTTCAAGGACAATAAGAAAATAATTCAAAAATCAAAACGGACACACTAATTGTATTTGTTGCATGGCAACAGCGGATCTCGGCCGGCCGCGTCCGTTTTGAAATTCAAAAAGTGAAATTTATCTTCTTATTCTGAATAAAATATTTAGTAAGCTTTTATTTAACTTCACATAAATGTAAGTATATTTTTTAGGTCAAATCTTACAACCCTATTTTGAACCACTTCCACTTGTCCAATTGCCTTGAAATTCTGCATAAGTACCTATGTAGTCCCGATGATAATAGACCGATGACAGTTATCTGATCTAATGACCATGGCCTGATGCTGCAAGCAGGATTAGCCAGCTCGGCCGCTCCCTGCCGTTCCCCACATCTGTGTCGCCCGGGGCCACGGCTCACTCTGAACCCCCCCCCCCCTCCCCTCTGCACTACTGATCCACGTGTGCCGACACTGCTTCCAACAAATCGTGCGTTTTCAGAAGCATGTTGATTAGAATTAATGTATTCTTTTTCTTGATCTTCGGTAATTTTTACAAAGATCATGTATGATTTTATATTATTTTCTGTTTTCATACTCTCTTTGTTCATAAAACACAGTGCGTAATTAACAAAGAATATACACAGTTGTTACAAAGAATGTAAAAAATTTTAAATAGTGCAAATTTCCACCAATAGGTGGCGCTGTACCACAAATGGTATTTATTTGCATATATTGAAAACGTGAAAAATCATTTGCGTTACAGCGCATGCCTATTAGCATTATTCTTTGGATAAAAAGAAGGCGGATTAGTTACTTCTCTGCGTCACTGCTTCACTTTTCGTGTTGCATTTCCCTGAACTTTTGATGATTCTCGACGAACTTTATTTTCATTTTCTGTGGAATTTCTGCTCCCCGTTGGCACAACTATGGAATATCTGTGTTAGAAGGCACTGGCCTAGGCAACACAGTTAGACATTTGATCCGATGGGTTACTTCTCTGCACATCATGCTCACGTTGCAAGAAAAGCGCTACTGGTAAAGTTTTTCTACCAGAACCAGTAGAACTCCGTTGCAGCTGTAAAAGAATTCCTCCGTATGAAGCAGATACGAAGAGGTCCAATGTCTCCATGTGCCCTACGCAGGATGATACAGAAATTTGAAAGAACTGGGCAACTTGGCATTCTTCCGGGTAGAGGACGAAAGCAAATCCAGTCTTCTAGCGACGAAAATGTGACTACCGCGATCTTTGAAGCCAGCAGTCAGTCGCCGGATGGTAGTGTGAGTGTTCCAGTTGTTTTCCGTTTACTGGAGATGCCGCATTCCACTGTACGAAAAATATTACGGCGGATTTTGCATTTTTATCCCTACAAAATCAAGCCTGTGCACCTATTGCAGGACGGGGACTCGGGGATTCGTAAAACTTTTGCACTTCAGTTCCTTGCTCGAATGGTGGTTGACGTCACTTGGCTATGGAACATTCTGTGGACTGACGAAGCCCACTTTTGCCTCAATAGGCAAGCTAACGCCCACAATTGTCGAATTCGGGCAGCGGAAATCCCTCACGCTATCCAGGAAATACCCTTGCATCCTGAAAAAGTGACAGTATGGTGTGGTTTTACGGCTACTTTTATGATTGGACAGTATTTTTTGAAGCGATAACAAATTATAGTTCATAATAATTATTATCATATTACAAATAATAATTATTTGCAATTCCACCATAAATTGAACATGGAGATTACATTTTTCCCCTGAAATAAAAAAAGTTGAAAACGTGACTTATACCACTTTGCCTTTCACCGCCTCATATGTTGAATTTTCATTATTTTAAATGCTTTTCTAAAGGAAGTCCCCATACTTTTTATATTGCAAATGATCTTGGTGCTTGTTTTATTTTTATAATGATTCTTGAAGTTGGGAATCCAAGAATTTTTTTTAAAGAAAAAAGCCTTAAGAAAAACTGAAAGGATTTTTTCAGTGTTTTAACTTTTAATGCTTCCACTTTGTGAAGTAGTAAATTATTCGATCATGTTTTCCTTCACAATGATAAAAGTAAATGGCCATGAAAAAATTACGCCTAATTTGTAAATTTTCATACTTTTAGGCAACTCTCAAGTATTTGATTGAAACCCGAGTAAGATCTTTAAATTGTAGTCACAGGTATAATAGGGTTTTTATGGAACATTCCGAATATAACATTAAAAATCATATCATCGTCAAATTAAACACTTCGTATTGTGTTTGTTTATTTTCCTTTATTTGTTCATTGCTTTTTCTGGCCGTATACGATACCAACAGTTAATAACATCTAGAAAATACTATAACATCTGTAGTTAACTTCTGAGAGCGTTTTGTGCACATACTCTAATTAATTGCTAAAGAATTTTACTGGAACGAATGCTTTATATTTACATAATTTTTCTATGTACACTGAAGTGCCACTGAATTAGGGATAGCAAAGCCTATGCAAATTGTGTAGCGCTGCGCATCATGTATGCGCAAGTGAGGGCGCTGTGGTAACTGCATATATAGCGCGTACTGTGGTTGTTCTGAATTAGTTGTTGGAATTGCCAGTATGGGTAAACTGCCTCATTTAGACGCCTTCGATCGCGGACAAATCGTAGGTGCGCGATGCATGGGCCATTCAATTTCTGAAATAGTCAGACAGCTAGGATTTTCAAGGTCGACAGTGTCAAGAGTATACCAAGAATACATGGATGGTGGAAAAAAAACTAGCGATCGGGCAAACTGCAAAGGACAATTAGCCTTGACAGTGCGTGGTGAGAGACAGCTCAGGCGTATTGTACGTAGCCAGCGAAGCCAAACATTAGCTCAAATTACCACCCAGTTTAATGACGGTGCCAGTCGTACAGTCAGTAAACGGACTGTGCAACGCTCGCTTCACCGTATGGGTTTCGGGAGCCGTCGACCTACGAGAGTACCATTGCTCTATACTCGCCATCGGGCTGCACGTCTTGCCTGGGCAAGAGAGCTCAGAGACTGGAGTGTAGAGGACTGGAAACGAGTAGCATGGAGTGATGAGTCTCGATTCCGACTACTTAACGCCGACGGGAGGCTGAGAATATGGCGTCAGGCTCATGAAGCCATGGATCCTGCATGCCTGGCTGGAACTGTACAAGGGCATGGTGGCTCAATCATGGTCTGGGGTGTTTTTTCGTGGCACAGTTTGGGATCTTTGGTGCGTGTACCAACCTCCCTCAATGCAATTCGGTACGTAGAGTTACTGGGTGATCACCTCTATCCGTTTATGCTGTTCTGTTATCCGCACGGTAATGGAGTTTTCCAGCAAGACAACTGTACCTCTCACAAGTCCCGGTTGGCTGCTGGCTGGTTGGATGAGCATTCCTCAGACTTCTCTGTCATGAATTGGCCACCTAGAAGCCCAGACTTAAATCCCATTGAGCATCTTTGGGATGTTTTGGAACAAGGCGTGAAAGGCCATCACACAGCACCAAAGAACCTTACTGAATTATCGACAGCTTTAGCCAATATTTGGCAAGCCATTCCCGTGGAACGTTTCCAGAAACTTGTTGAATCTATTCCTCGTCGTGTGGCAGCCGTTATCAAGGCCAGAGGAGGCCCAACTCGTTACTAGGTAGGTATCCCTAATTCAGTGGCACTTCAGTGTATAATCAATTAAAATATGTACACACATTAAAATTGTATCAAAAGTTTAAATCTGCCTCTTTTTCTAAAATTAAGCCAGTCGCCGGTTAATTTTATGAGCCAATTCTTGTATAAAAGCTTAATTTCAAGCCCTTACTATACGTTTAGAGTTTGAAATTTTGTGCTTATTTTATTCGCTTTCGTGTACACAGACGAACAACAAACGGATATTTTGCAAAACATAATTATCATAATCTTATCGAAAAAAGTTCGAGGATATGGATTTCATACTTTTTTTTATGTTAGTATCAATCACACGTATCAGAAATTGTTGACTCCAACTACAAATCTGTTGTCTTTTGATACAAAATACATATTTGATAAAATATGATGAGACTCTACTATGAAAATTAAGCCCGTGCTGTGAAGTATACTCACTGGCTAATCTTGAGAGGACAAGCGTATTTTTATTGATTGATAACCAATGGCTGATAAAGATTTAGAGGCGAACAAGCGCAATCTGAATTTGAAGGCCCTTTGCTCTAAATACTATAAATAATTACAATATAAAAAGAACTTTTTATATACCATGTTTTTAAATTTTCTGTTGAATCATATAAACTTAACAATTCTATGCATTAATAAATACTTTTTAAAATTTTTTTGATGAATTATCCCATGAACTTTGAAAGAAAATGAAGTTAATTGGAAGTTAACTTGCGTTTAACTTTTCGTTCCCACCCCGGCCGATAGATGGCTGCACCATTCTACAAAACAAAATTAACTGAAAATGAATTCAATCCTGCTTAAAGATGGCTAAAAGTATCAAAAGAATGCATTGTCATCGGGTTATGACCTATTCTAAAAGTTTCAAATGTCTAGCTCAGAAGTGGGGAACGCGCAGCCTTGAGGCCGCATGCGGCCTCCGTGATCTTCTTGTGCAGCCTTCATAAAAGCTAGCACTTGTACAGGGTGGCTAATAAATACTGTGACAAATATCGAATCATTTAATTACACACACATGAAATAGAAAATGGAAAATACAACAATATTATGAACATTATACATGAAAGTTTACCATGAAATAATTTTACTCGAATCGACCGCCATCTTTATCGATTACTAAAGATAATCTCTTACGCCACTGTCCTATTGCGGCACGAATCATTTTATGAGGTAATTTGTCCCATTCACTCCGTATGGAAGCTTTGAGGGAGTCCAAACTTCTGTGCTGCTTAGCATTTACTTTAGACTCTAAAATCCCCCAAATGCAATAGTCTAAAGGATTTAGATCTGGTGAAGAAGGTGGCCAATCTTCTTGCTTGATAAACTTCGGGCAATTGGCATGGAGCCATTCCTGTGTTGTTTTGGATCGGTGGGACGGTGCAGAATCTTGCTGAAATATCCAATTCTTTTTGGGATACAATCTGTTAGCATGTGGTAATAAACGTGTAGCCAATACTTCCTGTTTGTAATATTCAGCATGGATTTTTACCCCTTTATCGATGAATTTCAGAGGCAGTTTTCCATTGTGTGACACTGCAGCCCAAACCATAACAGAATTCTTGTTCTGAAAGCGTTTAACAGTTCGAAGATTTTCAGGTATATCCTCGAAGGTTGCTGAATATACAACATCATTTTTAGCATTATAACTTTGTTCTGTACAAAACAGCTTCTCATCAGAGAAAATTATTTTTTCAACACTTTTGCTACCGTGCCGGTTCAGCAATTTCTTACATCTTTGTAACCTTTTTACTATTTATGCAGTAGTCAAACCTTGAACTTTTCTTTTGCGATAAGGGCGAAAACCCAGGTCTTCATTTATGATAAGTTGCATAGTTCTGCGACTGATGTTCTCTTCTGCAGCCATTTTATTTGCAGAACGTTGTGGATTTCTTCGTATCTTTTCACGAATTCTTTTGATACGTTCTTTTAAAAGAAAAGTGCGTGGACGACCGGACCGTGGTCGATCTTTACAGCTATTGGTATCCAATAATCGATTTATAGTCCTATATATAAACGTCCTATTAAAACCAAGGCATTTTAATTGCTTAAATATTTTACCTGCAGAAAATCCGCGATCAAAAAGCTGTTTAACCATTAACCTTTTGGCTTCCATCTTTAAAAATATTCTACATGTTTTACTTTAAACAAAAATCGTCTGCGTTTACAAAAAGTTGCCAATCACACAAATAGATAGATAAATTGTTTTTCCAAACGATTAAAATTAAATCTCATTTTTTGGAGTGTTACAGTATTTATTAGCCACCCTGTATTAATTAATATTTAATTATATAGATTACAACAATTTGCAAATCAATGAAATTAAATAAAGAACGGCATGAATGTATATACAGTGTCGGCCACAATAAAGTTGACATTTTGAAATTGTTGTCTAAAGTCGCTACAATTGTATATTTATCAAAATGAGCTTCGTTTACCTTGATTGTATGATACTTTAACTACACTTTATATGTAATTTAATGCTCAGAGTTTCTTAGCAATACTACCAGACATGTTATATGATCTCTAAACAAAAACTGTTTTCTTACAATTATTGTTGTGACTGACTTCATGTACGTTAAAACGTATTATTTTTTCTGCACAAATGGCAACAGAAAGATTTAAGTTCGGGTTTTTTTGGAATTGTTTTATTTTTAATTTAAATAAAGGAATGCTGTTCTTTTAAAAACGAAAGTCCTTTTGACGCTAAAAAGGATCGAATAGAAATCTGGAAAAATGCTGTTGAATATCCATGCCTACGAGAGCATGCACGCCGTTTACTTTCCTGATGTGGAAGTGCTTACTGCTACGAGTCAATATTTTCTCTCATGAAAAAAATTAAAACTAGTTTAAGAACGTAAATCACAGATGCTCATCTAGAGCAGGGGTTCTCAACCTTCCAGGCTCTGTGCCCCCCCTTTGAAAACTGATGTGAGGCCACGCCTCCCCCCCACCACCACCACCACCACCAAAATATGTGGTCAATAGAACTAGTACAATCGGAATTTGAAACTGAGGCTGGTTATTCAATGAAAATAAAGAATAGATAATTTCATACGCAAAGTTTAATATTACTACACATATCTTAATTTGGAACCTATTATTATTAGAACATATGAATCAAAGAATTAAATACAGATCAAATTTATTTGAGGTAATCAAGGATCTAGATGAGGTTGGCATGTAATACCAGTCACTTTCATAGCATTAATGAGAAGGCTGGCACTGTTTGTCCTTGACAAGTTTTTGAATATTAGGTTGTGACTGTGACAAAGCACACCTCAGGTCACTTTCAACTTCCAGACGTACGACAATTATCGTGTTTTTACAATTACAACAATTATCGTGTACGACAATTATCGTGTTCGTGTTCATATGTCGAAAATAAATTAAGGTTACATTGTGACCGCAAAATTGAGTACAGTAAATTATTAGTTTTACTTTTTATTACCATATTTTTATTAACTTGCTTTTTTGTTTGTGTGTGTGTTTGTGTGTTTGTCCAGTACAGATCTTGCAATCGATTTTTAACTAACTTCCCGACTAGCTAGAAATTTGAAACTTTAACAATATCTCAGAACACGATGACAATGCATTTTTTAAATACTTTTAGCCATCTTTAAGCATATTTTTACCATGTTTTTATTATTTTCAGTTAATTTTGTATTGTAGACTGGTGCAGCCATCTGTCGGCCGGGACGGGAATGAAAAGTTAAACGCAACTTAACTTCCAATTAACTTCATTTTCTTTCCAGTTGATGGGATAATTCATCAAAAAAAAATTTTTTTAAGTATTTACTAAAACATAGAATTGTCAAGTTTATGATTCAACAGAAAATTTAAAATCATGGTATATAAAAAGTTCTTTTTATCTTGTAATTATTTTGATTTTTTTAACCTTCACGCCTCCCCTGAAATTCTTCTACGCCCCCCCCCCAGGGGGGCGCGCCCCCCAGGTTGAGAACCGCTGATCTAGAGGATCAATTATGGCTTCGCGTTACGAAGCTTGATCCAAATATTCAATTACTTTCAAGCAAGAAACAAATGCAAATATCCCAATAACTTAAATTTTCCATCGGATTTTAAAATTATTTTAGGAATTGTTTTTTATGTCAGTTATTTATAATTTAATACTATTATTTTCTAATGTATTTCTTTATAATGTTAAAACTATTTAAAAATACTTCTGCTGTATTATTTTTATTTGAAATGGTATTTAAATATGTAGTTGTTTATTAAAATTTTAAAATCTAGATGAATATATATATATATATATATATATATATATATATATGTGTGTGTGTGTGTGTGTGTATGTGTGCTTACATAAATAAAAATACCAACAGTGAAATATAAAAAATTACAGCGGTATCTATGAATCTAATAATTTTATTTTAAAAAAATAATGATTAATGTTATAACAAGTTTTTACCCTTATGTGAATACAAAAATATTTTATATTTTAACTTTTTATGTCAAATAATAAACAAATAAGGACTTAATTTTTTTGTTATTTTTCTATATAATGCATCAAATTGTTAAAACTATACCTAACTATAATAATTTCATAAAAGTTGCATTTATAGGTACATCAATTTATGCGGCCTCCTTTATTACTACCTAATTTACATGTGGCCTCTAATGGTAAAAAGGTTCCCCACCTCTTGTCTAACTAGTCGGGAAGTTAGTTAAAAATCGATTGCAAGATTTGTTCTGGACAAACACGCAAACAAACAAACAAGAAAGCGAGTTAATAAAAACATGGAAATAAACACTATTCATTACTTAAGATATATATATATATATATATATATATATATATATATATATATATATTTTTGTGGGGGGTGGGATCTAGCTGCCAATTATCCATTGATGGTTCTGGATTTCCTTAGGGTGTACAATGTCATGGACCCAAGTGCGATGCTTAGGGTTTTAGCGGCCCTGAGCGAAACAGTCAAATTTCTCTACGTACTGAGTAATGGATCTTGTAAGACAACCCCGATCTCCCCCCCCTCCCTTTCCGAAAAAACTGCATCCACTACTCATTTTACTAATTATTACTTTTAATGCATTACGTTTCGATACTAAAAAACCTACATTCTTGCTACGAAAAGAAAATTATACATGAAATTACAATTGGTCCACTAAAATAAGAATTAATCAATTTGTATGAATAATGAAACAATGGAAAAATTATTTACATGATTTAGAAAGTGTAAATTGTTAAAAACAAATACTTACATGTATGAATTTGTTGGTTATAAAGCAATTTGTCTTGCTTTCTGAGCAGCAAAATTGTCTTTTATAAGTGAAAAGTCCAAAGATGATGAGAGATTATTTTCATTAGAAATAAGTGCCAAGGAGGACAAGGGTACAATCCGTATTCAAAACATACTGATTGTACCCGCTTTGTAATATTTTCAATTCTTCAAGAAGGGGAAATAAAATCCATTATAATGAAAGAGAGAAAAGTAAAAGCCATTTTTTGTTTACCTCACTCCTTCAGCCTTCAGACCCCTTTCTTCCCAACAGATTTGGAGCTCATTTACTTACTTGTTTTACACCCCTTGGAGAATTGTCTTGTCTATTGTTTTCTTTGAATAGACCAAACATTTGACCAAATGATATTAGTATTCGTTCACAAAAATATGTTCATGTTTTTCTCAGTTTGCAACTATTCCGTGAAAACGGACAGATTCCAACAAAACGACTTATAATTCTTCAAATGGCTGTATGTAGTGACAGACAGATAGTAGAAACTGATATTGAAAAAAAAGGATTGATAATCAAGGGTTTACTATAACTGAATTGAAGATAAATCATGTTTTTCTAACCGAGAAATTTTTCGAACCAAAAGGGTAGTTTGTCAATTAAGATTCTTTCTGCGATTCTTTAGAAAAAAATCGAAACATATATATTTTTACAAGTTGAATTATAGAAACGCGAAAAATTAGGGATTTCTTTAAAAACCCTTAAAATTTAGAAAAGTGTTGATATGAGAAATAAAAATGGCGGCCCTGGGCGGTTGCCCAGTTCGCCCACCCCTAAGCACGGCTCTGGCTTGATTCGGACCCGGAAGTCGTTCACTGCTCGCCCGTCTCTCGTTCATGGCAGAAGGTAAAATGTGGCTATTCAAGATATAATTTTCATACTGTTGTTTATGTTTGATATTTGATATGGATGATGAAAAACTCATTGAGCTGTTGAGAGGTTTTGTACAATTTGGCCCATTAAATACATGGATCCAAAGTTCAAAATGACATTTGGAAGGCAATAGGAGAAAATTATACTTGAAATTACAATTGGTCCACTAAAATATAAAATTAATCACTTTGTATGAATAATGAAACAATGGAAAAATTATTTACACGATTTAGAAAGTGTAAATTGTTAAAAACAAATACTTACATGCATGGATTTGTTGGTTATAAAGCAATTTTTCTTGCTTTTTGAGCAGCAAAATTGTATATTAAAAGTGAAAAGTCTAAAGATGATGAGAGATCATTTTCATTAGAAATAAGTGCCAAGGAGGATAGACGTACAATCCATATTCAAAGCATTCTGATTGTACCTGCTTTGTTATATTTTCAATTCTTGTGGGAAAAGTGGGAAATAAAATCCATTATAATGATAGAGAGAACAAGTAAAAGCCCTTTTTTGTTTACCTCACTCCTTCAGTTTTCAGACCCCTTTCTTCCCAACACGTTTGGAGCGCATTTACTTACTTGTCTTACACTCCCTGTAGAAACGTCTTGTCTATTGTTTGCTTTCAATAGACCAAACATTTGACCAAATGGTATTAGTATTCGTTCACAAGGATATGTTCACATTTTTCTCAGTTTGCAACTATTCCGTGAAAACGAACAAAGTCCGACAAAACGGTTTATAATTCTTCAAATGACTGTATGTAGTGATTGACAGATAGTAGAAACTGATATTGAAAAAGAAGGATTGATAATCAAGGGTTTAGTATAAATGAATTGAAGATAAATCATGTTTTTCTAACCGAGAAATTTTTCGAACCCAAAGGGTAGTTTGTCAATTAATATTCTTTCTACGATTCCTTTCAAAAAATCGAAACACATATTTTTTTTATAAGTTGAATTATAAAAACCGCGAAAAGTGAGGGATTTCTTATAAAAGCCCGTAACATTCAGAAAAGTGTTCCGATGGGGAATAAAAATGGGTGCCCTAAACTTTTTGCGACCCTGGGCGGTTGCCCAGTTCACCCACCCCTCCATGGACCTGATATAGTCTGGAGGTCCCTGCTAGTCTTTAGGGATGTGCAACAACAACAACAACAATTTAAGATATTTTCCGACGTCGAAAAGAAACTTTTTTGGTCAATTGCTAAATTGTGAAAATTTGTACTACGCCATTTGAAGCTGCTGACTCCTATGTGAACAGACCCTTATTCAGTAAAACATAGAATCGGTAAATTAATTTTTTTTTAAATTAACATTTTCTGATGCCTAAGCGGCATGAGGAAACTAGATATAAATATTAAGATTTTTAAAAATATATTTTTTGTGTTGTATTCGGTACGTATGGGGGACTCGCCATTTTTGCTTTTTGCTTGAAGTTGGCAATATATGTAAAGGTTAGTAGCGTATGAAAAGAAACGTAAGCTAAATAGGCCACTAAACTTCGCAAAGAACAAAGTTTTACCTACTGCATCATTTACAATTCATAAAAATGGTTTTGAAAGGATGAATCATAGGTATTGTTCATACGAATGAATCATTAAAGGGCTATTCAAATTACAGTTTTGAAATCGTCAATCACATCCTTCGTCCCAGTGTTTGGGAGAGAAAAACAATAATTCCTAAATGTGCCCATGAATAATAATAAAAAAAAAATTTACGAGACCATTTTTCTTTACTTTTTTGGGGAACCTTCTGAAGAGTCTGGAAGTTTCGATTCTACAATTTCATATTATCGCTGCTTTCAGTTTTCGTAGTATATTTTTAATTTGTTCTCAATCTGTAATTTCTATACTGCCCAGAGAAAATTCTGATCTGCATAATTTTATATTACACTTTTCTCCTCTTTTTTTTTTTTTTTTGTGAGTGTGAATGTTGGTTTACTTATTTAATTTTTTTTTTTAACAGTTTCGGCGAGTCAGCTGGTTGGTTGATTTTCTGGGGTTTGTGACATCATGCGCCAGCTATTGATAGCGCATGAGTAGAGGTTTCGCATTTTGGGTGCTCAAGTAAACTGTGCCAGAAATAAGAACCCTAGGGGCTGTGGTGTCTAAATAATATTAGTACTTTATGTGTCTTTTGAGGGATTGAATTTAATAGATGATAAATAAATTAATCTCCTAATATGATGAAACAGGAACAAGTATTGATTTTAGAACCTGCCGCTGAGCTTCATTTTGTAGGCAAGTTGAGAAACATTTGTCGTAAATTGTGGATTAGAAGCCATATTGACTAGTCTTAAAATATTTACACTTAAAAAGGCTTCTTTGAAGCCGTGTTTTATAACTTTTTTTTATTTTATTTGTTACGTGACATGTTTAATGAAAAAATGTTCAGTTAATCGCTCAATGGCGGTTTGCTCTGACCCCCTTCATTGTACATTATGAATTAAAATATTTGTATTAATTACGTTAAACTGCTAAATTTTAGACATTCTTTTCTTAACTGTACAGCAGACATTTCTTACATTTTATCATTTTGTACATATTTGTATATATTTATCGCCAGAATTGCTATCGTTGATTACTCGTGTTTTTGACGTAGGAATGTCTTTCAGCGAGTATAATGGGTTATTTTTTCCTCATGTGACATCAAATGTTCGTTCATTGTTGTTCTTTAAAACTCTCAACTTTGTTTTAAATCCGCAGATGATGGCTTATGCCATCGAAATGTGTTTTATCGTTTTTCAAGATGAGTGAAAACTTTCTGATATATTATTTTCACTGATTTAAGGTCCCTTCACGGATGTAGTCACATCGTACCTCAAATTGACGAATCCATCAGATCGGCCAGTATGTTTCAAAGTGAAAACTACTGCTCCAAAAAAGTATTGTGTTCGACCTAATAGTGGAATTTTAAAGCCTAAACAAAAAACAACTGTAGCAGGTATGTAATGGAGTTGATTCATTTATATTTTCAGTATGTTATTTGGTCATTAGTTGTACTATGATTTAGTGATGTAACGAAAAAAGAATACCTTCTTTTATGAGTTGTATAATTTGGATTATATTGTGTGTATTAACCCAGATCTGTCCCAAGAGAGCATTTAAAAAAAACTATTAATTAGTTCAGTGACATTAACTCAAAAATATATGATATGTTTAAATTTTGAAAGACAAGTCATTCATAATGGTTAATTTTATCATGTTTTACTAGTATTTAGTAAGTTATATCCATAATTCTAAAAATACTTCTAATTTAACACACAGCTTTTTACCTAGTGTGATAATAAAATAATGGGCAAGATTTCAAATGTTTTTATACATATATGCAATCCTAAGATTTTTGTACCTATTCTTTATAGACTTTGTAAGTATTATTCACAGTTTGTTTAAATTGCTTCAATACTGAGCTTCATATTGATTTGTGGGGAGGGGGGAGCAAAATTGACTTTTCTCACTGAAGTATCTTAGTACGGTACTTCTGACTAGAATACTCACAAAATCAAAAAACCAGCCTGCTTTTGTAACAGTTATATCACTGCATGTTTGCATATATTATGTGACTCGAATAATGTACAGTTAGAGAGCTAGTAGATTCTATTCTGTAAAATCTAACTTTGGTAATTACCTGCCATTTTTCTAAACTTAATTTTCTTTTTAAATTTGTACAGGTACCTTAAGGCAAAATGTACCTGTCATTTGGTCATATTACATGATTTTTAAAATATAAGAATAAAATATGGTTCCAGATCAGCATACGATGGAGTATTTTTTCAGCTAAATGTGTTCTGTCATAAATTGTTTAAAACTTGATAAAAATATGGTAATATCTTAGTTCTGAAGCTAGTTACTGAGTTAAAAATCTTCAGCCTTTTATATTATATTCTATTAAATTGAATCAAACCTACTTTTTCTGTGTTTTTAAAATACGCATTAACATCTTATTTATATGTTGGGCCCTTACTTTGTCCCTTAATTACATTGATTGTAAAATCATTCAAAATATCAGAATAAAATGAAGTTCCTGATCTGAGTATTATTTTGAACTAATAATGTTAATTTTAAAAAATCTAAACCAATAACACAATGGAAGACTGGTATTTTTAAATTTATTTCAGTTAATTTAATGAGCAATCCTTCCTCATGAATATATGAATTATAGATTATCTAATTTCAAAATCAAAGTAAAATAACTATTACTTTGTTTTAATTCACTGGTGTATAATACTTTTATTGTGTTAATTATTTTATTTTCTTAAAATTAATGAGTGTTTGTTTACTATATTGTGATATATATATCTACTAGTGGATTGGAAACTGATTGATTCATACTGTAAACTAACAAAACACCAGTATAATTTGGAAAAATTACAAGTATTAAATCATCCTTTACGGAAATTCCATGTGACTCGCATTATTGTTTGACATATTTTTGTAAAAGTAAATTCTATATATACATCAAAGAAATATCACATTTGATTTTAAAAAAAGTTCTTTATCGGTATCTGAGATAAAGTAAGAAACTGGCGATATCAATATTTAAAATTTTAATATGAACAGATGGTATCCATACTAGAGTTTTCGATTTTGAGCAATTTTTTAAAAACCCGGGTTTTGGGTTTTTAAAACCCGGGTTTACTTAGTTGGTTCCAGGGGGTCAATAGCAAAGAACTAAAATAATAGTTTATATAACGGCCATACTTCAACATTATGCTTGCACCATCAGTGATTGAAGCTACCATATCATTATCCAATGAAATATCATACTCGCTGAGATTTCTTTTACAATCTGAATTACTTTTTCTGCATTTACGCTTCCCATAACTCTAATTAGACCAAGAGATTGGAAGCCGGTGGAATAGTGTATATTCAGGTTGATAAATCTACGGTTTTATATTGATGTGGTTTCATTGAAACTAATTAGAAACTGACCATTGTCCTCTTTGATTTCTCTGATTTTTTTAATGATTTTGCTCTGCACAGTTTGAAAATGTTTCATAAATAAAATTTTTGTTCGGCTAGGACTACTAGGAAGGAGCACACTAGATGCTTTAAAAGCTCGTCTTATCAATGAACTATTGGCAAGCTGTTGAAATGTCATACCATCTACAGCAACTAATTTTGCTATAACCTCTTCAACAGACTGTACATTTTTTGTGAAACAGTCATCAATTTTTCGAGATTTCAATTTGGGCTCGTCGTCATCACCAAATTTAGAACATGTTAATACTTCAATTTGATGTTTTCTCTTCATGTGGCTTATCAAACTTTTTGTACTTGAACCCAAGCCTTTAGGATTGATGAAAAAATATTGAATTTTGCTGTTTCTTGTGGTTAGTTAAACAGAAAATGTTTCCATACTCCAGATTTGTGCTTCGAGCTTACGTCCTCAAAAATATTCATTTTAGGGATTTTAAACTGTAATAAAATCGAATAATTAAAATTTGTAATTAACACAGCTAAGCTACACAGCATCAGAAAAGTGCGCAAACATGCACTTAATTGTACGGTGGCGTATACCCACATTAAAAAGTTATTTTAAAACAAATAAATGCATACCTAATAAAAGAATAATAACTGCAAAAATGATAATATTTGAAGCTGATCGAAATCCAACGTGTATATCCAAGAAACAAAAGGTCGAAGAAATTTCAAATCAGAGCAATTCTAAATAATCGAAGAGTCCAGTTAAAATCGAGAGTGGGAGAGCTATCTAAACTATCTAAGTTTATTTACTATTTACATAAAAATATAAAACTAAATATTAATTTTGAGAGCAGCATGTTAGATCGTTATCAGGTGAGAGATCCAAGTCGAGTGCATCAATCTAGGACGTTACAAAAAACTTCCTTCTATTGAAGGCAAAGCGCTTTCTATATGGGTGGGTCCACATAATATTGTTTAACTATGCAATAAAGAGCAGCGAGAACACAACACAACGAGATATATAACTAAACTAAACAAACACAAACCACAGAAAGCAGGCATGGTCGTGTAGCTGAAGTATTGCCAATTCACAAGGCATAACGCATGTGCTGCTGGGAATCCCCAACTCATAAACTTGAGTGAAATAGAGCTATGGCGTACGCCGTCGTCAATATATCTCCATCTCACTCCGTCTCATTGCTTTTATATCCATTTGTTTGAGAGCCGTACCGAGTCCGACTTGTTAAATTCGGTCTTGGTTCTAAATTAAGGAATATAATTGGTATTCTATTGTATTAGATAAATAACTAATTCCCCGGGTTTACATTAAAAATTCCCCGGGTTTCGGGTTTGTATAATCTTTGAAAAACCCGGGTTTTCGGGTTCGGGGAAACCCGGGTCAAAAACCCTAATCCATACCATAATTTAGCACTGTGACTCACATTACAAAAAAAAAGAAAGTTTAGTGTGTTAATGAAAACCCAAAAAATTTCTCCTCTTTCAACACAGCAGAGTAACAAAGTATTTTATGAAATAATAAACACTTCCATGTTATGATATACCCCTTATGATATACCCCTCCCTCCAAAAAAAAAAAATTGTTTTGATAGTAATTATAGTAATCAATATTTTACACGTGACTCGCATTACATAGTTTTGTGACTCACGTTACATCTCCCACTGGAGTCTTTGAAGTTAATGAAATATTTATTTAAAAATATTTTATTTTGCAGATAGTAATGAAACATTACTAAATTTAATTAACAGGCATGTAGTAATATATTTTAGCAAAGTAATTAATGAATATTAATAAAGTGTAAATCAAACCAATAAAAATTTCACATCACACACATATATATATATATTAGAATAAATTACAATGGTTTTATTGAAAGAATTACAATACAAATATAAAAAACACTCTTGAATTAACAGGAATTGGAGGTTTTAATTTCTGAATCAACTTTGATCGAGGATAAAATATTTTATCTTCATTTTCAGGCCATTTCCAGTATTTGCCTGTAGAGTGCATTGTAGCTATTTCAAATTCTCCATTAATGCAATTGGTAATTTTTCCTGGGTACAGTACACCATCGTATTCAATTTCATACCAATCATCACATTTAATATTGGATAATGGTTGAGGAGTTATTTTACTATCAGAAGATATCAAAAATCCTTTAAGTTTCTTATTTTCAAATTTAATACAGTAATATTGTTTGATACCTTGTAATAATGGTGGATTGCCCCAAACCTGTTGTATATTAAGTGTTAAATTTCTTTCTTTGATATTCTCTTTGGTAATTTCCTGGATATTAATGTTAGTTCTAGCCATTTGGCCAGCATGAACAAAATCTGAAGCATTAACTACTAAACATTTACGTTTTTTTCACTTGTTTAAATACTTGTCTTTTCAGACTTCCACCAATCCCACCTTTTCCATGGGATGTTGCAAAATAGTTTCATATCACATTTATGGAATATTTTCCCTCCAAAACATTTATTGATGTAGCAACAAATCTGTTCTTAAATAGCTTAAGGGAACATGCTTTGGACACATTGATGATAATTTACTTTTCCGAACTACCTCTGATGGATTATCAGTTTTGAACAGCTCAAATACTTCTCTTAAAGAGTAAACAAGATGTCGAGCTTGCTTTTTAATTTTTTTTTTCATTTTCACATACTGTAACTACATTGTTTCTACCAGGTGCTGGTCTTCTAATATCATCCCTTTCATAAAAGTCTTGAATTTTACCTAGAGTGTCTTGGGATAAAGGATTTCTTTGTGATGTATTCTTTGGACACTAAGAACTTTATCCATGTTCCATTCACTATTAAAAAAACTTTCTCACAACTATTTCTTTATGACGAGGTGAATTGGGAAAACCTCTCTTTGCTTTTGGCCAATGCTTTTCCGAGTGCGCTTGCATGTATATTCGTTGATGTGATATAATTTTTTCACTTGATTGCTTTTCTCTTTTAAGAAGTCAGGATTTAGCCACTCTTTTTCTGGACAGTTTCCTTTCTTCATTTTTCAGTTCATCTCGAATTGCTTGAGGCAACTTCTTTACTTTTTCAGCTTTCCTCTTTCTATATTCCTTCATCTAGAATGGTGTTTTTATTTATATTCATTGTACTTCCCTTGTTGCTTTAATTTTTTCCTATGCTTTTTCTGTCGCTCTGCTGCAGTTGTAGGTGCCATAGTTTAAAAACTTCCTATTAAAAAAATTTTAACTTTAGAATTACAAGTGGTAGTAATTTTTAAAACATATGTTTACTAGGAAAAACTACAATAAAATTACATTATTTAATTACATTTGGTGGCATGCATAATCATGTATGGGTATGTATAGATGTAAAACCACCCCATTGACGACCCCCCCCCCCCCCCAAAAAAAAAAAAAAAAAAAAAAAAAAAGGCTACATTAAATGCCATTAAGAACTGCTATGCAATGCTAGCCGTGGCTCACATTACAAAATAAAATGCCTTTATTTCCAAATAAAATATTTTTAAAATTAATTGGCTTATCAATTCTTTTTTGTAATATAAACAAGTAGGAGAAACCGTAAAAAAATTTAGAATTTACACTTAAAAGTTATAAATATTAAAAACTTTATGCGACTCTCATTACAAAGAATTTGATCTATATAAAAATTAACCTCTCCCATTTATTTTATATGTTAATTCTGAAATAATACTTTTATATTTGTCTTATAGGATAAATCTTTAAGAAAATATAATTATTTATGTAGAAACATGCTAAAACTTAGTAAAATACATACCTTTAAATCTATTCAAAGCTGAGAAAAATTCACCAGAACATAATGCTCTTCATAACAAGTCTTCACATGGCAGAAAATGGTTAACCAGGTATTGCCTAATTCTAATTTGTAAACTTCAGTAAATATACAACATATAAAAAACAAAGTTGAGTAGTTTTTCAAATTTATTTTAATACTGTTGTTCCCATGTTATGTGGAATTGCCCTTTAGATCATTTTGATATATGAATGAACTACATAAAATTTTATTAATTATGATTTCTTATTGTGATCAATCATAAATGAAGAAAAGATTGTTACTTATTTGGTAAATAAAGAAAATGTCCCCTTTATTTATAATCTACATTTATTTTTATTTCTTATAGAAATCATTTTCACTCTTAACTTTTGACTTATAAATTCATTGTTAATCTACCCTAGAAAGTGACAAAATAATTTAGTTAATGACCTTTAGGGATTACACTGTCAAATTACCTCTGTATGAAAGCTATTTATAAACCCATCCATCTATTGTTTAGATTCTATAATTTTATTTTTTTAAATTTAAGGCAAAATTTGTGTTGCTATATATACAATTGATATAGTATTGATATCATGTTAAATTTGTTGTCTGTTGAATACTTATAAAGGCTATAGAAACAATCTGGTATTTCTAATTTTGGGAACATGAAGTTATACATTCTTGTCATCAATAATTATTATTGATGCTTTTAATAATAAATTTCAAGCATATAGTGTATTATCTTGGAGTAAATTATAGGAATATAGTAAAAAAATAATAGCATAAAATGAAAATCAAGGGTTTTTCTTCTCAGTGAATTATTAGATTCAGATATACAGTATATTCACATTTGTCTTGGGTTAGAAATTTTTACTGGAAAAACTTTATATCCTCTTAATTGTAACTGTTATAAAATTAATGTCTTCATTATCAAAATATGCTTCTTAAGTACTTAAATTTGTATTATCCATGTCAAGATTTGTATAATGATGAGGCAAATATGACTGGTTCAGAGGTTCCAACGAATGCATTAAAATTTGGTATGCTTTTATGACCTGGCCATAAACTATTTAAGTCGACAATTTGTTGATCTATTTGAGACTTGATATATCATACATGTGCAGCCTGTGTAACCACTCTCTATAGTAGGGTAGGTGGGGGCAAAGGTTTGCAGTTTTGAGTTTTTGACGGGGCTCCTTTAGATACTATGCTCCTTTAGATACTCCTTTAGATGCCCCAAAAAGTCACTTGTATTGTAGTTGGGTATCTCCTCTACCTTCTATAAAATATGAGTTTTTTCCCGAAAGATTTAGTCACTGAATTTTTAATTTTACCAAAACACCTGTTTGCGAACCTTTACCCCACTCGTTGATTTCTTACTGGATAGGCATCGAAAATCACAAATAGAGTTGTCTAAATAATTTTATTTCACATTTTGTAATCTTTCTATAGGTATTATATATATAGAAAATCACAAATTGAACAGGTTAATCTCAATAAATTTTTTCTTAAAGTAAATAACTTTGAACTAAAATATCAACTATTAACACTATCATTATATCATATCTTAGGCTTTACTCATTCTTTTAAAACCCATAAAAATTAAGCAAATTAAGGGGATGGGTGACATTACAAAGCAATTTTTGAAAATTTTACCTCAGAGATATGGAATTTGGCATACATATTCATTAAAGTAAAACTATATCAAGCACCTTATAAAATTTTATAAATATTTAAAATTTTATTTTTTATATTTTAAAAATTGAAATTTTTATTATGTTTTTAAAATGCTCCTTGCGATCCAATTTTTAACTTTCTCCCTTAATTTTGCATTTATATTGCTTATACATTTTTATCAGAGTTGTTTTATTTTGTGCTTTCGTTGAATAATTAATTTTTAGGAAATATTTTTATTCTTGTACTCTGAATTCTCTTGAAATTTTTGTACCTTTCTACGCTTAAGTTAAACTTTGATAATCTGAATGATGTCGAAAACTGAAATGAATACATAACTTTATTTTAATGTATAAGAGGAGTCTTTGTAATAAATTTTATAAAATTTCATCAAAAATTGTGACGCAAGGAGCATTTCAAAGATTTGCAAATCTGGAAATTACTCCTTTAGAGCTAATTTCCCTAACCAGACCTTCAAAGCTTATAATGTCTTGTAACAACATTTAATTCTTTTATCTTGTAAAATAGGTCTTTGTTCAGAGCTATTTTAATTTTTGTGTTGTACTAATTTATTTTATTTTTAATTTATGGATTTTCAAGCATTTTACCAAAAAAATTTCTGATTAAAAACTGGCAGTTTTTATCAAAAACCATAATTTATTTTCAAATTACAAAAATGTGAATTCCCATTAATAATAAGACATTATTAATAAGGATTCCTAATGAAAAGAGGACATAAAATAAATGTTAATAGTTAGAGGGGCAAAGGTTTGCACTGCGAACCTTTACCCCATGACTCCCGCAAACCTTTACCCCATTTCGTGCTAGTTCTGTTTCTGCAGAATGGACGCCATTGTATTTGAGTTAATCCAAAACTTAAGGTTGGATTTGAAAGGTTATTTACCACCCTAACATGCGAAAATAAACCCAAAGCAGTTCATGAGTTTGAGTGATACTCAAAATTACTCAAAAGTTGCAAGAAATTACATTAAAAGAGACAAAAATAAACTTACCTCATTTTCTTTGCAAGAGGAGGTCTTAACTCCAACATTTTTTACGAGGCAACTGACTGGAAGTAGAGGAATGCACTGCCTACCAGATTCCCCCCCCCCCCCAAATTCTTCCCGGTCATTTTAAAATTTATGTGCGAACCTTTGCCCCCACCTACCCTATTAGAACAAAGATGTTACAGATCACATACAGTTATATTTAAAAAAGTAAGCTAAATGGAAAAGATGGTTTGAATAGGTAAAACACAAAGCGCTCTGTCATGGTTTTATATCATGACACATATATACACGTTAAATATGTATGTCTCTGTATAAAGTATATATATATATATATATATATAAATAATGTACATCCCCAATAAATGCTCTTGGTATACTGATGTTATATAAATGGCTTAATGTGAAAATAACTGGATGGGATTAAAATTTCTTAAATCTTTTTTTTTTTTTTAATTCCATGTGTTTTTTTTCTCATCTAAATAAATTTTTTGATAAAACTGAATCGTATGGTCCCACATTCTTGCCAAGCCATTTTCTGTGCCAAAGGCTCAGTATATTGCAGGGTTTGCTAGAATGGGAACTTCAAGTACTGCTAATTTTCCCTTCATGGTTCTTCATTTTGTGTTGTGGAAAAGCCGAGAATCATATGGGTGTAGTACCAGTTCAGATACAAGTGTGATACTACATAGTAGTAAAACAAATTTACTGTTGGCTGTATAAACTATGTAGCCTGATTTGGCATGTTCGGTAGTGCTCACATGGCTGCCTCTGTCGCACTGTGGATTACCTCATGTGGATCTGTCTGCTGCCAACTACGCCATGAATCTGCTGTTGATATAATTCATAAAACAAAACGCAGTACACATTGGCTTTGGTTTTATAAATTTCATTACCATATTTGCCAATAAATCCCTTGGGATCGTACAATTCAGGATTAACTAACAAACGCTTTTAACTATTGCCAATTCTTATAGAACCACCTAAACATCATTTGCAAAATAACATTCGTAATTAATCTAAAGAGAATAAATAAAAATACACATTCAACTTCAATAACATAACAAATGTAAGGCATGATACTTATTAACAAAGCATTACCAAAAGGAATTCAAATTTTAAAATAACTCCCTAAGGCAAAAAAATTGAGGATATTCCTTCCAAAATACCAAAATTTAGCTACTTATAACTTAATTTGGCGTCTTATTAATGTGACTGTTTTTTTTTTTAAATAATAATAAAATACAATTTTAAAAATATTGTTAAAGGAAAAAATATTTGATTTAGAAATGATGATTTGAAAATTTTATTTTACTTTATCTAAAACTAGAGACTTATGTGTATTAAATGGTTGACATTTAAGAAATAATTAAGACCATAGTCAGTTTCAACACAGCTATGAAACAAAGCTGAGGAAATTTGATGACAAATTACCTGATAGTTTAAATTTTATAAAAAAAAAAAAGAGTTAATGCACAAATTTTTGATTTTTAGTTTCTTTAATGTAGAACTAAATCCTTTTCTACCTCCAGTGGGTCATTTTTACGAAGAAAAAAAATATCAATTTTAAGAGTCTGGAAAAGCCTTAGGCAGATAACTAGAAAATTGATAGGGTTTTCAAAAAGGTGAAGGACACCTGCTAAGGTTTAAAAAAAAAAATAAATGAGTATGATACTTATAAAAGAGACAGGGCACAATGAAGAATGAGCAGGTCACAGTACCCTGCTAAAACAGCCCGGTGGAAACAATGTGGAAGTATATAAAAGCAGTTCTTTGATAAACTAATTAGTTCAATTTAGCATTTCAGTAATGTCAATTAAATTACAATTATTCAGCTGGTTTAAAAAAAAAAATTCTTTATGAAATTCAATACACTTTATTATAATGGCAACTTTTATTGCTAGTTGAATTAACACAACAGCTGTAGAAGCTTTAGTTCTAGAAGTCTTAAACTGTGATTCCACGAACATGTACACACAGCTCCCTAAAAAGTCCACAATAAAATAAAATAATGACTACATGTTTTGAACTAAATAGTTCATCATGTCAAGGAGCATTATGTGCGGTTGTCACTATGAATAATTCATAAATGCATATTGTGAATTGTTTGTATTGTGATTGATAGTGACAATCACGCCTAATGTTCCTTGTCCTGATGATGAACTATTGATTAGTTCAAAACATGCAGGTGTTTCTTTATTTTATGATGAATTTTTAGAAGTTGTGTGTTCCTACTTGTTGAAAATGTTTGTATTGGGATTCATAGTAACAAACATGCTTAATGCGGCCTGACAGTGTACTATTAAATAATTTGAAACATATTAGTCATACCTGAATTTTATTTTTAAGTTGTGCATTCCTGTTTGCGTTTTTCCCAAGTTTCCTGTATGTTGTAGTTTCACAATCCATACCCATGATACTAAGAAATTGAATAATATTTATAAATGGCATTTCATTGGAACAGATGTGTCAGATGCACCTCCCTTGGTGACAAGTTGGCGCCAAAATTTTTTGACGCCAAGGGGGTTTCCGCAGACATGTTAGGCTTAAAGTGCAAAATGTAAACAAAATATGGAACAGGTGTAGTAAACATAATAAATTGGAAAACAAACTTACTCCTGGCTTTATTAAACTCGTAGGTGCACACGGTATCTTAAAAACACATAAATACAAAAGATAAAAGCTTAAAAATGAGAAATTTGTTAGGTAGGGGGGGGGGGTCGACCCCCCCCCCAACCGCTAAAAAAAGTCAGTATAATGCAACTAATAATTCATTTAAATAAACATAATATACACCTTGGTTAAATATATATTTCTTCATTAAACATAAATTACAGCACAAATTCAATTGAAAAAAAAATGTTGACAATAGAATATAAAAAAAGGATCTATTTGCATTATATCGCCTCTATTTTAGACACTAATATCCCCTCATATTTCTCAATTACACTAAATACTGCAGGCATAATAAATACAAGAACAAAATTAAATTAAAATATACAACCAGATTAATTTGTATCCACACTGCTTGCTAGCTCACAATTAAATGGCAAAATTCAAACTTAGAACGCAAAATTCAAAAACTGTTGCCACAACATATTACTACACTGAAGAACATAAAAAAAACCATTCACGGCGCCTATAAATGATGCACAACACAAGACAAAACCAAATCTGGCAACAACAAAAACACAAATTGGCAGCACCAAAGTCAAAACTGTCATCCCTAAAAAACCTGCCCATCAACCAACAGATTTGGTGAAAAATCGCCCCTTGGCATTTATTGCGTATACTACATCTGTACCCCGCTGCATTTTAAATCAACCCCAATGTTTTCAAAAACTCGCATGTTATTTGTGTTATGCATTTATACGTTTAAGTCCATCAAACCACATCTAAATTGACAGTTAATTTCAAATAAACTGTAAAAAACCTCATTTAGCCTCTCACTTTATATCCCTAACAACCCCCAACAGTACGCCTATCTCTCAAAAATCTACATCTAATACTATAAAAAATATGTTATTAATATTTCGCAACAACATGGCTGCCATATTATATCACGTAAATAAACACACATAACTAGCCATTCAAATTGGGTTTATACAAAATAACAAAATCTTCCCAAAATCACATGGTTACCACGCCAAACACAAAATTGCCAAACTTGGCAGGGAGGTGCGTCTAACACATCTGTACCTTTCATTGGGATTATAAACATGAGCTTGTACATTTACTTGATAATTTTGCATTAGCATGTGTAACTAAATTACTGATTTTAATACTGCTGGAGTAATTTTCAAAATGTTTGAATTTCTGTTCTTAAAAGTACTTAATGTCATTGCTGAAATATTGATGATATGAATAGCTTAGAGATAATTTCTGATGTTTATTAAATTGTCTATTCTTGTTTTTTTTATGCTTGAGATTTTGTGTCTCTGGTCATGGAGTTTGTATTTTTTGTAATTGATGTTTATAAAATTTGCAGAATTATATCAAAATAGTCAAATTGAAAATTATATAAATTTTCATTTCAGTTATGCTACAGCCTTTTGATTATAATCCAAATGAAAAGAATAAGCACAAATTTATGGTCCAGACGATGGTTGTACCAGAGGGAGATGTTAATTTAGATGTTTTAGTAAGTATTTACTTTTTTCTCATTGGGGCATTAATGCCACGCCTAAAATACTGGTTTTTTTTTTTTTAAAGAACTTTAAACCTGAAACACTGTTCTTTCAGTGCCTAAAAACACCTTAAATTTTAATATTTTTTAAGGGCTTTTAAAAGTTTTTACTTAGACACTCCTTTTGCAAGGAATCCTAATTTTGTGATACAGTCATTTTTAAAAAGTTATAATAAATTCATAGTTCTTCAGATTTTTTTTATTAAATAAAAAGATTACATGCTATTGTTTATTGAAATCAGCTACATTTTTTTCATCTGAGGAGTTCTTGTAGATTGTCGTCATACGTAAGAATGGTTGGTATGTATTATGTTCAAGGACAGTAACAAACCACGTCACGAATTACAATTTTATTTTGGTTGATTGGTAAAGGTCATGACCTTTTCATAACTGTGTCTCAGAAGAAAAAAAATTTAAAATTTAATTTTTTTTTACAAGTGGTTAATCTGATTGGATTGACTGCAGTATGTATATCTGGGTCAAAGGTTATAAAAACATTTTTTTTTCCTTCCATTTTATGACTAAAAACAGATATATGGAGTGAAGCTCTTAACCTAAAGGATTCTTCATCAATCAAATGTAGATCCACGATTTGGAGTAAATTTTTAGATTGCCTTACTTCATAATTTGGCTTTATTTCTAGGCTATAGTTTGAAAATTTATAATGGTTTATAAAAATTCTGTGGAGGAATTGTAGCTGAAATTTGAAAATTATAAATTTTTTAGTTTAAATCTCAGGTTTAATTATTTTTCATACATAAGAATAAAGGTAGTTTTGTTAAAAATATTGTTATATTCAATGTATGTATTTAAAAACTTATCATTACTGTTTTTGGATAAATTAATGTAGTTAATAATACATTACCAATTATGTAGGCAAAAAAAAATCATACAAGTTGCACAAACCATATTTAACTTAGGCTACTTATTAATGTGTTAAGTGCTGTAAAAACCAAATTTTTCTTTCCAGAAATGGGTATGAACTCTGAAAAATCTTAAATTTAAATTGTATAGTTCTGCTTCAGGCAACAGAGAATACTGGGTCTAATTGTATTTATGGGCAAAACACAAATACATAGATTAGTAAAATGTTTTATATAATGAGGATAATCAATATAATTTCCTAGAGGAACTTAAGTGTATGTCAGCAGGGGCAGAGAACATGAAAGGCATCATCTATCAAAAAAAGGAAAATCTTAAATTTGTTCCCTTGTCCGTGGCAAAAGGAATCAGCCTGAAAACAAACAAAAACAATTAGAGCAAGACAGGAAGAAAAGGCTTGCCTCGTTATTTTAGTCTTTAGTTGTGTCCTACAGAAGCAACTGTAAATTTTCTGTTACTGAATCCTTTATGTATATGTGCTATTTAAAACTCATTGAATAAGGCAGACATTTAAGGTAAAGATTATGTATGTTCTTAATAGTTTCTGTGCTATTGAATATTTTTGTTTATTTTCTTATATATCAAAATTTTATTTTGCAATAATTTTATATTTGGTATTTTTCTGTCACAGTGGCAAGAAGCAAAACCAGAGAGCCTTATGGATTCCAAATTAAGATGTGTTTTTGACATGCCTGATCAAAATGTAAGCAACAGAGTATGATTAAAAATATTCTTGTTATCAGATTTTTCTCTAAAGAATTTTTAATTATTTTTTTCTTTTAGTTGTTAAACATTATGTGTATTTATTATTGTAAATTTGACAATCTATTAACAGTATTTTGAATTTCAATCTGAACATCATAGTAATGTCATTGCTATTGACACGTTTGTACTCTTCTACGTAAAAATTTCCTGCATGTGGGTGTATGTTTTTTTTTATATACAGTTGAATCAATCATTCCCCTGTATGTAACGTTTATATCACCCAGTCCTGAATAAATTCCATAGAAAACAAGCAAAAACAGACCACATAATCGCTCCTCGATCCATCGTTTTCCCGCAATATTCGTTCAGAATATCGCAGCTTTATATTAATTTATCGGATCGATTGTTTTTTCATAATAACTGAACCTGAAATATAAATGTGTGGATTGAGCTAGAATGACTCTCTAATTAAACAATGAGCAGAACATTTGAGCTGCATGCTCTCGTGTTTTTGTTCTCTCCTGTTTAGCCTGGTTTCACGTTATCGTGCCACTCCTATTATTTGTTCGCCGTTGGAGTTCCTTAATTTTTTAGCCTCTGGAGCATCCTATTTTCAGCAACTCATTCCAAATTATCCGTCTATTCTACATTTCTGTTCTTATCAGTTATGGCCGACCTGAGCGGTTCCTGCTGTCCTGTGGCTTTTTTTTTAAAATTTTATTTTAAAGCTTTGGGATGGAAGCACCCTGGTGTTTGGTCTAGAGTGTGAGAAGTTTCTAATTGCTGCATTCTACACTGGCTGAGGGAGGTTTCACCCGGAAGGCAGAACTTCCTGGTGATCTAATGTCGTACCCCATCCAGTGCAATGGAATGGTTCTAGTTACAAATGATTCATGGCCACTACTTCCCATACCAACTTTGAAAAGTATTGGGACCTTGCTGAACGGTCAAACGTAGTGGCGCATGTCTGAGATTATCTCTTTAGTTTTTCATAGCTTTTACTATGGATATTTTTTTAAACTTTCAAATGCATACCTGGTGGTGGAAAGATTGAAAAGTTTTTTATACTCTTACACAATAACCAATACCAAAAAGAATGCAATTTGCAACACAGAAAAAATATTGTTTACTTGTGGTGAGAAAACTGCCAAAAAACAAACAAAGATTAAAGACTATTTTAATGTAATCAAAATTCCTGTGTATTTACGTGTATGATTTTTTTTTTTTTTATTATTATTTTCTTGGATTTCAGTACAACTTTGTAATTTTATCTTCAATTACACAACAGGTATGTATGCATTTATGTATGTGAGTAAATGTATTTTAGGAGTATCAAACTTTTAAGTATGTTAATACTTTTTTGTGTGTTCCCGCATTTTTCATTTACCTGCATTCATCGTTTAGGTTAGTCAGTCCCTTCGAAAACGATAGATCGAGATTCAACTGTATATGAAAGCACATATCTTTTAAATGTCTCCTAATGTTATTGTTGACGTCATTGCTGACGATCGCCATTTTTCCCTCTTCTAAGTGGCAATGCCACCTATGTTAAAAGTTTAGTACAACTATCCCATTCGAGATTCGATTGTCGGTGATTTATGTTCACATTTCGCTTTGAGCGCCAATTCTACTGGTGCATTATTTCGTAATACATTGTGTAAATAAAAGATTTATTTTTCTATATACAGTCCATGTTTATTTTCGTAGTTTGAAATTTGTAATTCGCTCCAACAGTTATCCTGAAAAATATACAATCTTATAGATGAAATGAAAAAAAATTAAGGTGTAAGTGTTTAACCCAAGTACTATTTGTTTTGTCAGCACTTGGGTTATGCTCTTGGATTTGTTTTACTGCATTAAATGTTGAAATCTCCTGCTCAAGTGCATGATTTATTCTTATTTTTCTTAAAATTTTAGTGAAGTTTTAATTTAACTTGTGACAAAATTAAAACTGCTTGATTTATGCATGTTCAGTTTTATCCTTCTTCCTATCTACAGTACCGGAGATTGTTATTCAGCTTTTTAAAAAAATGAACTATTTTTTCCATGTTTCCATTGTTATATATGCTTGTATGAGAGTAATATTAAGTTTTCATATTTAATATTAATCTGGAAATTATAGTTATTGATTTCATTTTAAAAAAATCTTAGATTTATATTTCAGAAATTTTCTGTTTCCTCCCATCTGCTGAAAATTAAAAGGGTGCCTATATTTTTTTAAATGGTTTTTATATTGATGTCCGCTCAGGCTGCTGTATAACTCAAAAAAAGAGTGGAGAAATCAATTTTAACATGAGCGACAAATCTTTTTTTAAAAAAAGTGGGGGGCTGAAATGCTCTAGAACAGTGCTCTCCAACCTTTTAATCGCTGCGGACCAGTCAACGTTTGATAATTTTACTGCAGCCCGCTGAGGGGGGGCTATGACTGCAATTTTAATTCATAATTTTGAAATGTTTAATAACAATAAACTAATTTAAAATAGTTACAAGATTTCTTCTGTTACAAAGGTATAAATTAACACAAACCCGACAAAGTCGCACTAACCCGAGAGAAATACACCACAGTAAATAAAATGGAAATAATTTTTATGTTCCTTGCGCGGCCCGGTATCATTTGATCCATGGACCGGTACCGGCCCACTGCTCTAGAACATCTGGAAATTTTGAAGCTGTTTTTGTAAATTATAAAGTTTTGAATTTATTTTGTTAGTTTAGAAAAACACTATCATCTGTGATTAATTTTTTATCTTCCTCTTTTTTGAACATATACTTTGATTCTGGTCATCTAAAAATCATAACTGAAGTAATGGAAAGAGTTGTGAATCTATCAGTCGATTGTTCATTGTATCTCATGATTATTTTTTTCTACCATGCTGCTGTACAGGGCTCAACATGAGTCACATTTTCACTATTTTTTATTTATTTTTTTTAAATTGGTCATAATGCAAAATAAGACTTTTCCACCATATTATGCATGTTTTCCTTGCCATTATAACTGTGGGACACTTATTCCAGAAATTAATGCAAAATTGCCATTAAAAAATTAACTTGATTATCATAAAAAAAAATCTAATTTGTAAGAAATTTCTTGCAGCAATTAGCAAAAATGTACCTTTTAAATATATTTAATGACTTTTGTTTCGATATAATCTAATGCTTTTGCTTTATTTCTTTAATATAAACTAAAAATATATCTTAAATTTTATTAAAGCATACTATTTTCAATGATTTACATAAAATTCTCAATGATAATTGACTTTCTCTTCCACAGTAAGTGAGAGTTTCTTTATTCATTTGACAGCATTTCATTAAAAAAAATTATGAGAAATACAGAAGGTTGTTCGCACTTCATGGAAACGATTTTGTAATATATTTTTGTCATTTTTATTTTGAGAAAAAAATTTGGCAACTTCAGAATAATCATCTGCTACTGTTTTGTTTTCATTGGAATGTAAAATAAAAGAATTATTTTGAAAATGGCTCCTAAAATTGATAAATGACTCGGTTACATAACTGCGCTTTCAGAGGAGAAATATTCGTATCAACAAATTATAAAGCAGTGTAAAAATCACGGTTATGGCATTTCCAAAAAAGGAAATTATAATATATTCAATTTGAAAGGGAGAAAATGTCTAACTGAAAGTAAAAATGAAAACATGACCACAAAACCTCGTCCTAAGACTGTTCAAACGCAGGTGAATAACAAGAAAGTGAAGTATCTGATCCTAAATGAAAAACCACCGACTTAAAGATCCATTGAATCAAAACTAGGAATGTCTTTTGACACTGTAAGTAAAATCATTCATAAAGATTTGAAGTTAAAAAAGATGTTTAAGCCTAAAGTTCATCTGCTTTTTCTAAAGCATATTGCTGAAAGAAAAACAAATTGTAGACAATTATATGAAAAATGTCTAGATGCTGAAAAATGGAAATTTTTGGTAACACTCGATGAGACATGAGTGTATTTAAGTGACTGTAATAAAAAACGATTAATTTTCTATTACTCAATTGACGGAAATGACCGTACGAAATGGCTTCGTCAGTGTACAGAAAAGTTCCCAAAGGGATTCATGATAGTTGCAGGATTTTGTTACAACAACAAATTAAAAATTAAAAGTCTCAACAAAAGCCAAAATTAATTCACTGTACTATCAGCAGAATATTTTAGAACCAAATTTTGAAGAAGAAATTCCAGCCTTATACGGACAAGACATTGATGAAGTTGTGACTAGAGGCTTTGTCCATATGAAGCTCATGTCTAAATAAACTGTTGCTTATTTAGCAAGGAAAGGACAAAAACAGGAATAGTGTATCCCATTTAATGAAACACCTGCAAAATCACCTGATGCTTCTCCAGTGGATTTTTGCACTTTCAGTTTATTAAAAGGAGCCTTAGGAAAATGGCATCCAAGAACACTGAACGGACTTTGGAAAACAGTCTAAGACGAATGAGGTAAAATTGACATGACAGTACTAAGAAAAAGTTTACTTTCATGGAAAATTCGAGCTAGAGCTATTGTCAACAACCATGGCTATCAGATAGAAGCAAATTGCCGCAAAAAAATACGGCATTTATACATAAAACTTAACTATCAAAATCGTTTCCATAAAGTGCGAACAACCTTCTGTATATCTGGAAAATTAGTGTTCTTGCTCCTGTGGAACAATTTTGTGATTTTTCTTATCTCTTTACATCTTGTCTGTGGATGACAATTTTTTCATTTACCATTACTTTTATTAAAATTTCCAGGACACCTATAAGAAAAATAACTTCATATTTTTCAAAAATTTTCGAAGTGTGGTAAAAGACTAAATTCTTGTTTACAAATAATTATTTGTATTAATACTTTTGAAATAAATTTGTAAGGAATCAATACTCTCTTAAAAATGATCTGTTGAAAAATTATTTTGGTGTTTGGTCACTGTTATGTTGAGGAATCTTTTTAAAGATTACTAGTAGAATATCAAATTATTTTTTGTATTGGCGTGTAGTACTTATAGGAATTACATATACCTGCAAAAATATATTATTAAAAAAAATACCCATAAAGTTTGTCAATATTGAAATAGACATTTTTAGCATAGTAGTCATCAAAATTCGAAATTTTTTTGCTTTTGCATCAAAATTTTTGTTTAGTTTCATGTTATACAATCTTAAGCTGAAATTTGGTAGTATATTTTTTAAACTGTTCTTAAATTTTTCCAAACAGACAATACTAAAAATCCCTTTAAAATTTTATCAGGAAATTTTTAGGGAGTCCTCAAATTGTCCAATAAATATCATGAAAATAGCTTTTAGAAACTCAGCAGACACCCTAAATGTCTCATTTTTTTTTTCACTAGTTTTATTGCTATAATCTGTACTGAACCCTGTACAAGCCTTATTTTCAGTGGGTCGCGAGAGCAATATCTTCAGAACATTGCTCAAATTGAGGGTGATAGAGTAGGGTCTTTCTCAATCTGTATTTCCAGAATTGTATAATACTACATGTGCAAATGATATAGTTTTAGTTACATAAATTAAAAAAAGAGAAAAAAATGAGATTTTACATGGTATTATCGTGAAAATATGTCATGTAGGTTTCTCAAAACACTAGCTTAAAACATTCTTGAGAAGCACTTAAATTTGTTCATGAATTGATCATGTTAGCAAAGAACAATTTAAATTTAATATAGGCTTTGGATAAAGTTAAGTCTTTAAACATACTCTGATCAAAAATCTTGAATCTTTAGTTAGGTACTTGTGTAAGTAGCTTTTTTAAGAAATAATTTCTGTATAAAAAAATTTTGTTGATTTCTGTTTTTTTTATTATTTAAGTAGCATTAAATATATTTATTGCAGTAAATACAGTAGTATATTTAAAGCATATCTGAAAGAGCTTATACCGGGATAACTTGGGAGGTTTTATTTTTAATTCATTTAGTAGTGAAGAAATTTTAAGGTACATATACACAGGCACCGAATATATTTTGCGATTCAAAAAAAAAAAAAAAAAAAAATTAGTGGAAGTCCTGTGTACATGTATTTATTCATGTACAGTTGGCACTTGTTATAATGATTGTGCATTATAGCAAATGTTCCAATACAACGACTGTGCAAAAAATTCAAAATTGAATCCCTTTTAATGATGTTTATATCATATAGAATGATCCTGTGCATCATTTAATCCCATTACAGCATTCCCTATTCACTCCCATGCTATGATTTTTTTTTCTTTCCAAAAACTGATTGCTGAGTTTGTAAGAACTTAACTAACCACCAAAGCCTCTTGGAGGATACATAGAGAAAATATACCTTTCTGGGAGTGAAAAATTCTTGAAATCTTACATGCAAAAAAAGGGGATGTGAATGGGACTGACTCAATTTCCACTGGATTAGAATTAATGTCCTTCATTATGATAGGGAGAGAATGAACAGACATGCGGGCAATAAAACAGTTGATCAGTTTCTATTCTGCCCTCCTAAGCATAAAAATATTTCTTTTCCAATGTTTATTTAATAACCAAGTTAACAGTAGTATGTATATTGTAATTACTAATACTAATATGGCACTAATATGGAAATTATTTTAAAATCTTAAATTTTGCACAAATGATGAGAATTTGTAATAACTTTTTTACTGCAGGACTCAGGGGTCATTATAACGAGTGTCGGCTGTATATACATATGTGTATATGTATAATTTTCCATTCTGCTCAGTGATAAAATTTTCATTTTTTTTTTTAAGAGTACAAATTTAACCTCAAAGCTGGTGAAAGGGTAAAAATGACCACCTCACCAACTTATTTAAAGAACACCAATTCTGAAAGGAAAGGGGTCATTTTCTCTCCTTAGAATTTTTATAGTGTTCTTTTTTATTGAAAAAAAAAATGAATGAAAGAAAGAAAAAACTTTGGCTTTTAAATTCTCCCAAAGTATTTGCAAATGGGGCACCTTTTCTTTTTTTAAATCTATTTTTAGGGTGCATCACTTTTTTTTTCTAATATTGCCATTCTGGTGAAAATAACCCTCCTAGAATTACAAATCACCTTAAAATTTTTGTTATGCTGTGACAAGCCTGTGAGGAAGATAAACTTTTAATCCTTGTTTGCATTTATTAACTTAAAAGTGTTAAGTTCATTTAAAAAGCTTGGAAATTTAAACAGTATTTTATTTCCATTTTTTACTACATTGTAATATGTTGCATGTGCTTTATCTACTATGTTGCTCTATGTATGTTATAAACATAGATTAATAGGTTGAAAATGCAAAATCAAATATAGTATGCGAGTTAATGTTTGTGTATACAGATCATTTGAACATGGTGTGTATGAAAATATTATTTTGAAAGAGTTAATTGTGCTGTTGATTTTTTTATTTATTTATACAAAGGCAAAATTCTGAAAATTAGCATGTCATAATAAAACTCTTGAAGTTTAGGCATTGTATTTTCTGCACTCCATGAAATGAGTGTTAAGCATTTTAACTGAGTGTCGAAAATTCACGTTATGTAAATCTAATTCAGAAAGATCATTATCGGTACTGCTATGCTAAACTTAAGATTTGTATCCCATAATTTATCTCCATGTTTAATTCTGTCTATTAGAACCCTTTAAAATTTTAATATCTAATGTTTCTATAATGGCAGCCGAATCAGGGTTTTCATGGACTCTTAAAAAATCCTTTAGAAAACTACTTAATTTTTATAGTCCTTGTTAGTTCTAAATTTCAGAAAGTCTTAATCTAAAATTTTAAACCTATAAAACCACATGTTAAGGAGAATCCCTGATACTTTTTTTTTTTTCCTTTTATGCAGATGAACTGAGATATGTGTTCGATTTTGAGTAAAATCACTCCTGCAAGAATAAATCTTTTTCTCCTTTTCAAGACAGTTTGACATTCTTGAAAGAAATTAAAAGCATTTTTTGTTTGGAAAGGCTTTAATCATTGTAGTTTGTGATTGACAATCAACCCTTCGATTTCAGTTTGTTTATACTGCAAAAAGAGTTGAGATTTTTAGAAATTGTGGACCAAAAATTTTTTATGGTATTTGCTGTTAGCTGTTTATCTTTTTAATAGGATATCAGTTTTTATGATATGTTTTATAGTTGGAATTTGATTATTTGAAAAAAATTCTGAAAAATGCCATCATTTTATTGTTTTAAATTGTATATTGAGAATATTGTTATAAGGTAAATCATATTGCAGGATAACACTGAAATGTCCTTTTGTTTTCATTAATAAAATGTTGCCTTTTTCGTTCTGGAAGAAAAATGTTATATTGGATATATAGACCGGTCCATAGAATTTTTAATAAAAGTTGTCTTTTCTTCAAAAAAAATTCTAAATTTTGTGGAAGAAATAAAAGAAAGAACCTTATATAATATGAGAGCACATAAATTTATAAATATTTTAGTGTTACAATAAAATTAAAAAAATAATAATAAAGATTGCACTGTTTAACAGTAGGATTTTTATGTTCAATTTACTTAGAGCAACATAGTAATTTTTAAGTGTAAAATGTGCTGTTTGTGTATTGCATCTGTTCCTTCAATGTGATAACTCAATAATCCTCAATCTGTGGCTTGTGTGATTCCCTGTGTTTCAGACTAATTTAGATGCAAATTCTGTTCAGGTAGAAGACAAAACATCTATCACCGATTCTGCACCAAAGGTAATCTCTAAGCATCATGTAAATTTGCTGTCATATCTCAAATTTTTCATATTAATAAGCTGTAGATATCCTTAGCAAGCTTTCTTGTTCTCTGTCTTTAATTTTATATTTTCTGAAAAATCTTGCTTTCATATCTTAAGTTGGTTAACACTTTTTAAAAATGCTGTGCAAAATGTTAATTGTTTTTCTTTACTTTTTCTTCCCTTTCAGTCATTCATGTACTTTAAAATATATTTTACAAACTTTTTTTCTTATAAAGAACTTTGTGGGGTTTTTGTGCATGTGTGTTGCTTACTAAAAAGTGAAAAGAAAAAAATAAATAACAACACTGCCACATATTCAGTTAAAAACCTTTCTCATAGAACCTTTAAATAAACAGTTATATTTTATGTGTAAGTGAATGGTGTTTTAAAAGCATGCATATTCAAATATTATTTCAAAATTAAAACTCAAGAAAAATTGGGATTTTAGATTTATCTGTTCTTTTCTTTATCCCAAATGAGTAAAATTGTTTTTGTTGTAACTTTTATGAAAGGGGGTGGGGGTTATAAATTTAAAGGTTTAAAATTTAAAGTTATTTTCCTGTAATCTAAATAAATTAGTTATATGTTTATACCAATACACATTGTTTGAATGTAAAACATAGTTATTATCTTGAAAAAAGTAAGACACAACTTGCATTTTGTTCTTGAAACCTTTTTTACTTTGCTTATTTTTACTTGTGTGATATAAATATTGAAAGTGATTAATGAAACTTAGCATTATAGTGTATTTTATGACTACCAAAGGAAACACTTTATGATTTGCATGAATATACACACTATAGCAAATAAATTGACGCACTGAGGAGGAGTTGTCAGATTGTTATATTTATTGGTGGATGTGAAGAACATGCACAGAAAGAAAAATATTAAAATTTCAGAACAATTTAAGGATTTATTCCAGAGTTTGATCGTTACGAAGTGAGGAAGTCAGTACGGCATTGGTCCACCTCTGTCATGCAAGCTATCATCCGGTGTGGTTAGACTGATAAAGTTCCTGGATGGTGTCCTGTGGGATTTCTTGTCAAATTTTCTAACTGTCAGGCTAAATCGGCAACATTTTGGCATAGTAGCAATCGCCTTCCCATCATGTCCCAAATGTGCTCTATAGGGGAGGGATCAGGCATCCTAAATGGCCAAGGAAGTATTTGGTGAGCTTGAAGACAATTCATAGCAACATGTACTGCATGCGGCCAGGCATTATCTGGTTGAAAAGTAAGTCTGGGATGGCAACAAAACGGTTCGCAGAATGTCACCTATGTACTGCTGTGCTGTGTGTCACTAGTGACTTCCAAGGGGATCCAGCTATCATTGGAAATGGCTCTCAAGACCATAACACCCTGTGGCGGGCCTGTGTGGTGTGTGATAGTAAAGGCAGGATCTCCACGCTGTCCTGGATGTTTCGAAACACATCTTTGGTGGGCATCAGGACACCGTTGGAAACAGGACTCATCACTAAAGACTATACGTCACCAGTCGGTGCAGTTCCAAGTTGATCAAGTTAAGCACCACTGTAATTGGACTTGATGGTGTGCAGGTGTTGAAGGTAAGCAGTGTAACAGGTGTAGATGCACTTTCTCAGTCGTCTGTCAATGGTTATGTTGGACACTTATGTGTGGGTCATGTACCATATGACTGATAACGAAGAATCCAGTGCTGTGACAGCTGATCTTTCACAATCACTATCTGCCTGTTCTGTTGTGGTCCTAGGTTGACTGCTGCCACCCTGATGCTTACATCTGCTGTTGTTGATCCACTCTTGCCAGCACCGACTAATCGCTGTATCGTTTCGACCCAGATGTCAAGTGATTCTTCCGATTTGCCAACCAACTTCTTTCAGTGTGATGACACAACTTCTTTCAAACTCAAGTTTTATGGTCTTTTAATATTTTCATAATAAGCATGAATCCTTTGGCGAGGCATTGTTACAGTCGATGTAAGATATCTGCAGTTAAGATACGTACCAAAATTTTTAACAACAGATCGAGAATTGCTCCATATATACACGTGCAGGACACACAGTTTTGATGCTCTGGAGCTCCTGCCGAATTTTAATCATTTTCATTTTTGGTTGAAACATCTTTGCATATGAAATTTCATTACAAATGGACAACTCCTTCTTGGTACATTGATTTTTTTGTTATAGAATGTACTTGTTACTCAATGATCTTTACTGCCTATTATCATGAGTAAACAGTTTATTTGTCTAAAATAAAGAGCCCTCCATTTCTTTCCAAACAATATCAACACAGACTGTGTGAAAACTTGTTTGTTACTTAGAGATAATCATGGAAATATCACTAAACATATCAGTTTTTTTTTCAAGTGGTTGCCTGCTTGGTAACCTAAACAATTGTCCTTGAGTTAGGAGTATATTTAAAAAGAGGAAGGGGCAGTATCAGCTATTTAACTATGTAGGGAGAGAGAGAAAAAAATATGAATGAATTGTTTTGTGGTAATCTCTCGGTTAAAGACTGGATAGTAGTCTTAGAATAATATGTATACAGTTGTATAATAATTATACATAAAGGTTGTAAATATTATATGCTTCTTGTGTTCTCATTTGATGAGCATGTAATATGGCGTTCGCTGCGCAAACTAGCAGTGGGGTATCTGAAACTTGCTTGTAACCCGAATTATAGCTCGTAATCCGAAGCAAAAAATCTTCTGAGAGAATGCTTGTATCTCGAAAAAGTGGGAAGTACCACTGTATAACCATTGCCCAAAATTATGTTATTGGCATTTCTAAGGCTATAGGACTGATAGTAAAATAGATGAATAAAATAAAACATAAAGTAAATTAGTGAGATTAAGTCAATTTTTTTTTTTAAACTCAGAGACGAAGAAAAGAATTGATGTTACAATTGAAATGAGAAATATGACTTCCTCTAACTAATTAACTCTTTCCTGTGTTTTAAAAACATTAGTATTTGATTGTAAATTTTTAAAATCTGATAACCATGTCCCAGCACTGTATGTAAGGAGAACAGATGTTACTACTTGAATTTATTAAATGTTTAACTAGTTATCAAAAATTCATGCTGAGTTTTATTCAGGTATTTTTACTCCATTAATGACTTGCATTATATGTCTGATTCTTGTCTTTTACTGTAGTAGGTGTAGAATTTTTGACTAAGAAAACTCTTTTAAAGATAATTTTACTTTTGTTTCTTGAAGGCTTACACTGCAGAAGATTCAATAAAACTTGAAGCAAAGACAATAATTGAAGAAAACAAAAGACTTAAAGAAGAAATTCAACAAATGAAACAAGAAAATGCACAGTTAAAAGTAAGAATGAGCTTTATTTGTAGATTAAGATTACATGTAAGAAAGAACTTTTGAAAGGTTTTTTTTTTTTCCCTACCAATCTAATCATTTTTTAGCCAATTATGATAATATATTTGGAATTGCCAGTAATTTAATTTACATGCCATTCTATCACCAGAGCAGCTAGGAGCAATGATGTGTAGGGTTTTTTTCTTCCTTCCCAAAAACAGCATAATATTATATATATATATATATATATATATATGTGTGTGTGTGTGTATACACACATACATACAGGTGGTTATCAAAATAATGGAAACACCAAGAAATAACATGAAATACTGTATTAGTATGGAGTAGGAATGTTTTTGTACTAGACATGAATAGTGGTTAAGGGAGTATTATGCCACTTGTCATGGAGAAATTGTGAAAGTTAATGTAGAGTTGGTGGTGGTGATATCGATACTTGGATCTATTCTCTAAAACAAATCATAGTGTTTCGATGATATTGAAATTGGGGGACTGTGGGGGTTAGGTAACATGTTTATCTCTGTTTTCATGTTCCTCAAGCCACAATATGACAAGACTGGTTGTATGGACAGGAGCTTTATCATCCTGGGAAACACCCTTTCCAATGGGAAATAATGTTTGCATCATAGGATGAACCTGGTTGGCAAAAATTTCGACATAGTCCTTCCCAGTGTATCTCCCTTTTAGGGTTAGAATGCGACTTGCTGAAAACCATGAGATAGAAGCCCAAACCCTGTCAATCAACTCCATGATTGATAGTTTGCACGAGACAATCAGGATCATATATTTGTGTGGTTGTTTTCACACTTCCTTTTCTGAGGAGCAATGGGACCGATGATTATTCTGACCACATGACATTCTTTTACATATCACTTACCAGGATTTGTGCTTGTGGCACCACTGTGGATGACATTTTGCATTCACATCTGTTACAGGTCGCTTGCGAATTGTTACTCATCTGTAAATGTTTTGTTTGTGAAGTTCCCTCTTACCTATAATGGCTGATATGGGAGCCTGTAGATGCAGATCGAGCTCTATGGTCAATTTGGTTGCAGCTGTTCTATTGTTACAAGTCACAATCCACTTCAATTCCCATCTGTCTTTATCACTCAGCTCTTCCTTTCTTCCCCTATTCTGTTTTACGGACTATGTTTATCTGTGCATTCTGTATGCTGTCATGACATTTGATGCCATAGTTCTAGAAACACCCAAAACCCTGGTGGTTGCAGCAAGAGATATTCCCATTTGACTCGCTACAACAATTTGCACTCTCTGCAAAGTTTAACTTCTTACGTTATCCTCCAAAAACAACGATGCCCATAGCTTCATTACTTCTACCTGACAGTAGATTAATATAATACACTATATTCTTTAGAAAATACTGGGGGCCATACTTGTATTTTAACACTAGAACCGCAGAGCGGGTCAATTTGACCAAAAAAGATGTTTAATTTATCCCCACGCGAAAAGTATCGATTGAAAAAAAAAAATTATTTTATGACTTTTAATAATTTAAGGTGAACAACAATTTGCCAAATGTAAAAATTTGTAACATAAATAATTTTCCAATTATTAACACTTATACCTTGACCCGTAAGAAATGTTAATGCACAAATGGTGAAAAACAGATGCATTTTCTTGGGAGTAACTGTAATGTACTTCCACCCCATCCTCGAATTCCTGAAATGGACTGGGGGAATAGAGAAGGTTTTCAGTCAAGGTCATTTTATTAGGTTTAAAGTGCGGACAATGTTCAAATGCAATGAAAAATTACAGCGAACATTTGGAAGACTTTTTGAAGTTGCTTTTATTTTGTAATTAGTATATGTATAAAAAAGATGTCACGATGCCGTAATCTTACTGTTCAGGAAGCTTTAGAATATTTAAAAGAATTATCTGAAAATGATTCAGAAGGTGAAGATAATGAAAGTGTTTCGATTTTGAGTAGTGAGGATGAATACCTGTCTCCTAAGGAAGAAAATTTGGATTCGGATGAAGAAAATGAAAGTGAAGATGACTCTGGCAATGCTCTAACAATCGCGGATCCTTCTCATTGCAATAATGATGGTAATTTATCTGATTAAAAAGAAAAATCAAACATTCCAAGAAAAGTTACACTCAAAGAAATTTGAAAAAGAAATGTACAATAAAATTCAAAGTTGGAAATAATGAAGTTGGCAAAGATGGGACAGTTTGGAATGGTGCTCAATTAGGAACAAACGATAGAGGGAGAAAATCAAAATGTAATATTTTGAAAACATTTGGGGGCCCAACACCACATGCTAAACGCAATGTTATCAACGACAGTCCTTCAAGTGCTTGGAGACTTTTTATAGATGAATGGATATTGAAACACATAAAGAAATGTACTGAAGATGTAGTTCACTGGCAGATTCGTGAAAGAGAATGGAATATAACATTAGAAGAAATAGGTGCTTTTATATCAATTTTATATGCACGTGGTATATATTGTGCAAAAGGACTTAAACTGGATAGCTTGTGGTCAAAGGACTGGGGACCACCATTTTTCCAAAATACAATGTCAAGAGACCAATTTTGTGAAATAATGAGATTTTTACGCATCGACATAAAATAAACAACACAAGCATCAAAATAAACAGACAAATTTGCCCTTATTTCGGATATCTGGAATCATTTCTTTGAAAATTATATAACTATAGACCAGGCCCTAATATAACTGTAGATGAACAGTTATTTTCTACAAAAGCTAGGTGTAGGTTTACCCAATACATGCCAAACAAATCAGATAAGTTTGGAATCAAGTTCTGGTTGGCTGCAGATGTTGACTCAAAATACGAGGGTTGGGGTAAAAGTCATGGCAACTATTTTTTTTCTTGAAGATACCAGTCCGGTTGGAAAATGTGACATATACAGACGAAAGGACAAGGTCTTAACTACATGTGTGGACAATGAATAGCACTGAAATATCGTAACACACTAATTTATTACGGTAGTATACAGGGCAATATGGCCTTCACCGTGCAAAAGAATGATAACACAGTACACATAAAGTTGACATGACAAACCTGCGCCTAAAGACCCTCAATGTAGTGGTGGGTATTATTATGGTAGGGCATTATTCCCAAGGGCTTCTACTAATTCACTGTGACATTCCATCGCATTTCTCCCTCGGAGAACGGCTATTTTGATGTAAGCATGCAGCTCAACACAGGTTACTTCCATCTCGCTCGACACTCACCAACTGACTGATTTCAGAGCCGTCGCTGCGCTACTACCAGCTATCACAGAGCCATCTGTTGTTCTGCATACACACTATGCCTGCAGAACTTCCACACGACACATACGTTTGTGATCCGTTCACATATCTACCAGAAAAAAAAATAGTTGCCATGACTTATGCCCCAACCCTTGTACCTAATAAATGGATTCCCGTATCTTGGAAAAGATAACCAAAGTCCATCAAGCGTTTCTCTTTCTGAACATGTAGTGCTGTGACTAATAAGTCCATATGAGAACAAAGGTAGAAATGTCACTACGGACAACTTTTTCACAACACTGAAGCTTGCAGAGGCATTGAAATCCAAAAACACCAGCCTTGTAGGAACTGTAAAATGCTCAAGAAGAGAAATACCAGTCTCTAAATGTCACTTTCTGCAACACAACTAAATACACAGTGGATGTGATTGACCAAATGGCAACAGTAAATTGGATTTTATAATCTGTAAAACTAATAAGTAACTGATAAAATTTTTAATTTTTTGAAATTATTCTAAGCTTATTGAAAAGATATACGCTGTTTTTCCATTGAAGTTAGGAAATTTATGTCATTTTGTTAGAGACATATTGTTATACTCAAGGATATAAAATTTTAAATGAAATTTTGTAAAAATTAAGCAAATTTCTCTTGATTTATATAAATTATTTAATGTAAATTCTGAGAAATATTGATTATTATTTAAAAAATAAAATGTTTTAGTTAACTAAATTAAGCGCTTGTGCATATTTTATAGATTTACAATCTAGGATCAAAATGACCCGCCCCGCTGTTCTAGGTATATCGAAAGTCCCTCGGTTCTAGTGTTAAGGAATATGAAGAACATTACTGAACACCACTAATATTTATAGGTGTTTCCATTATTTTAGTAACCATCTGTATATATATGTATATATATATATATATATATATATATATATATATATATATATATATATATATATATATATATATATATATTGTTATAGAAGATTATAGATCAAGAAAGGCATAATTTACATTTTATCGACGATTAAACAGGAGTTACAAGTCCATGGAGAATATAAATTACATTTGTTAGAAGTTGGTGCATTTTAATGTAAAACAAACATTCATATTAACCCGGCAGTAGTCGCGTGTCGGTCTTTTTGCCGCCGAAATCAGTAATCTTCTTCTAACCCCTCTTCCCTTAAAGTTACAATGGAGAAATTCTACTTAGCTGACCTTGACTCTTCGCTCTTTTGTGTAGTAAAATTGTAAGTCATTCCTGTGCTTTCTCAGTATTTTATTGCATTCTAAACTTGAAATCGGTCTATTCGACCGCTTTGCGATCACATGCGTTAGCTCATTTTTCCCCCTTCCCATTCATCTTTCCCGGTTTCTGGGAATTTCTCGGCAGGAAAGTTTCTGTGAATTTTGTGAGGAACCACCTACAAAAAGTTGTTGGATCTCCAAAAACTGAAGGGTGTTGTTTTCGCACAGCAAAGCAAAATCGAAAAACAAAACAATTTTGTCAACAATGTAGTTTGTATAAAACATAAGTATAATTTGTGTAGAATGTGCAAAATACTGCGAATTTTCGAATGTAGATTTAAAGTTATGCAAATAAAAAGCTTCTATTTTGGATAATTACAGCTAATGTTTAATCTGTAATCACAAGAATTGGATAAGTATTTTTCTAAAATTTATCTACCTTAAATTTTTTACTGTAAATGAAAATACATTTTTTTAACAACGCCACAGCAACTCTCTTTTTTTCAAATTCAATGAGTGCCTGGTGCCAGTGTTTAACAAAATTAGCTTTTTTGGTTGTTCAGTTGTGCAAAATATTTTTCCCAAATAATGTTTATTAATCTCCAAGTGAATATTTATTTTAATTAAATTATTGCTGCATTTTTAAAATTTCAGAGAAAATTTTATTTCTGTATTTATTATTTTAATAAATATTATTAGATAAACATTAACTGAAATATTAGTAGCAGGCTTTGAAATTTACAGTTGGATATTTATTTTAATTACATAAATGAATGATGTACACTGTATCTTTTCAAATTTAATTGGCTCCTAGTGCCGGAGCACTGTCCAAACCAACATTACTGCGGTTCTGTACTTCAAAATAATTTATTCTAGCACAATTACAAATTTATAATTGAAAATTTATTCTAATTAGTAATTAACTGTATCGTCATAAATTCAGTCAAAATATTTATTAATTTTTATTATTTCAATATATTTTGCAGAAAAAAAAGATTTATTAAAATCTTTTATATAAATGTTAACTGAGTATAAACTTAAATTAAATAAATAATTGCTGTAAAATGTAGCTTTTCAAATTCAATCAATATTTTTTCCCTATGTGCTCTGTTTTCTATAATCTAGTAAACGATAACTCCCACATATTACCTCTCTGTTTTCGACCAACTGGTAATGGCGGCAAATGGACCGAACGCGACTACTTGCGTTCTAAAAAAAGACGCGACTACTCTCGGGTTAAACATACGAATAGTATTTAAAGTAATAAAGATACTCTATAGTATTTGATAAAATAGTCCTCCGGTTTTATAGTCATTTAATATTTCTACATATCTTTTCATAGACAGTATAGGATTATATTTTGATTTACATTGCAAAAACTGTTATTTTGTCTTATAATCAGAAATTTGACTTTTTTTTAAAAACTACTCAGCTATTACTACATACCCAGAACTCTTGTAGCAAATTATAAAACATTTCTATCAATCACTTGAAAAGAAATTTATGGAAAAAGTCAGAAAATGAGCAATGTAAACAGACATTATTATATAAGATCATCATATTTCTTATTTCAAGAATGAACAACCTTATCAGGTGTAATTTTCACACTCTTTCCTCATTTGTTTAGGAAATCCAAGCCACTGAACACAAGAACGGCGGCAGCGGTTATTTTGACAGCAAACAATTTTCAAATGCTCATATTTCCCGTTTTTATTCTCTGATTTTTTGTTTGTTCATTGACTTTTCCTAAATATTCTTAAAGAATATGTCGGACAAAAATGATTTTTCTCTGAGCATTATTATCGCTGCTATAAAGGGATATACCTAGAAAGGCTGACTGCGGTCATTTTGACCGCTAAACCAACATTGATGTCTATGTTGTGTTTTCTAATCTTTTTTTTTTTTTTTTTTCTCTCTCTCTCTCTCTTACTATCTGTGTATTATTAGTCTCTAGTTTCGCGGAAATTTGAATATGACTGTATGGGAATGGGTATGAATGAGAGGGGGCATTGGAAACACCTGCTAGTCACATGGAATTAGGCAGAGATTTGATTTGACAGAAATGATTAAATGACCAAAATGAGCAAAAGGTGGAACAATGTGGACTACAATTCCTTCTGATACTCTTTGTTTAGGAAGACGGCAGCATCACAATGTGTTGAGAGAAGTGCCTGGACCCAGCACATTTGCCATTAATCATGTAACTCTTCGGAGTTTTACTAGTGCATGGACTGTTCATAAACAAAAAAAATTCTGCATCTCATACAACAGTGCACAGAAGCAAAAGCTCACAGGCGCTTACAGGATTCACATTGGAGTGTATCTTTAGATGATTTAGATGCTTTTATTTCCTTACTGAATGCCTGTGGAGCTTTTATTTCTGAAGGTATTTCAGTCGACAATTTGTGGTCCACGACTTGGGGCCTAAGCATTTTTCATGAAACAATGACTCGTAATAGATTCAAAGAAATCAAGAGATATTTGCGCTTTGATCTGAATTCAATAAGATCCGAAAGACTTTGAACAGATCAATTTGCTATAGTATCAGAAATTTGGAACACATTTATTGAAAATTGCTTACTGTGTTACAAAGCAAGTGCAAATATAATGGTAGATGAGCAACTATTCCCAAGTCAGGCACATTGCCTATTTACACAGTATATGCCACAAAAAAACTGAATAAATACGGGATAAGTTGATGTTCGTTCAAAGTACTTGTTGAATAGCTCTCCATATTTAGGAAAAAATTAAAGTAGACCCAATGAGGATACTGTTGGAGAACATGTGGTATGCTGTTTGGCAGAACCATTTCAAAATACTGGAAGGAACATTACAGCTGACAGTTTTTTTACAGCATTAAAATTAGCCCAAACTTTAAGAAGTAAAGGACTTATCCTCGTAGGCACTGTGAAATATACAAATAAAGAAGTACCCGAATCATTCAAGCTCAAAAAGAAAGAACTGTATTGAAGCAAAATTCTCAAGCACGATAATATCACTCTGGCGGCATATCAAGGAAAGAGAAACAAAAATGTCCCACCGTTAAGCACTCAATATCCTATGCTCGAAATGGAATGCAATGAAACAAAGACCTCTGAGGTTGTTAAATTTTACAACTCCACTAAATTCGGTGTAGATGTGCTTGATCAGATGGCAAGAAAATATTCAACTAAATCCGCTTCACGACGGTGGCCAGTACAAGTTTTTTTTTATATTCTCGGCTTAGTTACTATCAATGCTTGGATCACTTACAAGGAAACTACTGGTATAAATGTCCAGCATTGTGATTATATTTTGCAATTAGCTGATGAGCTCTGTAAAAGTTATGTTTTCTCTTAGACTCCCCGCTTTCCAATTTCAGTCCAAATATAGATGTAGCATCCACTATCGCAAAAAGGAAACTCAAACAATGTCAAATCAATCGATTCGGCAATAAAATTATGAACATTTGTTCTGATTGCAAAAAGTCAGTTTGTAGTTCATGTACAAGCAAAGTAATAAAATTGAGTGTTTGCAGAGATTGTAAAAAAGAATAATGTAAGTGTAATTTCGTAATATTTATACTTTTAAATATATAAATTTGTTTTAAGTAAATATCCTATGTGATAAACATTTAAAACATTTTGTGGAATACAAAGCAATTCCCTTTGTATAGTGTTTTATTCTGTACCTATTGTATTTTATAAAAACATATAGTATTCTCTTGGATAAAAAATAAACATTATAAAATAATGCATGATCCGACAGGAAAATTTATGCGATGAAAGCGTAAAATTTAAAAGCTAACTTGATTAAAAAACTTGCTTCAAGAAACAAACCATGAAAAAGGTGTACTTTTTAATCATTTCAAGGGAGCGGTCAAAATGACCGCTCGTCGCCTTTTTAGGTATACAGAAAACGCTGCCGTTCTAGTGTTAAATTTAATTTCTGATCACCATTTTCCTTGAGATCTTCTATAACAATCTGATTGTGTTACAAGTTCAGACTGTTCAAAAGAAGAAAAAAAAGCTGTAAAAAGACTATTTTCATATAACTTTAAGAAATGTTTTATTTCTCTTAAGTGTGAACATTTAAGAGTTTTTTGCGTATTCATCTTTAAATTTCTGTTTTATTATATTTATGCAGGTTTTTTTTTAAAATCACTTTTATTTATAATTTCCACCTTATTCAATGTTGTTTCTTAAATATAATGTAAATTATGTATGATTTTAATATATGCCTTGCACTAAGTCAAATTATTCAATGACTTCAATAATACATATGATGCATTTAACTGTTATTTAATTATTATAAAAAATATTAGGAGTTTCACGTATCGTATTTTCAGTTTTATGGAAATATCCTGCTTTAGAATTTATTTGTGAGAAAAACGTGTAATTAGGACCACCTCCTTTCGCTGTGCATCTTATATCTCCTGCTGATTGTATTTTGATGTTTACTGTTTATATTGGATCAAACAGTGATAAATATAGACAAAGGTATTATAGTTTTGTTGATATCTTGTTTTCCATTTCAGGCTGAAGGATTAAGGTTGAGATCCCGTGGTAATCCAACAAGTGATGCTGGTTCGCAGCTTAGCAGCAGTCACCTAGGGACCTCAAAAGACATGCATCCGAAGGCTCAGTTTGATGACAGGCTGCAGGAACAACCTCAATCCCCTATGTTATATTTGGCTGTTATCCTCACCATTGGTTTGGTGGGCATCTTCATCGGGAAATTTGTTGTCTAGACCCATCTCTTGCACCTTCCCATGATTCTTTTTTGAAGCTACTGGTTTGTTTGAGAAAGTAGAAGTTGCCTGAATTGCAATCATAACAAACATTGGACTTCTTAGTGCCAGAATTTAGAAATTTAAGATGTGGCAACTACCAACTATATACCGCTTTTCATTTTTTACTAAGGATATTATGCCACCGCGTGTACTTTTGAGGATAATTTTTTGTCAGCAAACAACTGTTTTCTACAAAACTCCATTGAAAAGTTCTGAGGATGTCTTTTAAAAGCAGGTTTACCATGCATGGGCTTCTTATTTTCCAATGCCATCTGTAGAGCTAAGTCAGTAACATTAAGTATTAATTATAATAGATATAATTTGTGGATTAAACAAATTTAGGGTTTTCGCAATTCTTGTTAAAATATGCATTTTAAATTTCAAAAGTTTTTAGGTGTTATGAATTAAAGTGAATTATGTGTAAAAATTTAGTTTGTGTGTTTAAACAATTTTTTTCTTTATTTAAATTATTTCGTACCCAACAACTGAAATATTTTTTCTCTGAAGATTGGTCCTTGATTGCTGAATGTTCACTATTGTATTGAGCGATTATTTCAATTGTGAAAAAAATTCAGTGATGGCTTATAGCATTGTATTTTCATCCCCAATAAAACATGTCAGTGTTACAACTTCAGGTAATAAATTTGTTATGGAATATGAAGGTGTGTGTCAATGAATTCATAATTCACACTGCACTGGCAGCTTTTAAATCTAACAAAGCTTAATAATGAATATGAATTTGCTATATTATCAGCAAGCTGAGGAATACTGTCTGGTATGAAAGTATCTTTGACACCAGATACATTTTAGCTGTTTAAGTCATTAAAGTTATGAGACTTTAAAATTTTAAATATTAATAAATTTTCTTCATAAAGATGTACTTTTTAATAGAAATTGGTACTATAATAGAAATTGGTAATATCTTATTGTATTGGAGGTTAAACCAATTCTGTAAATTTCATCTTACATTATCACAGGCTCAAATTTAAATTGACTAAATCACATAAATGATTGTAGCACATGCACATAATTTTATAGCAATTTATTTCCTTAAAAAATATATCCACAAAATTAAAATTTTAGATCAGCTTTCCTGATAATATTTACAATAACTCCTATGAAGTATTTCTATGCAAGATTTTTACTTGAAACTGTAGTGCAAATTCATTTGATTTAATGTCTCCACATATATATTTTGTAAGATCCTAGTTATTAGAACTGTAACTCAAATTACCTGCTTTTGGAGATTTAAATTAATTCCTCCCACTCCATTCTTAATTCAGGCATTGAAGTATTTTTATACCTTTTTAAGTGTTGTTTTTGCAGATTTCTGAAAGATTGATGGATTAAGAGTGCTAGAATGTTTGAAAAAGTATTTTAAGATAGAAGTTGCTGATGTAATTATAATTATTTAAGTAGAAAAATCTCTGTATTGAGTAATTTATTTGTTCAGTAATTTAACACCAAATACATTAAATGTACAGTTCAAGTGGTTCATCATCATTCTTTTATCTGTTTTCTGGTCAGTTTCAGTATTAAATAAAACTAGCATTTATTGGTTTGACAGTCTTTTGTTCTTGTAATGCACCTCATGTATTTATTTCATGTTATCCTATTTTGACTGTCCTTCCAGTTTCATATTTTCATGAAAAATAAATGATAGATATAGTATTGACTCATCGTGTGTTCCCTCTAATTATGCTACAAAACAGTTGTACATTTTTACATTTTTCAACTATTTTTTCCTGTTAGTTAAAACTTTTCATTTGATGCTTATGTGCTGTCTGTTTGCAAAAATAGTGCTTCATTCAGATAGGTTCTATAGATGTTAAAGGTTTTTAAAGTTCTGTGTCATTATAAAATGCTTTTACACGAATTGTTGCTATACAAAGAGTTTCCTCTTATGAACATAACCTAATAAACATTTTTTCAGTGGTAGAAGTTTGGGTGAGGGATGATTCAGTTTATATCACCCTATCCTGAATAATGGTGTGATGATATTATGTTTGGTTTACATTATTTTCTTGTATATACTACCCCTTTCTTGTTTGACACTTTCCCAAGTTGTGTCTGCTTATCTCCTGTTAGTTGCTTGGCCTTTCAAATTTCTCATCCTTATAATAATAATAATAATAAATAAATAAATAAAAAAGCTTTAGCACTGAATTATGCTAATGACATTGGATTTCAGGAAACATTTGAACAAACAGAAACGTCTTTTATTGGAAGACATTTAACTCTCACCTTAGTCAGTTTTCATTTAAAAGACATTCATTTTGAATTTTCCTGTAAGACATGAAAAAAAGTTGTATATGAAGAAGCAGCCATGACTTTCACTGCTTGATTTGTCTTACTTTAGTTTTTTAAAAGCTTTGGCCATATTTAGTTTTCCTTTTACAGTTTTTGCATTGCTTCTGGAGTTACGATCAGTGAGTGTCATATTTTATTCACTTATTCAAGAAGTCTCTTTTTTAAAAAATTTCTTTTGATATTTATATTGAGGTTTATTTCTTTTTCACAAATTTTACCTTATGCTTTAGATTTCCTCTATAAGTTCTTTCCATAGTTTTGCAGGATTTGGTCCCTAAGAATCTAGTAATTTTTCAGCATATTTCATCCTGTTCTTAGAAATGGCTGCTTATTCATAAAACTAGATTAATTTGTAAGATGAGTTCCTTTTCTATGATATTTTAAAACCTTTTTGAATATCTGTGCTTACATTAATAAGTTCTAACATCCTGAAATGTATGTGGATTACAGCTTCAAATCACTTCTGATTTTGTATATCTCACTATACATAACTGCGTAAAAGAGTATAGCATGTTTCACTATTTTATACTTGCTTTGTTCTGAGTATTATCACAAAATATGTAGGATGAGGTCACGGAAGACAAATTGTCAACAGATTAATATACATTAATGCATGAAGACTAGAAGAATTTTAACTTTTATAGGAAGAGAAGGTACTTGCAAAATAGGAACGATATTTCAGCTTTTTAGATTAACAGTTAGTTTAAATAAATTTCCTGCTTTGATCTTAAGAATTCATTTTGCATTGTTTTAGGACCTATTACCTTGTTTTTCATGATTGAAATATATAAATTTTATTTAGTTACAGAAGAAATATATGAAAGCAGAATATTTTTTTTAAGTGACAAATGCCTCTTTAAATCCAGCTTAGGTTAGATGTTATATTAAATTGGCATGATCTGGAACATTAAATGTTTGACTTTCTGTATTAAGTGTGTTAATGATTTCTTAAGCTTTTCTAATCCTAAAGGAAGAATTTTCAGTTTTGTCATGCTGAAAAACTCCATGGCAATGTGAACTAAACCATTTTGTTCAAAGAATTTCATTTTTGTCAGTACTTACTTTTAACTCTTGAGATTTGAAGAGTTTTGAATTCTTTGGCAGCATTTTTCTGCATAATTGCATTTTTTACTAGTGGCTTCATTTGCCTTATTTCTTTCCCCTTACAAATTTTTATATTATAAAAATTTCATGTAGCTGTTGAAAAAATATTTAATCTGTAATACAAAAAATTTCTTTCATACAGTTTTAGGCTGTAATGAAAAGGAAAGTGGAAATGAAATACACATTTATGTACTTGAACAATTAGCTACATTACCATCCATTTATAATATTTATCCTTGTAATGTTGCTTTAAATAATGAATTTTGATTAATGTAAAATTTCATTTTTACATTTTTTAAGAATGCATAACCTTTTTTTAAACTTTTTAAAATATCTGCATCAAATTATTTCCATTTTTGTCAGCCATTGTATTTTTGAGTGATTTCTTAAATGTTTAAATTAGAATGTTTCATTGGAATTCTTAATGTTGCTATCAAGATACACCTATCCCTCGATTTACACAGTAGATACGTTCCACAGCAAATCATGTAAATCGAAACCGTGTAAAAGCAAAAGACACAGCATTCATATTAAGCAAGGGGATATGTGCAAGCCGTAGTTATGTTTATAATAACAGTAAAAATGCAAAGAGTTTATGCCAAAGTGAAGACAAAGCAATTTGCGTAATATGCAATGATAAATTATTAATATCTATATGTATTTCAAAAATTAGCACTTTACCTCGTGTAAAACTGAACTAGGAATAACAGTATGGAAATGAAACAAAATATACTTTAACCCTTCAGTGGGCACGCCAATTTTTGAAACACTAGCATGCATGTGGGACACAAAGTGCAAACGTCTCTTTCAACCTTCATTATTCCTTTAGTAATAAACTTTTTTTTTTCAAATTGAAAATAACAATTCTGCATTTTATGACAAGATGTAAAATGTTGATAATATTGAGATATAGTTATAATTAAAGGCCAAAGAATGCACATACAATCGCCTTATTTCAAAACTGTCTGGTTTATTGGATCTAAGGACAACTTGTGAAATGATTCCTATTATGTCCAAAAACCTCAAAACAATGAGATTGTCCGTCTTCGTGATTTGTGGGATACCTTGCAATAGCTGCACATTTGATAGACTCCATCAACTCCTGCTTTTGTCATATTGTAACCCAGTATAATTGCTGGTTTACCATGGTTTAATCATGACTAACAATGAATGGAAAGGAATACAAGGGTCAGAAAATCAGACCTGCGTTTGAAAGGGTGTAGCTATAAATAGAAACTGCTTTGAATATTCAAAAGTTGCATGTAAAAACAAACCATTCAAAATTATGAAAATGTTGCACCTTGTACACGGACGTGCCTGCTGAAGGGTCAATGATGCCAATGCTAAACATAACATAACCAATGCTAAACGTAATGTAAGGCAATGCATTTGTGACATCTGTGCAGATAATTAATGAGTATGTTCAATGTAACACACTCAAATAAATAATACATCAATATTTTTTTTTATTTATAAAATTTAGAAACTGTAAAACAAGTACTGTGCAAATCAAGGGACAGGTGTACATGCAAGATTTGACTGGCTTTGTGTAGACTGAGATGATATGCATATTCCTCTGAAAAAGTATATTTAAATATATTCTAAAATGTATTCTCTATAAATCTATCGAAAATGCCCTAGCAAGGAGTTATTTCCCCTATAAAAGTGATTTTGGTCCCTATTCAAGGAATAAATTTTAGAGCCATAATGTGTTATAAACATAACAGAAAATCTTGAGGATTGAATAACCTCCCCTTTAAACATAAAATTAATGTGGGGTTCTTAATACATGTTATGATATAGCCTGTTGGAGTAATTGGTACATGTACAGGAAGCTGAGTCTTGAGTTTGATTCCTTGGTTAGCTAAGTTGTTTTTAAAAAAGGTGATGAAAGGAGATTGTGGTTGGATATTTGTTGTTACATTTTTTTGTTGAAAAAGATTATTTCAAACGAATCTGAAACCTTTGGTTTCATTTTTTTTAGTTACTCTGATCATGGTTGCCTCTAGATTGTTGTGTGAACTAAATCTATTAATACCAAAGATATTAAAATCAAATGTGATAACAATAATCCAGACATATTGCTTGTATCCATGGGAGGTTTTGAGTGATGCAATTTCTGTTGAAATTGGGTTGGATGATGCAACATGGCTCATAAAAATGACTAAGATTTTTGAAGCAAACATTAAGGTCCAAATCAATAAAAATAAAAATCATAGAATTCTTGCATTATCTCAAAAACAATGTTGCCTTTTAAAAGATACTTTCTTCTGTGCTTTTCTGTAAATGACTTAAAATTTTGTAAATCTAGTGTATAATTCTGCGTGCGACATTTGTTTTTGGTAATAACTTTCTATTTCTCATTTGAAAATTCAAGCAAGATGATAAAAAAAGAAATAGAACAAAATAATGCATGTTAAACATACATTTAATGTATTTATAGGTAAATTAGTATAATGTGTAGATGGATATGTTGCTTTCATTACTCTTTCTTAGAAAGAAGTTTTAAATACAGAAATTAGAAGAGTGCCACAAACTCATATATATAAATAAGAGTTATTTTACGGATAGTTGTTTTTAGTGACAAAAGTATTGAGACAAGGTGGGTTTTTTTTTTTTTTTTTTTTTTTTTTTTTTTTTTTTTTTTTTTTTTCTTCTTCTTCTTCCCCCTGCTTTCAATTTCCCAAACAGTGGTGTAATATGTTAATTATCTTGGAAATGCTAAGAATCTACTATGCACTCATCTTCATATAGAGTTTTAGGAAAGTTCCTAGAATGTGTTGTTCTGTTTCCAGTTGGTGATAATTAAATGTTTGTCGAAATATTGCTGGCAATGATTTTGAGTAATAGTGGTTGGTATCCACTCGCGGATTGTCTTTGGGTTCGAACCTCGACTAAGCCTTGGACGTTTCTGTGCCGTCACCCCAACTGGAGAAATGTTGGTTCATTAATATGGCGCTTCCATAATACGAGTAAAGTAGCCAACAAATGCCACGTTGTGGATGAGCGTCGAGACAAGTGCCTGCCTCATTGAAAAAAAAAATTATTTTCAGTTAAGTTAGTTGGATTTGTTAAAGACACTAATTAAAGTTTGTGATGGTTGAATGATTTGATGTTGAAATGTCTCGAGAAGAGCGGTAATGAAAGAACTGATCAAAAGTCATGACAGCAGAACTGGTATTTCCCCTGTACTCTGATGCTAATTGCTCGACTATGAAATTTGTTTCTTCGTGGTATGCATGCGTGTTACGAAAAGTTTGTTTAGAAGATAGAATTGACCTTGCGGTTTTCTTGGTTAACGAAGTGTAGGACTGTTTGGATTTAACTGGCATTGAGAATGGCTTTCCGATAAAATAACGCAGTGACACAGAGTAACCATTTCTTGCAAAATGTCATGTTCATAAATCCTTGATTACCTCGCAGTATCTTCGTTTTCGGAAGTTCTCTTCAGGGATCGGTAAAGAAGTTTACGCTTATGTTAATCATTATATAAGTTTTGAAGGTTTTGTATCGCAGATCTGTAGCAATAAGAATACGCAGTAAACTATTTTTTCACGTTTCTTTGCTTCATATTTTTTGGTGTATTTATATAATTAGCTTGTATGACTTCAGAAAACATTTAATGATTCCACAGTATTGTTTTTGTTAAATGTCTGTTTCCCTTAAATTCACTAACATTTCAAGCCATGTAAAGACTGTAAAAAAGCAAGACGGATGATACCACTAACTAAGCATAGAATTTTACTTCGAATCAAAAGCGAAAGTCCCCCCCCCCCCAACCTCCCCTCTTCAGTCATGGCTCTGGGGTTTCCCCGACCGGCAAACAAGTTATTCACCATTGAAAAAGCGGCACGTACATTTTTCACTTGTGCAATATTCTAAAATAAATTTATACTGACGAACACGGTTATGTCAGTAAGTGTTGCAACTGATTAGAAAAAAAAAAATCCTCAAAACCAGTTAATGAACTATAATAAAAAAATATATACATATATATGTAAAGCAAATGTAGCCTGATTTTGAGGCATACAACCTGATTGTAATTAAAAAAGTATATTGTACACCCGCATTTTTCTCAATTTTTTTACTTGGTTCCCCGAAGGGCAAGCAGAACAGGTTTTGCTATTAATGCCGGTGTGTCGAAGAAATATTTCCCAGAAAAGCAAGTAAGTTTGAGGAAAAAGAAATTACGTCTTTAGCTCTAGATTATTTTGATCGTTGCAGCATTCGGATAGCAATGTCTCACAAATTTAAAGAAATAAATATCTTGTAGTTAAAATATGTTTATTCATGAGCATATGTATTATCAAAGTAGATTGCTGATAGAACTACGGTTTTAAACTCATATTTGTGGTAATTGCGATTCAGTAAACTTTTCCCCGATCACATAGCTGGTTCTGTTACCCTATGATTACAAAGTGTATTTTAGTGTTTGGTCGAAGATTTTTGTTCTCTATTCTTCGATTTATACACAGAATTAATATATGTGCTGATTCTCTCGTACCAAAGAGAACACTTTCTCAATAAACCTTGCCTCGATTGCAAAGAGTTTGCATTGCACAGCCAGCTGTTTATTAAGCAAATAAAGATGCAGATAGTAACTGAGCTGTAATGCTTTTCGTTGACGTTTATTTTAAAGAAGTCGAGAATTCTGTTCATTAAATTTAGTAAAAGTAGTTACTCGAAGAGTAGTTAAAGTACTGCACTATATATAATTATATGAAGCAGGATAAAATATTCAGAATGAAGTTTTCAAATGATCCCAACAAAGTATGTTTGTGTGAATGACTTTTATATTAGATCTGCAATTATTGAGTATGAAAGACCATAACTATTTTCTATCTTGGAGATGGACAAAATTGATTCGCATTTCCGGGATTGTGTAACCAATTACGCTACGTAATATTACTTGCTCTGAGATCAATAAAATATATTCAAAAAAGACAATTTTCACGTTTCTTTGCCCTCAACCGAGAAAACATTTCCCTTTCCTCTCTTAATTCGTCGTTTCCTTAGCGGTATTCATTTCGTTACATCTTTAAATCTTGAATTATTTCACAAGGACGCCTCGTGGGAACTCTACTCTTCTATAAGGCTTGTTTTTTATTTTCCCCTGTGTAAACTTTGTAACTCTCCTAATCGAAAGTTGTTTCGAAATTTTCTTTGAAATAGTAACCCTTTGAATTTCATGCTTGAATGGCCTGCGTCGTAGATTTTTTACATGCTTCTGAATATATTATTTTGTCATTCAATTTTTTTACTTCAAGTTCGCAACACTCGTGTAGGTGCAATTATTTAATAATTCTTATTAAAACAAGGTGACTCATTCAAAATAGTCCTATATCAGGATACGTATTTCTAGCCGGTCAATTTAACAACATTTACGTAGAACTGTTTAACACGAGTAATTAATTCACTGGAACTATTAATTATCTAAAAACGCTTCTGTGTTATGACCGTAAAAAGTTAGTTGTATGTTTTGAATGAACTATGTATAATGATTAAAATAGGGTGAAATGACAACAGTAAAAACTTGTAGATTTTCAATTTTTCTCCTGCAAAATTATTTACGTTTTTTTATTTTTAGTTAACGAGTCTGTTGCCAGTCTGTCTCTTTCAATTTTGTTCCTGATCTTTTTATGTAATGCCCAGGTTATCGGGAGTACAGTATATGCTCTAAATCATTTTGATTAGATGTCAGTTACATTTAGGCCTTCGCATTATTTTCTGAGGAAAGTCTTAAGTGGCAGCTGCCTCACTAAAATAGGGTTTTGTTATGACCTCCCCCTCCCCGCCCCGCTAAACTTAAGAACTTCTAACCGAATTCTGTGCAAAATTTGATTTTCTCTGCAAAAGTATAATATTTGCTTTTAATTGAGCACCGCTGCCGCTAAGACATGCATGTACACATATGGCAATACGATACGATGTGGGAGGCAAAAAAAATTATGTTATTAGCAGAAAGAATTTTTTAAATCCCTCGAGTCTTAGGACCTGTTCACATGGAATCTGTCAGCGTTAAAGATTCTGTTGGCGATGATTGGTTAAAAAATTTTATGCTAACGCTGACGGATTCTGTGTGAACAGGGCCTTATTCTTGTATAGCTGTATCCAAGTACTATAATCAATTTGGAATTTTCGATTGATTTTATGAGTTTGGAAATCGTAAAATCAAACGAAAATCTCGGCACTGAAATTGGAAGAAAATTCATCTATTATACTGAGGAAATACCTTTTTTAGCTATAAAAATTAGTTTGAAAAGTTTTAAAAATATCTACGGTATCATTCTGGAAATTCTTATCCGTAGATTTTCATCGTTTCATTGTAGATTTTGATAACAAAAGTTGTTGGAAAGTTTGTTTTGTTTTTTTAGATCACCTGATTATAAAATTCATATTTTATAATTGTTTTGTGACTAATATTTTTTGCCTATGTGGATGGAGAAATAAGTATGAAATCTCCCTCCTCTCCGTTTAAAAATTCCTTGCGCTAATAATGTAAATTTTTTGCCGCCCGCATCATATCGTAGTTAGCGTAAGCCTGGATCATGGCCATTCCCGTGATGTTCCCTTATAGGGAGCTGTGTTGGTTCACCTGTATGGTTTTCTCATAATAAAGTAGCCATCCAGTTCGCGATGTAGATGGATCAATGTTCTCAAGATAGAGTACTACCTGCCGCGTTGGCAGAAAATGTCATTTGAAAAAAGAAGGAACGATAACTATTATGAAAAAATTTTAAGTAAATAACGAGAACGTAAATTTTAATATTACGGTGAAAGAGGTAACATTGCAAGTATAATGTATCTTATTTAACTTACTTTCATCCAAGCAAATAGTACTTTTCCATAATTTGTAGAAGAAATGTTAAGGAAACTATTAAGTCATAGTGTGTTATGATTATGTAATATTTCTGACCGAGATCTTTTTCTTCATTTGTTCTTCCCGTAGTCTTGCATTGCTGCCATAAGTAATGCATATTTTAAGAAGGATTTGGCATGCTGCCACTAGAGAATATTCAAAATTAACTAGTTAAACTTGAATTACAAGATTGAATGCCAGTGAAAAGTAAGCAAACAACAGTAGTTTTCAGAAAACTACACTTTTTAAGATACAAGAAAAACACCTTGACAGAAAATCCATCAGCCTGGCTCCTTACATGCGCAGCCAAGCATTAAATTTGCTCAAATATAAACATACAGGTACATGTTTAGTGTGAGCTCCCACTAAACATGCACATGTGAGCTCAATAGGGTCGGTTTGTTGCGTCGATATCTCGACTTTCACAATGGTCGAGAAGAACCAAATGACAAAGAATATAAACATGTGTCAGAACTATGCTACTCGCAGTAAGTTCTGGGCAGAGTACATCCGTTCGTACAGCAACTAGTCTACTGACTACAGTGTGAGGATGAGAGAAGCCCAGCCGCTGGTTAGTCTATGCCAGTGGTATTCAACCTGTGTTCCGCGGAACATATAAAGGGTTCCGTGACGCTTTTTAATTATTTACCCGTACCAGTGTACCGCTGCCCTGACTTGCGCACAAAGTGGTAGGGGCTGGTCTATTGCGCATGAAGGGGGAAAAAGTATCGTTGTTCAGTTCTGATTTGCCTTGTAGCGTGCATCTCGACTTATTGTCTTGAGGCCGAATACAACTTTTACAGATTAAGGGCCTGTTCACATAGGAGTCCGTTGCGTTGCGTTAAGGAAAAGATGACGTTGAGACGAAAATAAACCAATCATAGGCGTTAAAAATTTCATTGCTAATCGTTTGGAGGCATATGATTGGTTTATTTTCGTCTCAACGTCATCTTTTCCTTAACGCAACGCAACGGACTCCTATGTGAACAGGCCCTAACTGCTACTAAAGGTAAACAACTGAAATTAATATTTATAAAAGTTATTTGTGACATGAATTACTATTTGATTTTCAAAGAAAATGTATCTTAATTTTTCATATTAGACATAATTTTATAACGTTTGTTTGTTGTTTTGTTTTTCTATAATACGAAAGGGTAATATAAAAAAATTGTGCTTTATCAAAATTCGGAGAAAAAACTGAACAAAATTGTTATTTATTTTTTTTTTTTTCGGAACGAAAACCGAAACTCTGAATGGAAAAAATAACCTTTTGATTTACAATAGAATTTTAACTTTTGTTGCAAATTACAATTACATAAATTTTGGCTTAAGTACAATTTCAACAAAGACATTTTCTATAAAGAGGATAATTTTCTTTATAAGTTATGAATTATTATTCATTGATTATTTTATAGGAATTTGATTCCAAAAATATAATGGATAAATGGTTGAAGACCGGAAAATTAAAAGATAATTATAATGAAGAAATTAGGGAAACCGGAAATAATGTTTCAAATCAAACCATTTCTGAACCTTCGATTTCTGGACTTCTATCTTTAATTAAAGGACGTAACACCGACAAGGAAGTTCCCTAGACAGAAAATATTCATAAAGAACGTAAATACGATGACTCTTATTTAAACTACGGATTTTATTGGACTGGCAATGAAAATAAACCAAATGGATTGTGTGTCCAATGTGAAAAGGAAGTGACTAATAGTAGTTTAAATCCAGCAAAATTACAAAGACATTTAAAGACGATGCATCTGCAATTAAAAGATAAAAACATTGAATATTTTGAACGAAAACGGCACGAGCTTAAAAGAGGAGGGCAGGAATTTTCAAAATATATGTTGAATGATAACAGGGCATCCTTGGAAGCCTCCTACCGCGTTAGTTATCGAATTAGTAAAGCAGGAGAAGCTTACACGATTGGAGAAAAAATAATCAAACCTTGTTCTAAAGATTTAATTATGTTTAAAATTGGGGGGAAATATGCAAAAGAAATTGATAGTGTGTCACTTTCTGATACAACTGTTGCTAGACTTATTAAAGATCTATCAGATTTTTGTGAGAAAGAATTAATATGTCGTTTAAAAAAATCTCCACATGGATTTACATTATAATAAGGCGAGTCTACCGATGTTGCTGGTTTGGCAGTATTAAATGTTCTTGTACTTTATGTTTTCAACTCAACCGTTTTCGAGGATTTACTCATGTGTACACCTCTTCCAGGTAAGACTACAGGTGAACAAATTTTTGAAACGATCAACGCCTATATGAAAAAGCATAAATTTTCTTGGGAATCATGCTTCCATATTTGCACCAATGGTGCAAAATCGTTGCTCGGGGTAAATAAAGGTGCAATATCTTGAATAAAAGTAATAGCTAGTCACATACAACATTCTCATTGTTGCCTTCATCGTCATGCTCTTGCAATTAAACAAAGGCCCAATGATTTGAAAGATGCTCTTGATAATGTAGTTAAGATTGTCAATTACATCAAATCAAGGGATTTAAATTCCCGGTTATTTAAATTACTTTGTGAGGAATTATCTTGTGAGCATAAGACATTACTTTTGCACACAGAGGCACGATGGCTATCTCGTGGAAAAGTTCTAAATCAATTCTACGAACTGAAAGATGAAATAAGAATTTTTTTGATTGAACATAAACATGAACTTGCGGATAAATTAAACGACGAAAATTGGATGCACATTTTGCTGACATCTTTTCTATTTTGAATGAAATGAATATTTCATTGTAAGGAACAACAACAAATATTTTGAAAGTTAATAACAAAATTGAAGCAATGATTTCAAAGCTCGATCTATTTAAAACATATGTAAATAGAAACGATTTGCAATGTCTTCAAAAACTGAATGATTTCTTGGCATCAAACGATCTTTTTCTTAACAGTGCCGTTCAAAAATTAATTGTAGAACATTTATCCCATTTGCAGAAAACTTTTAGAGATTATTTTCCGTCAACTGAATTGTCAAATATGTGGATTCAAAATCCATTTAAAAATTTTAATTTGGAAGAAGATAATGATCTGCCGTTCCAGAGGAATTATTTAATTTTTGGTCGCATGTTTACAAAGAATATCCGGAAGTGTTTGATCGGGCTGTAAAAATGCTCATGCCATTTGCTACTACGTACCTTTACGAACGAGCTTTTTCGACATATGTTAGTACAAAAACTAAATATAGAAACGCCTTAGATGCGGAACCTCAAATTCGTTTGCATATTACTACCATTTCTCCAAACTTAGGACCATGGTCCTAAAAAAATTTGTTTCATTTTTCCCATGTAGACAATAAAAACATGAATCAAAATGGTTTTATAATGATTTTGTTAAATTTCTTAAATTGAATTATGTACTTCGTATATCAGAGTGAATCTTTACTGTTTTCAGTAAAACAGCTTAACATTAATCATATACCATTATTGCAACTTTTTGCTTTGGGGTTTCAAGAAAATTTCATTTAAACTGTAGGGTTCCGCAAACGTAAAAAGGTGGAAGACCACTGGTCTATGCTATTTATCGGGGGAGGGGGGGGGGCTCAATTTTCCTTTATTTATTTATTTTTTTTTTATTTATTTATTGAGCTGCTTGCAGCACTCCCATTTTCAAACAGCTTTTTCAAAAATATTTCCCCGAGGTCGTCCGGCAGTCCGAAGGGATCTTTTTGAGCACGCCACTTCCCGGAGGATGAGCCACGCCTCGTGATCTCTTTGAGTCGCAGGAGACGGACCCAGGGTTGCGACTGTTCCCTTTCAAAATTGGCCAGCTATCAAATTAGGCTTTGGTATATTACTGGATAGTCATTGTAACGGTACCCCAAATTCACGTTCTTTGTTTGGGCTTCTCCTGTTTGCACTCTCATTTTCACGCCACCCCCGCTAATTGCATGTCTTTGATTTGCTCTAATCTACCAGTCTCTAGAGCAGCGGTTCTCAGCCTTTTAAACCCCACAACAAATCTCCCCCCCCCCAAACTGAAGAATAATAAAATGAACACTTCGCGACCCCAGACCAAAACTTAGTAACAGTAATATTAAATAACTGCACGAGCGACTAGTTAAAATTATTAAGCTGTGTTAATAGTGTCCTTTCGCGATTCCCCTTACATGTCTCCGCGGCCACTAGGTTGAGAAACGCTGCTGTAGAGCAGTGGTGCGCAAACTATGGGTCTTGACCCACAGGGGGATCGCTAAAAATATTGGAAGGGTCGCGGATTGTCTGAAGTAAATTTATTTCATATTGAATTATATAATTAAAAAATAGGCTTTAAATTTTCTATAATCGCATATTTTTAATATTTTAATTATATTTTTTATATGTTTAAAAATGTGATATTGTTAAATAAGGTATTAAACAGTTTTATAATTAAATCTCCTACAGCAAAAGACTATACTTACATTGCTTCTATCTATCTGTGTGAAACTAGATTTTCAAGTCTGGATTTTTAAAACAGTTTGTCAAAATTGGCCTATATACTTTCCGTTCTGAAATTTTTCGTTGAGGATTTAGGGATTTTTTATTTAAAAAATGTGGGTATCGGTCAAAAAATTTAGCGCACCACTGCTCTAGAGCTCCACTATTAGGACCTCGTTTTCCAATTCTTGTACGTAGTTTCATACTCTCAGTCTGCTGTTATGAGTGACCTGGGGTAGGGAAGCGGAGTAGCCTCCTGCTGCGGTCTATTTCCCACCGGCACGGATCTCAATCTGGAACGCCTCAGTTGCTATGTCGGGCCCTGTCCGGTGCAATGGAGAAGTTACATATCATGTGAACCCTTATCTCCATTAGATACAGGACTTAGATTGCAGAAAATATTGTATCGCAGTTTAATATTTCAAGACGACTGTCAAATTGAAATGATTACTTTCTAGCTGCAGCCATTGTTATGGTGTCGCTGGGTATGCGCTTAACCTTTAGCTTACGGGGCCTATTTTTCAGATTCCCTCTTTAGAACGGGAAATTTTATACCCCCTTTGTAAGAACGGTCATTAAGAGGGTTATATATATATATATATATATATATATATATATATATATATATATATATATATATATATATATATATGTGTGTGTGTGTGTGTGTGTGTGTGTGTATGTATGCAGATATATATATATACAGTGGAATCTCGATCGATTGTTCTCCGAATCATCGTTTTCCCGTATGTGTCGTTTATTTTACCTAGTCCGACGATCATATTGCTTTGTTATGATTCCGCATCTATCGTTCAGTTCAGTCGGTCCCTTGAGAAACGATAGATCGAGATTCCACTGTATATATACCTATATCTATCTGTATATATATAAATATATATATACAGTCGAATCTCGATCGATCGATCGTTCCCCGAACGATCGTTTTCCCGTATGCATCGTTTATTTCATCCAGTCCCGAATAAATTCGATAGAAAACAAGCAAAAACAGACCGCATGGATCGTTCCTCGGTCCATCGTTTTCCCGCAATATTCGTTCAGAATATTGAAGCTTTACATTAATTTATCGGATCGATCGTTTTTTCATAATAACTGAACCTGAAATATAAATGTCTGGATTGAGCTAGAATGACGCTCTACTTAAACAATGAGCAGAACATTTGAGATGAACGGTATTGTATTTTTGTTCTCTCCTGTTTAGCTTGGTTTCGCAGAATCGTACCACTCCCATTATTTGTTCGTCTTTGGTGTTCCTTAATTCTTTAGCCCCTGAAGTATCCTATTTTCGGAAACTCATTCCAAATTCTCTGTCTATTGAACATTTCTGTTCTTATCAACAATGGCTCACAGTCAGCCTACCTGAGCGGTTACTGCTATTCTCTGGCTTTTCTCTTGGCCTTGGGATGGATGCGCTCTGGTGTTTGGTCTAGGGTGTGAAAAGTTTCTGATTGCACTCTACACTGGCCGGTTAGGGTTTCACCCGAAAGCAGAACTTCCTGGTGGTCTTATGTCGGACCCCATCCAGTGCAATGGAATGAATCTACAGTGTGTAACAAAATTATAAGACCACCCAAAATATCACTCATTTTAATATTACACTGCATAAAATGAATAATTTTAAAATTTTAAGCAAATGAAAAAAGTTATATTTTCTCAAATAAATCGCTTAAAGGAAAAAAAAATTGAGTTAATTTCACACAGTAAAAGATTTTTTGAAATCTGTGTGTAACATAAATATAAGACCACTTATTTTTTTATTTAAAATCTTTTGCGTATTTAAAACTATTTTATTTTTTCTTTCAAAATCGTTGATAAACTGTAACTTTACATCACAAAAAAGTCCAAACGATAATATTGTAAAAAAATTGAATTTAATTTGTTTGTTTTTATGAGGAAATTCACAATGCCACGTGGAAGAGAATTATCTGAACTAGAAGTTTGAAAAATTTGGTTTTATAAGGGCTCTGGAAAATCGGAACGTGAAATAAGTAAGATACTTAAACGTTCTAAAACTGCTATTCATAACGTTTTAAGTAAAATAGATTTTTATGGAAAATATAAAAGATCTGGCAGAAAGAGTAAATTATCAGCTCGTGATAATAGACGAATTTTCAAGCTTGCAACGAAACAGAACTTGTCTACTCGTAAAATAACACAGTAGACAAGTAAAACTATTTCACATATGACAGTCTAGCGCACTTTAAGATCAAATTCAAATGTTGCTCTTCGGAAATTAAAAAGAAAACCAGGACTGTTAAAGCATCATAAAGAAGGAAGGTGAAGTGGGCAAAGGAACTCATGACCTGGGATGCTGCTTGGAAAAATATTATTTTTTCCGACGAAAAAATTTAATTTGGATGGCCCGGACGGCAATATTTCCTACTGGCATGATTTAAGCACGGAACCTCGGGTTTTCTTCAGTAGACAGATGGGTGGTGGCTCTGTGATTGTGTGGGGAGCTTTTGCATATGATGGGAAATGTGATCTGCAGCTAGTTTTTGGAAAAATGGACTCTATTTGTTATCAACAACTGCTTTACCAACACCTTATACCTTTTAGCCCATTTTTAGGAGGGTGAAACTGGAAATTTCAGCAAGACAATGCGCCATGCCATGTGTCTAAATCAACTAAAAACTGGTTTCAAAAAGAAAAAATCGAGGTCTTAAACTGGTCAAGCCTTAGTCCAGACCTGAATCCCACCGAAAACTTGTGGTTCCATTTGGCTCGTCAAGTGTATGCAAATAACCGTCAGTATGATTCTGTGTATGAATTGGAACTAGCTATCATGGATGAATGGGACAAAATTCCCAAATATTTGCTCGAAAACCTAATTAATTCAATGAAAAATCGAGTATTTGAAGTTATTCAGAAAAATGGTGGATCAACATCATATTAATTTTATTAAAAAAATTTCTTTTAACTAGTGGTCTTATAATTTTGTTACAGATATTTGATCGGAAAAATTTGAAATTGTTGATAAAATAATTAGTATATTTAAATATCTCTTAAAAATAATATACATATATTTTATATTTCATTTATTAACATCAACCTAATTTAATTTTAAAAAAATTATACTATTTATAGTAAAAATCACAAAATCCACAGTGGTCTTATAATTTTGTTACACACTGTAGTTACAAACGATTCACGGCTGACGCTTCTTTATACTCTCACACTATAACCCAGCGGTTCTCAACCTGGGGGGCGCGCCCCCCTGGGGAGGCGTAGAAGAATTTCAAGGGAGGCGTGAGTTTAAAAAAATAAATAAATAAAACTAACTGTAATTTACTGTACTCAATTTTGCAGTCACAATGTAACCGTAACGTATTTTCGACACACGAACGCGAACACAAAAATTGTCGCACACGATAATTGTCGTAGCTGCAATGTCAGAAAAACATTCTGAAGACTTAAGGATGCAGTTAAGAGTTTCACAGAAAAGATAACTCTTTGGCAACGCCGTCTTCAGAGTTCAGAGCCAAACATTTCCTCCTTTGCAAGACTGAACGACATCCTCGATGATAATGAAAAACTCACATTGCAATATATAAATGAACTGATGGACCTTATATCAGGGCATTTGGTAGCATTGCAAAATGAAATTGCAGACTATTTTCCAGATATTAGTTCAGAGAACTGGGAGTTTAAGTTGACAAGAGATCCTTTTAAAATCGACGTGGATATACTTCCTGATCATATTCAGGAACAGGCAATCAACCTAAAATGTGATTCTCAAGCAAACGCGGAATTCGAAAACATCGATGTTGAAAACTTTTGGTTACGCTATTTTCCTGTTTACCCAGAAGTTGCTTTGGAAGCTTCGAGGTTGTTAGTGCAGTTTTCATCCTCATATCTCTGTGAATCTGGATTTTCAGCATTACCATACATAAAGTCAAAATATCGAGCAAAGCTGGACGTTGAAAGGGACCTGAGGTGTGCTTTGTCACACTTAAAACCTAATATTCAAAAACTTGTCAAGGACAAACAGTTCCAGCCCTCTTATTAATGTTGTGAAAGTGACTGGTATTCCATTCCAACCTCACCTAGATCCTTGATTACCTCAAATATAGTTGATCTGTATTTGATTATTTGATTTCATATGTTCTAATAATAATATGTTCCAAATTAAGATATGAGTAGTAATATTAAATTTTGTGTATGAAATTATCTATTCTATATTTTCATTTAATAACCAGCTTCAGTTTCAAATTCCAATTGTACTACTTGTATTGACCACATGGTGGTAGTGGTGGTAGGGAGGCGTGACCTTACATCAGTGTTCAAAGGGGGGCACAGAGCCTGAATGGTTGAGAACCCCTGCTATAACCGATACCGAAATGAATGCAATTTGCAACACAGAAAAAATATTGTTTACTTGTGGAGAGAAATCCGACGAGGATTTCCGAAGAGAAATCCGAAAAACAAACGAAGATTAAATACTTTTATTTGAATCAAAATTCCTGTGCACCTACGTGTATTTCTTTTATTATTATTATTATCTTGGATTTCAGTACAACTTTGTCATTTTATCTTCAATTACACTACAGATATGTATGCATTTATGTATGTGAATAAATATATTTTACGGATATCAAACTTTAAGGAATGTTAATACTTTTTTGTATGTTCCCGCATCTATCGTTATCCCGCATCCATCGTTTAGTTCAGTCAGTCCCTTCGAAAACGATAGATCGAGATTCCACTGTATATATATATATATATATATATATATATATATATATATATATATATATATATATATATATATATATATATATATATATATTTATTCATTAATGGTCCCGTCTTCTTGGGATACATGCTATCCCACCCCGTAAGGAAAAGGTTAATGTTGAATATTATTCAGTATTAAATATCAGCTTTCGTTAGACACAGACGGAGTCCATCTCGTTCGCTCGGTCGCCTTAACAGCGCGCTTTTGTTTTCTAGCACAACAACTCAAAATCTTTACGGCACTTTCATCACTGTATCCAAGCTTAGCATAGGAATGTGTTCAAAATTATGTGAGAAAATCTAGCTGTTTTAAAGAAAAAGATGCGCCGTTGTATTGTTCTTAAGCGTAACAAGTTATTACTGCGTGGGCTTGCGCTCCGATCTCGGCTAAGGCATGGATATTCCTCTGCTTTTCCCCTTCCCCCAACTATCTGCCAACGAATTCGCAGCAAGAACGAATATCCGCAGGAGAAGTTCCAACCGAAAGGGAAAAAACAAAGATGTTGCTGTCATTAGTTTAGAATATTGATTGAGAAGTGTCTTGAGTATTTCAAAGCTTCCATTCTAGTTTTATAACACAATGGCATTCAATAAAGATCTAAGGAAATAATAGAGGAAAAAAAAGACGTTATAATGTGGACAAATCTTTCTGTGTAAAATATAATAAAAGGTCATGCATATATGTCTACCATGAGTAACCCTTAATTATATCCTTTGTGCTGAAAATTTTTAAATTGGGTCCCAAATTTTTACTGTCCACGCAGTAGTACCTACCCTTTACTAACTTAACCAGAATAAAGAGTGGCCAAATTTAATCTCTCCGTAGTTAATTTTTCTAATACGTCTTAATATAGGAAAACTAATGGTATATCCTGATTAGAAAAACCTAACGGGGAAATGTAGGTTCCAAGAAAGAGAAGGATTCAGGGGTTGACACAGGGAACCCTGCAGCAAACTTGATAGTAACGACTTTCTGAAATAAATCCTATTTATTTAAAATTGGCATTTTAGGTTAACCCCCCCCCCCCAAAGTATTGTTCTATCATCATTTATGTGATCCTATAAGGTTTAAACCGAGTTCGACCTCTTTATCATTTGAATTTGGTTCTGCTATTCTGCTGCAACCACTATTTTTAAAGCTTTCGCGGATCAGCAAGCTTTACGACCACACACATTTTTTCCCCCATCACAGATCTCTCGAGGCTAAATTTAGTTCCCTTCTGGATCAGAAGAAACACTTGCGAAGGCAATTAATGTGTTGATTACAGACGTTTTACGACGCGCATATATTAAGAGAAAGCAATTTTTTTTTCCGTATTTCCTAAAAACAACGAAAATCAAGTATTAAGTCTCAAAATCAAAAAGTTTTGATTTCATGTTGGCCGATGAAAATCATTGTATGTACATTTTTAATTTTAAAAAAATTTATTATATCGTATTATATTTTATTTATTTTGTATTTGTGACATATACATCCAGCAACTTGTTAAAAATTAAAGTACCATTTCGCGCATTCAAAAAACGAAATGAATCGCGTATCTTGAAAAATGTCTTTCACACATTAAAATTTCTAGTTCTAGATTAAGTGAAAAGAAAGGGTCTTTTAAAAAAATCCTAAAGTATGAAATATATATACAGGGTGAACCAAAAGTATTGCCCTGATTATAAAAATTCATTACAAAATAACCGTTTAATATAATAATGTAACTTTTGTATCGTTGGATAGGTCAGTTTTAGTAGTGTTTTTTTTTTTTTTTTTTTTTTTTTTTTGTGGTGCACGCGAGTGCTCCTTCAAGAGGGACTCAGGGGAATATTTGAAAGGAGGACATCATTTTCGGCCGGAATGGCGTCGATTCAAGAGAAAGCCCGACATGCGTTACCCCTAACATTTACTTAGACTTATTGCAACTTTTTCAGAAAGATGTCGCACCCTCACACTGGGGATGTCTAGTGCGTGATTTCCTAGACGAAACATGTACTGTGTGTACTGTAACAGAAGACATGTTAAATAACACTTGGCGGGAACTGGAATACCGCTTGGACATTCTCCGAGCTACCAAGGGGGCACACGTTAAAATTTACTGAGATAAATGGTCTTATAAAAAAATTTATGACAGTACATACAATATATCCAAACAAACATAGGTCTAATTATAATAGTTTGAGCACGATAAATATTTATAATCAGGGCAAGACTTTTGGTTCACTCTCTCTCTCTCTCTCTCTCTCTCTCTCTATATATATATATATATATATATATATATATATATATATATATATATATATATATAATGTGTGTGTGTGTGTGTGTGTGTGTGTTTGTTTGTTTGTTTAATTAATTATTTATACTCTTACTTTTACCACGACAAAAATTGATTTAAGGTTCTCTTTATTTCGACAGTCAACTTTCCTTACACGGGGGTTAATTAGCCTGGGCCCTTCAGTTTAATGTGATTCCGAACGGCTGCAAATATCGATACCAACAACTGGATTTCAATCCACAGCCTCGGATACCAAATGCCAGTTTCCTAGCCATTCGGACATCGTCGGGCCTTCTTTGTTTTGAAACCAAGCCTATTATTGTAATTTTACCCTCCCCCCCCACCCTCATATAAGCAATATATTTTTACAGAATTCGATGCTAATCATTAAAATAACAAATGGAGGAAAGATATTCACTGGAAATTGACATTGTCATCTAACCTTTTTAACTCTCAATCAAAGTTAACATAATTTATAGAGGTAATGATTTTCGACTAAGGCAGGGTTTCCTAACCTTTTTCGAGTCACGATCCCCTTCAATGTTTCCCACGCATCCTGCACCCCCCCCCCCCTTTACCCCCTTCATATTTTCATTATACAGGCCTTTTGAGATATGGAGAAAAAACATTAAATGCATTTCCATAATTTAATTTCAATTAACGTTTAATTTAACAAACGTAAAATTTTGAAGAAATGAAAAACATTAAGAAACACGTTGTTGTTGCTTATGCCCCCTGGCCGGAATGTTTACCAAACCAGGTCCATATAGGTTTCGGGTTGAGAGATGCATCTCCGGTTTATGCTGACACCACATGGGTCAGAGTCCGACTTAGCCAGGTGCCACCACAATTTTGAACGAGTGACATCTGGGGGATCGTACCTTCCCCACCCACCGACTTCAGAGAAGGACTCTCCGCTCTACGGATTTAACGTGCCCATATCCGGCATGGACGCGAGGATATTTAATGGCGCTTGTCGGGATTCGATCCAAGCACCCTCAGTACCGGAAACGAGCATGTTATTACTTGGCTACCTCTGGCCCATTAAGAAACTTTCATTCCTCAGTCAAAGGTGTGTAACAGCAAAAACAGAACAGAACGGAACCTAAAGAAAAATAATGCACCTACCGCATTGATTCAGAACTATATAACAATTTAAATAGAAAAACTCTTACCTATTGAACTTCCCTTTTTTTTTTTAAATTTATTCTGCGAGTGGACGGCTTCATACGTTCCAGCTTACGGTTATATCAATAGAACTATACCCAGTGACCTTTTTGTTAGAACAGTAATGTGAACCTGGCCTTCAAATTATACTAGAGAACTTTCATCGGCTCTATTTTTCATCACTCCTAACCGGTGCCGTAAGAGACCGTCTTCACTAGTACACATTTTTCAGCAGCTCCGTGAGTCTTCAACTGTTGCTATGATGAGCGAGATGGCACGGGGCCTACGTAAGTCAGGAGATCAGGCATTGTTCTCGGACTCTGATCTATCGACTGCAGCCTTGTTAGGTTAGCTGGGCCTCCCTTGAGTTGGTCCAACCCTAGAGGTCGCGGTCCTCGTCATTGGGGTAGTGCCCTTTGGCGAACACAGGACACGCCGGCTCATGAAGGTTCCGCAGGGTGGGTTTCACAGTAACGATGAGGATCTTCAGTTGCTGGTTCTGCGCCCAGGATTGCGACTGTTCCTTCACAAAATCGAAAATGTACTGATTTTTGGGGTATTTTTTAGCAGTTAAAAGTGAAAAAAATATTAAATTCAAGTGAACTGTGATTCGAGTGTCAAGTGATTCGATTTGAGTATTCGATTAATGCTAAACAATAGCCGACAATAAGATTCTTTTTGTTCTCATTTCATAGTTCTATATCTATCTTCAGTTTTCTTTATACATGGTTTTCAGTTTTGAATTTAGATATATAGAATCATGTTTGAACTGTCCAAACAACAAATAATTCTTTAATTTTTATTTTCATTTTACCGATTTTTTTTCCCAAACTGTTCATATATCATGTATTTCTTTCTTTGCTGATTAGTTTTGTTTTTGGTTTTAGAGAAATATTCTCTTAAGATATTTCTGTATGAAGTTCACCGTTTCTTTGTTTTGTTGATTACACTCTAAAATATTTAAAAAGTGCATATTCACATTTTCTTTATATAAATATTTATATTTAGGAAATTTTGGTGTTTATTGAGAGGTTTATTTGTTTTTCCACAATACCATATGCTCCGGAAGCCTGTTTAATATTTCAATTGTGTTTATCTTTGACTAAACCGAATGCAGAATATCTCGCAACATGGACATGTGCAATTCTGCCTAATACATGCACTCATATAATTTCAATGTATAATGCATTATTATTTCACCAATAACATAAATTTCAGGAAATTTGAATTTTTGTATTGCAGGAATATAGGCTAAAGTAGCCAGCCGATTTCTTTTCACATGAAAATTTATCTTTTTGTAATGCAGGTATGCTCATATCACACCAGGTGGTGGTGGGTGTTAATACGAATAACAAATTTTTCTATTTGGGGGTTTGTGTAGGGGGGGGGCGGCAAATTAATAGTGCCTCTTATGAAAATTCTCCCTCTCAATCAATCAAGTCAAACCCGTCTGTCTGGTGGACGGATGACCCGAGCGTAGCCGGACGAAGCTCGGCTAGTTCGAAATATAAACATGTTTAAAATAAAATATCTTAAGTGTATTTGATTTAGAGAGTTTTCTATTACAATAAGTTTAACTTTCATATTTAAAAGTAATGCATAAAATAATTGCAAGATAAAAAGAGCTTTTTATATACCATGTTTTTAAATTTTCTGTTGAATCATATAAACTTGACAATTCTATGTATTAATAAATACTTTTTAAAATTTTTGCGTTTAACTTTTCGTTCCCGTCCCGGCTGATGTCTACACCATTCTACAAAACAAAATTAACTGAAATTGTGTTCAATTTTGCTTAAAGATGGCTAAAAGTATCAAAAGAATGCAATGTCATCGTGTTCTGAGCTATTCTAAAAGTTTCAAATATCTATCTAGTCGGGAAGTGAGTTAAAAATCGATTGCAAGATTTGTACTGGACAAACACACAAACAAACAAACAAAAAAGAAAGCGAGTTAATAAAAACATGGTTAAAAATCATTAAATGCGTAAACAATAATCTCGTGAGGGGAAAACAAAACAATTTCCTTCATTGATTTACAAAGTTTTTCTTAACGAGAGGTAAGAACAACCCAACCATGCATGTCGCCTTTTCGGTCGTACTTAATCGACTTATTTTTGAAGGGCAGAATTTGTTTGTTTTCGATACAAAGATTAACGAAGTAAATAAACAATTTGCGCACTCATGCCAGAGCTTTAAATTGGGTCTCTCTTGATTTGTTATGTGAATCGAAATAAAATGAAAACTTGGGCTCGGCACTCGGATTTCACTGTATGCAAATGTTATCATGACGTTAGTTTTTAACTGATAAAAATAATTCACAACGACGTCATTTTCACGTGGGGAAATTTCGCATGCTTGTATTTCCGTAACTCACCAGTTTAACTGTCCAAATGGACATTACCCTCTCCACGTTAGAGGACCGGCTCTCAGGGCATTAAACTGATTGGTGCTTCCGATATTGCAGTAGCGGATCACGGCACAGGCGAACAAGCGCGCGCTAGGGACCTTCGAAAATTAGCAACTTGTAAAAGATATATATTCTGCGAACCTAAGACATATATACATCTTCATCTAGACAATTTGTTGTTCGTCGAATGGAAAACAAGCATCGTAAAAAAATTTTATATTTTAATAACTGACCAATAAAATTTCCTTTTTAACTGCGAGAAATAATCTTGAAAAATGAATAATATTTTTTAAAAATTGCCCATTTACTACACTGGTGTAAGAAATTAAGAGAATTTGCAGACTTGGTCGATTATCTCTAGAACTACTGTACCGATTTTAATAAAATTTGATATGAACATACATTGATACAATACAAAACAAATAATCATTCAATAATTGTAATACACACGCATGATCGTGCGTAACACTCGTTGGAGTCGGATCGCCATTTGTCGATTACAGCTTCTCAGCTCTCTTGTGACTTGTATGCAGCCACAGGAACCCGTGTATCAAGGGTGACTGTTTCCAAAAGACTTCACGAGAGAGGGTTGTTTCCAAGAAGACCTGCTCTTTGCGTCCCGCTCACTTCTATGAACAGTAGAATCCGTTTATCATGGTGCAGAGAGCATAGAGATTGGAGTATGGATCAATGGGCGACCGTTCTCTTCACTGAGGAGTCCCGGTTCAGCCTAAACACCGATTCTCGCCGTACGTTCATATGGAGAGAACCAGGGACCCGCTACCTACCCTCCAATGTCCGCGAAATCGACCATTATGGCGGAGGAGGTATAATGGTCTGGGCAGGCATCATGTTGGATGGCCGCACACCTCTCCATGTCTTTGAAAGAGGCACTGTGACTGGTGTAAGGTATAGGGATGAGGTCTTGGAGCCCTATGTTCGCCTTTTCAGGGGTGCAGTTGGCCCTGAGTTCCTTTTAATGGACGATAACGCGAGGCCACATAGAGCTCTTCTGGTCGACGAATTTCTAGAGAGTGAGGATATTCGCCGGATGGATTGGCCAGCCAGATCTCCAGACCTTAACCCTATAGAGCATGTCTGGGACGCTCTGGGGAGGGCAATTGCAACTCGCAACCCCCCCCCCCCTCCGAGAACCATCCAGGGAATGAAAACAGCGTTGCTGAACGAGTGGGACCAATTGCCACAGGAAATGATAAACTGCCTTATTTCAAGTATGAAATCATGCTTCGAGACCTGTATATCTGTAAGAGTGGACTATATCCCCTATTTACCCATCTATTAACCCATTTTTTTTTTTAATTCTGCAACCGCTGTTTCATACCTTCAGACTCCAACGAGTGTTACGCGCGATCATACGTGTGTATTACAATTATTGAATGGTTATTTGTTTTGTATTGTATCAATGTATGTACATATCAAATTTCATTAAAATCGGTACAGTAGTTCTAGAGATAATCGACCAAGTCTGCAAATTCTCTTAATTTCTTACACCAGTGTATCTATTGTTATGCGAGCAAACTGTACTCGGAGCTACAAACATAATTTTCGAGAATGTTCAACGACTGGAGAAATTTAGGCCGATGTTTGAAAGATAGCGAATTTTTCTCGCGTCATTTCAAATCAATGTTAAAGACCTGTTCACAAAGCAGTCCGTTAGCGTAAGCGTAAAAGATCAAAGGAGTGTTCACGGATGATGATGATACGTGAGTCAACGAATGATGTCATAGCGCTTAGCTACATGATTGGTTAAAATTTAACGATTACACTAATGCAGTGCCCGCAACCGCTGTGCCGTGGCACACTAGTGTGCCGCGAGGTGATCTTGACTGTGCCGCGGTGATTTTATCGATTATGATAATAAAAAAATTAATCGCCGCATTAAATAGAAATTTTTCTAAGTAAAATATTCCTCTAACTTTTTGTTAATATGTAATTTTTCTGGGTCGAAATTATACACAAAACAAAAACATGTTGTTAGCCATACATTGTATGTATGCTGGAGCGTCATATTGCTGGATTTCAGTTAAGAAAGAATATCCACAAATTTCTGACAAGGCCACTGCAATTTTGCTCCCATTTTCGACGACATACTTATGCGAACAAAGTTTTTCGACACTGGTTCTAATTGAAAATGGCAAACGATCATATTTAAAGGGCCTTGACCATGAACTGTAGCTCTTTCTATTATAGAGCCAAATATAAAACGCACATTTATCAAAACAATCTCAAATATCCCATTAATAAATTAGTTATGTTTAAATTAACTTTGATTTATTAGGCTTAAGTAAAGACCAAAAAACAAATTTTAATATAAAAATTTAAAGAGAAAATTTTTTTACTTGTAAACTATAATTTTATATTTTAGTTCTTGTGTTGGTGTACAGTTCAAAATCATTTATATAAAACTTAAATGATTATAATTATCTTGATACATAGAGCTATTTTGTTGTGTTTTTTATCTAATAAAAACATATACGTATTTATTGTAATTTATATATTTGCAAGCTTTTTCTTGTGGGGTGCCGCGGAATTATCGAAAAAAACGTTGTTGTGCCGTGGAAGATAAAAGGTTGCGGAGCTCTGCACTAATGGACTGCTATGTAAACAGGCCCTAAGGATCTGTTCACATTGCAGTCCGTTGCGTAAGCTAAAAGTATTGAAATATATTTAACCAATGACAAACCTCCAAACGATTAGCAACGAAATTGTTAAGGCCTATGATTGGTTTATTTCCGTCTCAGCGCCATTTTTCCTTTTACGCTTACACTTACGGACTGCAATGTGAACAGGCCGCAACTCTCTAAAAATGATTATCGATTACTGAGCGCCCAGGGAAAAGCAAATTGTATCAGAGCTAAAGTACTGGCGAACCGTTTTGAAACGAGTGATGGTCATTACGAAATCACTGCCCAGTTTTAGATTTGTTAATTCGTGGTCACAGAGAAGGAGCAGATTCCATTCGAGGGGAAAATTTCACAAGTTGTATCGAGTATCTTGCAGAATTCGATACCTTTTTGAAAAGTCAATTGCGAAGATTCAGTAATTCAGGTACAGAATTATTTATCGCACATTGTATGTGATGAATTCATAAATTAAATGGGCAGCGAAGTACAGAAATATTTATTTTCTGAAATTCTCATTACTCCATTATTGTAAACTGTACTCCCGATATAATTCATATAGACCAGCGTTTCTTAAACTGCGGGTCGTGACCCGAAATAGGGTCGTAAAGAAGAATTTTAGGGTCTCGAAAATTTAATTCTCATATAATGTCAAATATTACACCAAGGTTTATTTTGTCATGCAGCAAAAAACAACCACACCCGTCTCATTAAAACGTGATTTTCTTTCATTAATTTTTGCATACTTGAAACATGTATCAAAACTACTATTTTTCATATGTATATTGTTTACCAAAGAAATAAATTATTTAGAGAAAATGTTTATATTTATATACTTATTTCCTGCGGTCGCGAAAAAATCTCGATGATAGAAAGGGGACATGAATGTAAAAAGTTTAAGAAGCTCTGATATAGACCAAGCGTGTCAAACTCAAAGGCTGACATGAGCCAAATGAACAAGGTTTAAGTTTATGTGGGCCGCAAAAAAACAGAAAAATTTCAAAATCAATTTTCGTAGAAACTTAGGTACATTTCGAAGAGTATAGTATAAAACATCAAAGAACAACAATAATATTAATGTTTTCTTCCTGACACTTTTTGTCCTTGAACATTAACTTACCATTCAGGCTACAGACTGGACACGACTGCTTGGCACATCATCTGTTCAAAATGGGTATATTTCCTACCAACGTTTGCCCGATCTGCAGGGCAGGCGCTATGAATTCGGATCACCACCTAACTTACCATGGACTTTACGGAATCTCCCAGAGAAACGGAGACATTAGCAAATTGTATTGGGTTGCAAGGGCAAGTATGAACTCTCTTTGTGGCTGAACTTTTTGATTGTGTATATTTTTCTAGTTTATTTTGTTTTTAGTTTTTATTGTTGGTTTCTAGTTTATATTGCTGTTTTGTTTTGTTTTGTGTCCTGATGCTTTGTAATGTTGTGGGCTCAGGGCTGTTACTAGGGTAGCTGCCTCCCGTGTGTGAGAATAATTTTGCTCCCTCCCCCCCCCCCTCATACCGTATGGATTAATTGAAATTACTCTGAAATATTTTTACCTTAAATGAAACAACGAATTACAGAAAATACTATAAATTCAGTTTATTTTTTAATTTTACAACCTAACATAATAATTATTAATGTATTGATATAATAACCAAATAAATACGTTATATTAAATACATACAACACATATCTATTAATATATATACTTAATAAGTCAGTCAAAAAGCTTAAATAATCTTTGCTTTTCTTGCCGTTTTTAATGCAAATTCTGTTATAATATCTGATACATCTATATCTTCCGAAATGCCCTTTTCGATACTAATAATAGATAAGTCTGAAAGCCTTTCTTGTCCTATTGTTGATCTCAAATAATTTTTTATTATTTTAAATTTTGAAAAGCCTCTTTCCCCGCTAGCCACAGTCACAAGTAATGTTAAAAAATTTTGTATGGCAATTACTAAATCTGGAAACAGATAGATGAGGTTATTTGTAAATAGGTATTGAATCACATTTTATAACGCGTTCATTTCAGGGGAAATACAGTGGCTGCTCACACATTTTTTAGACGATGTATATTGTATTCACAAAACTAAATTACATAAAATTCTTGTGTTTTAAATGTTCTATTTGACATCCCTTATTCTGAACTATCTTTCGACACCGCAATTTCCAGGATAATAATGCCTTTTGAAGTGTCAGAAGAGGTATTCTATCCCATTCCTCCTGAACAGCTTTCCAGAGTCCTGTAAGGGTTTTGGGACGACGTTTGGATAATGCAGATTTTAAAAGTTCGAAAGCACAAAAATCCATAGGTGATACATCGGGAGATTTAGTAGGGATATTAGTGAAGGGTATGGCCTTGATACCAGTTTTTTGTTCCATTTCTTTTAGGAAATTTACAGTGGATTTTGATGTGTGACTGCTAGCTTTGTCCTGATGGAGTCTCACAGATTGATGGCACTGTGGGTAAAGCGATGGTATTTCATTCAGAAAAATTGGCGATAAAATATGTTCCTGATAGTATTTGGAGTTAATCTTGACTCTCTTTATTTTTAACTTGCCATTATAAGAAAAACTAGCAACAATCATGAATCCCTTATAAAAACTTTCTTTCGATTCTTTGAATCATGTACTTAAATTTTTTTCTCCCCTTTTATGTTAATAAATGGCTCTTTTTTTGTTGCAATCATTTAAATACACCCATGATTCATCTATTGTGACAATTGTTTTCCATTTTTGTTTGGATAAGTGTTTCTCATATAGAATTCTGCAGCGTGCCCGTCGTTCAGCGATATGATTTGGAAGAAGACGATGCACATTGCGTTTTTTTCGCTTTCTTAAGATTTAAATCAACGTTTATCATTTTGTTTACAGTGGACACCGAGCATTTTAATGATTTTGCAACTGTCATTTGACTAGGGGGATTTTCTTTTAACATTAAACAACGTGCCTATGCAATAGTCGAAGATGTCCGTTTTTTCCTTGGATACTTGTTTGGAATTTTTGTCCCACTTGAGGCTCCAATTTGACTTTTTTTTCCTTTCTTGTCGACGATATTACCTATCGACGCTTTAGATATCACAAAACCATGACTCTCACATCGTTTTGGGATAACGGAGTATGCATATTTCTCTTCGGAAAGAGCATAAATGTAACCTTCGAACCACTGCTTTGTTAAAAACGCCATTTTTAATAAAAACAAAACTTTCAAGCCGCAGACGATAATTTTGACTTTTAAAAACATAGTTCAATTGCAATTATTTCTTTTGCAGCAAACGATTTTTTTATTACCGCTTACCAAAATCGTCTAAAAAAATGTGCGAACAGCCTCTGTATAGGGTGCAACGTTGTCAATTTCATCGCATAAATCTTCAGATATATCTTTTTTATTTTTAAATGGATCCTGTAATATACTTTCCACATATTTACATTTTGTAGACCTATTTGATTTATCTGTTTTAAGGAAATTATTTAGGTCGTTGAGAAAATTGAAAACTGTGTGATGTTGTTTTATTTGTTCGAACCTTTCTTCTATTTTTGATAATTCAGTGTCCAATATTACAAAATAAAAATTAATTTTGAATTGGTCTTCTGGATTTTTTGGAGCCTCATCTTTACATTCGTAGTCAAATAAACGTTTTTTTTGTTCGGAGTCTAACAATATTAACCAGAGGAAATGAAGGGTCGCAATCGATATCTTCTGCAATATTTTTTGCCTCCTCTAAAATATCACTAAAACCTTTATCTGAGCTAATATTATATAAATAGGTTTTGGTTTGCTTTAACATTAAAATAATATTTGGTAGTATAGCATCCGATTCCTGCATAGCTTTACTTACGATATTAAGTTTTGCTAACACATCATACCATGTAATAATGTAACAAATAAATTTAAACGACTTAATTTTCAAATGTAATGAATTTTGCCATGTTTCTAGTTTCAGAGTCTCTAGTATTATCAGAATAGAGGGTATATTAAGCATTATATATTTTTGTTAGATTGTATCTAAGAACTTTTAGTGCATCTATTCTGCTTTCCTATCTAGTATCTGAAAGGGGTTTAAGTGTTAAAGTTAGGATTTTATTTTTTAAGACATTCCAACGTTTAGTCGATGCGGAGAAGTAAACGTATAGGTCTTGTACAATTACAAAAAAGCTTGTAATTTCTAAAGACGCTTTTGCAGCGTCATTAACAACTAAATTTAAACTATGGGCCGCACCAGGGACATAAAAAGCTCTAGGGTTTAAGTCAAGAACATTTTTTTGTAAACCATTATTGCGACCCTTCATATTCGCACCATTATCATAACCCTGCCCCCTTAAATCCTCCAAACAAATGTTGTGAGTCTCCAAAAAATCTAATAAAAAATTAGTCAAACCCTGTCCTGTCGAATCTGATATTGAAATAAATCCCAAAATATGCTCCCTAATTTCTATTTTCTTTGATTTATTATTTAATAGAACAAATCTTAATACAACAGTAAGTTGGTCTTGGTGACTCAGATCAGGGGGTGGAATCTAAAATAATAGAATAATATTTACTAACTTTTAAGAGTGATATTATTTCATGTTTTATTTTTTGTCCCAAAAGGGAAATAAGTTCATTTTGAATATGAACACCTAAATAATGAGGCATATTTGATGGATTTTTTCTAATTCTAGTGAGGTGGTCTGATATGGTATCATTAAACTTTGCAATTGTTTTAATTAATTTTAAAAATTTTACATTTTGTTGCTCCTATAACTTATTATTTTTGCCTCTAAAACTCAAATTTTGACTGGCTAAGAATTTAACGGTATAAATTATAATTTTTAACACGGAAACCTATCTATCTTTTTCCATATTTATTAATTTCTCATTTAGAGAATCAGTAGTTGTTTTAGAAGAAATTGATTTATTTAAATCAATCCATGATTTTGTATTACAAATGTGACTTTTTGATATTTCATGACGTTCTATAATCTGAGTTAAATGTCTCCAATCGTTATATCCCTCAACAAAGGCACTAGAATAAGTTTTAAATAATTTGCAAGGAAAGCAAAATACACAATCTTTTAATTTAGAATACACTAGTCAAACTCTTGGAATTATTTCCCCGTTACTTAATTTTTTTTATAATAAATAGATGAGAAACCTCTATTATCTTTATTTAAAGGAAAGTTTACATCCGCTTCTATAAGTTGGGTAGGGCCTAACTCTACTAAAGTTAATTTAATTTTGTCAGATAGTACGGAAGGCCAACAGCTAGGATCATTATAAACATCATCTTTATAAGAACCATGAAGAATATCTTCACGGTTTCACTGGTTTCAGGACTTGGTTCTGCAATTAAAACATCTTCCTTGGGGTTTTGATTTCGGTCTCCGTCACATTTGTATCTCTGGAACTTGACGCCTCATGCGATCTTGCTGAGATCTGAGATTAAAAATGTTTTTAGTGAACCACAAGCCTTCTTTACTAATTCTTCTTTTAAAAGTTCTCTTTTTCTGTATCGGGCCCCAGAAACCTTTTTTAGATTATCAGACATCTGAAAAAAAAAAAAAAAAAAAATGAGGTTCTTTTAGTAAAGAACTTATAAAAAAGGCGCAATGTAAGTTAAGCAGTTTCTCGATAAAGATTGACTTTTGCAAAGAAACGTTCCAAATCGATTTTATTTTAATTGTGTTCATATTTTAGATACAATCCCCCCTACGTTTACTTTAATAAAAAAAAAGCATATTTTCCTGATTTCTGAAAAAAATTGCCATATTTCACGCACCTGTTAAAAAAATAAGGTTATGCAGTTCAAAAATCCAAGTTTACACTTGTTCCTGTAGTATGTTTAACATTTGCAAAATAAAAAAATTTAAAATTTAAAATAGAATTAAGTAATGAATCCTAGCTTTTTTTGCAAAGCAAATATCAAACCATAAATGTATTATTTCAATTTTTAACCGCTAACCGCGCAAAAGAAAAAATATTATCAAGTTTACTTACCTGTGAAATAGTTTTATTAGTCAGCAATCACAAAATCGAGCACAAAAATTAGAGACAAAAAGCTTTGATTTCCAGTTGTTGAGATGGACACGTTCAAAATTCATATAGTGCAAATTATCCCGGTCCGTGTATTTATAGGCTCAGGGCATAAACAAGTATTTTCCTGCAACCTGACAAAAACCGTCCGCACCGACGCGATTTGATGGTATGATGGGTTAAAACGTGTTAAAACTAAAACGAACAATGTATTTCCCAACTGGTTGCGACGTGGAGTAGCGTTTTTAAAACCAATGTGGTTTTGTTTATTTCCAGTTATACTTGTAAAATGCATTTTTAACTCTAAGTAGTTACCTAACATAATGATAATATTTTTATATTGATTATTTTACTAATAAATTAGTTTAAAAATTTTTTTAACCGGCCGGCTGACTTGCCGCCCGTGTGCCCCGCACCCCTGGCACTCGCGGGTTGGAACGGCCCTGTGTGGGCTGCCTGATCTGTATGGATTAATTTCCAGAATAAAGCCATATGTAACACATACATTAACTTACCAGATACTGAATAATTTCGCAAATTAATAAGCTTTCTCCTAAAGCGAAATATAATCTGTTTTATACCCATCAAACAAATCACTTCGTACAAAACTACTTACTGGCCAGACTACTGGTCTGGCATGTGGTAGTCGGTTGCTAAAATACTCACTGCTGTGTGTGGGGGATGGGGGTGTACTTGAGCGTAAGTCGCATGTGTCACGATATTTACATACCATTATATTGGCTGGGACTGGGCGGCCCAAATAATCGTTGAAGGCCGCATGCGTTGTAACGACTCCCGTACAAAAGCAAATTTTTTTGCACGGGGAAATTCCGTGAAGACCAACCAACGCGCGGTTTGTACACCAAATTGATTTAGACGGCTGTAGACAGTCAGTCTTGGCGACATAAATACCGGAAGTGCTACCGACAGCTCGCGGAACAGTTCGTCAGCTACCGAAAGTAAGTGGCCTTACGGAGGCGCCTAGTCGTCTGGGAACGTAACTGAATAAAGAAAGGCGGCGTTTTCCAGACCTTTCGAGAACGTTCAGCGAGGGTATATAAAGTCGCCGGACGCGAGTTAATATCACGTCAGTGATTCAGAGATTAAGTTATTCATAGTGACGCTGCAGCCGGAGACAAGGCGATACTGTAGGGCCTAGATAGACTTGAATGAGCGCAACGAAAACTCAAGTCTAACCTTCCTCGTCGATGCCGTGAACCCACGAATTTAATACTTTTATGTATATCGTAAATAGCCTGTATTTAGTCGAGAAATCCAATTAAAGCATTAAATACAAAAAGGTTGACAGTCTTATTTAAGGCAAAGTCCTTACAGCGTCCTCCGGGCCGCGAGTTTGACATGCCTGATACAGACCAATTAACTTTTATCTTAATATTTATTGATAAAAACAGTAACATAAAAGAACGATTTTATTTTTGGATTCCTCAAAATCGGAAATCATGGTTTTGAATAAGAACGAGTCGTATTCAATTTGGTGGGAGAGTTATCTAGAGTTATTTAAAAAAAAACTGGAAAGGTTAAACTTACGATAGTGTTGCAAATATCGTTGGAAAATATGTACAATGCCCTGAATTAAATAGGAAACCTGTTCTGGCGCATTGCATTGTTTTGACTTTATTGAAAATTTATATACATATTTCTCGTCGTCCACTCGGCAATGGAATATACTCATAAACAGTATGGCACAGGTTCAGTGTAGATGGGCATTAAGAGCAGACGTAGTTTCAGCTTTGAAATCTAATTATTAAAATATTAAAGACGCTCTATTTCAAATTACTATGTTCGACAATGAACAACCAATTAGTAAATTGGAGGCAAGTAAACTACCGGTATATTTTAATGAATGAATTATGAAAGTAGCAGTTTTATGGGATAAGTTGTTTAAATGAAAAAAAAACTAGTACCAGCATATTATAACAAGACATCCTGTATAATTTATTATTAGGGGTAAAACTTTTGAAATCACTCTCCGAATTTATCATAGGTGTCAGGAATACATTAGATGAAATTGAGAACGATGGCAATTTTTATTAACAGAAAACCGAAACTGCCAGGTTTAAAAGAAGAAAATTCCAGTTTGAAGAAATGATTCATAATGAGACACATTTTTCTGTAATAAGAAATTTCGTAATAAATATGCATAATGTTATTTGTGACGTACTTATTTCTGAAATACTTATCAGGGCCGCCAGTTACACTGATGTTCTAGACCAGTGGTCCCCAACCCCCGGGCCGCGGACCGGTACCGACTTTAAAAGTGAAAATCTTCATTTCAATGCATTCATAAAAGTAGAAAATGTAGCCAATCCTGTTGACATATACCAGTTACTAATTGGGGGTTCACAGTCTAGATTTACAAATGTAGATACAATTTATTATTTATTATTTTCCATACCTATTTTTAACGCTAGCGGTGAACTTTCATTTTCCGTTTTGAAGCATGTTAAAAATTATTTACGAAATTCGTTAACTAAGTTGCATATACCTAACTTGTCAATGATGTTCATACAAAACGATATTGTTCAATTATTAGATCATGAATGTATTACTGATGAAGTAAGTCGCTAAACATAAAACGAGAGAAGTTTCAATTTAGTTTTCTATACACTGCTAGACATTAAAATTGCAACTCCAAGAATGAAAACAAATAGCAAAACTTTACTTATTGTACGTATACAGCATAGTAGGAAGAAAACATGATTAAATTTGTAAGCAATTTGGGAGAATACAGGGTCCGAAATTAGTACATACAGCAGGGCCCGACTTTGACGTAATGTTGTATTTCATTGCAGAAGTAACTTATAATTTATGCATGATGATCTCATCCGAAAGTTGGCGTAACGGAATAAGAAATCGTATGTACAACTGAAGTTCAGCATCGTGCATCATAAGTTATGAATGGTATATTTATTTGACATTCATTCATTTTCTCTGAACTTTGAATTGAAACTGCTTTATCCACTTGCAAGTTTAACTTTTTATAAACTGCGTTTGTAAGGCCCTGGGCAAAGCAGACTTTGGGGGCCCCCTTCAGGGGTAGATCCAGAGGGAGCATGTCCCTCTCCCCCTCAGTACCAGATTTTCACATGAACATGTGGGACACTCACCCAGGCCTCCTGTAAATTGGGACAGGAAATTCAAAAAATTTTCGACCAACAAGTCAAAAATTTGAAGAAAAAAAATTAATTATAATAATAATAATAATAAGTGTTAATTAATTAATTTACTTTTTAATGTTAATAAATAAATTCATGAAATATTCTTTTGAAATTTAAAAAAATCACAGTCTGGAGTTATTACAACTCCCCCCCCCCCACCCCCCACCCCCCCCCCAAAAAAAAAAAAACAAACAAACAAAAACAAAAAAAAAAACAGAAACAGAAACAGAAACGCTTATGGGCTTATGAATGTAAGCATGCTTTCACTATAGTGGGTGCACTGTGCCCCACCCAGGATTTTTTTCTGTATCCGCCACTGCCCCCTTTACTGTATTACCCAAAAATCAAATTCTCAAAACTATGTACAACTTAATACTAAATTAGGGGGGGGGGGCTCATAATTTTGAGGGCCCTGGGCAAGCGTTCCACTTGCCCATGCGGGAATCTGGGCCTGCATATACAGCTGCCGCCTCTGGCAGCTAAAACGGATCTAACCCGGTTAGGCATCGAGTCGAACTGGGTTTGGATGACAGATACGGGCAAGTCATTCCATGCTGCTTCAAGTCTATGCCACACTTAATAAATCATAGTGGCTGGAGAGCGGTGGAGGCCCAGTCTCTCAACAACCCATATCCAGATATTTTCAATGGGTGAGAAATCTGGAGAACGTTCTGGCCAGGGCAACAGTTAAACACCTCTGTGTCGAGGTAGGTCAGGACCCGACGGGCAACATGCGGTCTTGCGTTATCTTGTTGAAAGATGACGTCTCCGAGGCCTCGAAGATAGGGCACAGCCACCGGTCTTAAGATCTGATAAATGTAACGCTGGCTGTTCGGATTACCGACGACGCGAACAAGAGGTGTTCGTGTCGTGTACCCAATGGCTGCCCATACCATTACACCAGGTGCAGGGCCCGTATGACAATATGGAATGCAAGCAAGCCACGTGCGTTCTCCTCGGTGCCTTCAGACACGGATACGCCCATCACGATGCTGCACGGAGAACCGGGACTCGTCCGAAAAGACGACGTCGTGCCACTCCTGTATCCAGTTTTGTCGTTGGGAGCACCACTGTCTCCGCGCGTCCCTTTTTTTTGTCGTGTCAAGAGAAGCCGCAATAATGGTTTCCGTGCAGACAGACCGTGCTGCTCCAGACGTCGTCGCACTGTCCGTGCGGATACTTGTCGTGCTGCAAACAAGCCCATTTCCTGACTCAAGGTCCGTGATGTGGCTGTACGATCCTGCAAGCCGACCTGACCACATAGCTGTCCTCTCAGGCGTTAGTGGCGGGAGGCCGTGCATGGCGTTCAGTATGACCCTCCCGAACCCATCGATTCCATATTCACATGGCAGTCGTTGGATTCCGACCAATGCGAGTAGTAATATCGCGAAACGATAAACCGCACTCTCGATAGGCCACGATCCTGCCGTAGCGCACGATCCGACACGTGCTAGTAGCCATTTCTCCTTCTTATACGAGGCATAACACGATATTCTCACAAACAACCAACATTCAAATGCGATTTCTGAATGAGAAACCCGCTGCGTAACTTTGATTGTATACAGAGTTTGAGATGCCGTTTCTCTCTCATGCGTCGTTCGATTGGGCTTAAATGCTAATCATTTGCTTATCCCAGCATCTTCTTCCTTTCATGCAAATTTGATGTTTGTATCATCCCTCCTTCATGGTGTTGCAATTTTAATCCCAGCAGCGTATTTACATTTCTAATGTATGGACATATTTGGTCTAATGTTCTAACAGTGTTTGATAATTTTTAATAAGTTTACATAATTTTTTTGTAGTAAATAAGATTTACAATGCAATTTTTCCCTTTCTTTTTTTATTAATAAATAACTAGTGGCGCCGTTGCTCGAAATCGAGCAAGTTTTATTTCAATTTCGGAATAACAAAAGACTTTCTAATTTACAGTGCTTGTTGAAATTTCACATTTCAGTCTTTGCATCTAATTTACCAGCTTTAACTGATTGCCACGTGCGGTCAAACTGAAAAGTCAAGCGTGCTTCTTAGTGATGAGAAAATTTTCAACCTCGAGCACATTAGCCTTCTCCATAGGTGCGGTTTCTTCTGGTTGCTTAACATGGGACAATAAATTTTGTTTCGTTTCAAAGAAGCAATATTACGACTAATCGCGTTGTAAAAATGTGATGCCGAATTGTTAGCTTTCTCGTCTTTGTGTGATCGAAATTCTTGCATGTACGGAATAACGGATATATTTCACCGAAAGTAGAAATGAAGTTTGCGAAAAATAATGTGCGATGTGAAAAGTCACCCTTTTTTTTTCAACTATTTGGGTTTTTTTTAAAAAAAACTTTAAAATATAGTTCGCGAAAATGGAAATGTGGTGTGAAAATGAGTATTTTCTTGTATTCCTATTATTTAATTGCCGACTTTTTTGCGTGACGTTGGCGAAAGGTCAGTATAATAGTAAAGTAATGCCCGTCGAAATCGACAGTTATTATTATTATTATTTGTAAAGAATAAACTCATAACAAATAAAAAATGTAAGCTTTGTTTAATTGAAAAAAAAGTTGCAAATTCATCCAAAGACAATATTTTGAGTCCATCCATTTGCGGCAGGTAATCCAGTTGCATCTGCGTGAGTGGTCTTTGCTGCAACAGAATCGTGCCTTCGATCGTGATCAGGGCCCGATTATGAACGCTGGGGGTCCCTGGGCAGATGCTATTTGGCCCCCCCCCTCACGAACATTCATAAAAATAAGGTCTATCCATGGGCTATATATACTATTAGAAGTACTAGGTGCATACACCAAGGGGGTTTGGGGGCCCCCTAGCATCAGGGGGCCCTGGGCAAAGTCCCGATTTGCCCATGCGATAAAAAGGCCCTGATCGTGATCGAGATGAGTAGCGCACAGCATATCCAGGCTATATCCAGACTTTGGTAAGTGTCTGTGCTTGACTCTCATTCATTGTCACCGCAAAGCACAATATGATTGGCAATTGAATCTGTCGATCGTAAATGGGAAAGTGCTGTCGCCTGGAATCAGCGGAATGTGTGGGAAGGTGAGCAACAGCAACTAATGTTCTCCGTACAAAATTCTCACAGGAATTGTATTTTGGAAGAGCGACTTTACGATCAAATATGTGCCATTGTCTTTCGATGTGTCCAGGTTACTGATCAGCATCGACTGCACGTTTCTTCAGTCGTAGAATTTGGCGGAAGTCCACTCATCTGGATCGTGTGAAAAAATTCAAATGGATAGCGCACTCTTTTACTCTCATCTTCGGTTACAACCGTTCTCTCAAAATAGGTCTCACTGTAGAAAACCTTTTAGAATTAATAAATGTAAACTATTTATTTACTTTAGGATTGTTCTTTGAATACCATGCACACACCAAATTTGACTCTAAAGTGAGCGCTTTATGTAGATAGAGGCAATAACAATTAAACGGTATTACAAACAGCGTGTTTTTAAAAATTTTAAAGTTCAAAATGCGCGAGAGATAAAAGTAAATGTGAACAAAGAAGCGAACGCCATCCAGCAGTAGAGAAAATGTTTACATTTCTCGAGCACGTTTATATATACACTAGACGGCCCGTCCCGACTTTGTCCGGGTTGAACAAAATATTATACCAATAAATTTCCAGTTGATAGCCAATAAATTGTAAATCTTTTTTTACCTTAAATGTCCAATAAAAATCGTAGTTCCAAATGTAGTTTTCTTCAATAAACCCTTTAACGTTGCCAGTTTCAAAAATCCTTTTTGTATTTATCAATAACTCCTCTACTTGAATCTTAAAAATATTAAACCTTTTCCTCACGGGGTGGGATAGCATATATCCGAAGCACATACTCTCGAAAAATAAGGTGTGATGTCGGAAGAGATATAGTCTCGAATTCCACTTCGTTGTGACTTTCCTAACGTCTTTGCCCCCAAAGAACAATTGGGTGACATTCTGGGAACGGAGGGTCAATCTTGCCGAAAAGGACTGAATAATAATCTTTTGCCGTTCTAGCTAGAGGCTATTTCTTTTCAGGCGAGAGACATCAGAAGGGCGGTTCACCCGCGGTTCATCCATTTTCAGCCTTTTGAGAGATGAAAGAGGCACGGAGTGCCGATGAACTACTATTGAAATTCTTCTTCAATAGTAAGAAAGCAATAAGAAAGCAATTAACCACTCTTTCCCCTGACCCCCCACGCTGAATGTTCCCCCACGTAAAATGGGGATAGGAAGTAGATAACATTTTCCCGTTGTAAAGAGCGACTTCGAAAAACGGACCCCGTAAGCTAAAGGGTGTTGCTATGGTTACTTGACTGAGGTTGACAAAGGAAAAGATGTAAGGTACATTTTAATGTACAAAAGTTGTACATTACCCTCCACATACAAAATCTGCTCTCTCTCTTTGTATGTTATTATAGAAGTATAGATACACATTGGTATCCCAAAATTAGAATAAGAGATTAAATAAAAATGCAAAAATAAAAAAGGATTTTAAGTAAAGAATTTTTTTTAATTATTTTAAGCACCTAAAATAATATTCAAATTAATATTACGTTATTTATTAATTAAAGTTAATTTTTTAAAAGAAAGAGTTGTCCTTGAGACCGTAGTTTTATTCAAAAGTAAAAAAGGATTTTAAGTAAAGAATGTATTTTTAATTATTTTAAGCACCTAAAATAGTATTCAAATTAATATTACGTTAGTTATTAATTAAAGTTAATTTTTTAAAAGAAAGAGGTGTGCATAAAACCGTAGTTTTATTCAAAAATAAAAAAAGGATTTTAAGTAACGAATGTTTTTTAATTATTTTAAGCACCTAAAATAGTATTTAAATAAATATTACGTTAGTTATTAATTAAAGTTAATTTTTTAAAACAGAGAGGTTAAGAGATGAAATAAAAATACAAAAATAAAAAAGGATTTTAAGTAAAGAATGTTTTTTTAAAAATAATATTAAAATTTTTTTCAAATATTCCTAAAATAATATTCAAATTAATATTACGTTAGTAAATAATTAAAGTTAATTTTTTAAAAGAAAAACACGTGCCGGAGAACGGCTAGGTTCGAACCACTATCGTCAGAACAGAAGCCCACCGCGATAGCACCACGCTAAGAATCATTGAAGACTTCGTAACAAAAAGCGGTAGAGGACAGTAGCGGTAACAATGGAAATTGTTAGGATTAAGCCCCTAACTTTCTTTCTAGTGATCAGATATACATAATATAT